>QXEO01000430.1:0-629066 GCA_007115705.1 Dactylis glomerata | reverse complement strand
GGCCCAAACTTGCACCGGATAATCCGGCGGCCGGATAATCCGGCCCACTTCTGGAATAATCCGGCCAAAAAATCCGGCCAGGAATCTGGGTGACGCGCATCAGCTCTTCTTCTGGTCCTTAGTCGTTTCACCGGGGGGGCGGATTATCCGGCCCAGATCTGGAAAAATCCGGCCCAAAAATCCACCCCAAGATCTGGGTGACGCGCATCCTGGAGCTTCTGGTCCTTAGTCGTTTTCACGGGGGGGGGGCGGATTATCCGGCCCAGATTTGGAAAAATCCGGCCGAAATATCCGCCCCAAGATCTGGGTGACGCGCATCTTGGTGCTTCTGGTCCTTAGCCATTTTCACGGGGGGGGGGGGGATTATCCGGCCCAGATTTGGAAAAATCCGGCCGAAATATCCGCCCCAAAATCTGGGTGACGCGCATCTCGTTGCTTCTGGTCCTTAGCCGTTTTCAGGGGTGGCCGGATTATCCGGCCCAGTTTTGGAAAAATCCGGCCGAAAAATCCGGCCAATCTTTCTGCACAAAAGCATTGGTAAAATGTCCTGGTGTTGTCAACTAACACACAAAACTAGGGAGGCTAGAAAATGACCTAACAATCTCCCCCTTTTTGGTGTTAGATGACAACACTAGGATTTACAATAGTAAGATCAATTAAGCAAGGGAGCTCCCCCTGAAGATTTGCATAAGTTCAAATGAAGCTCCCTCTAGAGATAAGCAATATAACTAAAACAAGTTTCACAATAACAACTCTAAAGAAAGTTCACCAAGCACACGATAACAATAAGTTCGACGATAAGTTCATAAGCAAGAAAACTGAAAAGCAGCTCCCACACCAAAGCAAATCCCAACGAGAAGTCCTACTAGAACAACTTCTCCCCCTTTGGCATCAAGACACCAAAAAGGGACAAGAGCATACTACACGCCCCAAGAAGTCACTCAAAGTCGTCGTCGTCCTCGTCCTCCTCATAGTCCTCCTCCTCTTCATCATCTTCTTCAAACTCTCCTTCCTCATCCTCTTCCATATTCTCTTCCTCTTCATCTTCATCTTCATCATCATCACCAACACGAGTGGTGCGACCAACATAGAGAGCCTTCTCCATCGCGCCCCAATCATAGGTCTCGGAATGCCACTTGTTGTAGGCAATGGGAGGAGGAGTAGGAGAAAGAGCAGCTTGGTCCCCACTGAGCTTATGAAGAATCTCTCGCTGAGTATCAAGAATGGCCTTGCGCTCACAATAAGCTTCATAGTTCTCACGATGTATCTCCACCTTCATGCAAAGAACATGCTTCTGAAACCAGCTCAACTTCTTCACTCTCTTGGGCACATCTTTGGACACAAACTTGCCACTTGGCACACTAGAATGAGCATCTCTCATGAAGGAATCGGGACCAATGGGACCAACAGGAGCTGGAGCTGACTTGTTCTGCTTCACATAGAGCTTCTTGACCTTGTGAGACACACACTGACTGCTGAAATCCTGACCTTTGCAAGTGTCAATGATAAGCTTCATGATGAAAGGAGCATACGGAAGAGAACCCCTGCTGACCATAGCATCGTACATCTCGTTGAAGATAAAGTCCATCACATCAAGAGAGAAATCTGCATCCGGGTCGGTAGACGTGGCACAAGCATGAGAAAAGATAAGGAGATCCACCAAGGAGCTCCTAATAGCATCATTGTTCCCTCCACTTGGAGCAATGTTCTCCCTGAAGATACGTACAAGAAGATCATACGGAGACCTCAGACCAGCAACTTGACCAGGAACTCCACCAGGTTCATATAGGTCACAAAGCAGATTCTTGTCGACTGGAAGCGGAGTGTGAACCCGGTGACCAACAGGATTCGTCGGGCCATTAAAAGGGAAGCCCAACAGAGAAGCAAACCGAGTGAAGGAAGACTGACAGAAACGAGTCCCGGTCATCCACTTGAAAGTCCTGTCATCATCAGCTTCAAAAGCCAAGGTAGCATAAAACTGCACTATGAGCTGAGGATCATAATCACACTGACAAGTCAACAAACTAGTGAGGCCTAGCCTCTCCACAACCTAGACAGCTGGAACAATGTACTCCTTCGACTTCAGGAAAGTGAGATCAATGGGATGCATCGGACGAATAGGCTTACTCATGGGAGCAAAGATATCCTGAAAGATGTACAGCTGCTCTGGACACCAGAAATGACGGACTTCAATGTGAGTTGCCCTCTGCTGATTGGCGTACCAATCTTGCTGCCTCAGGGCTGAGTAGGAAATCTGACTCATTTGCTTGTAGTTGACTCATGGTTCCTTTCCCTTCTTGGCTTGAGCAGCCCTCTTAGCAGCTCTCTCAGCTGCCTTAGCATCCTTGGCTGCCTTGACTTTCCGGACGGCTGCACGCTGTTTTGTCCGGAGCGAAACCTCATCTTCCAGAATACCGTCTTCATTGTAACGGAGGTAGCGAGGACAACTCCTCTTAGCCGGACCACCACCTGTGAAGAGAATAAGTGGGGATCATGGTGATGAGAATGCACACAAGTACCAGGAACGTATACTAGAGTGATGAGCATAGCAGAGCAATGCCTGACATTGATGGTCAAGGAGGGAGAAAAGGAAGCACCAGGCAGGCCGGATTATCCGGTCCAAAAGTGGGCCGGATAATCCGCCCCCTGGCGAAATTTTCTCAATTCTTGCCCTAACATGTCAAAAGCGTAGATCGGCTAGGTGAATCACTAAAGTATACAACAAGGCCAAAGGAAAGACCAACGGGAACAGCTAGACTCCAAGATCTAAGCAAATAAATCTCACAAGAACTTCACCACTAGGGCTAGGAGATGCGAAATTTACCCTCATCCATTGGAGGAACTGCTTGGAGGATCTTGTTCCCGAGAAGAAGGAGAGCACGAGCCTTGAAGATCGGCCGGATCCGGCGGCCGGGGAGGCGCCGGCGAGCAAGAGGAGGAGCAGGCGGCGGCGGTGGAGAGAGAGGGGGTCGGGGGTGGAAGAACTGCCAAAGTGGGCAGTTCACCCCGATGCCCTCTATTTATATGGACAAACCGCAGGGGCGGATTATCCAGCCCATACTTGGACCGGATATTCCGGCCCCCGGATAATCCGGCCCGAAAGAGGCCCGGATAATCCGGCCTGGAACTCCTTTGCTCAGGAAATTTGTGGCAGAAAAACTAGACTTGTGTGCATGGAGAGAATGTTTAGGGATGAGATGGGCTTAGGTTAGAAGGCAAACATGGAGTGGTTCTCGGCACTTGAAGTTGCAAAAACGCAAGAAAACATCGAAAGACCAACCCAAGTGCCTTCCCATATCAAGAACAACACAAGAAAAACTTAAACCAAACTCAAAAGATTTTCAAGGAATGAACTCTTCAAAAGAAGAGGTCGGTGGCCGAAGCCACCATATATGAGTGTTTTGGCATTGAACCGCGAAGATATATCTTGGGTCCATAACAAATACTCATCATTGAAGCTCACATATCACAAAATGATATTAAGAGAATGATTGCATTACTATCGGCATAATGGGGGGAGGGATAGCCCAATGAATTAGGACCGCACTCCCCCTATATCCATGCCCACATCTAGATTAGAACACGTGCTAACGTATGGGAATGAGTGCACACTAACAAGCCACATTGCAAGAATCGATGATATTCAATTCATGCCTCAACTCTCGGAATCTTGCTTCATCAAGGGGCTTCGTGAAGATGTCGGCGAGTTGATCATGTGTACCTACATAAGACAAGTTAATATCACCTCGATTGATGTGGTCCCGGATGAAGTGATGCCGGATCTCAATGTGCTTCGTCTTGTTGTGTTGAACCGGATTATGAGCAATCTTGATGGCACTCTCGTTGTCACACAAGAGTGGTACCTTGTCACAATGAACTCCATAGTCCTTCAACGTTTGCCGCATCCAAAGGAGTTGAGCACACCCACTTGCCGTGGACACATACTCGGCTTCGGCAGTGGAGAGAGACACACAATTTTGCTTCTTGGAAGACCAACTAACCAAGGACCTACCAAGGAGTTGGCAAGTCCCGGAAGTTGACTTCTTATCCACTTTGTCTCCCGCCCAATCCGAGTCCGTGTACCCAACAAGCTCGAAGCTTGATCCCTTCGGGTACCAAAGGCCGAAAGTTGGAGTATGAATCAAATATCGGAAGATTCTTTTCACGGCCATTAAATGGCTTTCCTTTGGGGCGGCTTGAAAACGTGCAGAAATTCCCACACTAAGCATGATATCGAGTCTAGATGCGCAAAGATAAAGAAGCGAGCCAATCATCGAACGGTAAAGCTTTTGATCCACTTCCTTACCACTAGGATCGAGATCAAGAGTAACCTTTGTCGGCATGGGGGTTTTAGCTCCTTTAACTCCGGAATCCATGTTGAATTTCTTGAGCATGTTTTGGATGTACTTGGCTTGATTGATGAATGTCCCTCCTCGCAATTGCCGAATCTCAAAGCCAAGAAAGAATTTCAACTCTCCCATCATGGACATCTCGAATTTGTCTGTCATTAGCTTTGCAAATTCATCATTGAAGAGCTTGTTAGAAGAGCAAAAAATAATATCATCTACATAAATTTGGCATATGAAAAGCTCCCCGTTGACTTTCTTAGTAAAAAGAGTTGGGTCGATGAGCCCAATTTCAAACCCAAGGTCTAACAACAACTCCTTAAGGTGCTCGTACCACGCGCGTGGGGCTTGTTTAAGGCCATAAAGCGCCTTATCGAGTTTGTAGACATGGGTCGGGAAATGGGGATCTTCAAACCCCGGGGGTTGCTTCACATAGACCAATTCATGTAGAGGACCGTTGAGAAAGGCACTCTTCACATCCATTTGATATAACTTAAAGTTGAAGTGAGAAGCATAAGCAAGAAGGATACGGATTGACTCGAGATGAGCCACGGGAGCGTAGGTCTCCCCATAGTCGATTCCTTCCACTTGAGAGTATCCTTGAGCAACCAACCGTGCCTTGTTCCTCACGACAATCCCATTGGCATCTTGTTTGTTCTTGAACACCCACTTGGTTCCAATGACATTGCGGCACTCCTTGGGCTTCTCCACCAAAGACCAAACTTCATTGCGCTTGAAGTTGTTGAGTTCTTCGTGCATGGCTTCCACCCAATCCGGGTCTTCAAGTGCCTCAAACACCTTTTGAGGTTCCACACAAGAGACGAAGGCATGATGGATGCTAAAGTTGGTTAATTGTCTCCTTGTGGAAACCCATTTTCTCACACTCCCAATCACACTATCCAAGGTATGACTCCCTTTGCGAAGAGCTTCTTCCACTTTCCTTGCACAGCGAGCTTGAGCTTCTTCAAAAGACTCTTGAGAAGCCACTTGGTCATCACCACTATTTTGGTCCTCGCCTTGACCTTCAACTTGAGCTTGATCAACATCATGAGCATGCTCAACATCTTGAGCTTGGCCTTGATCTACCATTGGTGAGGAGTCACCATTGTCCTCTTGGTCTTGATCTTGGCCTTGCTCGCTTGAATGAGAGTCTAATGCTTGTCTTTGGTTAGCATCAATCGGTCCTTGAGGAGCTTGTGGAGCTTGTGAAGGTGAAGGCTCCACTTGAGTAGAGCATAGTCCTTCTCCTTCCGCCAAAAAGTGTCCCTCAATGGGTATGAGATGACCCACACCCATTCTTCTTATGGCTTGAGGAGGTATTTTGTCACCTACATCACAAACACCACTTTGCTCCACACGGGAGCCGTCATTCTCGTCGAATCTCACGTTAGAAACTTCAACAACACGAGCGGACTCTTTGTCAAAGATTCTAAAAGCATGAGATTCGGCGGCATAACCAACAAAGATACCCTCAAGAGCTTTAGAATCAAACTTGGACAAATGAACACCCTTTCTAAGATAGAAGCACTTACAAACGAATACTCGAAAGTATTTGATGTTAGGCTTGTTGCCGGTGAGGATCTCATAAGGAGTCTTGTTCAAGCCCTTGCGAAGATATAGCCGGTTAGAAGCATGACAAGCGGTATTGATAGCTTCGGCCCAAAATTTATACGGAGACTTAAACTCCGCTAACATTGTCCTTGCCATGTCCATCAAGGTTCGGTTCTTCCGCTCGGCTACACCATTTTGTTGTGGAGTGTAGGGGGAGGAGTATTGATGTTGAATTCCCTCATCACTCAAGAATTCGTTGACGGTGTAGTTCTTGAACTCCGTCCCATTATCACTCTGAATCATCAAGATATCTTGGCCATATTGACGTTCCACTTCCTTGATGAAGTCCATGATGGTTTGTTGGGTCTCGTATTTGTGCTTGAAGAAGTAGACCCAAGTATATCTTGAGTAGTCATCAACAATCACCAAGCAATACTTCTTCCCTCCTAGACTTGCATGAGATGGAGGGCCAAAGAGGTCCATGTGAAGGAGCTCTAAGACCCTCTTAGAAGAAATGATCGTCTTGCTAGGATGAGGGAGTTCATGCATCTTTCCTTCAATGCAAGCTCTATACACAGGATCTTTGGCAAAGGTTAGATCGGTTAGTCCTAGGATGTGGTTACCTTTGTGGAGTCTTTGCAAAGTTCTCATATTGACGTGGCCTAGCCGGCGATGCCATAGCCATCCCATGTCAACTTTAGCCATTAGGCAAGTCGCGGCTTTAGTGACCTTCTCCGAGAAGTCAATCACATATAAGCCGTTTTCAACATGCCCAACAAAGGCTACTTTAAGAGACTTGCTCCACAAAAGAACCACAATCCCAACATCAAAGAAAGTTGCAAAGCCCATATCGGCAAGTTGAGCTACGGAAAGTAAATTGTAAGAGAGAGACTCAATAAGCATGACATTCTCCACGGAAACATCTTGAGATATAACAACTTTACCAAGACCCAATACCTTTGACCTTGAGGAATCTCCATAGGTGACGTAGCCCGCACTAGATGAACCGGTGCGAAGCTCCTTCACCAACTCTTTGCTTCCGGACATATGATTGGTAGCACCGCTATCAATTATCCATTGTCCCGCACCGGAAGCAAAGCCCTACAAAAGTCAAGCTTTGTTTTTAGGTCCCCATTTTTCAATGGGTCCTCTTTTGTTAGTGACAAGGGTCTTAGGAACCCAAATAGACCAAGCAATGCGTTCATTAGGTGAGCCAACAAATTTAGCATAAACATGTCCATCATAAGCACGGCGAAGAACATAAGAGGGGTTATATTTTCCCGCAAAGTCGTTGTGATTGGGCATTGCCCTCTTGGCATTCCCAACCACCTCCCTCACGAGCTCCCCCTCCTCCTCATAGACATTGCCATCCTCGTCAAAGCATATGTCATTTGGGATGTGCTTCTTAGGAGGGGGAGTGGGCACAAGAAATTGCGTCTTCTTGTTGTTCTTCTTCTTGTTCTTTTTCTTGTTCCTTTTCTTTTTAGACTTGGAAGTGAAACCAAGCCCGGTCTTGTCACCATGTTGCTTTTGAGCACTCAAAAGCTCATCAAGCCTTGTGTCACCTTTGGGGGCATCTTTCTCATAAAGAGGGTTAGTATAACAAGTACTTGCAACAAAGGTGCTAGAAGATAACTTGGTTGCTTCTTTAGCAATCATTAGATTTAGTTTCTCATTTTGCAACCTAAGTTCATTAGCAACTGATTGAGCAATATCACGATCATTCTTAAGCCTAGCAATGTCCAAGTTATAGGATTCTTCAAGACCTAACTTGGATGCCTCAAGTGCCATCCTTAGATCTTGCTCAACCTCAAGGGATTGATTGAGAGTTGCAATTTCATCGGCATACTCACGAGCATGCCCTTCTAGCTCAAAGATGCGTTCCTCATTTTTATCATTAAGTTGAAGAGACTCATTATATTGATTTAGGAGAATCTCAAATTGAGCTTTGGTCTCCCCATGCAAGGTTGACATGAAGGTGTCAAATTCATTAGGCTCATCCTTATCACTACTAGTATCAACACAATCCATCAAGGATAAGCTTCTAGGTATGATGGGTGTGAAAGTTGGTGATACCTTTGTAGCGTGAGCCATTAGACATGTTCCCTTGGAGTTGGAGCGCTTGGACTCGTTTGCGGAAGCGAAGAGGGATGGTGAAGAGATAGGCTTGGCAATGGCGATGGCGGCCCTTCCTACTTCTTCATCATCACTTGCATCATCACCGGATGGGTATTCTTCTTGAGTCGTCAAGGCATGTATTGGAACGGCTTTCTTCTTATCAAAGTTCCTTGGTGGGTAAGACTTGGCCTTCATCTCCTTGCGAATGAGTCTTCCATTGTGATCTTCCACTCTTTCATAGGGACAATCCGCGATGAAGTGGTGTTGATTACCACAATTGTAGCATGTTCTCACTCTACTTGTGGCCTTAGGTTTGGAGGGACTTGATGACTTCCACTTCTTCATGAAAGCCCGTTGAGCAAGAGCCATGTGTTCGGCATGAGCATACTTCATGTCTTCGGGACTTCCACTCATTGACTCTTCCTCTTCCATCAAACTTGCTTCTTCATGAAGAGAGACTTTTGCCTTCAAAGCAAGGTTGGGTGCACGCACACCACGTGCACGAGCTAGAGCATCATCCGCATTCTTCTCGGAGATCTTCCTTGCCACAATCTCTTGCAAGATGTCGTGAGTGGTCATCTTCCTAAAGTTGGCATCTCCCTTGATTGAGTTCATCGTATCTTTGAAGAAGGGCAAGAGGGCTTGGACAAATTTCCTCTTCATCCATCTCCCATCACATTGAGTAGAGCCGAGGTCGACTAGCTTCACTTGGAGTGCCGAGAGACGCCGATGAAGTTCTTTGGGAGATTCACCATCAAGCATAGCAAAGTTGTCCACTTCATTAGATGCCTCATCAAACTTGGACTCTTGAATGCTCTCATTGCCGATGAAGAGGTTGGTGAGAGCATCCCAAGCTTCCTTGGCGGAAGAGATGTTGCGGACGAACGCCTTGTCCTTCTCGGTGAGAGACATGTGAATGAGATGCAAGGCGGAGGCATTGAGCTGCTTGTCGATTTGCTCCCAAGGTAGCAAGTTGGTCAAGTCCTTGGAAGTTGGATGAAAACCCTGCTCAATGATCCTCCAAAGCTCAATAGACACGAAGTTTATGTGAGAGCGCATGTTATCTTGCCAATTGGCAAAGCTAGAAGCATCAAGTGGTGGCGGTGGGCCGCATGAGGCAAGGTGTGGCATTTGAAGGTGCCTTCCGGAGACATAGCTCGTAGGATGTGCAACCTCCATGCTATGTCCCCGAGAGGTGTCATCTTTCTTGGGGGGATCCTCGTTGTTCTCATTCCCATCCTTCTCCGGATCTTCCTCGCTTAAGGATGGCTTATCCTTACCCGAGGTGTCAACCGGAGTTGGTGGAGTGGTACTTGATGTTCCACTAGTGAGAGCATCAAGTTGAGATTTTTGGCTTTCCATGGCTGCCATCATAGCATCCATGCGAGTCATTATGTTATTAAAATCCGCCTTAGTGGCGGGTTCCTCTTCGCCCATGATCTCTTAGGCGGTTAAGCCCAATCAAAGAGCACTAGGCTCTGATACCAATTGAAAAGGATCTCACGGGCGACTAGAGGGGGGGTGAATAGGCGCTACACAAAAATTTTACCTTTTTCAATTTTTAGGCTTGACACAAAGTAAATTCTCTAGATGTGCAACTAGGTGAATTTCCTAAGTGGCAAGCAAGCAAGTGAACAAGTAAACAAGTAAGCAAGTAAGCGAGTTCGAGTAAGAAATAACTGAGGAGTGGAGACCAGAGACACAAGGATGTATTCCCGTAGTTCCTTCCTTTTGAGGGGAAGTACGTCTACGTTGGAGAGGTGTGGTGACACGGAGTCGACCAACGCCACGGAGGCTCACCTTGTTCTCCAGTGAGCAAGCCACGGAGGCTAGCTCGTTCCACTAAGCGGTGGTATTGGGGGAACTCACCGAATCCCTTACACGGAGATTGGGGCACACATCCACAACTGAATTGGAGGCTCCCAAGAAAGCCACGGAGGCTAGAATCCACAAAGACTAGAGAAAACTCGAATCAAACCACCTAGTGTTTCCAAAGAACCACTAGGAGCAAATCCCTCAAGCAAAGGAGGGGAAAAAGAAATTCCTTCGGTGGAGATGTAGATCGGGATCTCCTCCTTCGATCCTCCAAAGATCTAAGACTTTGGGTGGTTGAGGGTGGAGATCTTGCAGTGAGGTTGGCTCCAAATAGTGTCTTGTTCTTGATGAGGACGAGCAAGCTGGGGAGGAAGAGAGGAGGGGGTATAAATACCCCTTCCCGAAATGTATCCGTTGCAGCCGCCAGGGGCCGGATTATCCGGCCCAAACTTGCACCGGATAATCCGAATCCGGCCCACTTCTGGAATAATCCAGCCAAAAAATCCGGCCAGGAATCTGGGTGACGCGCATCAGCTCTTCTTCTGGTCCTTAGTCGTTTCACCGGGGGGCGGATTATCCGGCCCAGATCTGGAAAAATCCGGCCCAAAAATCCGCCCCAAGATCTGGGTGACGCGCATCCTGGAGCTTCTGGTCCTTAGTCGTTTTCACGGGGGGGGGGGGGCGGATTATCCGGCCCAGATTTGGAAAAATCCGGCCGAAATATCCGCCCCAAGATCTGGGTGACGCGCATCTTGGTGCTTCTGGTCCTTAGCCATTTTCACGGGGGGGGGATTATCCGGCCCAGATTTGGAAAAATCCGGCCGAAATATCCGCCCCAAAATCTGGGTGACGCGCATCTCGTTGCTTCTGGTCCTTAGCCGTTTTCAGGGGTGGCCGGATTATCCTGCCCAGTTTTGGAAATATCCGGCCGAAAAATCTGGCCAATCTTTCTGCACAAAAGCATTGGTAAAATGTCCTGGTGTTGTCAACTAACACACAAAACTAGGGAGGCTAGAAAATGCCCTAACAAACTTTCCTAGCTTCAATAACGACATCCTTAAATTCTAGGCGCAAAGTTTCCAAGATAAAAGCTTTCTTTTCGGGATCCTCAATTTCATGAAGCTTAAGGAACATATATTGCATAAAAGGATTAAGACTAGCAAACCTAGCTTCTAACATGTGAACTAAATGAGCAGAAGCAACTTCATAACTAGGAGCTAACTCAACCAAAGACTTTTCCTCAACTTCCTTATGCATACTAATGTGATTAAAGAACTCCTCAATGTTACTTTTGCCAATAATTGAACCACTACCTACTGAGAGGTCCTCCAGAACGTACTTAGGGATCAACATGATAAACTAAAGTAAAGAAATAACAACTACCAAGGATTCTATTTTTTTGGGTTTTTGGTATAAAACGATGCAGGTAAAATAAATAAAGTAAAGCAAAACAATAACAAAGTAAAGGATGTGTGTGCGAAGAACTCCCCTCGCAGAAGTCTTCTCTTCCTCCCCGGCAACGGCGCCAGAAAAGAAGCTGCTACTTGTTGATGGCGCCAGAAAAGAGGCTGCTGGCATGTAGTTGACGTGGGAGCAGACGGTCCTTGTGCGTGGTGGATAACCAGCCCGTTGGGAACCCCAAGAGGAAGGTATGATGAGTATAGCAGCTAGTTTTCCCTCAGTTAAGATACCAAGGTTTATCGATCAGGAGAGGAGAGACAGCGACGACTGAAGGTGATGCGGAACCTGCACACACACAACCAAGTACTTTGTTCCCAACTTGCGATGAGGTTGTCAATCTCACCGGTTTGCTTGAAACAAAGGTTATGAGCGTATCGAGTGGAAAATAATATAGTATGCGAGTAAAGTAAACAGTGCGAGTAAAGTAAACAGGTGATAGCAATATGATGTAAATAGGACCGGGGTCCACAGTTCACTAGTGGTGTCTCTCCATAGATAAAATAACACATGCTGGGTAAACAAATTACAGTTGGGCAATTGATAGAATAAAGATAAACGTGATATGTCAAGAAGATCACTATGAGATTTACTCTGGGCATTACAAAAAAATACATAGACCGCCATCCAACTGCATCTATGACTAATAATCCACTCCCGGGGATATCAATCCGAACACCCCAGTAGTATTAAGTTGCGAACAACAGATAATTGCATTAAGCAAAGTTTGTAATGTAAACAAAGCATATGCCCTTGAGCATATGAATGTTGTTTTCTCCCTAGTAGCAATAGCACATCTACCACCTTAGAGGTTTCTGTCACTCCCCCAGGTGAAATAGAGGCATGAACCCACTATCGAGCATAAATACCCCCTCTTGGAGTCACTAGCAACTACTCGGCCAAGATAGCTACTAACAACGGAGAGCATGCAAGATCATAAACAACATAGAGATAACAAAAGATATAATTCAGTACATCAACTTAATCATAAACACCAATATTCATCGGATCCCAACAAACCAAACATGTAGAATTACATAACGGTGATCTCAATCATGTAGGGCAGCTCATGAGATCTAAACATGAAGCACATGGTGGAGAAGACAACCATCTAGCTACTGCTATGGACCCATAGTCCAAGGTAGACTACTCACTCATCGCTCCGGAGGCAAGCATGGCGATGAAGAAGACCTCCGGTGGCGATTCCCCTCTCCGGCAGGGTGCCGGGAAGAGCTTCTGGACCCTACCGATCTTCGGGTCGACGGCGGCGGCGGATCGCGATATGTTCTGGAAATCTGATCGGGTACTTAGGTTTTTTCCGTCATGGGGTCTTTATAGGCGAAGGGGCGATGTCAGAGGAGGGGCCAGGCGCCCTCACGCGGGCCCCGCGCGGCCAGGCCCCTGGCCGCTCCGCCCATGCGTGTGGGGCCCTGGTGGCCCCCCTCCTACTCCTCTTCGGATCTCTGGAAGCTTCCGGGTAAAATAAGACTTCAGGAACTTGTTTCGTCCAATTCCGAGAATATTTCCTGTGTATCACTTCTGAAACACAAAAACAGCAGAAAACAGGAAACTGGCACTGTGGCAACTTGTTAATAGGTTAGTCCCGGAAAATGCATAAAAGTGCCACGAAGTGTAACGAAACAATAGGCAAATGGTGTAAAAACAAGCATGGAGCATCAAAAATTATAGATACGTTGGAGATGTATCAAAGACCAGCCAAACCAGGGACACGATGACGACGAAGGGTACGTTCCATCTAAGGGACACATCACAGCAATGATACAACCTGTGCCTAAGTCGAACAAAGAAGAAAAGAGTATTACTCGATAAGTCAATCTAGCAGTCACTTCACCTCCAGCTACAACAGAATATCTGCACTGGTCAGAGAAGCCCATCGAGTTCAATAGGGAAGATCACCCTATAACAGTACCTCGGCCGGGAAACGCACCTTTGGTACTCAAAGCTCAAATCGGCGCATACGATGTCGACAGAATATTCATGGATGCAGGAAGTGGAATCAATCTGATATATGCAAAAACACTCAAAGCAATGCATATATCATTAGAGTTCTTGAAGCCAACAGATTGTTCCTTCCATGGGATCGTACCAGGAAGTGCTAATTATCCACTAGGTCGAATAGCACTCAATGTTTGCTTCGGCAACCGGCAAAACTACAGAAGAGAAAAGCTAGACTTCGAAGTCATGGACTGGCCATCTCAGTATCATGCGATCCTCGGACGACCCGCGTTTTCGCGATTCATGGCAGTGCCTCACTATACATATCTGGTACTCAAAATGCCAGGACCAAGAGGAATAATTACAGTAAAAGGAAGTTTTGAAGTCTCAGATTTCTGCGATAGGGAGTTCCACAAGATGGCGCAAAACTTTGGCATGACAGCCAACTATGCAGAGAAGGCGAAAAGCACGACTACAGAAGGCGTCAAGCTACTCGAAGGACGCGTTGCGGAGCCCGAGATGAAGAAACCACGAGTAGGAGCATCAGGAGAAGACAAAGATACAGGAGAAGAAGAGAATGCCATGACGGCATAAACATCAAGAACAACAAAATAGAGTAGAAGAATAAGGCTGTAAAAGCCACGAGTTATACCAGGGGCAATGCCCTCTAGATCCAGAACACATGTCATAGGCTGGATCTCTTGGGTCACCCCATGTATCTTACATTACAAGTATAATAAAGACAAAACGTTCCTCATATTCGAGTTTACGAGTCTTTCAAAGGGAAAATGCGGCAACCACATGAATCATACAAAAACGCTCTGAGAATAAATTTCAGACATAAAGTCGGGAAATCATAAAACTCTCGCATTCCACATAAGTATTACAACATCGGGTTGTCCGAATCGTCTACACCTAAAGGGTCTAAGTAGTGATACTCGCGGAAAAACGCGGCATCTTCTTGCAACAGCCTGGCTATAATTCGTCGGGCAGGCTGCAAGGTACTCTCCAAGTGTACTCGAAGGCTAGCTCCAACTGGAGGATAGCTCAGCGACATAGAACTATAATTAAGTCTTGGCTTCCACTTGCGTATCCATCCAAGAGCAAAATTGGCACCTGCCACTAAGTTCAGCTCTATCAATCGATGAATTCGTTGGCTGGATCTAAAAGTATCAAGAAGCAGTGGGAAAGTTGCAGGCAGAGGATTGCGAGGAAGCATAACAGAGTGCATAGTTATGAGAGCTCTTCTGCAGCCATCAACTGCCTCGCCAATGTGCTGGGCGCGGTCCTGAAGCAATATATTAGCACTCCGGCGTCGAGGATCAGACCACAAAGTTTCAACACCGGCGGACATTTTTTCCAGAGCTGCATTTCGTTCGGTGACCCGATGATCCTCAGCAGCGAAATCCAAGCAAGTACCTATGGCAAGAAGGGATATCATAAAGACAGCAAGTGAAGCAAAAGGGAAAAAGATAAGTCGAAAGAAAACTTACATCGCAACATCTCGCAGGCTGACTCGATAATACCAAGGACAAAAGAATTGCATTCCTCATAATGCAAAATCTTCGCAGTCAAGCTTGACACCTTATCATCAAGAACAGACACCTGCTTCATCAAACCAGAAGTTTTGCTAGCTTTATCAAAAGCCATCTGAGCTTGGCGTTTGGCTAAAGTCAAGCGAGCCTCAAGATCAGAAATCCTTGAAGAATACTCTGCGCATTGACTGCATCGACTAGGAGGCGATGAAATCGTCGAACCAAACGTGTGGGCAGAGGAAGGAGCAGGCCCGCAAGTCAAAGGATCATTGATGTGCATCGAGTGGAAGTCAAAAGAAAAGAAAGGAGAAACATTTCAGAGAGATAGCACAAGACTTCATAAAAAGGAAATATATTTACATAAGTGCAAAACCCTTTGACTAAGATTCTCGGGTTGCACACGACTAAAAGTTTTTACATTCAAAAGGATAAATGGAAAACTACAAGGAAGCCGAGTCTACGCCACCTCAGCATTTTGCTCTGTGGCAGAAGAAGGCATGACAAATGCCTCGCCAATAGTTGATGGAGGCGCAGGATCTTCCGCCGCTGGAGGTGGCGCAGTAGATGTCGCGGAGGCTGCCAAAGAAGAAATAGTCGCCACCAGTGCAAGCGCCAACTTCTTCGCCTTCTCAAAGAAAGCCTTCATCTCATCACGGGTGCAGGCCATGGGGGGAGCTCACTTTCTCCCAGTCGAAGTCCGCACCATGCGCATAAGAAAGTGCAATAGCACCCTCAGCACCACGCTTCAGAGAAAGCCCCTTAAGCTGGAGGGTGGGGTCTTCAATTGTGTCGAAGGCTTTGGCAAGCTTTTCCAAGTTGTCCTTCGGAACCTCCGCCTTTTTCTTTGGCCACAACCCGATGAACAGCCGCGACAGAACGCGGCTAACCAACTCAAAAGTCTCCTGGATAGATATCCAGTTTGCCTCGAGTAGGTTAACCGCGGTCAGCAGAGGATCATCGCCCGGTTGCAAAGACGACAAATATACCCCGGTAAATCCTGCACGACAAAAGAGGACAAAGGAAAAAAGGAAAGAAAAGTATCAGCAAGTATAAGAACGCAACAGAAGTCGAAATAAAAGACAAGGCGAAGTGTTTACCTTTAGCAGTAGCAGACATCGTGCGAAGACGCTCTGTCACGGCTTGCTCTTGCTGAGTACGCTCCTTGTTGGCATCGGCCAAAGCTTTTTCAGCTTTCTTCACCTTACTAAGCGCTGCTTTCTGCGACTTCTCAGCGTTTGCTTTGGCGGCGGCCGCAACATCGTAGGCCTTCTGCGAGGCACTAAGCTCGGCCTCTAGCGACGCAATTTGGGCATTGGCTGTTGCTAGAGCAGCTACAGCAGAAGAAGAAAGGAAGTCAAATAAACAGCAAAAGATAATCGTGGAGGAAAAGTCATGACTGGATGTAGAATATACCTTCGGAAGCTTTCGCAACCTTTAGATACTCAGCACACTCAGTGCCCAAAGCGATGAATCTCTTCAATAATGCCTGGGAGAAAGAGCATGTAAGAGCACGAGTGTATGCAAGGAAAACAAGTCAGAAAAAGTTGCTCACATCGTCGGGGGAAACCGTAGATGCATGGGCTTCAAGAGAAACTTCGGTTTCTTTGGCCTTCTTCGAGCGTTTGAGGCTTCGGGCTTAAGGAATCTTCTTGACAGAAGCCCTGGTAACCCTCAGCGCAATGTCTGGCTCAGCAGGCTCGTCAGCAATCACAGGCGAAATCGAAGGAGCAGCTGTATCATCTTTTGGCGGCTCCTCGTCATCTCTATAAGAAGAAAACAAGTTATGTATAACACGACAGAAACAAGACAAGAGCGGTGCAATTGAAGAACTCGAATAAAGCACTTACGATGCCAGGAGGTCGAAGTATTCCATATCTCCTGCAAGAACAGAAGCTTTGTCAGCTACTACTTTTTGGAGTGAGGAACTCGAAGAAGCAAATTCGTCGACTCGCTTCCTCTTCTTGTCCACGCCAGTGTCTTCAGAGTGCACATGAGGAGGCGATGTCGACGAACTAGTGTCCTCTTCTGATTCTTCGAAATCATCTCCGTCCTGATTCTCATCAGCCTCGGGGGCTTCAGATACAGATGAGGCCAGATTAGCCGGAAGGGGCCCTGCCTCTGGAAGAGGAGGGCGCGAGAGGAGGAATTGGTGCCCCTGCACACGAACAAGTTAGCAAAGCAACCAAGGACAAGGAAAACACAGTTTGAGAAACACGAAATTCGACAACAAGTGAACAAAAAGTAAGCAGATACATACCTCAGGTAGAGGGTGCACGGAGTCGAAGTAATCAGCGGTCAAATCAGCAATCGCATGTTCCTTGGTGAGCTTGGTGAGGCTCCTGACTCGCTTGTCGACATCCTTTTCTCTATAAAATCTTCAGAGATGCGAGTAGGATCTTCCAAGCCAGAGTAACTCCAAAGCTTGGTAAGGCAGTGCTGCAGGGGTTGAACTCGACGTTGTACAAAAAACGCCATGAGTTGAATACCCGACAAAGCGCCTCCTTTGCCTCCTTTCAGAGCCTGAATGCGAGATAGAAGAGGAAGAACTTGTTCTATTTCTACATCTGAGGGAAGCGCATCCCACGACGCCAATTTCTTCACTTCCTGGGAGGCATCGAAAGGGGCTAGACCGTATTCATCTTTAGGAGAGGCCTTGCGGTCTTTGATATAGAACCACTTTGTCCTCCACCCTTGGACAGAGGCGGCCATGGAAAATTCGAGATATTGTGCCTCGGGACGCACAGAAACAACGGCCCCGCCTAGTTTGGGTTTTCTGGCCAAAGCAACATTGGGGCGGAGCCGGAAGATCGACCTCCAGAGAAGAAAATGGGGC
This sequence comes from Dactylis glomerata, assembly GCA_007115705.1. Classification (NCBI taxonomy): domain Eukaryota; kingdom Viridiplantae; phylum Streptophyta; class Magnoliopsida; order Poales; family Poaceae; genus Dactylis; species Dactylis glomerata. Next base: position 611,454 of record QXEO01000430.1, on the reverse strand, counting down.
TCAATGCCCAAGAATGACTCGCAAAGAGTCACGAAGCAAGCAATGTGGAGAATGGAGTTCGGTGTGAGCTGGTGAAGCTGCACACCGTAAACAAAGAGAAGCCCACGAAGAAACTCGTGGGCAGGAAGAGAAAGGCCGCGGAGGAGGAAGGCAAGGAACATTACCCGATAACCGCTCGGGGGCTGCGGGATCCGCTCGGTGCTAGGGAATTTGATGGAGTCGTCGGCGGAGATGAGGCCATCCGTCCTGGCCTTCTCCACCTCCTTCTTCGTGATGGAAGAGGTCACCCAGTTGGTCGCAGAGTTCGCCTTTCCCTTGGTCATGGTGTTTTTGGTCGCCAGGTGCTTCACACGCATCTATCAATCCGCGCCTGGGGGCTATGCACGAAAGGAGAAGGAAGCAGAGATCGACAATGGCGGCGGCGGAGAGAAAGAGATGGTAAACAGTAAAATTCCCACTACCCCCTTATATACCTTCTAAGAGAAGGATCGTGGGCTGAGACGTGGCGCAAAGAGCGGAAACGGCAGCCCACTAACGGTCAAAAATTGAGAAAATTACAGTGCTGCCCATAATACGGTTCGCACTCATACAGAATGACGTACTCATTGACGTCATAAAGAAGATAATATAAGAAAGAAGAAGGATGGCGCCGACAAGTGCAAAATCTATAGACAAGTGCAAAATCTATAGACAAGACTATATACGAAGGACTTTCGATTATAGCCTTAGGGGCTACTATTTTCAAGAATGTTGAATGCAACTTCTAACTGGAGTGATGGACGCGTATTAGACGACAGGTTCAAATATTTCGAGTTGAAGTATGATGGACTATATTATATTTGAGCCTATACTCGAAAAAGTATTTTTCGATTATAGCCTCGGGGGCTACTCCCATCGGGAGCGCTGAGCGCGCACCCGACGATATTTCTTGGCAAGCATTGGAACATGTGAAGTGGAGGAGTGTTACTCCCATCGGGAGCGAGTTTTATGGTTATTTAAACCCGAATATTTTCAGTCAAAATTTGACTGCGACATGAGATTCTCGAGTTGCGTTATCGCAATGAAACTCGAATGCCGTGACTTGTCACAAAGGTAAGACCCCGAGATCCATCCTGTGTGGCCTAGTATACGCACATGGATGCGCTCTGCTGGTATGTATCCGTGTCTACGACGCGAAGAAAATCCTGGTGGACGCACTGGGTACCCTGAGAATCACTAGGATTCATTCTTTGTAAGTCCTAAATGCGGCAAAAGAGTGGGTTTGACCGGTATCCCGAATTCAAGTCCAAGGGGATTGAATTTGAAGTAGGTGACAAGTATCTGTTCCGGCAGTTAACTGACCTCTTGATCCGTCAGAGTTGTCAGGCTTGTTCATCAAAACCCCTTCCGAAAAATTATCATGAAAATAAGTCGAAAGACCAAGTCAAAGATTTGAAGATATGAAGAAGTTGAAGAATTGATCAAGTCGAAGATTTAAAGATTAGAGATTCAACCCGAATCTGCAATTCTGGTAGAATCTTAGGGGCTACTGACAAGGGTATAGCTAATAGAGCCCGTTAGTTGAGTACCCCTGAGGCCCGTTAAGCTACGCCTAATTGTAATGATAGTCGAGATACGAGTTCTTACCGTATGTCGACATTATAATCTGTATCAAACCCTACCTGATCCTCGAGACCTGGCCACCTATATATAGGGGCCAGGAGGGGACGGGATAGGCCAGATTGAAAGCAAGCCAGGTTGAACATCCAAGTTTACTTTCGATATACACTAATTTCGACTAACTTTACCTTCGAGTTCATCCGACGCCCTCTTCCCCCGATCCTAAGTCCCTCATCTAGGACATTTGCCGAGTTAACCCTCGTCAACTATCTTACAAGAACTATAAATATCTTTAATAGAGCCCAAACCCACCAAGAAGTGTGAGTGATTAGGAGAAAGGTTTAAATCTCTTCACAAATACTTGAATCACCCTCCCCATTCTCTAATTTATGGATCCACTTATAGAACTAAATTCTATTTTTAGACTCTAGATTACTACTCATAACCTCCTACTCGTTAGGCTGACAACCCTTGGTTCATTGAACTGGATGGAATTTCTTTACCCTCACTGGCGAGGTTTATCCCCGGCAATGCCCATGTTTAGGGCTTTCGATTCATGGAGATAGCATGGGCGATGGCGTATTCGATAGTTTCAGAAACAGGAGTATGCAAGAATTTACCCAGGTTCGGCCCCCGGAGGGTAAAGACCTACATCCTGCTTGTCTGATCTTGTATTGCTTGGTATATTTGAAGCTGTTATAGTGGTGCGCAGATGAGATCTGGCAGAGGTGGAAGAAGATGGTGTGTGCTGGCCTATGCACGTGGGATCTATGCGAGATCAGATTGTCTATGCGAGATTAGAGATATCCCCCTTCTTGGCCGCCCCTCCTCGCCCTTATATGGGGGGCGAGGTCTCAGGATCCGGTCCAAATCGGTTACAGATGTATGCGAACTCTAATTATTCTTGGGCTTCTTGGGCTTCGAGTGTCCATCTTGCTCTTGGGCCTTAGCAGGTAGGCCAAAGGTGAGGACCCGAGGGGTCGTTCCCTCGTCACTCACCTTTCCTGCCAAAGCAACCAAACTCTAAGGAAATCTGCATGCTTTGCCACATCTTTTGGTAGCTTAAAGAAAGAAAACATAAATCTAGGTACAATGCTTTGAAAAGTTTCAGTTAGGATTAAACAGCCACCAAAAGACATAATATTTCCTTGCAGCTAGCGGTTCTATTTTCCACCTTCTCCACAATAAGTTTCCAATCACTACTTGTAAGTCTCTTAAAATGCACGGATGCGTAAATACCAAAATGGGAAGTCCCAGCATTGCAAGTAAAATTAAGCATACTCCCCTTGTCTGATTTCAGCACCCCCCCCCCCCCCCCCCAAAATCAATTCTAAAAAAATATTTTTGCTGGTTGATAAATGTATCAATTTTGTGTGACCCATGATATAATATTTGTAACAACTATACTTAATTTTTATAATAAAATAAAGGGCTGCATGCATCAATTGACGCAGAGGCGGGACATACCCCCTTCTCAAAATAAAATTAAATTAAATAAAGGAGTGTGAGAACATCAACAACAATAAAAAATCAAAGGAGAGAAGGGATCCCCTTGTCTATCATCATAAGTTCCCCTTTCCCACTTGAATAAAAATTTGGGACCATTTCATCTCCCAAATAGAAAACACAAACTTCTAATTATTTACCATGCTTTTTCAAAATCAATGAAGCACACTAGCTATCTTAGTTCTATGCAAGTGATGAATAGTTTCGTGGGTGTAGAAACACTATCTACAATAAAGAAAACTCCAGAAAAACATACCAAGATAGCTAAAACGATATATCCATTATTTAGATTTTTTGTAAAAATATAATGGAAATTCTTATGTTGACTTTGAAGCATTTTACTAGCTTATTGATTTTTCTAAACAATAAAATAGTTCATTTTTCTGTAATATTATGACACTTTAGAAATTTTATCTGCACTAATACTTTAGCGGAATTGCTAAAGTGAACATGGCTCAAAATTTGTGAAGTTCAGTCACTTTTTTTTTAAATTGTGTTTCACCTACTTTATGATATTCTTAAGTCACATTTGTTAGGTATCAGTCACTTTTAGATTTTTTGTATTTGTGTTTATTTGAGTGTTGTATGTTGGTATTTGTTGCGATTGTCTCTTTTGAGTGTAATTACATTTTTTGTGCAATTTCTTCTATTTTTGTGCAAATAACAATTTAACTATCGTAGAGAAGTGATTGAACTTGTGTTTTTCGTGTCTTAGTCATACACCTTTGAGATGCCATGTTAAGTAATTGAGAATGACCATTTAATGTAGCCTGAAATCTATTTAATTCCGACCACACTTCTAACACTTTGTATCAATGGTCTCTCATTGTCATATCCACATATAGCATGAAAATGAAAACTTAATTTTATGAATACGAAATTGCAAAAAATGGTATATGGAACTTTAGGAACACTTTTGCTAATTTGGTCGCCTAAAATTCCTACTAACCATAGCAAACTAAAGTTTCTCATCACTTGCAATAGTGGAAGTGTAGAATTAACAATTTGTTTTATGCAGTGGTTTATATAATTACTCCATGTTTCCTAAAATATAATTCATATTAGTTTCATCGTGCGGTAGAAATAAACATGGGTAGATGCTGACCTAAATACCCGAAGGAAGAAGAACATAAAGTTATCAATTATAACAACATAAAATTAGAAGTCAAATAGCGTCACGTGTATAAAATGCAAATTGCGTGTAAGAATTTATGAAATATGAACAATTAAATAGCCATGCGTCATCTTTTGATTGGATTTTTTTGACTTATGACGAAATTGAAAAACAGTCGAGTGCCAAATACATACAGCATGGTCAAAGGGGTGAACGGTGAACAAAAGGAAAAACTCCATAGTAAATCAAGGATCCAAGGAAAAAAAACACTTGATAGTAGAACAACAACCTAGAGCAAGAAGCACGCAAAATCACTTAATTAGCAGGCTGATTAGCCTCGGCCGTCGCCTGAGCTGCAGGTTCGGTCTTGCCCGACACGGTCTCATCCGCGAGAGCTTTATCCTCTACCTTCATCGGTGGGACATGGGGCTTGTGCTGGAGCAAGGCGAAGCCCTTGGTCGCCTGGACGATGGCCACGGGCAGGCCGAGGCACTTGCCGATGATTTGCTCCTTCATCAGTTCCAGCTCCTTGTAAAGCTCGTCCTCCTCTTTCTCGTCCTTGTCTTTCTCTACCTTCTCCTTGCCCTTCTTCTTGGCCTCGTTGTACTCCCGCTCGAAGAGCTTCCATCCCTCGGCGAGGGAGAGCCCGGGTGGGCGGAACACGCGGCCGGTGCGCACCATGGTCCTGGCGTCGTCCTCGCTGCGGCATGTGATGAGCACCGCGCTCTTCCGGGACTTGGGCAGGCCGTAGGCGAGCCGCTCGTACCACTCGCCAATCTTGGGTGGCTGCAGCGTCAGGTTGTTGTACCAGCCGTCGCTGCCAGGGTGCGCCCTGATGTCGTCGAACACGATGAGGTACCCCATCTTGTACAGCGTCACGTAGAGGATGAAGAGCAGCACGCCGATCTTGTTCTTGTCCTTGTTGTCTCTAGGTGCCTTGACGACGACCTCGGCCTTGTCGACGATGTCCTCGACCTTGGCGGTGTCGAGGCCGAGGTTGTCGAGCATCCAGTAGAGGAGGTTGAACCTGTCCTCGTGGTCCGGCGGGCCGACGCAGACCCAGAGCCGGAGAGGGAAGGCCTCCTTGATCCTGTCATTTGAATTTGAAGCTTTCAGTTGCTCATGTGACTCGGTGAGAATTATGGGCTCACTCAAAACGACCCTAGAGTCATTTTTAAGAAGCTCAAAATTCTCAAAGAGTTTAGCATAAGTAACTACAAACTCTTCATATTTTGTTTCAAAATCATTTGCCACAGCAAGAGTTTTATCATAAGATTTTTTTCTTTTAGATAACTCTAGAATAAAGTTCCCCTCAAGAGATTCTTTGGTGGTTTGTTATTCTTCAAGAGCTTCCTTAAGATCCGCGATCTCATCCGCGTAATCACAGGCATGACCTTGCATTTTAAAGATAGTTTTCTCATGCTCACTACAACAAGACCCCCCCTACAGCAACACATGTATATGTAGCTAAATGCTTATATATGCGTTGCAAGCACATTTACCAACGGTCTTACTATGCGTTGCGATTTTGGGCGTTGCTAGGATGTTATGCAACGCATATATATGCGTTGGTAACCAATGGGTAAAGCGATGCAAAGTGGCAACGGATGCCAACCAACGATTGTATTCGTTGCTACATAATATATGTGGATTAAAATAAATTTTTAAAAAGAAATATTATTTTCAGTACTGGTTGGCTTGATCGCTCATATACATGAACATATTTTCTTTAGCAACATATACGGTATATACTATAGGTACGACACCACACATATCACAGAACAAGAATGCATTGCATGAAGAAACAACTCAATATTGATTATTGGGATCCATTATCTTTAGAGTACATAGCTTACAAAATTGCTTAAAAAATATGATACTCTAACTAATCCTATATTGCTCTAACTAATCCTATTTCTATTCCTTATAATGCTCTTCCTTGTAATGTACAAAGCTGATATCCGAATAGAGCAATCCCTGCTGATATTTTTTTCCTGCATAAATAAACATAAATTTTCAGAACCGATGTAGCCAAAAAATAGGAATCATGTAGTCAATTATAGTAGATACTTGCTCTACTACTCACCATGTGAACAGGGGTTATCTTCACTGTCGAAAGCTCCATCATACATGAATCTTTCCTAGATAAATTGAATATAGAGACTTGACATTGGTGCATGCTCTTTATCTAGCTCAGCTACTTTAGCCAAAAAAAAACTGCTAAGCAATGCATTTCGAATTTCTGAGAACAATGATGACCTAGTACCTGCGGACGAACATCTTATTTTTCACTAGAAGAACTTTGTTGCCTTTGCCAGTCTTTGGAATCTGTAAACACGAAAAACAGCTGCTGGAGTAGTAAGTGCAAGCGCACACGTGCAGTCACCTCAAAAACTAATAATTCATTAGTTTCAATGTAGTTGCAGCAAACAATGTGATAACAGATAGCAAAATGATCCTAAGATACAGCAAAATGATTACTCTTGGACTTTAACTTTGCATGACAAAGGGCACAACATTTTTACGAAAGAAAATTCAGGAGACTACATTCACTTGCACATCAGAATCATAGGCAACTAAGTCAATGGATTTTAGTCAGTCTACACACAACAATAACACCAGGGAGGTCCGGTGGTGATTGTAAAGGGCAAGTTCACATATTTCATATATTTAATTAAGTTTGCAACTAGCCATCTCGATGATCTCAAATTATCAAATTAGTAACATTAAATTATAAACTTAAGTAGCAGTGAGATTTATACCTGGGAGCATCACAATAAGAGTAAGATGACATATTTCTTACACACAAAAAGAATGGTTCTTCTTTGTTCTGAAGTATTCCTGCATGTAGAAGCAAATCGTATACAGAACAAATCTTTGTCAACACTAATACATACTACGAACTGCACTAACTTCATGCTACCGACCAATCTACATACCTGTGATCTCCCGAAAATTAGACCAAAAGTCCAAATGACGTCATCCCTCTAGCATTTAGGAAAAGGAGCCATGACATCTGTTTGTCTCTTCAGCGAGCACTGCGATGAATCAAATCATAAGATCCATCCCGAGTTAACAGATGATTCAGATAAATGGAGTAAGTATGGGTGATAGACAAACCTTTTTGATATTGTTGCCGATCTGTCCCTTTCCCCGCAGAAGACCCATGAGTTGCAGTCCCAGTCGCGACTCATGGCCCTCAGATTGCGGCGGTGGTCTAAAGCGCATTTGATCGCTGGTCACCTGCCATGGGGAAGCCGGGAAGGTGACTAGGTGAGGGGCGATTGCTGGGACTAGGAGGAGCGCGAGGGCAGTGGGATGAGGCGGCCGCGGCGCTAGGCGTCGGATGGCTGCGGGAGGTAAGCCGGAGAAGAAGGTTGGGGTTGGCTTTGATTTGTGGCGGCTGCTGCTAGGGTTAAGGAGTTGAGGAGAATGAGATCACTAGTTTTTTTTTTGGGTGGGGGATTGGCAGATTGGACGGGGCTATCGAGGCGGGTGACTAGTTATAGAGAATCCTTTGCTGGTTATGCGGGTGAAGTTGTACATAGATACACATATCTGTACCGTTGCAGTCTATCTGTTGTTGTAGGCCTATTCGCCTTGTAGTGGCTCCTCAATAATTTTATTGCTCTCGGTGGCAATAGCCAAAATCTTATAGTAGTAAGAGCAAGCAATTTTATTCTTATGAATAGCATGAAAAAACATTTCACTCTTCTCAACTAAAGAGGCAAGATCATCATCCTCTTCTTCATTATCCTCATTCTCATCATCACTATAAATATTGGGTTCCAAAGTAGGAGTTACCTTAGAAGACCTAGCCATAAGGCAAATGTGGTAGACAATGGATGATGATGAAGAATTACTTGAAGTTCTAATTAAACCCTTGTCTTGGCCAATAGAATCTTTGGTTTCCTCTACATTTTTAGACACACAACAACTAGAGGAACAAGAAGCATTTATATCATGGCAACAAGGAGTAACAAACATATCATTATGATATTTATTTAAGGAGCATACACATGATATGCAAGGACTATCAACACAAGCATGTAAAAGCATTTGTGGTGCTAGAAGTGTTAAAGCCCAAAGATGAATCATTGCAATGAGATAGAGATGAACGGTCATCACAAGTAAGCTTACTATCAACAATGCAATATTTATCACCACTCACCATATCGTTACCTTGTGTCTTGCCACACATTGGTGAAGTGGATAAGAGTTCATGATGGCCGAAAGTGGAGGGAACACAATCATCCTCAATAATGTTGGACACATCATATTTTTCTTGAATCTTTATCCAAAACTCATGAGCATTATAGAAAGGCATGATTGCATAAATAATTGGATTGCTCACAACATCGAAAAGCACACTAGTAGCTCAAGAATCAAGATAAGAGTTTTTCTTCTCCTCTAAAGATAGATTTTGGGAATCCTTAGGAGGACAAAAACCCATATCCAAAATTCTCTCTATATTTAGGTCCATATCTCGAAAATGGTTAAGCATGCAAATTTTCTATATATCATAATTAGTGCCATCAAATATAAAAGTGTCATTGTGCACTAATCCCCTAGCCGACATCTTTGCTCTCAAGGCGGTGAAGCCTAAAATGAGAGACCTTTCTCTGATACCAATCGAAAGGAAACGGATGTCGCCTAGAGGGGGGGGTGAATAGGCGATTTAAAACTTTTAGGATATGCTTGACAAATGCGGAATAAAACTAACGTTTAATTTGCCAAACATACAAAACCTAAATATACTATGCTCACCTATGTGCACCAACAACTTATGCTAAACAAGATAAGCAACTATATGATAGCAAGATATATATAACTTCAAGCACGATGGCTATCACAAAGTAAATTTCATAAGTAAAGGAGCTCGGGTATAGAAATAACCAAGGCACACGGGGACGATGATGTATCCCGAAGTTCACACCCTTGTGGGTGCTAATCTCCGTTGGAGCAGTGTGGAGGCACAAGGAACCCCAAACGCCACAGAGGCTCACCGTAATCTCCTCGATCCCTCCCACCAAGATGGAAGACCCAGTCACTATGGGACAGTTGAGGGCGGTCACCGAACCTGTACAAAGCTTGGGGCAATCTCCACAACTCAATTGGAGGCTCCCAAGAAATCGCCACTGAGGCACCACAAAGCTTGGGAAGATCTCCACAACTTAATTGGAGGTCCCCAAGAAATCGCCACGGAGGCACCACAAAGCTTGGGAAGATCTCCACAACTTAATTGGAGGTCCCCAAGTGACAAGGGTATAGCTAATAAGGCCCATTATTTGTGTACCCCTCAGGCCCATTAAGTTAGGCCCAAGAATAGTCATAGTCGAAATACGAGTTAATGTCATATATGGACACTGTAATATGTATCGAACCCGACCGGTTCCTTGAGACCTAGCCACCTATATATAGGGGCAAGGAGAGGCCGGTTAGGGACAGATTGAGAGTAAGCCAAGTTGATCACCACGTTTATTCTCAATACACACCTCATTTGACTGATCTTTACCTTCGAGTTCATCCGATGCCCTATTCCCCCGATCCTAAGTCCTTCATCTAGGACATTTGTCGAGTTAACCCTCGTCACCAAGAAATCCACTAAGCCACTAAGCCGTCTAGGGTTCCAAGAACCCAAGAGGAAATAACCTTCTTGCTTTCACCACCGAATCTCTGAGGAAAACTCAAACCTATGCACCAAATGCAATGGAAAGAACACAAGTGCTCAAATCCTTCACTCTCAAATTCCAACAAAGCAACTAATGCTTATGGGAGAATAAGAGAGGAAGAACAAAGGAGGAAATCACAAAGAACTCCAAGATCTAAATCCACAAGAGGTTCCCCTCACTAAGAGGAGATTTTGATTGGTGGAAAGATATATCTAGATCTCCTCTCTCTTTTCCCTCAAAAAGATGCAAGAAATATGGGAGGAATTGAGAGAGAGAGAGAGAGAGAGAGAGAGCAACTACTCAAGGTCAACAATGGAGGAGAGAGAGAGGGAGTAGCCACCAGCCCAAGGTGGAAGAAGGGGGCCTTTTATAGTCCCCCCATGAAATATGGTCGTTGCAGATTTTTTAGGCGGGATTATCCGGCCCCCGAGGCAAAAATCCGTCCAAAAATCTGCCCCCTTACTGGGAGCCGCGCCCAAAAGTCCTTAGCATAAATTCAAGGGCTGGATTATTCAAATCGATAAAACCTCCAACACCAAAAATGCAAAAGTTTTCCATACGAAATCCATTTTTGATGAGCTTGGGATTACCATGAAGATGACCACAAGCTCTAAAACCTCACAAGATAAAAGCCAAATAAGAACCAAAAAAGATGATGCCAAGTATGCAAAGGTTTGAGCTTTCTCCGAACGATACGATTAAGTTACTCACTCGAGAGCCCATCTTGATAGTACGGCTACCGATCCTAAAACCTGGTCTCCCAAACACTATGAGACCGGTAAGAAAGAAACCCTATCAAGATTATACCTTTGCCTTGTGCATTCCACTTGAGCTAGATGATGACATTCTTGATCTTCTCAAGTTGGACTACCTTTCTTGATTGCGCTTTCCTGGTGAAGTCTCGCGGATTTCTCCCCCATACTCCACTATGGGAGAGACACTAGTAGAAATATCTTCACATGCTCATTCCCACCAAATGGACATCGAGCTTCAATTAAATGATATCTTCTAGATGCCTATCTTGAACTTGCGCTTCGATTTGATGAACATTGTACTTCTTCTTCTTCCTTCATAATGATGATGTCTTGAGAATGCACATGAGAGCTCACTCCATCTTATTCCTCAAGACACATTCTATATACTCTCAATTCCCTTATGACAAATCTTCGGATCACTCCTTAAATAACACCTTGATCATCACATAATCTTCTTCATTTTCATTTTCTTACGCCCTTGAAACCAACTTATGGCTCAAGCTTTGTCTATGGACAAGTCCTACAAATATAACTTGATGCAAACATTAGTCCATAGGGATTATCATTAATTACCAAAACCACACATGGGGCACATGCTCTTTCAGAGCACCATGGCTCACAACGATGAAGCAGGAGGTAGCGGCGGAGGGGCAGCACACGGCTAGAGCTGGCCATGGACCCTCAACAACCATCCGACATTTGAGCTTGCCTGATCTGGCTTCATGGTGCTGCCGGACACGCAGCTGCCCTCCGACTAGAAAATCAGCGCCAACGGGTACCCAGTCTCGCTTCTGCCGACGGGGAGGGATCTGGTGCTGCTCATCGATGCATGGCGGTAGGTGTTATTGTAGGAGGACCAAAATGACCCAAGCTTTGCGTCACGGTCCAAGCTCTAGAGGGTGATGCTCACCGACGAGCGCTAGGTGCACGTCGATGCCTAGAAGGGGCCGGTGCACTCCTCGCAGTTCAATAAGAGCGTCACCATGCGTGGTGGGATGGCCGCGACTACGAAGAGGCGATGGCTCGCTGGAGGGTGGGCCTACCACCACTAGCGAAATGCACCGTCTCCACACCGATGGCGGCACCAAAGCCGGCAGGGTCTTCATCCTCCTCTAGATCCACTACCTCCCATTGTAGCTCGAGTGTTCTCTTGCCTCAGCGCGCGGTGGGGTTTCTTGGAATAAGTTTCCATGCGCCCAAGCCAGAGTAGAAGGAGGAGGCGACGTCTCCTCCGCACGGGCACCTGCACTTTCGGCCGGTGAAGAAGACGAAGCAGGAGCTGATGCATGTGAAATTCATCCACAATCTTTGTAGTTTATTAGGTCATATTTCTTGATATTCACATATTATATGATGTTTCCCACATGTTTTGCATTGATTTCGGGGATTTTTTACAAAGTCCCCATTATTTTGGTTCTAACTTTTTCTAGCAAAAAAACCTTCGGTTAGTGTTTTTAACTTTCAGGATTCGAAATGGATCTAGGTGAATGGTGCTGGAAAGATAATTTTTATACGCATCCAAAGACATAAAGTAGGCCCTATGGGGCCCAATGAGCTAAAAATGGCAGTCCTACAAAGTCAGACCACGTGGTACCATTGATCTTGGGCCTCGAACCTCGGATTCCATTGCCATTGGATTTATTTTGACCTAGAACCTTCTATACATACCTTCGGATATTGGTTTTCATGACAGACAAAGGCAGAGATCAAAAATAGAGAAATAGAAGCCGTCGCCGGAGGAAGATTGGAGGGGGAACCGCTGCTAGAATCGCCTCCAGCCGCTTCTCCTCCTTCACCAACACCAGCGCAGCGCTCTCCACCATGAGAGGGGAGTAGTCCACCTCTGGACTTGGGGTTTGTGGCAGTATCTTGTATCAACCTCTCTCCATGTACTTGATTATTAGATCCATATGAGCTGTCCTATATGATTATGGACACCGATGTAACTCCTTTCACTATTGTGGTATGGGATGATTCTTGTTATGCATTTACCATTGTGTTGAAACTTTTATAGCTTGTTGTAATTTGGATTCACATCATGATGTTTATTGCTTTGGTTAGATTGTTATATCTAATGCCTTGTTTGCCCATGTCACGAGGTGTTGACAACACTAAGTGTAGTTATATGAGAGAGTTGCATATGCGTATGCGCATTGCATGTATGTTTTTATTTGTGTTTTTATATAAAGAAGTATGATGCATGTAGATGTGTGTAGTGCTTTCGGATGCACCCGAGCGAGAGAAACAGAGCAGCTAGTGTTAGGGGTGGGAACTGGTAGCGGATAGTTCATATTATCCGACATTCGTATTCGAAAAATTGAAAATGGATGTGGTGATATCCGAATCCGGACGACTTGAAAATGGAAGCCGTAACTACCCGAATCCGTTTTTACAAATACAAATACAAATATAGTATTGAATTTTTAAGGGAATATGGATATAGAAATGGAAATATCCATATCCGAATAAAATTACGTTAGTAAATAATACTAAATACTAATAATTCTATCTCGATAAACCATTTATATAACTAAAAAAGCTAGCAAAGTGGTCAAAAATATTCTTTTTATTATTGGACTTCAAACTATTGTGTATTATATCATTATACACTTGACTAACCATAAGATACGAGTCTATTATTTTATCATTCGTATCCATTTTATATTGAAAAACATCCATTCCGTATTCATATTCGACTAACATCCGCTCCGCATTCATATTCGACAATATCCGTATTCACATCCATATTTGTTTTAAAAATATGAAAACGGATATGGGAAGAGCACTATCTGATCCGCATCCAATCCGTTTCCACCCCTAGCTAGTGTGACAATAGCGAGACCTGTATCCTTTTGTATCTTCACATCTAGGGGTTAAGGAGACCGTACTTAGGGACAAGTGACAATAATGGCAGCTAGGTGACATAGCACCCTTGAAGTCACATTTGTTCTCAACTTCATGCATTCAGATGTGTTGCCCATATAAAAGTTAACATGATAGCATGACAATTGTGTATGCATGTTTATCTATAATTACCACTATCGAGGGAGAGGAGAGGAGGAGAGAGGGAGATCAAGAGAACCCACAAATACGGAGTCCTTTGTTTCCACGAGAGCACAATCTTAGTCCCTTTCTCTCCGTTGTTGAGTATTGTGACATCTTTTATTTTCCTTGATTTGCTACTTCGTTTTTTACAATTACCAAATCAATCTCACTTAGCTTTAACTTCTTGCTCGATACTCAATACTTCCATATTAAAAGGTGTTACATATTCCTTGCTCGAGCGGTGAACAAAAGAAAAACTCCAAAGTAAATCAACGACACGAGAAAAAAGCACACTCTTGACATTAGAAACAACCTACAGCAGGAACCACACAGAGTCACTTAATTAGGCTGATTAGCCCTAGTCGCCTGAGTTCCAGCTGGTTCGGTCTTGCTCGGCACAGTCTCATCCGGGAGAGCTTTATCCTCCACCTTCATTGGTGGAAGAACATCAGGCTTGTGCTCGAGCAAGGCGCAAAGCCCTTGGCCGCCTGGACGATGGCCACGGGCACGCTGAGGCACTTGCCGATGATCTGCTCCTTCATCAGTTCTAGCTCCAAGCTTGTCCTCCTCCTCGTCATTGTCTCTCTCTTCCTTCTCCCCGCCCTTCTTCTTCTTGGCCTTGGCCCTCCTTATCGTTCGCGTGAATATTCGTGACTTAAGACTTTAGTTTCTTGGGCGACGGCACGACTAGCCTAGCAAATAGAGTTAGTCTTTTACACTTTTTTTGAAAAAGATAAATTTTATTTTTCTGTAGTGTTTGTTCTTAGCCAAATGTTTCTGTTTGGTTAAGATTTACATTGTGAATGGCTACTTGTTTGGCTTCGCTGATGCTGCTCGGCACTGTCTTCTGTTCCACCTTTGCAATACCTAGTACTCCCTCCGATCGGAAATAAGTGTCGGTAATTTTGTACTAGCTTAGTTTAAAGTTTGTACTATGTCCCCGACAGTTATTTCCGATCGGAGGGAGTAGCTCATTTGCTTGGCTATTGTTTGGCTTCGCTAGCTGTCAAGCGTACGCTCATGTTGAGCGATCTAGTTGGCCAGCTCACACAGTAGCCGCTGTTGTGTACCTCGACGCGTCAGGGGAGGGATCGAGCGGGGAAACGTTGTGATTTGAGAAAGGTACGATTGGTTGATTTTGCTAAGTGTAATAAAAATGATAATTCTCTTACAAAATGAGCTGGAACTGAGGTCTGACATATTAATTTTGCTAAGTGTAATATAAAATTAGCATAAACTATTGCAAAATGAGCATGGAATTGAGCATCAATGTTGAGGCATCAAGTTGGACTAGATATATGACTTCAGCGATGTTCCACTCCCAGAACAGTATCCTGCTTTGTATAGCATAGTTCGTCGTAAAAGTGGTACCATTTCTACGGTAATGACTACCTCTCCTCCGGATGTGACGTTTAGATAAGATTTAATTGGTCCTAGACTAGCTACGTGGAATGCCTTACTTCAATGTTTGGATTCTATTCAACTATCGTCGGGGCCTGATGAATTTCATTGGAATCTACATGCCAATGGGATTTCTCGGTAGATTCTCTATACGAAGCGATTCTTCAATCTGATATACCAGTTGATAATAAGAAAAAAAATTGAAAGATGAAAATACCTTTTAAAACCAAAAAATTTGGATGGTATCTTTGTCGAGAGGTAATCCTAACCAAAGGCAATCTTGTTAAGCGAAAATGGCATGAAAGCAGTCAGTGTATGTTCTGTCACCAAGACGAGACTATTAAACACTTATTCTTTCAACTAGCAACGTGGCCCTCGCAAATGCGAGAGCATCACCTTTATTTTTTTATTATAGTGAGAGAGAGTACCATATTATTCAATATGTCAAAAGTGACCAAGAAACACATTTACATATTCATGCATTTTTATGATGGACAATAGAAAATAAACCATAGGAAATCCTTTTCTAAAATTTTATTGTCAAAGAAAAAAATCAAACTACTAAAGCTTTCAGAGATTGATAAACCTCAAATTTAAGCAGTCCCCGTAAGAATTTCTAAAAATCCAAAAATTTCTTTAAAAAATAATGGTTGCAGCTTGCTATGGACACTGAAGGGAAAATTATTGAGGAGTTCTCTAAGTAATTACCCGATTTATTTTTATTAATAATTTCATAGTGATATCACTATCATCATTTTACTCTAAAAGCGTATGTCTAAAAAATGATTCTCAACCTCTATTCACATCTTTTGCTTTATATTTTTAGATTAATCCAACTATGCCAATAGATTATATATTGATATGTCATAAAACTCAAAATCAATTAAGGAGCACCAATCTAGTTGACCTTGTTACACTTAAAAAATATGTACAGAGGAATCGATGCATCCCGGCGATTCATATCATCTTCATAATGTTTAGGATAAAATGAACAAATTAACTGCTTGTTGAGATTGCATCCATTAAATTTAGCAAGCATTGAGCCTTGCATACTCCTCCACTGGCTTTCATGTGAGTGCCTTTCCAACCGGCACTCGTAATTTCTTGTAGCCACAAGAGTCCTCGAGTTTGGGTTAGTGCGTCTATCATTAAGTGCAACATTCTTACACCGTGTGCAACATGTACATTGTATGAGTGCAAGTATCCAACTAATAGTTAAGATCTATTATGGTTTACACTTATGAAATTACTTAGTTGTATTATATTGTTCTATTATTAATAATTGTTATTGGAAACAATATGATTTATGAAGATCTACCGTTGTGATACGCGTATAATTATATTTATGACTATCTATGATTGTGAATGACTAAGTACAACTGTCAAAATATTTTGATTGGGATCTACTTGGATATATTAATACTGGTCTATGTACTACTTTTAATCCTATAGTGCACAATTATGATAATCTTCTTTTGTGGTCTACTAATCAAAAGATGATCCGCCAAACTAATGATAGTGGATGTTTTTTGCTTTGCCGTGCAAACTTCTTGCATGCATGTCTTTGCTCTCCCACATTGTGCTTTTAAAATATTTCTGTTTTTGTGATATGGATACTTCAAATTATGAGGATGAATCAAGAATTATTTGTTATGAATATCTAGCGAGTTTTGGTCCACTGATAAAAATGGGTCAATTAGATTGTTCGTGGGATGGCTTTTTATGAGAATTTCTAGTATGTCTCACTTTTTTAGTGTAATGTAATTTACGTACATATTTGATAAATGTGAGAAATTCATATTGCAGTAGATCTTGACGATTCTCGGTTTGTTTTTTGGTATTAATAATCAGTTTGGTGTGCATGACCAGCCGCTTGAATGAGAAGTTTTAGATTGGTCCATGAATAATGATTGGCTATATTACATTAGATTGATGGTGGGAGTTTTTGATTTCTGTGATAATTCCCATGTATAATACTTTTTGTATTGTACTATTTTTTGCGACAGTTGTAGAACATGGGGATTTACGATATTTGTCAAATATTTCAGGTAATATTAATCAGTTTGTTGTATTTGTGATCATATGAACCCAAACGTCCGATATGAGAAAAATGTTCTTTCAGAAGTTTGATTTTTCATTGTCATTGGAAGTAAGAAAGATTTTTTTATTTTCTCCAATTGTAGAGAAAGTTTTTCTATCATACAAAAAAGATATACGGCCAAATGATCATCTACAGTTTCACTGGCTGTTCTGTTAAACTTTCAGAACTGGTAAAGGTGGCTATAGAGGTACTAATCAATTTCTTGTTTGTAATTTAGTTATGATAGATTTGTGCGTTCTTCACGACTTCACGTAAACGCACTTGGCGTGCTTCCTTTTTTTATGCCTTTTAAAAGTGTAAACAAAAAATTCGCACACCCGTAGCACAAAGTCGCTTCACGAAAAATCGACTTGTAGTGTGGCCAGTGTAAAAAAAGATAAATTTTTACGCTAAAATATACATGCGCGCAAAGATTTCGAAATATACAGAATCAATTTAAATGAGTGGTTAATTAAACTTTGTCATGTTTTTTCTTTTTTGTATATTTGATATTCATATGCGTAAATCATTGAAATTGTTGACCAGAAGTTATATTTATGCAAATCAGCTGAAATGTTAATTTTATGTAGGGCACGTCATAAATTGGATAATCACCTTTTTTTAAAGCAAATCAGTTTATGAGTTGCACGTCATCTAGACTCCTTTTTTTGGATGGTCTCAGGTACATTCTCCGGACTCGTTTTTTTTCCCTACGCTCTCGGGGATGTGTCAAACTGTCTATAAAATATGTGCTTGTACATGTTACGTAAAATCTTCCAATCTTGATCATTAAAATATAGATCTAACGGCTAATATAATTTTAATGATGTGGATCAACGTGGTGTCTCTGTTTTAGACCACCGTATTGTGCTTTTAGTATATAGTAGATGCCGCTTTGCTAGATCTATATGATCAATCATCCAAGTAGCTTTCAGCCTGTATCCTTCCGAGTCGCCAATATTTTTGGGAATTATCTTCATGGTAAGAAGATTTGAAAGATGAAAATACCTTTTAAAACC
The DNA here is from genome assembly GCA_007115705.1 of Dactylis glomerata. Classification (NCBI taxonomy): domain Eukaryota; kingdom Viridiplantae; phylum Streptophyta; class Magnoliopsida; order Poales; family Poaceae; genus Dactylis; species Dactylis glomerata. The sequence continues at coordinate 593,263 of QXEO01000430.1, read as the reverse complement.
AAAAAATTTGGATGTTATCTTTGTCGAGAGGTAATCCTAACCAAAGGCAATCTTGTTAAGCGAAACTGGCATGAAAGAAGTTAGTGTATGTTCTGCCACCAAGACGAGATTATTAAATACTTATTCTTCCAATACCGCTTTGCCAGATCTATATGATCAATCATCCAAGTAACTTTCAACCTGTATCCTTTCGAGTCGCCAATATTTTTTGGAATTGGCTTTATGGTAAGAAGATTTAGAAGATGAAAATATCTTTTAAAAACATTTTTTGGATGGTATCTTTATCGAGGGGTAATCATAATTAAAGATAATCTTGTTAAGCGAAACTGGCATGAAAGCAGTCAGTATATGTTCTGTCACCAAGACGAGACTATTAAACACTTATTCTATTGCCGCTTTGCCAGGTCTTGACCAATCATCCAAGTAGCTTTTAGCATGTATCCTTTCGACTCGCCAATATTTTTGGGAATTAGCTTCATGGTATTGATATCAGGTTTAGAACGCTTATTATTGTCGCTATGACTGTGTAGAAATAACAAAGTTTTTAATGATAAATTTGTTCTCTCTTGCAAGTAATCATTCTCTGCTTGTGGTCATCTCTTCAACGGATGGAGAATTGCGACCTATTTATGGAGGTCTGTACACGATTGAAGGCTACGGCGAGTGATACATTTTTCCGACATGAGTGACCGCACAATCTACGGATTGAACCACCACCACCCCCCTAGGCGATTTATAATTGATCGAAACGATAGCTTGTGACTCATGGACAGCTGTGCATCTTAGCTATGCAGGAGTCGGATATATTTTACTTTATTAAATAATAAAGCACCCATTATAAAAAAGATCTCTCAAAAAATACATACTCCATGGTCAAGCGGTGAACAAATGAAAAACTCCGTAGTAAATCAAGGAGAAAAAAACACACTCGACAGTAGAAACAACCCACAGCAAGATCCACGCGGAGTCACTTAATTAGCAGGCTGATTAGCCCCTGTCGCCTGAGTTGCAGGTTCGGTCTTGCTGGGCACAGTCTCATCCGGGAGAGCTTTATCCTCCACCTTCATCGGTGGAACATGGGGCTTGTGCTCAAGCAAGGCGAAGCCCTTGGCCGCCTGGACGATGGCCACGGGCAGGCCGAGGCACTTGCCGACGATTTGCTCCTTCATCAGTTTCAGCTCCTTGTAAAGCTCGTCCTCCCCTTTCTTCTCCTCCTTCTCGTCCTTATCTTTCTCCTGGCCCTTCTTCTTCTTGGCCTCGTTGTACTCCCGCTCGAAGAGCTTCCATCCCTCGGCGACGGCGAGCCCGGGCGGGCGGAACACGCGGCCGGTGCGCACCATGGTCCTGGCGTCGTCCTCGTTGCGGCATGTGACGAGCACCGCGCTCTTCCGGGACTTGGGCAGGCCGTAGGCGAGCCGCTCGTACCACTCGCCGTCCTTGGGTGGCTGCAGCGTGAGGTTGCTGTACCAGCCGCCGCTGCCAGGGTGCGCCCTGATGTCGTCGAAGACGATGAGGTACCCCGTCTTGTACAGCGTCACGTAGAGGATGAAGAGCAGCACGCCGATCTTGTGTTTGTCCTTGTTGTCTCCAGGTGCCTTGGCGACGACGTCGGCTTTGTCGACGATGTCCTCGACCTTGGCGGTGTCGAGGCCGAGGTTGTCGAGCATCCGGTAGAGGAGGTTGAACCTGTCCTCGTGGTCCGGCGGGCCGACGCAGACCCAGAGCCGGAGAGGGAAGGCGTCCTTGATCCTGTCGTGGACGAACACCTTCTGCGCCAGCGCCGTCTTGCCGCTGCCGTGGATCCCGGCGATGCCCGCCGCCCTGAACAGCAGCTGATCCTCCTCTTTGCCCTCCTCCTCCTCCTTGAGGCCGACGAGGGCGTCGACCACCTTGTCCGCCTCGTCGGCCCAGCCGTATATGCGGTCCTCGTCCACGTAGCTCGTCGTCCACTTGTAGAACACCGTCTCCTCACCAGCTCCATTCTGACCAGCCGCAGGAGCAGGGGTAGAAGGAGCGTCGCCGAGGATGTCGATGGTCTGCTGCAGCAATGGCTCGATGGAGAATTCCGGCGACCGGGACTTGAAAGGGTTGCAGTCGCTAATAACCGACGGCAGCGCCATCTTCTTGCTCTTGGCATTGTGGTCAGACTGCTGCGGCTGCTTGGTCGACCGTGCCTTGCATTGCTTCAGCGCTTCGTCGATCTTGCGCAGCAGTTCGGGTAGCTCCTCCTTCTTCTCCACGTCCGGCGGCTGGGAGGTGATCTTGTCCTTGTTCGCCCTGAGGATGCCGAAGATGTGGTCGAGCTCCGTTCTGTGAAGCAGCTCCCGGTCGTCCTCGTCGTCGAACGCCTGGAGCAGCTTCTCCAGTAGAGGCTTCAGATCATTGCCGCTTTGCTGCGCCATGATTACCTCAGTGTCTGTACCTGGTTATCTCAGCCCTCGAATAGCTTCGATGGCCTTTAGCAGGTCGCTGGAGCCTGTTTTAATTTATAGCTGAATGTTGAGATGCTTGCTCCCTAGATAAGCAAAGCTAGATGCCACAAATGATTATGATCTCCACACTTTCGGATTGGAGAAGCTACAGATTTGCAAACTTTGGAATTTCTATCGAATAACTTTGTGAAGATGTAAGAACCAGTGCAGTGGCACCCAAGGAATGAATCATGTCGCTCCTAAGACTCATGTACTCTTTCTACCGAACACAAAATGGCCGTCCGTTGTTAAAAATTAAAATAGCTTTACAAAACATACTACATTTTGGAACAAGAGGTAAAAGGAATCAGTGGCACCTAAGGAAGCGTACTGTTTTCACGACTAGTATACACTGTTTCTTTCCGCCAAAAACTGTTCAATTTACATTGAGAATTTGGCGAAATTTACATTCAGAATATATGTTGTCCACACAAGAAAAAGTGACCATGTTTCACTATCTTTTGGTTACAGAGCATGCACTCGGAATAACCAACCAATAATCCATTCGACAGACCGGAAACTTTCTGTGTTTCCTCTACCAGTTATTCTGTATTCGCAGTTAACTAAAGTAAATCTCTGCTATATGCTTTGCAAGTTGGAGTTGGAGAGGAAGTTAGCATAGAGGGAACAGAAGGTAACAGCACGGAAGATTAGCAAGGTCAACCTAACTCAGCTGGATCTGGAACGAGAACTGACAATCTGCGGAATCAATTGCTAATTTCTCAAGAGGTCTCAGGGTCCATAGCTACTGTTCTCGCGATGGTGAAATGGTCGACAACCCGCACCGACCTGACAGGGTCTGGAGATGAGGCTGACCGCCACTTACTAGGGTACCGCCGTTGGTGGCTGAGCTGATGATGCCCTCTTTCCTCAGCCTCCCACTTGGGATCCAACTTCCAATCCTTTGGGACCTGTTCACCAGATTCAAAGTGTTTATAATGGAGTCTAACATGCATTGTGTGTGTTCTACATAAAACATGTATCCACCTTGCATTGAGTGATACCATTCAATGCATTGCCACTCTGAACAGATGAGAACAAAGGGAGCAGGTTGAATATATTGATGTTACCTTGTCTACTGCAAGTGTAAATATTTCCAGATCACCATCCTTCTTGATGTGGAACCTTGTGAATGATTTGTAGTTTGCGATGCGCAGAGACGAGAAAGCTTCATCAAAGTGTATGTGGAACCAATTGATGCATATGTATAGGTAACTACCAAATATGAGGGAAACAACTGGAGTCGAGAAAATCCAGAAATAGATAAATACAGAAGTGTAGTACATGATCAGAACACTCCGAGAAAGAGACATCATCCCGTTCTTGCAAATGTTGATCCTTGTCACAGCCATAACCTGTGAATTTTTTAAAATAAATTTTTCAGATTAGGTAAATCTGCATAAAGTAGACGGAAGAGAAAAGTTACAGGTAATTTGTACACAAAGTTCTAAAAAAAACTTGAATTCAACTAACAAATCCATTCGTTAAAAACGCAATGCATCAACACTGGAATAGTAAAATGTTTCAGGAAAGAGTCTTATCACCTCAGGGACGTCAAAGGCTGACATAAGGTATTTTATACATGCCGGGTATAGTCCTAATGTCCATTGTTCCAAACGTGCACGAAGACCAGTTGGATCTGGGAAATGCTCACTTTCCATTGATCGATACCAATCATATAGAGGGTGATAACCTACGACAGAAAACAGGTTTGTAACCAAAAAATCGCCTTCCTTGGTTGAAGGAACAGAAAGTAAGCAAAATGTCTCTAGTCAGAAGAAACAATAGGAGCCTGGCTTAACTAGGACTTCTGTGGGGTAGAGCTTAGAGCCAAAGATGCCAAGGTAGTGATAATTATCAAGGACATAATCATAGTTTCGTCAAATAAACACCCGCAGATATGTCATCACGATTATCTATCTGCACCTTAATTCTCAATTTTCTCTAGACACTTTAAACTAATTTGATGCTCTGAAGGATATGATATTCAATTTTTCATAAAGTGAATATACCCCAAGTTCAAATGACTGCATAAGGTACCTTTTACATTTCAAAAGGGATATAAAAGCAAGAGCATACAGCCTTATATTTACATCTAATAAGAATTTAACCTTGGCGTTGTGGTTGGGAATACAATATGCGATGACATACCTGAAGTCGCCAGCAAATGATTCCGTATACATACTTCAATGCCCAACTCCATGAGCAACATTAGAAGTAGAGCTGCAGTCAGATGGGCCAGAACATGCAGGCCACCAATAATAGCTCTTTTTTTCCGTGTGAGTTTTGATGGTACAAATGAATATGATGCCAACAATAAAGTTAGACTTCCTACTGAAGAGACATAAGAGTGTTCAAAAATATACAGCAAAGCACTCCATATTGTATTTGAGAAGCTTAGCAGACGCCCAGACCATGTTTCTTCATTTAAGATGTGAACAAGATTACACTGGAATAAACAGAAATAGCGTCAATAGTTAGGTTTAGATCAACATTATAAGCTTGATATAGCATCACAGAATATCCTAGATATATGAAAGGACAAACATCGCTGCTTAGTGTCACCAAGCTGAGTAGAATATGTGATATTGGTCTGTTTGACTTTCCAAGTAATAAATAGGTGGTCGAAAGGTTGGCATTTTTCAGAAGCGGAACATTGTAGTGGCATAATCTAAATTTCAAATAGTTAGACGACATTTAAGGTAGAATACTTTATTACCAAAATGAAGATATGCAAGGAAGAAAATTACACCTTATGGAATAAATGTAACTGACCTGTGGGAACATTGAGAATACCAGTATGAAGTAAATAAAACCGCCAATTATGTCGAACTGCCAATTCTTCTTGCGGAACTTCAGTATGTTTCCCAGTGCAATCTATAAGTGTAGTTAATAAGATCTTCATTGCATAATAGGCTAAATATGCCAGAGATTCAGTTAATTAGGGAACTACATACCCCACTAGATTCATCGTATGATGGATACGCAGCCTTGCACTCGTAGGTAGTACCAGAGAACCTTTTAAAGTTTTTGAAAACATGTGTTGGATGCAGGAAGGCACCACCACATCCATTGACAAGCAAGTGTTGCACAAAAGTGGATTTATCTGATTGTGTAGCAGAATGCCTCATAAAATGATGCAAATCCCCTGCCATGCGAAGTTTGCATCTTCCATTCAGGTAATCCTGAATCAAATGTGATACATTCTTGCCTGTAGTCTCCTTCCAATACCAATCAAGGAGCCAGTTTGGTTCATGTGTCACAATAATCACAGAGTCGTTCTCTCCAACCTGCACAACTTTAGAAATGTAGCGGATCAATTGAATCTGGAAATGAAAATTTGTCTCCAACTCCCAAGAGATTCAAATGTTAAACAAACTATTTACACAAAAAATGATAATAATCACTCATCAGGAACCAACCAAATACAATGATAATAGAGTAACGAGTGCGCAAATATTTCCACCTATACTGGAGAAAGGGCTATATCTACAAAAGAAGATATTCAACAGCACATTTCTTTTGGTACTAGCCATCCTAGTATTAGTCAGCTACACGGTTAAAGTAATTACCCGCAAAAAAAAAGGTTAAAGTAATTAAATTACTTGGTATTGGAACACATGAAACTCAAAATCTCATGCTGAAGAGCGTGGAGGTTCGAGTCCTCTTCAAGGCATAATATGGAGAATGCTCATTCAATTAGCATTCCTCGTAGAAGTATTCCGAAAATCGGCGCCTGGCGCTCTCCTCTAATGGAAAATTCAGTTTAAAACAGAAGGGTAAACAGGGGAAGAAAAAATGCACCTTATTCCGAATAAGTTCTGCGAAGAACTTGAATTGGTATACATCAATGTCACCATGAAGAGCTAGATCAAGACCAAATATCCACCAACCTTTCGGAAGCTGCAAGGCAAAGTAACTCTTCTTCTGGGGCAGAAACCATCCACCTAACCAGCTTTTGTGACATATATATCTCATAAAGGTGTTGAGCCCATCAAACCAATCTGTTATAAAAAGGTAAGAAAACCAAGAAAGGAACCCCATAAGAAAAAATCATGCATTGTCTTCCTTACGAACTTGACATAGAGCCCATAGGAGAGGAGGTAAAATGGTAAGTATTTTGACTAACAAAGTTTTATATGGGTGCAGGGCACAAACCGTGGTTCCCGGGAATTATGAAGCATTGGGGTCCATCATAATCTTTCATCTTTGATATGCCCGGAGGAATCTGGGGCTTGTCCACAGCTATATGTTCAGCTCTATACCAACGTGGGGGTTGCATAGCATACTCAAAAGGACCGAAGAAGCGTCTCTCATATGTAAAAGACGAAGGGTTTGGATACCTACATATATAAAATGACACAATTAAAATAAATGTTGGCAACTCTACATAAATGTAGGGTGGTACAAATGATAATACATGACATAAAAATATAAGGTTTTTACAAGATACTCCCTCCGTTTAGAAATATAAGATGTTTTAGATTTGTGAAGTGAGTGTATCTAGACATCTTTTAGTGTATAGATTCGAGCGAACCTATACACTAAAAGATGTCTAAATACACTCACTTCATAAAACTAAAACATCTTGAATTTCTAAACGGAGGGAGTAACAAATTATACTCGAGGACAAAACATTACAGAATATACGACAAATAACAAACTGTTGAATGGTGATTTGTTAAGATTAGGCCTCATCTCTGATGTTGAAACCAGAAACTGCATGAGAACAAATAATAAAACCAAACATAGCTAAGGAGTTCACTACTATACACAACAAACTTGACCAGCTAATCTGTCAGTAACTATTTTCTCTCGAACATATCTGTTAGCAACTATTTTTTGAAACACAACATACATGGTGGAGACTAACAAGACTAGATATTCTTTTTCTTTTTTCGAAACATATGTCAGGACATCTGCATATTCAAACTAAACAGGGTAAGAAAAGTTGATATCATGATTTAACTAGAGGAAACCAAAAAATATGAATACCCCATTCCAAATTTATTAAAGAAACTCAGCCAATCTGTTAATGGCCTAGATAGATCTTCAAGCGTTCAACTAAAAAATCTGGACTAAATAAGTTCCATAGAATTACAACGCAATCAATGATTTAACAATACTGGCTAAATAACAGCCAAGAGTTAGATGATTCCAGATATAGAGATAAATTGACTGAAGAAAAAATTCAAATCTGATTAGACATGGTGCAATCTTACGCAAGATCTCCGCCAATAACAAGCAATTTTCCACGTGGAAGAGTATGCATAGAGTCACCAATAACAGTCTGAATGGACGGTTGAGCTAGCAGTCGGGCAACTGTATATGATGAATTTCCACCATCACCAGTGTCTGCGACAAAGTCAAACCACAGGTCCTCTCTTTCATTGAAGTAGTCATACATCAGGTCGTCATTCTGAGCATCATTTGTAGTACTTCTCATTGCAGCCTACAGTACAATACATAAATGCTTTAAAAAAATGCACTCATCATTTTTGAACATACACATGTTCACATGTGCATAGAAGCAGAATGCAGCATTAATTTGAAGTATATAGACATTATCTTAAAGAATATATGAAGATAAAATTTAAAAGGAAAAATGTAACAATTTTAGGCAGAAGTAACTATAGATATAATTTATCATCGTGATTTAAGCAACTTAGGTCCATAGTAATAAAACTATATTGAAATATTGAATGGTAGTTAATCCCACACCAAGCACCCCTTACCTGCATCATGCGCATATCAAATCGCCCAACAAAAAGAGTTACAGAGACCATAAGATCAAACGCTGTCTTGAATAAATCAGCCGATGTCCTACATAATGTAAAGTTGAAGAAGTCAGGCGTTTTCCATAACGTGCTAGTCTCATCTGGAATCTAACTAGCTGGAGCTTAGAGGGCTCTACCCTGAATACCAAGGTACCATATCCAGGAAATCTGGTTTCATATGTTTCTTCAGCTTCTCTTCATCTGATACTGGTGACGAGTGAGTAAGAGCCCATCTGAAGTATTTGCAGTGGATAATAGGAAATAATCATACTTAGTATTGACAACAAAACAAAATTGGAATAAAATATGCACTGCATAAAACAATAAGCAGATACCCAGTTGATCTCTCCACAACAAAGTTGGCAATGTAAAGGCCAATAAATGTAGCCCACAATGAGTACAGAGGAGATATTTCATCCGATGGGCCAGCACAGGATCCACTGCAAACTAACTGGAGAATAAAATGATCAAAGTGGTGGAGTGTGGATTTTGCACAGACAAAAGTATGAGAGGAAAGAGTAGAAGAATTTACGAGAAGCCAGTGTTACCTCCCCATATATAACCCATTTAGACAGAAGAGGGTAGTCACTTGCAGATCCAACTGGCGCAAACCAAGATGTACATATCTGATCTTTTAATTCATTCATAAAGAGAAAATTCGATATCCATGTGGTTCCATTTTCATTTTTAAGAAAAGCAAGCAAACTTGGATCAGAACTCCTGCCAAAAGATTCGCTTTTGTGCACAGCAAGGTTCCCACAATGGCTGTAGAATACACAGCAAGCAATACTGATGACCTGGAAGAGATTCAAAATTAATCTTTTCAGGAGTAATATGAGAAAATAAAAGAAAAAAGGAAATAAAGTAGACTTTTAGTAAACGTACAGTACAGTTTTGTACAATGGTCCATATTCCTGGTCTTGTGCCTGCCATGCGAGCAACCAATCCAATGTACCAGAGACCGATAAATATGATGTGAAAGGCGGTGATGAAAAGGACAGAAGAGAAATATATCGTCAAAAAAAGTGAAAGGTTCATGCGCATATCAACCCCCATTGATTGGAAGCTCGGGAGATGATACAGGGATGCGAAACAAATCCACGCGACATACCTGCAGTAGTGCAATATAGTTGATATTTCAGTTCTCCTAACACATTAATGTGGTACCTACGTATTGATCCTGTGCTGCAATAAACACATGACAATATTTCTGAAACTGAGTTCTAAGAAGTAAATGTGAATACATACCATCGGTTGAAATTTGAGTAACTCGGCTGAATGGTTCTTCCTAGGAATGGAGATGAAAAGAAATAGAAGAAACCAATCAAGCAAACATACATGGACCACCATTTGATATTGCTGTCCAGTTTATGTATCAGAGTATGCATATTATCCGACGAGATGAAAAAGAGGCACCCAATTATCACTGCTGTCATGATATGCCTCGAGTGTTCATGAGGATATGGATATGTATGCGTCAGGATCGTCCGAACCCTCTCCATCTTGAGGGTTCCCAAAAGTGGGCTACCACTCTGCTTGTCTGAACCCATCCAAGAATGTTGCTTTGAGTAATAGAGCTACTATTCTCAGAGAAATGCTGTGCACAATGCATGAGCCATGTTCCTTCGAGTCTGCAACCTTCAAGATAAATCAATGCTCTGCATGTATTACATGCTGTCAGATTTCAGCGAAAACGGAGTTGAAGCAAGAATGTAGGAATGTCAAAATACATGATTGATCATCGTACGGTCATAATTTTGAAGAGAAACAGTACCGCAGTTGTCATGGTAAATTGCTTATTTTATATTTTCAAGTTTTAACCATGTAAGTGTGTTATACTTATACCGACAACTATCCATCCAATCCTCGTACCCCCCCCCCCCCCCCCCCAATATCCCATAAACACGAACTTAGTACTAGTGGTCGATATTATGCATTTGGGTAACTCAGGAACAACTCGATGAACAATTAGTTGCTGAAATAATTCAGTAGATTCACAGTGGAAGGGAACAGCTTGAAGCAACGATAAAATCTCATGCGCTACATAAATAAACTGACAGTAGTGGACCCCTGATGCAGATTCATTCGGATTAGTTGATTCTTGAACTCCATGACATCTTCTCTTTTTCTTTTAAACGGCGAATCAGCATGCCGCTAATCAACAAGATAATAAAAATAAAACTAGTAAGCATGACATTGGGCTATTCGACAGGACATTGCAAGCACGCAGCCGGAGGTATCTCCCCTATTTGACTATTTACAACTAATCTCGGCGTCAGGGCGGTGCCGGCGACATGACGGAAAGGGCACGGGAAGAGAAGAGCGCCAATCTTTGGGCCCTCGCGTCCATCAGCGATTGATAAATTCACCGGTACGGCGCGTGCGTGCGTGCATGGTCAAGGAGGAGGATGAGCGAGTGAAGCCGTAGCAAGATTGCATAGAGAAGTAACGCAATGCAAGACGGAACAACGATGCGTTCGTGACGAGCAGTGGGTACTTGGGAGGGAACAGGGTAAGAGGAAGAGAAAAGGGGGAGGACGGATGCGCACCTGGGTGGCCGCCGGGAACGATGGTCGGCGGCGGCAATGGACGCGCCGCTTGCCGGGAGGGAAAAAAGGAGGCGGGTGGGGTGGTGTGGCTGGCAACTGCTTCCCTGATCCGGTGGAGGTGGACGGGAGTGAGAGGGAGGGAGAGGTCGCATTCGGTTCGCGTTGCGTTTGATTTGGGGAAGGTTGGACGGGAACGAGGAAATGCCAAGAATATCCCGGAGACGGCAGGCCAGATGCCGTGCCATTGTCAGTTTGCCACGCCTTTTTTCCTTTTCTTTTCTAGTAATATAATCAAGGCCTTGGGCAGCGATCCAACCCAACACGACCATGTGTACGTTCGTTTGTTGGGCTGCACATTGCCACGTTGTCTATGGCATTTTCGAGGGAATAGTTTATGACATGTTTGCTACTTCCTTCGCATGGAAAAAGAGTATCTCAATGTTTTTCTAAATCTAGTGGATGGGGGTTATCTATTCTCTAAGAAGCAGATGATACAGTTCTTTCTATGGATCATGATATTCAAAAGCTAAGGACCAGATTTCCTATTATTTACTTGGGGTATTCCAATTCATTATCCGAGACGAGCTAACAAACGCTGAATTGAAAACAGTCTAAATATCTAGAAAGAAAAGCTATTATCTCCCACTGAAAAATTAGTTTTCGTTAATTCAGTGTCAGGTAACATGGAAGCCTCTAAAACACTTTTTAAATTAAATATGAACCTATATTTTCATCTGCGAGGACATGAACTTGGGTGGCTGACTCTCGATCAAGATTCTCTTGGCATGGGATAGTAAAAAGAAGAAACATAGACTAGTGAGATGGGATGTTGTTTGCCGACCAAAAGATCAGAGGATGAGTATTCATGACCTTTAGGTTAAACATACGACCCTTCTATGTAAATGGCTTATCAAGCTTCTCTCATAGGATAGAGTTTGACAAACTCTTCTAATAAGAAAGTATGTATGTTCAAATGTGTTGTCATGGGTGCTTTGAGAACCGGGTGATTCACACTTCTGTTTGGTCTAGTGACGACAAATAAACACTTATTTTTCTTTGGATAATTTAGTATGAGGATGACTCGGAAATTAGGTTTTGGGAGGATAATTGGATAGGGAGTACCACCCACGGAGAACAATAAATCACTCTATACGACACTGTTAGTCACAAAAAGTGATAAAAGTCACTACGGTTTTGGACACATCTCCACAAATGTGACATTTAGACTAGATTAATTGGTATATGTCTTGTCGGCATGGAATTCTCTACTAGGTAGGTTGGCAATAGTCCAATTGTCGCAAGGTACCGATGAATCTCAATGGAATATACACGACAATGATAAATTCTTTGTTGATTCTATGTATAGACCACTTGTCCACTTAGATGTACAGTTGATAATAACAAGGAAATAAGGAAAATGATGATACTACTTAAATAAAAATAAAGATGAATGGTACCTTTACAAAACGTGTAATTAGTAACAAGGATAGTGTAGAAAAGTACAACTAGCATTGAAGGTCATTGTGTGTTTGTCTGTTCTATATGGTTAGTCATCTAAGTAGGTTTAGAATTCTTATTAGTGTCGTCTATACGAGTGTGAAGAATTGGGACATGTTTATGGAAGTATATGCACGATTGGAGTGAGAAGTGATGGATATTTTTATCCCACATCATAATTTGCAACTTGGCCCTCCAGTGCATTAGAGCATCTTCAATCGCGTCCCTCAAAGCGTCCCCCAAAGCGATTTGGGGCGCGCCGGACGTTTCACGACCCACAGCCTCACGCCCTGATGACACTAAGCCATGTTTCATTTCGTTGGGACTCCAAGTGCAGAGTATTGTAGAAAGAGTAAATTTTTCCCACGAGGGAACTTGGGGTTTATATCAAACTATCGGGGAACAGTCATAAAAGCTCTCTTCATTCTCGTCAGGGCAACCTGCAAAACAATCTCCTTGTCTTGCGTCCCCAAGTCCACCGAGGGATTTTCAAGCACAAGGTGTTGAATGTAAGTAAAAATAAATAACTAAATGCAATAAAATTAATAACAATGCAATAAAGTAAACTAAGCTAATATGCAACTAAGACGATATGATAAAGGTGTTTTTGGGTTTGGTATGATTGCAAGAAAGTAAATATGTTTTTGTATTTTCAGATTTAATGTAAAAGACACATGCAAGTATTAGAAAGGTGTTTCTTATAATTAATATTGGACCGCGTTAATGGCTTCACTTGTCTACTCTGTCATAAAGTTGTGGTGGCATTAAGCACAAGATAGATGACCAAAACATCGACATGATTTTTTTATATTAACTTTATAATGTTCATATGGGCATCACGTCCTAAAATAAAGATGATGCAACACATCTTACTTATACTCCACTAGAAAGGACTACACTTCAAGCAATCTAGTATTAAGAATTGATAGAGTATTGCCCTAGGTACTTGACATGATGTTGAATATCAAATATGCTATCGCTTGAATATATTACGATAGAACAATGTCTATGAATGTCGCTTGGAATTCGCAGCTGTCACTAAAAAATTATAACACATGCATTCTTTTTATCCCTAGTGAGGTAACCGTGGATTGATAAAACACCATAGCAGATCATGAATTCTGTCAAAATTCACTACTACTACCTAGTTACTCCATCTAATACACACCATCCCCCTCTCGCGCTCTCGCATACAAGTTGGATCAGAACAAGTAATAAATAATAGGGTAACAATATGCATCTACTCATACATCAAGAACATAATAACATATCAAATCTCATTGATCATCCGATAAAATAAGGATTCACCATATAGAAATTACATAATATGTGCCATAATTATGTTGGGCAGCTCATATGGCATATAAAAAATCATAGCACGAGAGAGAAATAGAACAAGCTACTACCACAAACACATAGTCCATAGGTGGACTACTCCCTCTTCATGTTGGTGGCTATGGTGGTGATGCCAGAGAGGTTGGAGAAGCGACCGGGGTGACTCCGACAGTGTTTCCTCCTCCAATCTTTGTTGTAACAGCCTCTATTTTTATGTTTCGTGTTTCTCCGCTGCTTCCTCACGAGAACGCCTCGGGGGTCTTTATATAGTCATTTTTAGGTCAAGCTGATCAATCTTGGACGAAGATAGATGGCATCGGAGGTCCGAGTTCCAAACGGACCAGGGTGGCACGACCTGGCTAGGGGCCCGCACCACCTGGTCTCGTTTAGGCCTCGTGGCCTTCCTCGTTGACTTCTTGTGCTCCAGAAGGTTCTCGTGATAAAATATTAATGCCCAAAAAATCTCATATCAAATTGAGTTTGAGAAGGTCCCTAAAACATCAAAATACACAAAACATGGTTCCTGTTATAACCAAAATAAGGGGGGGTTGATGAAAAATGCCCATAAATTAATGTCTAGGTATATTTGGGGGGCAAGTACATAGCACAGGATTGCATGACGATTGAATCATGTCCATCTGCTTACCATCATTTCCTGCAAAAGGTTTCATGCCAAATCAATCAATTTAGCCAGCATAAAACCGTGGAGTCGTTTTGAACCTGAAAACAACGAACCTTTAGGTCTAACCCTCCATTGACCTTTGTGGGAGATGGGTTTTATCACTTTCGGATCTAGAAATTCCAGGAAAGGAAAAAACGTGAATAAGGAGGAAAGTTCTCAAAGTTGGAAACGAGACGGATAGAGATGGAAAATTCTGATATCGCTATCAAAACACACGTTATAAAAAGTTTGTCATCCAAACCGCACGTTAAAACCCCGAACGGCCAGCAGTCCGTCGCGTGAGGGAACGAGAAATCTAGCGTTTAGCGCGATATAAATTCCCATCTATCCCGAGCCAACCCTAGCTCCTCCCCTTCCGATCGATCTCCCTGCGCTCTACGGCGGAAGCAAGGACGCCCACTGCTCCTAGGAACTTCCTCTACTTCAAGGTGCGTACGAAGCTGTTCCTGTGCCTATCTCTACTATTGTAGTCTCAGTTATATCTATGGTGTCGCTGGTCTTTAGAACCTACCGTCAATGTCAGGTAGGATCAGTAGTGCTAGTGGAGGTTGCCTCACCTCATACGATCTGTTAGATCTTAGTATTGGTTAGATGGAGAATATTTTAATTGTTCATCCTGTTTCTTGCGTTCACCTACGGAACGATAAGATGTCAGGCTCCTACTTCTACAAGCACAGATCAGAGTAGGAATCTAGATCTATTTGGTAGCAGAAAGAGAGATAAACAGCAAGAAGAGACATCGAAAGGCAAGATTTTTAGGGTTTATTGATAACGCGCCACCCATCCACCCTCTCTCTAGCTTATATAGGAGTACGCTGGAGCCGCGTTGATAGTTTAGTTAAGCTAATACAGTGCTTTATTATAAAGATAGCGATTATCGCTTGAATCGGTACGACGAATCTCAGCCATTGGATCAGGAACTCAGCATCACTTGCCATCGCACGATAACTGACGAAGGAAACTGCAATGCCGACAGGCTAGGAGCCTAACATTACCGTCGCCTGGAGACAAGACTTCAAGGCTTGAAGGTTGGAAACGTTGCTTGAATGAATGCTGCATCTTCCCACGTAGCTTCCTCCTCCGACAAGTTTTCCCAATGAATAAGCCACTGAGGTACCGCGATATCATACTCCCCTGCCGAACGTGGAATTTGCCTGCGTTGCAAAATCGTCAGAGGATCAGTCTTGATTTTTCCATCAGGAGTAACCAGAGGCAGTAGAGGATTTGGAACAGCAGCTGGTCCAAGATGTTTCTTTAACTGATTGACATGGAAAACATCATGGATCTTGGCACTATCAGGTAACTGTAACTTGTATGCCACACGGCCAACCTTGCTCAAGATTTTGAAAGGGCCATAGTATTTTGATGTCAGCTTCAAGGAGTTTCGCAGCCCCAGAGCTGTTTCACGGTAGGGCTGCATTTTAAGATATACCATCTCACCAACCTCAAATGTTCTTTCAGTTCTATTGAGGTCAGCAAATTTCTTCATCTTATGCTGAGCTTGTGTCAAATTTTGCTGAAGGAATTTCATCATGCTTTCATGTTCAGAAACAGTAGTAGCAGCTTCTGGAGTTGCATCACAAGGAATAGATAATTCTCCCACCTGAGGAGGATCATAACCATACAGAGCCCTAAAAGGAGATGTTTTTATAGCACTATGGTAAGAGGAGTTGTACCACCACTCAGCTGCAGACAACCAATCTGCCCATTTAGTAGGTTCTCTGAAAGCCATACTCCTTAGATATTGCTCTAAGCATTGGTTGACACGTTCTGTCTGTCCATCTGATTCTGGGTGATAAGCAGAGCTGAAATGTAGTTGCACCTTCAAAGCAGCAAAGAGTTCTTGCCATAATTTACTCTGGAAGATTCTGTCCCTATCAGACACTATGACTTGTGGAAAACCATGGAGCTTGTGAATGTGGTGCATGAACAGAGTAGCCACTTGATGGACAGTAAAAGGATGGCTCAAAGGAATGAAATGAGCATACTTAGTTAATCTGTCGACTACCACTAAGATCACATCCTTTCCTTTCGATTTAGGGAGGCCTTCAATGAAATCCATGCTGATTTCAGACCACTTTATTTTAGGAATATTTAGAGGGTTTAACAAACCAGGGTATTGCACATGTTCTGTTTTGGAAATTTGACAGACAGGACATTGGCTGACCTTTTCAGCAACAAACTTTTTTAGGTTGGGCCAATAGAATAACTGTTTGAGTTTGTGCAGAGTAACTCTTTGTCCTGAATGACCTCCAAAAACCGAGGCATGGAAAGACTGGAAGAGTTTGTCCTTCAAGGTGGTGGAATTTCCAATGACAATTCTGTTCTTATATCTGAGAATGCCTGCTTGTACTGAATACTTAGGATGGCTTGCTGGATTGATAGTCACCTCCTGAAGTAAGGTATGACATAGGGTGTCATCCTTATAAGTTTCCAGAACATCTTCAATCCACTTGGGAATGACAGCCGAAATAGCCAACAACTGATCATGGGGAATTAAGTCCTCCTTTCTAGAGAGAGCATCTGCAACAGAATTCTCCTTGCCCTGTTTGTATTCAATAGTGTAATCGAATTCCAAAAGTTTCAGCATTAGTTTGTGCTGAATTCCCTCTAGTAATCTCTGGCTTGATAAGTACTTTAAACTCTTTTGGTCAGTCTTGATGATTAATTTATTACCCAACAGGTAATGCCTCCATTTCCTTAAAGCTTCTAAAATTGCCATTGCTTCTTTTTCATAAATAGACTGAGAAAGGGCCTTGACTCCGAAGGCTTTGCTAAAATAAGCTATTGGTCTGCCAGATTGCATCAGCACAGCACCCAAACCATATCCAGAAGCATCAGTCTCCATCACAAAAGGCAGAGCAAAATTTGGTAAGGCAAGTACTGGAGGAGAGGTCATAGCAGCCTTCAGAGCTAAGAATGCTTTATCTTGTTCCTCAGACCATTTGAAAGAATTTTTCTTTAAGGCCTCATGCAAGGGCTTGCAGATCAGTGCATAATTCTTGACAAATCTTCTGTAATACCCACAAAGGCCAAGAAATTCCCTAAGCTTGGAAACTGTACCAGGAGTTTTCCACTTGACTATATCCTGAATCTTACTAGGATCAGTAGCTACTCCTGCAGAAGATATAACATGTCCCAGATACTCCACCTGTGGGGTGGCAAAAGTACATTTGGACAATTTAGCTTTCAACTGGTTATTTCTGAGAGTGAGTAACACTGACTGCAGGTGTGAGCAATGTTCTTCCTCAGTCTTGCTAAAGATGAGAATGTCATCGAAGAAGACCAACACAAATTTTCCGAGGAAAGGAGCAAACACTGTGTTCATTAACTCCTGAAAGGTCGCTGGGGCATTTGTTAAACCGAAAGGCATGACCAAATATTCATAATGCCCTGTATGAGTTCTGAAAGCTGTCTTACAAATATCTGCCTCATTCATTCTTATCTGGTGATACCCTGATCTGAGGTCAAGCTTAGAGAATATAGTTGCTCCCTGGAGCTCATCTAATAAATCCTCTATGACAGGAATAGGGTACTTATTCTTTATAGTAAGAGCATTCAACTGACGAAAATCATTGCATAATCGCCAACTTTTGTCCTTTTTGGATACAATGATAGCAGGTGAACAGAAGGGACTGGTACTTTTCCTAATTTCCTGATGTTCCAACATTTCTTTGATCAAGCTTTCCACAATATCTTTCTGTTTATGAGGCAAGCGATAAGGTCTGATGTTGGGAGGATTTGCGCCCTCTTGCAGAACAATTTTGTGATCACAACTTCTAACAGGAGGTAATCCACTAGGAGCAGAAAAGACATCAGAGAAGTCTGCCAACAGGTGTTGGATTTTTGGAGGAATATGAGTGGTGATATTGTCATTATCAGGCTGGTCAGCAATCTAGAAAATCTGCACCAGAAATCCATGAGTTCCCTTGTGAAGTACAGCATTGCACTGAGCAGCAGTGATGATATTGTTTGTGGAATCTGCCATATGGTCCTGAAACGTGTATTCTTTTCCTTGATCAGTAATAGTAACTGACCTAGCCACCCAATCAAATGTTGTGGGGTTGTACTGTTTCATCCAAGATACTCCCAGTACAATATCATATCCCTTAAGAGGTAGCACTTTAAAATCACCCGTAAACTTTTTCCGCTGAATAGAGTATGAACACTTAGAAATGACAGCATCAGACAAGAGTATACCACCTCCAGCCACAGTAACTGTTCTTGACACTGTCTCTCTCATAGACAAATTATGTTTGATTGCAAAGGCTTTGTCAATGAAAGTACTAGAGCTACCAGAGTCTACCAAGGCAATAGCAGTAACTCCTTGAATTGTCATCTTCAAGGAAATAGTATCATTAGTAGCAATTCCCTGAGCTGCTGCAGAGGAGATGGACATCAACAAACCTGCAGGTTTGTCCTCTTGTTGTGGAAGATCCACGGGCTCTGGAGTTTCAGTTTCAGTGAGCTCTTCCTCTTCAGAAGAATGTCCTTGTAGTTGAATTGCATGAAGCATGCTCTGTACCGTGGTACATTTATGTCCAAAGGACCAAGGTTCCGGGCAGTACCAACATTTACCCTTTTCTCTTGCTCTATCCACAGGAAGTTTTTGTCTGTTATCTCGGATTAGTGGTGCTCGAGCCTGTTGGAAAGCAGGAGTAGTTCGGCCCATTGTAGGAGGAATAATTCTCCTGTTATTAGCCAGGAAGGATTGTTCTTGTTGTCGAGCAAACCAGTAAGCAGCTCGCAAGGTAGCCGGTTTGTGGCATTTAGTGTCATGCTTGATAGTATCTTTCGGACCACTGAGGAACCTTAACAGAAAAAAAAATTCTGTCAAGTAGTTGTGATCCTTTCTCATTACAGACATCCACTCCTCAAACTGATCGATGTAATTGTCGACTGTATTCAGTTGCTTGAGAACTTGGCATTGCTCCATTGAATCATCTGCTGCTGGACCAGGGAAACGTTCACAAAGGAGAGAGCAGAATTGCTGCCAGTTCATGAGATACAGCTGAATATTTGCACTAGATAACCAAGTCTTCGCTTTGCCACGAATGTGTGCGTTAGCCCACTTGATTTTGTGGTCATTGTCAATACCAGCCAAGTCAAAAATGCCTTCACACTCAAGTAACCATGCCGCGGCATTGTCTCCATGAAACAAAGGTAAATCCACACTAGGAGTTCGGATGGCTGGCTCATAGTTATGATGTCTGTGGTCAAACTGCTGCTCATTTCCCAGACCTGTTCTGTTTCTATCTCTGACAGGTTGTTCTTGCACGCGACATTGTTGGCTCTGACAAGGAGGTTGCTGATGTGGTTGTGGGGTAGGCGTGGCAATCGGTGGAGTGAACGAGTATTGTTGCTGGGGATAACAAGCAATTGGGACCGGTGGCTGTGAAAAAATATACGGGTTTGGCTGTTGTTGGGGTGGAAACTGGAAGTACGGGTAAGGAGCCATAGGTGGAGGAATTTGTGGAAAAGGCTGAGAGAAGGTAGATGGATAGTAGGTAGGTTGTTGGATTGGAGGATTGGGGTAGTAATTTTGTTGCTGTTGGGGCAAACTGTTGGTAGGGTAATGATTCAGGGGTCGGTTTTGAGGCTGGGTGGAGGGGTTTGCTGTTGGTTGTTGGAAAGACTGAGACTTTGGAGCAGAAGGCATGGGAACGTGAATGGGTTGGGTATTGGGAGGGAAATTTGGATGGGGAAGTTGTTGATGAGGAAGGTTTCCGAGTTGTAACGGTATCTGAGGATGGTTAGGACGTTGCTGGGGAAACGGCGAGGCGGAAGGTCCAGACGAAGGTGTTCCTCCCTCTGCTATCAGACTCAGGTGATGAGGCAGGGGTGGTGGAGTACTGAAATCAACGCCGCTGGTCTCAGATGATCCAGGAGCAGTAGATCCAGGAGGTTCATGGGGGTGTATGGAAAAACCCAATTGCGCGACCATCTCGGTGAGTTTGGAGATATTTCCTTTCAAATCATCAACAGATTGCTGCTGAAAAGCCATGGCTTTAGAGATATTCAGTACCTCGCGGGGAAGACGACTCCTGATAGCTTCTTCTTCGAGGGCCTGAGCTTGAGCCGCCGCCAGAATCTCTGCATCTTCGGCCGCTTGCGCCAACGCCTCGTGGGAGCGCGTGCGCACAGGAGACATCTCCTCGAGAATTGCCGTCGTCGCCAACGAACAGAGACCACAGGAGAAGAACGAACTGATACCAACCACGGGGATTTTACAGATAGATCGGGGAGATCGACAACCCGGGCAGGAAAAAATTCGTCGGCCAGGAGAAGGCTCGTGATACCAATTGTCAGGCTCCTACTTCTACAAGCACAGATCGGAGTAGGAATCTAGATCTATTTGGTAGCAGAAAGAGAGATAAACAGCAAGAAGAGACATCGGAAGGCAAGATTTTTAGGGTTTATTGATAACGCGCCACCCATCCACCCTCTCTCCAGCTTATATAGGAGTACGCTGGAGCCACGTTGATAGTTTAGTTAAGCTAATACAGTGCTTTATTACAAAGATAGCGATTATCGCTTGAATCGGTACGACGAATCTCAGCCATTGGATCAGGAACTCAGCATCACTTGCCATCGCACGATAACTGACGAAGGAAACTGCAATGCCGACAGGCTAGGAGCCTGACATAAGAGTACTGTATCGTGTCCTTGGCTCCTTGCCACAGAATCTAACAAATTAGATGCTTTGTTGTTTATACTACATGTTGGAACTATGAAAGTGCGCACTAACTTCTGTAATCCAAGTAAAAGATGGACGAAAGCATCTGCTGTGGAACAAGTGGTGGATATTAAGGGCTGCATACTATGTTTTTCACTTAGATCGATAACTTGTAGCAACTCTGAACTCTGAAGTGCGCACTAGCTTTCGCGTCTCCTGTTGGATAACAAAGTTTTCGGCTAGCTAATTGAGAACTCACTTTATCTCTTCAATGTACATAACTCAGTGGTTGCTCGAGAATTAACTTTGCATCCATGCTAGGCTTAGTATTTACGAGTTGATCTCTGTGTTACTGCTTCTACTACTTAGATAACTAGCTCTTGCTACTTACAGTTCTTCTATATTTTGGAATGCAAAATAGCCTGCTACCACCGGTGGTAGCTATGCACCCACCATCCACCATTATATCCTCTATAGGGAGCATGTGATTTTCTACCGGGAGCACAAGAATTAACAGACGGAAGCAACGGCGTTTGCATGCATATTCCCATCTCTCACCACCTCAACACACCACCCCAACACACCACACCATGCAACCTATTGGATTATCCACCCCAACTAACCACACACACACACCTACTACACCATCCACTGAACCTATCCATCCAAAGCCACCACACCAAGGAACCATGCAAACAAACCATCTCATCTCACCACTCCCATTGTATACTCATAGCCGTTGTATCCTTTTCTATTTAACATTTCTAGGTGGTTACTTTGTTAGGAGAGTGTGCAAGGCAACTAGGTGTGGCATTCCCAAAATCACCACCTTGATCGGTTAGGAAAACATACAAGGCAACTCTGCAGGTTACTTGGTTAGGAGAGTGTGCATGGCAACTAGGCATGGCATGTCTTAAATCACCACCTGCTCTAGCCATCCACAGTTGCCATCCTAGGTAGACATTCAAGAGTGTGCATGGCAACTAGGCATGGCATGTCTCAAATCACCACCTGCTCTAGCCATCCACAGTTGCCATCCTAGGTAGCCATTCAAGAGTACCATGTGTATACAACAAACGGAAGCATTTCATCCGTTATCACCGTCATCTCCTGCTCTCTACATCGCATGCGGTAGGAATATCATGCTCATGCAATTCAAGGACTATGCATGCATGCATAGCTACCACCGGTGGTAGCAAATCCGCATTGATTTTGGAATTGCTGACTCTTTTATATACTGTATAGCCTATTGAAAGCACTTCGTCTAAAATTTGTTCTTTGCTCGTTCAGAATGCAGCTATTTGTGAAGATCCCCACTGGCAGGACAATCTGCCTGAGGGTCCAGCCATCGGATACCCTCCTTACTGTCAAGGCAAAGATTCAGGATCAACACAGCCTTTTCTTTGACGGAAAGCGTCTCGAAGACAACCTTACATTGGCTGATTATGGCATCCAACACAAGTCCACGCTTGACCTTCAAGAAAACATGCAAATCTTTGTAAAAGAGACGCTAGGTGGCTTGACCATCACCGTCGAGGTTGGCAGCTTAGATACCATTGGCATGGTGAAGTCCAAGATTCACGGTACTCACGGCTTTCCCATAGGTCAGCAGTGCCTTATATTTTCCGACAAACAGCTGGAGGACGACAGCACCTTGGCAGACCTCAACATTTCAAAGGACTCCACTCTTCTCCTTGTCCTCCGCCCGGCCAATCCAGTTATTTGGAATAGGATGCAGATCTTCGTGAAGAGAGTTAATTCCAAAAAACCATCACATTTGCGCCGGAAATACTTAGAACCACCGGTATTCGTTAGAATTGTAAAAATCCACCGGTTTTGCGCGAATTCATTTCAATATGCACTGATTCTTGTTTTTAGCCGGATTGACACGATTTCTGACAATTGGGGCCCATTGTCAGACTGACGTGGCAAGTAAATAACTATATATTCCTAATAAATTTTGCAAAAAGAACCTTCATATATCTTATTTTCTTATTTTATATCCTTTCTTTCTTTTTTTACTTCTCCTTTCCTCCACAAATCTTGCAAAAAGCCGCCGGCCGGCCCCTGCTCTGCGTCGCCGCCGGCCGGCCCTGCTCTGCTCCCTTGCGCCCTCTCGTGCTCCGGCCCCTCTCACCCCTTCTCCACCCCCCGCCCTTCCCTGCTCCGCCCCCCTCTCTTCCCTGCTCCGCACGCCACAGCCCCCCGACCTCCCGTGCTCTGGTAGTGTGCGGGCGAGCTCCGACCTGCCATGGATGGGCTCCGACGAGCTCCGGTCAAGCGGGGCCATGGGCTCCGGCAGTCCGCGGGCGCGGGCGAGCTCTGACAGCGCGCAGGCAAGGGCGCGGGCGAGTTCAGGCTGTGCGCGGCGGGCGTAGGCTAGCGCGGGCGAGCTCCTGGCCATCATGGGAGGGCTTCGGCGAGCTCCGGCCAAGCGGGGCCACGGGCTCCGGCGAGCTCCGGCAGTGCGCAGGCGAGGGCGCGGGGCGAGCTCTGGCTGTGCGCGGGCAGGCGCAGGCTAGCACGGGGCGAGCTCTGGCTGTGCGCGGGCGGGCGCAGGCTAGCGCGGGCGAGCTCCTGGCCGCCATGGGAGGGCTCCGGCGAGCTATGGCCATGCGGGGGCCATGGACGACGCGGGCGAGCACTGCCTCGATTTGGTCAACGCGGGTGAGTCCCACCCAGAATTTATAAAAAGACCCCTAATAGTTAGGTTTGGCTATTTTTTGACCTTGATTATATGTACGTTGTGCCACGTTAGCCTGACAATAGGCCCCAATTGTCAGAAATCGTGTCAATCCAGCTAAAAACAAGAATCAGTGCATATTGAAATGAATTCGCGCAAAACCGGTGGATTTTTGCAATTTTGACGAATACCGGTGGTTCTAAGTATTTTCGACGCAAATGTGATGGTTTTTTGGAATTAACTCTCGTGAAGATGATAGATGGAAAGACCAAAACTTTACTCGTCGAGAGCTCAGATACCATTGACAGTGTGAAGGTGAAGATTTATGAGGTGTCAAACATTCCCCCAAAACAGCAACGCCTCATCTATGCTGGCATGCAGCTGCAGAACGGTCGCACCCTGGCTCAGGATGTAAATGGACAACTACATGGATTTTGTGGTCGTGTCCACCCGAGCCGCATAGAAATAAACAGGACTACGCAACATTCACTAATTATTTGGTGGAAATTTGTGGCGCCGGTGCATGATCTTATTAAAGAGACATGCCCAGATATAATTTGCTTTTCTGAATCCAAGAAAGAAGATTTTTCTGTGTTTCAGTTAAAGCAACTTGATCCCTATGAGAAATTCCTTTGGAACCGGTTGCCTGCTAAGGGAACTGCTGGTGGTATCCTTGTTGGTGTTAGTGCTGATATGTTTGAGGTGGTTAGATGGGACATTTTAGATTTTACGGTTTCTGTGATTTTAAAAGATAAAAAGTCTAATCTGGTTTGGAGATTTATTGCTGTGTATGGTTCTGCTTATGAAGAACACAAGTTGACTTTTATAAATGAGCTTCACAATATTTATGCTAGCTGGAATGGTCCTACTTTAGTAGGGGGTGATTTTAATCTTATTAGGGAAAGCTGTGAGAAAAGTACTGGTAATATTAATCAGCATTGGGCTGATCTTTTTAATGACTGGATTAATAAGTTTGCCTTGGTGGAAATCAAGAACTCTAGTAGGAGATTTACTTGGGGTAATAACCAGGATAATCTGGTCATGGCTCTGTTGGATAGGATTTTTGTGTCTACTTGCTGGGATAGTTTATTTCCCTCCTGCAGTGTTAATGTAAAGCCTAGGTTGGGGAGTGATCATGTTCCTTTGATTGTTGATTCAGGGGCTATTAAACCTCCTGTTCATAAACAGTTTAGGTTTGAAAAGTGGTGGTTAAAAATAGATGGTTTTGAGCAAGTGGTGGAAAAGTTTTGGAATTCTCCCTGTCATTTGCATAAAGCTATTGATAGGTGGCAATTTAAAATTAGAAATCTAAGGAAAGGGTTAAAAGGTTGGAGCAGGAATTTTGAAGCTGACCAAAAAAAGAAGAAGCAACATTTGGTTGCTGAATATGATTTGCTTGATGTGCTCTCTGAGTCTCAGTCTTTATCTCCTGTTTCAAAACAAAGAATGAAAACTATTTCATCTGAACTTACTGATATCTGGAAAAAAGAGGAGATTAAGGCTAGACAACGTTCTAGAGATAGGAATATTTTAGAAGGGGACCGTAACACTGCTTATTTTCATGCTGTAGCTAATCAAAGGAGAAGGAAGAAGCAGATCACTCAGTTGGAAGGTCCTGATGGTGTGGTTGAAGATAACAAAGGTATGCTAAAAATTGCAGTTGATTATTACAAAGCCTTATTTAGTGCAGAAGATAGACTAGATATTAATCTAGCAAATGATTTCTGGGATGAAAATGATTTGGTCACTGAGGAGCAAAATTTAATCTTGGATGCTGACTTTTCTGAGAAAGAAGTTAAGGAGGCAGTTTTTGGCTCATATGCCGATGGTGCCCCCGGCCCAGATGGATTCCCTTTTCTTTTTTACCAAAAATTCTGGGAGTTGATTAAAGCTGATTTGATGGAGATGGTAAATATGTGGAATTGTGGTAATTTGGATCTTTTCCGGTTGAACTTTTCCCTGTTGACTCTCATACCTAAAGAAGCTGATGCTGTGATTATACAGAAGTTCAGACCTATAGCTTTGACAAATTGCAGTTTTAAGATTTTCTCTAAGTGTGCAACCAATAGGTTGTGTGGTATAAGTGATGGGCT
Organism: Dactylis glomerata; assembly: GCA_007115705.1. NCBI lineage: Eukaryota > Viridiplantae > Streptophyta > Magnoliopsida > Poales > Poaceae > Dactylis > Dactylis glomerata. The sequence continues at coordinate 567,500 of QXEO01000430.1, read as the reverse complement.
TATTTCTCAAAATCAAACTGCTTTTTTAAAAGGAAGGTATATACTGGAAAGTGTGGTTGCAGCTCATGAGATTATCCATGATGTTGCCTATAGTGATCAATCTGGTTTTGTTTTTAAGTTGGACTATGAAAAAGCCTATGATAAGGTGGATAGGAGTTTTCTAATTAAAATGATGCAAGGAAGGGGCTTTAGTCCCAAGTGGATTAAGATTCTTGGGTCCTTATTGGATAAAGGATCTGTTGGGGTTAGATTGAATGACATTAATAGTGATTTCTTCCTAGCCAGTAGGGGTGTGAGGCAGGGGGCCCTATTTCTCCCATTTTGTTTAACTTTGTTGCTGATGTTTTCACCAAAATGCTTATTAAAGCTGCTGATAAGAACCATATTACTGGTTTGATGCATAATATGGTGAATACTGGTATTGTTAGCATGCAATATGCTGATGATACTTTGCTGTTTCTTAAGAATGATGTGTCTTCTGCAACAAATCTTAAGTGGTTATTGTCTTGTTTTGAGCAAATGTCTGGGATGAGAATTAATTTCCATAAGTGTGACCTAATTGCTATTAATGTGGGTGATGAGTGTGCCCAGAATGTATCTCAAACTCTGAGTTGTGGGCTTGGAAAATTTCCTTTGAAATATCTGGGAGTCCCTTTGCATTACAAAAAACTAAGAAAAGAAGATTTACAGCCTGTGGTAGATAAAGTCCTCAAGAAGGCTGGTGGTTGGAGAGGCAGGTTATTAAACCATGCTGCAAAGTTGGAGTTAGTCAGGAGTGTGTTAGCTAGTATTCCTTTATATTTGCTGAGTGTGATTAAATTCCCCAAATGGGCTATTACTTTGATTAACTCTCATATGGCTCATTGCTTGTGGGATAATTATGAGGGTCATCATAAGTATCATCTTGCTAACTGGGGGTTACTCTCTCAGAAAAAAGAGTTTGGGGGTCTAGGTATTCCTGATTTAGCTGAGTTAAATATGTGTCTACTTGCCTCCTGGATTAAAAGATATAGCTTAGCTGAAGACAAAATTTGGAAATCAATCATTGATCATAAATATGGGTTGGAGGACAAAAATATCCTAACCTGCTCTGTCCCTGGGGCCTCTCCTTTTTGGAAAGGTGTCATGTGGGCTGCTACTGCAGCTAGAGTAGGGTACAATTGGAAAGTTGGTAATGGGAAGAAAATTCATTTCTGGGAAGATCAGTGGTTTGGAAATTGTAGCATGGCTATTCAATACTGGGATGTTTACATCCTGGCTAATGAGCAAAACATTAGTATTGCTGATGCTTGGGATGGTGTGCATCTTAAAATCTCCTTTAGGAGGTGCTTTAGCCATGAGCTCATGTTGAAATGGTATGAGATTTTGGAGATAGCCAAATCTATTCAATTTACTCAAGAGCCTGATGCTCTGGTTTGGAAGTTTTCTCCAAATGGTCAATTTAATGTTAAGTCTATGTATGCTTTTATAAACTTCAAGGGTGTGCAGGTTATTGATGTGCATGCCATTTGGAAACTAAAAGTGCCTCCAAAGATTCAGTTCTTTTTGTGGCTGTCTTTTTATAAAAAATTGCTCACTAGAGATAATTTAAGTAAAAGGCAACAGGTTGATGACCTCACCTGCGTTTTTTGCAATGAGATTGAAACTTGTGATCATTTATTTTGGGAGTGTGCTGTTGCTAAGGCAGCCTGGGAAGTTATACAAAGGATAACTGGGACAAACTTTTGTATTAAATCTTTATGTGATTTATCCTCTTTGTGGCCTATTAAGGGCTGGAGAGTTAGTAATATGGTTCATGCTGCTTTATTAAGAGCTATTTGGCTTATGAGGAATGACATGGCTTTCAATCGTGTTGTTTGGCCTGGCATGCAGACTTTGTGGAGAAGATCTGCATCTCTGCTTGCTCAATGGGAGATACTAGTGCCAGAGGTAGAAAGAGGAAGGCTAAGGATGATGGGGGCTCAGCTGGAAGCTCTGGCCAGGGCGCCGCCTCTATTGTTATGGCCGGATCCTGGGTGACGCAAGGAAAGAAGATGTGCTCCCGAAGTGAATTGGCTGTTAACAATTGTGGTGACAGCAATGTGAAGCTGCTCCTGGCGTCGGACCTAGCACAGATATTGGAAGAGAAAAACTTGATGCTGGTTGGAGATGGGGAGAATTTCAAGGTGGTTCACAAGATGGCTATCTGAGTCGTCTGGTTTATCTCCAGTGTTGGGTGTTGCCTAAGTGCTCGGCATTAGTTGAAGCTGTTCTGTAGTGATCGTGGTGGGACTGTTAGTGTTAGTGGTTAAGCTACTGTCTCATTTTGTTTTGTAATAATCTGAGTTGCAACTCTTGCACCTCCGAGTGCGTGATGTATGAATGTTGTTCTCGTGTGCTTCTATAAAATGGAGCAGGGGCGAGGCCCTCTTTATCTAAAAAAAAAAAAAAAAAATTGTGGCGCCGCTGTCCGCATGCATAAAGTAAACGCGCGTTGATGGCTGGTGCGCTGCTGGCTGACGGAACTGATTGGCTTGGAGGCATCAGGCTTACACTGTTACACATGAATCATACACAGCAGGAGAAGCCCAATTCCTACTGAAACACGAGGAAGGCCAAAATTTCATAGACACACGCACAATACCAGCACTAAATGCCTTCAATTAACATTTTAGCATGAGAATCTGACATTATGACATGTTCAAATATATATACAAGAGAAACCTGGCAGGTAGCAGTTAACTGAACTGCATAACATCATTCAGAGAGAACTCAAAATCACTTGAACTACTCGTTCTAGAAACTCAGTCTTCCAAAGAAAATGGCTCTGAACTTGATACAATCTGAAGAAGATAAACACTAGCTAAACAATAAATTATCTAGCCCTGTTTCTGCATAGAACTAACAGCACAGAACTTGATGCAGACCACTTCCGTTCATCGGTAGATGACATGAATCTCCAGTATAACTTTGACAATCTCCAGAATGCTACACATTGGAAGCAGAGCAAAGAAATTCAGTGGACAACATGAAAAACCAGTATTACGAAATGCAAACCAGCTAGTGCTAGACTTATTCAGGGATGTGCATGCAAACTTGTCCAGTTCAACAAATGAACCTACTATACAGAGTACTTAATCTTGACTGAATAAGTACAGAAACTATATGGTAGATAAACAGTAAAAATGCAGCAAGTATATGCATGTAAATAGCATACCTCACTCAGAGATCATTATCATCCAAAGTATCAGCAAGCGAATCAAAGTGTTTGAACCAATCCTGGAGGCAGATCAAGGCTTCCACTGTTGTGCTGTTTAACCTGCTTCTGTAATCACTTACAACACGTTGTCCAGTGCTAAAAGCTGATTCAGATGGCACCACCGAAGTAGGCACAGCAAGTATGTCACGAGCTATCTGAGAAAGGACCTCGCGCTCCATGTCGACGCCGAAGATCCCGAGGGCGGCGCGCGGATCTTGAGGCGGGGGACCTGCGGATCTTGAGGCGGGGGACGAGCGGAGATGCAGTCCGGCGAGTGGAGGCGTGGAAGTGGCAGCGAGTGACAGCCGGCGGTGCATCGCTGGCGGCAGCGACCTAGGTCCTAGGGCATGGCATCGGTGCGACCCATGGCACTGCGCTCTGCGTCGACCTGAGAGCTGAGCAGGGAGACGCGAATTTTCTGCCAGGCCGGTGGTCTCGGTGGGCTTCGCGGTTTTGTCCACCTATGCCACTTAAAATAGTGGCAGGCCACTTCTACCATTTGAGCTAATTTTGGTTGGCGGCGTAAACGGGCCCAGTGGACGCCGCTGCCACTTTCATCCTGAACCCTGGCAGACTATAAGGTTCAGGAACAAAGTACCTTACATTTGATGCTCTGCCTTTGTGGTTGTTGAAATGGATGCCACGGTCGAGATTTGGAGATAATCCTCGTTATTGGAAATTGTCATGTCTAGTACGTTGAGATCTTATTTTATGAAGTGTCCGTGAGTCTGTCAGTTGATTTAGTATATGTCCAGCAGTGCCTTGCATCAGTCCTTGCTCTAGCACCTGTCTATTTCTCATTCAGTCCTTGCTCTCGTACCTGTCAAAACAGACAATTATTGTGGCGTCTTCTTTCTTTCCATTGTGGTTTTTTTTATTGCAGGGAAACAATCTCTCCAGTAAAGTATGTTATCGTTCAGTACGTTATGTGTTTAGTACTTATCAAGAAAAAATGTGAATGTTGTTATTATATTATAAAAGTCATTGGCGTCGGCTGATCGAGAAATATAGTCGGCAGTGCAATGAATTAAATTTCAATCCAACATGGGATATCAAAAAAATTAGTTGCTAGCCAGTTGATGGAGGAGATTGTGTTTGATGAGCCGAAGAAACATGACTTTGATCATCCGAAACGCATCTATTTGTTCTAGTACTTGTCTTTATTTCTCATAGTAGGGAGTATCTAGAGCAATATGGTCGCACTAGAAAATAGGGTGCGTAATAATAGATAATCTATACTATTGGTTTTGAGTTGGTGGTGAAGCCACCCACTCGACATACATCATTTGAGTTTCTTAAATATCTCTGATAAAAAAGGCAGGTCTTCTCTCCTTATTAATAAAGATTAATTAGGGGGTGTAATATATTTTCCCGTGACAACAGCAAGATCAGGCTCGGAGGCAGAGCTGAGGCACCTTGGTGGGGCTCTTTAAGGCGGCTCCCGTGGACGGCTCGTGGGGATCTCCCCATCCTGCTGATTTCATCCCCCAGATCTGATTTGATTCCTCAATTTGTTCACTATCCTTTTAAAAAATATTTCGCTTCATAGACTAGAGATTCTGCAGGACATATATCTTCTTCCTACGTTACAGATTTGGGATATGTCTCTTCTTTCTATGTTCTAGATTCTTGTTGGTTCTTTTCTGAATACAAACAAATTTGGAGACTAGATTTTGGGAGAAATCGATTGTTGCTGGTTTGGATTAAAACTTGCCTTGTCCATTCTCAATGTTTTCATGGGCAACCTGCAACAGCAGAAGCTTATTTGTGAAATTCGTGTGCTCTTCTTCCTCTCGTGGAGCAGGTGGACTGGGAATAGGCCGGACCACTATGCATTGGTCATTGATCTACCTTCTACAATATTTGAAAACGATTCTGATCCCTGCATATCTGGTACCACTAATTTGTTTGAAAGTGGCTTGCCTTGCCTGATCTTCTTTTTATGTGTTGTTGTTGCGCGCGCGGCTGGTCGATGGCGGCGGCCGTGTCGGACAGTTCGGGCGATCCCAATCCGGCATTTCGGCAGCTACGTGGCGCGTTGTGGTTCGGAAACACGGTCACGGGGTGATTTATTTTGGTGTTTTTTTCAAAGACAGTGGGTGAATTAACAGAGATCTCAACGACGATTATGCATGTGTAGCTATTCCCACGGGCTTCTTCTGATTTTCCCCCATTTTTTGTTTTTTTTTCACCGTCGATTTTCCTACTCGCCGTCCCTGATCCTAACTGAATCACAATGTTGGGTTGTTTCGTGGTTGACTTTGGCATGGGGGGTCGAGCTCGTGAGTGATGTGCGGCGTGCACTGCAGCCGACGGCAGCTCTCCCGTCCCCGAGCACCGTGCGCAATCTGGCGGCATGTCGGCATGCTTTGCGAGTAGAATGCTGCAGTCTTCTTGCTTGCTGTGATGCCGGCAGTGGATTTCTCGTCGGCAAAGTGGTCGTCGTGCAGGACATGAGGTGGTTGATGCATGAGATTTGCAGATTTGTTTTGATCCATGGAGTTGGATGTAGAGCACTGGTGGAAGTCAATCAAAACTTGGGATTTTTTCTATTTCCATTCGTGTGTGTGGTGGAGCACTCAAGAGCCAACGAAATGCTACTTTGTTTTTTCATGCTTGTTCATGAATCGAGATATTTGTTCCATTTTTCATTGATCGTGATCCTAAATTCTATGGGGCAATATTAGTACTATACATCCTACATCCTACGGGTTCAGGCCTTCAGGGTCACAGGGACGACGAGTAGGCTGGGAGCATGGAGGAAACGCGGGGCCCATGCAGTGAGATGGAGTTGTTTTGTATGGTTGGCTGACGGTAGCTAACAGACGTTAGGGGTGGGTATCTATCACCCCGGGCCCCGCATTTAGGGTTTAGGGTTTAGGATTTTAGGGTTTACGGTTTAGGGTTTAAGGTTGATAGCTACCTACCCCTAACGTCTGTTAGCTACCGTCAGCCAAGCATACAAAACAACTCCATCTCACTGCATGGGCCCCGCGTTTCCTCCATGCTCTCAGCCCACTCGTCGTCCCTGTGACCCTGAAAGCCTGAACCCGTAGGATGTAGAATGTACAGTACTAATATTGCCCCATAGGTTTTAGGATCACGATCAATGAAAAATGGAACAAATATCTCGATTCGTGAACAAGCATGAAAAACAAAGTAGCATTTTGTTGGCTCTTGAGTGCTCCACCACACACACACGAATGGAAATAGAAAAAATCCCAAGTTTGGATTGACTTCCACCACTGCTCTACATCCAACTCCAAGGATCAAAACAAATCTGCAAATCTCATGCATCAACCACCTCATGTCCCGCACGACAACCACTTTCCCGACGAGAAAGACACTATCGGCATCACAGCAAGCAAGAAGACTGCAGCATTCTACTCGCAAAGCATGCCGGCATGCCGCCAGATCGCGCACGTTGCTCGGGGACGGGAGAGCTGCCGCCGGCTGCAGTGCACGCCGCACATCACTCACGAGCTCGACCCCCCATGGCAAAGTCAACCACGAAACAACCCAACATTGTGATTCAGTTAGGACCACGGACGGCGAGGAGGAAAATCGACATCAAAAAAACAAAAAAAGGGGAAAAATCAGAAGAAGCCCGTGGGAATAGCTACACATGCATAATCGTCACTGAGATCTCTGTTAATTCACCCACTGTCTTTGAAAAAAACACCAAAAAAATCACCCCGTGACCGTGTTTCCCAACCACAACGCGTCACGTAGCTGCCGAAATGCCGGATTGGGAGCGCCCGAACTGTCCGACACGGCCGCCGCCATCGACCAGCCGCACACACAACAACACATAAAAAGAAGATCAGGCAAGGCAAGCCACTTTCAAAGAAATTAGTGGTACCAGATATGCAGGGATCAGAATCGTTTTCAAATATTGTAGAAGGTAGATCAATGACCAGTGCATAGTGGTCCGGCCTATTCCCAGTCCACCTGCTCCACGAGAGGAAGAAGAGCACACGAATTTCACAAATAAGCCTCTGTTGTTGCAGGTTGCCCATGAAAACCGCCCATGAAAACATTGAGAATAGACAAGGCAAGTTTTAATCCAAACCAGCAACAATCGATTTCTCCCAAAATCTAGTCTCCAAATTTGTTTGTATTCACAAAAGAACCAACAGGAATCTGGAACGTAGAAAGAAGAGACATATCCCAAATCTGTAACATAGGAAGAAGATATATGTCCTGCAGAATCTGTAGTCTATGAAGCAAAATATTTCAAAAAAGGATAGTGAACAAAATTGAGGAATCATATCAGATCTGGGGGATGAAATCAGCAGGATGGGGAGATCCCCACGAGCCGTCCACGGGATCCGCCTTAAAGAGCCCCACCAAGCTGCCTCAGCTCCGCCTCCGAGCCTGATCTTGCTGTTGTCACGGGAAAATATATTACACTCCCTAATTAATCCTTATTAATAAGGAGAGAATACCTGCCTTTTTTGTCAGAGATATTTTTGGAACTCAAATGATGTATGTTGAGTGGGTGGCTTCACCACCAACTTGAAACCAATAGTATAGATAGTATAGATATGATATTTGCGGTTAGAAAGTACTTGTGCAGACCGTAGCAATGCACGGGCATTTAGCTAGTGTTATTAGGTCATATGCCGTAACCCGGAAGAAGGGCCCTAAACAAAAAACTGCTAATTTACGCGTAAACCTAACGTGAGAGGAGTAGTTTGGGGGATAGCTCAACGTGTCAATCACGTGGCCTCTGAAATTATATTTATATAGACAGCTTGTATAATACAAAGAGTCTGTGAATACATCTAACATCCTCTCTCAATCTTAACAATATCTAACAAGTTAAGATTGCGTCGACATGCCTCAAACAACGGCAGAGGCGATGGTTTGGTGAAGATGTCTGCAAACTGATCCTTGGAAGATATTAACTTGATGTGTAGTAACTTCTGTGCAACTCATTCACGCATAAAGTGAGTCAACCTCTATATGCTTGGTGCCGCGCATGGAAAACAGGGTTGGATGACAAATATGTTGCTCCAATGTTATCACACCAAAGAACTGGTGGACGCTCCTGTGAAACTCCAAAATCCTGGAGTAGTGATTGTACCCAAATTAATTCAGCAATTGCATTTGCAAGTGCGTTGTACTCTGACTCTATACTGGAGTGGAAATACGAGCTCTCAAGGCGATTAAATTAGAACCATAGAATATGTCATGTCCCCCGTGGATCACCGGCTATCAGAGTTGCCAGTCCAATCAGCATTAGAAAACGCAGATAGGAGACTGGAAGACCATGGGAGACAGTTAGGTGAACATAGTGCAATATGCGCTTGACTTCATACTAATGTGAAGTGTGAGGAGCATGAAGATACTTGCAGACCTTGTTTATAGAGAATAACAGGTCAGGGCGAGTATGAAACAAATACTGAAGACCACCAACAATACTACGATACTGGGTAGCTTCCTTAGAAGACAACAAGTCACCATCAGAGGAAGTGTGGCACTCTGTCGAGGTCCTCTTAGTGCCATGGTTGATGCTCTTAGGCTGTTTGTGCTAATGCCAATGAGATAAACAATACAAAAAATCTAGTTGGGGTGGCACCCCACCCCATTCGTCTAAACAAGTGTCAAAACACCCTGAATCTAACAGTTTTGAATCCGGACATTATTCGGGGTCATACCTGTGCATGGACAGTTGGCCCAACCATGCATGTGGGTGTGCTGCATGTGTTTGAGTATTGAGCCTGGCAGTTGATTTAAGTCCAGGCCTCGATTTTCTACGAAATAGGGAAGGGGCCCAGCCTGAAGCCCATAGCCCGGAAAGCTTTTCCTTTGATGGGCTAGGCATGGGCTTGATGTTTCGTCCCAACGATCAGGACAGGTCGACCCTATGCCTAGGTTTTTCTGCATCGGGCTTTGACCTGGCCTAAAGCCTGAATCGAGAAATGCCCAGGTGTAAGCACGGGTAGTAATGGGCCGACCCATTTAGCACGCCTGCTTTTATTCGACAGTTTTCTTTCGTTTCCAGTTGTTCTTTTGCTTTCAGGTTTTTTAATTTCCAGATTTTTGTAATTTCTGTTCACTAATTTTTGTTCCTAGATTTTTTATCCCAAATTTTTTAACTTTTGTTTCTGGATTTTTGAAACTTTTGTTTCTGGATTTTTGTTCCTAGATTTTTGTAACTTTTGTTCCTAGAATTTTGTAATTTGTTCTCGAATTTTTGTAATTTTAGTTCCCATATTATTTATTTTTTGTTTTCAGATTTTTTGTAATTTTTGTTCCTGGTTTTTTGAAATTTTCGTTCCTGGATTTTGTTCTCGTTTTTTTAACTTTTGTTCCCGTATTTTTGTTCCTATATTTTTTGTAAATTTTGTTCCCAGATTTTTTGTCATTTTTGTTCCTAGATTTTTGTAACTTTTTGGTCTCGGATTTTTGTAACTTTTGTTCCCAATTTTTTTATTGTTCCCAGATTTTTGTAATTTTAGTTCCCATATTTTTGTAATTTTTATTCCGAGTTTTTTTTGTCATTTTTGTTCCCAGATTTTTTTAACTTTCGGGTCTCGGATTTTGTAACTTTTGTTCCCAGTTTTTTAAAAAATTTTGTTCCCGGTTTTTTGTAATTTTAGTTCCCATATTTTTGTTATTTTTGTTCCTAGATTTTTTGTCATTTTTGTTCCTAGATTTTTGAAATTCTCGTACCTGGATTTTATTCCCGAATTTTTTTAACTTTTGTTTCCAGATTATTGAAATTTTTGTTCTCATATTTATGAAAGTTTTGTAACTTTTGTTCCCAGATTTTTGTAATTTTATTTCCCAGATTTTTGTAACTTTTATTCTTAAATTTTTGTAATTTTTGTTCCCAATTTTTAAAATTTTTGTTCCTGGAGGTAACTTTTAGTTCCCAGTTTTTAAATTTTTTGTTCCCGGATTTTAGTGAAACGGCAGAGGAACAAGACCATGCAAAGAGTAACAAATCATGTGGAACAATCGAACGACGAAAACGGCCAAAGATCAGCAAGGAACAAAACTATGCGGAGGGGAACAAATCATGCGGAACAAAAGAACAAAGGAAACGGCAGAAAATCAGTAAGAGAACAAAACCATGCACACTGGAACAAATCTACGGAACAACAGAACAAACGAATGAAGGATACATTAGGTTCTTCGTACAAAATAGTCCCACATCGGAAGCTGACCAAAATTTTGACCAGTTTATAAGCCCGTCCCATCTGAAACATTGTACCAAGAGTTGAACAAGTCCACCGAATCTGAAAAAGGTCGGCACACCTGCGCGCGAGCCCAAATTAGTAAGGGAATAAAACCATGCACACGGGATCAAATCTGTGGAACAACGGAACAAAACGAATGTGCCGGTGAGAGAAAGCCCATTAAAAATTCCTTCAGCGAAATGAGAGATAGATGACGCGCGTGCGCCAGGGAGGAGGACCCGTATTTGGGGGCAGCAGACAGAGATGCTCTCAAACTTCTCTAGATAGCAATTATTATCTCAGTTTCAATGAATAAGGCCTATATTATTTCTAAAAGGTCAAACTAAATATAGTGTGATCAAGTTTTTAGAATAAATTATTAACTTCTACATTATAAAATTTATACCGTTAGATACATTATTAAACATATTTTCAAATGATATCTATATAATATTATAGTTGTTGGTAGTTTTCTATAAATTTAATTAAACTTTATTTTGTTTGACTTTTCAGAGAAATTATAAACCTAATGCGTTGGAAGGGAGGGAGTAAAAAAAAGCTCACTCGATGGGTCAAAGTCAAAGCTAATAAGCCGATACGATTGGAGAGTATTGTACTACTATTATTATTTGCAACCAACATATTAAATACAGTACAATTTAATTGTTATACAGCTGCGTAAATCTTGCTCCACTGGATATGATGTGTGAGAAACAGCACGGGATCTGGATCGCACGCATAGATGTGTAATTGACTAGACGGGCCGGCCGGCTTCGCCCGGCCCGCCTGCAACACGTTTTTGTATCATAATTTTTTTGATGCGTTATGCTAATTCTTTTTTAATCTATTTTAGCATTACGTTCTGTGTATAAGTATAAATTTTTGGTGTGTGTAGTGCGGTGTGGTAGATATATGTTTGTAGTGCGGGTGGCATGCAGGGCTGCCCCACGCGCATGCTCCTTTGGCTTCTTTCTAATATCTCTGCTGGCGAAGCTCTCCTTGCTGTCTATAAATTCCATGCAAAGCTGTTGTTCTTTGCAGTATCCTCTTTCCGTGTTCTTTCTCATTGCTCTAGCGCGCCAGTGTGTTTATTTAGACCCAAAGAAGATGATGTCATATCAGCAACCTCAAGCACACAATCAGCAAGCCTAGTAATAAGCAATCTCGTTCCATTACACAAACCCATCCCCGGATTTAGGTTCCGCATCAATATAACGCTTCTCTCGCTGACGCCGGATTGATGAAGCCATCGATGTGGGGCAGGGGAGGATAAGGAGAAGCATTGTGGGGGAAGGAGGCGAGTCGGGTTGCTCCGGCGCAGCCTACTTTGGGCGGGATCGAGTGGATGGGCGGAGCCACCGGAGCGGGATTGAGAAGAGCTGCCGGTGCCAGATCGAAAGGAGGGGAGAGATCGAGCAGAGCGACTGCGGCAGCGATTCCTGTTCAGCGCCGCTCCAGGGTGGGCAGACGGTCAGGGAGCGGGGCGGCGGCTGCGGGGGTGAAGGCAGCATCGGTGGCGGCGGGAGCGAGGGCAGCATGGGAGGCGACTACAATTGGGGTAAACCCTAGAATTCAGGAGAAAGAAAGAGAAAGAGAGAAGGAAGGGATTGTGGCCTACGGGGTCGAGTATGGGGGTGCGAGCGAGCGAAGCGGGGTCCACTTTTCTACTTTTTACACCAAGAAGATTTATCTGTTGCTGTGAATTGCGGGTTAGCAGCAAATAGGACCCAAATGTTAGCCAGAGAAGACGAAGAGAACAATGTGTAACAAACTCATTGATCGAACAAAATGAACGATGTGGATCATCTAAGATAGATATCCAATGATTGTAAATGTACCCGTCGGGATGGCCTTAGCACAGTGGGTCATTCTCAAGCTTATAGCTTGTAGTAATGAGTAGCAAAATTGTGTGGAACACTACTACATGCCTGAGGCAGCTCTCATCTTGTACATCTCTGAAACCAAGTCAAAAGATAATATCCCTAAAAATAGCTCCGAGCATAGACATATCAAATTCTTTAGTGGTGGTAGCCTGCTTCAGCGCAGCAGAATCAGTTTCAAGCATAGTGTTCTCAAAACCCATCGCAGAAGCTATGGACACTACCAGTAACATGTCTTGTGCTTCAGGATGCTAGCATCGAAAGCTCGCTCCATGTTGCCTGCTCCAACTGTGATCAGGAGGCTACTTTCATTGTGGATGGTAAAATCCCATCCCATGCACAAGACGCCCCTGCAAAAGTGCTATCTGCGTTGATCTTCATCTTCAGAATGTGATGGTGAAGACCATCTTTGGGCCCTCGTGCAGTTTGCTTTCTTGGCCTTCTGTTGTATCTTCATACCGTTTGATAAAGTATAGTTAACAGAGAAATAAATGCCGTCATGACTTGGAATCACTTCTCTTCTTTTCGCCTTGTTCCTCTCATGCCACCTAAGCCAGAGAAATAAGATTGCTTTACATCAGACCTCATCATTCAGTTTTAGGATTTCTTCACAAAAGTTTAAAGCATATGGGCAGGATGTAAGCTGCAGTCTCATATGATCGAATTGAGTTGTCCTCCACAGCCCTTAACTTTATTATATTTACAACCATGTTCTCCCTCTATGTGCACAACAGTGTATTATTTTTTATTCTCACTGACCAAGCAAAATAAATAAATTACCATAAAACTTTTTAGAAAAACTTCTCTATTTCTAAACCATATATTCTAGCTAGAAATAAATCACCTACATTATTCTCGAAACAGAGATAAAAATCAATACGGTAACAAAATAAGAGTACAGGCGATAAGAGGCATACTAAAATTTTGCAAGCAACAGAACCAATAAAGATTAAAAGGGAAAGTGAGGAGTGATCGTTTTACGCCTGGTTGCAAAGGAATATAATAAAAAGGCCTACAAGTTTGTACTTTGGATACCCCTATAAACCATCAAAGATAGTTGAAGTGGCTAATTCTTCTAAATAGGGGGTGGAGAAAATTGATATGAAAGGGAAGAAATGGAGAACCGATTCAAGTGAATTTGCACTTCAATGGTTCAATTGGCAGTTTACATAGTAGAATGTACTAATCATGTGAAGAAGAAAATAGCATGAGGAAACAGAAGCTATGCCATCACTACATACACAAGCTTGAAACATTCATGTGCGCACTAAATAATAAGGATCTCATATCCCGAATGACTAAGCCACCCAATCAAAATAGTACACGGGTATATATCGTTTAAGTGTGTGCAAGCTTCAAACATTCATGTTTGCACTTATAGTAAGTACATGTTATACCGGCAGACTACCATAGTAATCACATCAATTGTTAGAAGCAAGCTACAGGACCAAGCTTAAGTTTCAAAAGAGTAAAATGGCTGATCATGTAGGTTTTAGTATCAACATAATCACACAAGAAAATTAGGATCAAATCACCTTTTTCCTCAAAGCATCTAAATGAGAGATCGATTGTAGTTGATCAGTTGTTAAAAGTGACCACCAGGATGAGAAGAGAACAACCAGGGGCAAAAAAACACAATAAAATAAGGCAATTTTGGACATACACAAACACTACTACAGTAGTGTACATTTGGGACTCCTTCAGTATCCTGCTCTTTCAAACCAAAGATCACTATTCAGTCAACGAATTTACCTTGGCATAATCTGAATAATAAGTCCTTCCACAAAATGGTTTAAAGCTAATGTGGTCTGCATTGCCTTGTCCTGCAAATAGGAGTCTGAATTTACCAAGGAGCATCACCTGCATAAAATGATACCATCTATGGAAGATCCAAGCTAAGCTGTTTGCACTACAATGCATGACAAAAGAATCTCGTTTGCATGTGAGATGCTGCAGCACAAGATAGAAAACCACAGTACAGTCAACCGACAATTCCTGGTTAGATTTGCGAATTTCAGATGAAACCTTCGATTCTGAACTACACTTCTGCTGGTAGAAAGGAAACACTTAGTAGTAGTTTATAGTAATGACTTTGACTGAGAAAACATTAATTGACATGGGCAAACAATCAATTATTGCAGGATGAGTGAGAAAGACTGAAATGAAATTAGGCAATGGAAGGAAATTCAGAACATCACTCTGCTATTCTTACCACTTAATAGATCCACTGCCAGACCGCCTTCAATCCCGATACCATGCGCCAAAACTCTGCTTGCTCGTCATTTTGACCTCACGGCAGCAGTGGAAGTCAGGACTCCACAATGCAATCCACACTGATGATGGGCGCGCCTGTGAACCATATGGCTCAGCAGCACTATACACTAGCCGTTCCCAGTATAATGCCCTCTAGGACCAGCATAGGCCGACACGGCATTCGTTCCCGGAAACCGCGGCAGTGGCCCTCGTTCTAGCTAGAAATTCCTCACAGATCAAGTGCATGCTTGCATGATTGCTGCACTTTCGTATGTAAGGTGAGTAATATTCTTCTCTGTTACAAAAACATAAGTACAAGGTTCAAATTAAGGTCACGTCCATGAAAGGATCCCTAAGCAAAAAATCAAAATGATAATTCTAATAGTGCACCAAAGAGAACATACAGTTGTGAGAAGAGAAACAAATGCTAATTCGGCCAACACTAATTGAGATACTCACTAACTTAAGGATATAGAGGGTATAAAATAGTCCATAGTATTTTTCTTTTCTTTGGAAATTACAGGCAAAAAAATGTGTGAGCAATAATAATCTGAACAGGCCAAGATCGTCCACCATCTGAGGTCCTAACATCTGATAAATGCATAGGTCGTCCTATTGAGAACATGGGTATCACAAGATGTTTACAATAACAAAAGTGAAGATTTCAGTATGAACCATCATATTAGCATAACCTAGCATCGGGCCTGAACCTAGCATATGAATCTGGTTGAACGCAATGCAACACTTCAGTCTCCAACCAAAAGGTCCTTTACGAAAGTTATAGGTGCCATAGCTAGAAGGTAGAAAACAAGAGAGTATCCATTGTTTTAGTTCTCCAAACACAATAATAGCTTCTAAAATTTATCATAAATAAAATATTAGATAAACACCATATACGCATCAACCATACCACGACGGTAAGCCGATTATGTACCTATATTACGTCTTGCAGAAAGCTACATCCATATGGTGATCAGTGGATTGCAGCCCCAACAGATTTTAGAGAAGCAAAAATTATGCCTCAAAGGGCAAGCGATTCGCCAAAGCTAAAAACTCAAACCACCATCCCTGTTGTGCAATAATCTGGCCCGGCATAGACTTCAAAACAAAAACAATGTGTTTTTATGTGGAACCTCATATTATTTGGTGCCGCATACATCCACTAAGGAGATATTTTCCCTGTATTATACTCTAAACCTATGAATTTCCGAAGCAAAATTGTATCAGATGAACACATTTCTGAAGAAAGTAGTAAGTATATGAATTACTGGTAATTTTGTGCTAATGCGCATCTCATTTACTGCAAGAAAAATCAACTTACCTAATGTAACAATACAGGAACACCTAGTTTGAACTCCTTAAAATCATGAACTTTTTGAAGAAACTAAAACTGTTTCCTTGGCATATGGAACATTCAACACAAGTAAATCCCTTCTACTAACTGATGAGACAAACGTCTTTGCACCAAGACCATCCCTTTTAGAAAAAAGATTGGACATATACATTTCAATATCTAAAACCAACCCTAGATACCTGGAAGTCATAGAGAAACGAATCAGAAGTATATGAATTTCCATATCCTAAAAATTCTAGTAATCACGAAATCCTCACATCAGGACCAACAAAATTGTGCTATTTTAACATATATCTGAATAGTGAGAAGCAAGATGGCACATACCAGACTTTAATTAGTGATGGAGAGGATTTGGTTTGCTGTATTACAAAAAACAACCAGCCACCGTGAAATTAACCCAAAGAAGGTTATCACACATAGCTGCAGCTTGGACCTCAAGTGCTTCGTCCCACTGCCACCGGTTTCAGCAATGGCGCACACAGATCTAGTGCGGCAGCCACCAGATCAAGTGTGATAGCCACCAGACCTGCCCCAAAAAGGAGCTTTTTTTAAGCCGGGCGGATGCAGCGGCAAACGGCGGGTGGATGCGTCCATGGGAGTGGCGGTCGACGGGCGGATGCGGCGGCTGCAGTCGGGACTCAGGAGGCAGCCCTAGTCGCCGGCTCTGCTGGGGCGTGCGGCATGGCGCTCGCGCCGATGCTGAGAATACAGACAGTGGATGGGCAGCTAGCGTTGCCATGGAGGGAGAGGGGATCTTGACCACCTAGGATCTACAGGGGGATGGGAGAATGAAGAAGGGGGGTGCAGGGAAGCGACCTCCTCTTCCCCGAACTGGAACGGGTGATGTCGGCGGGTCCCCTTAGCGTTGCTGCCGGGTATGGCGGGCGGCGCCGGTCCTGGTTAGAGGGCGGCGGCGCCGGTCCTGGTTAGAGGGCGGTGGCTGTAGTCCGAGAAAGAGGGCGAGAGAAGGACTGGGTCAGGGCCTCGGGGGTGCGAGCGTGTGAGCGAAGGCAGTGTTCCCTTTTGTCTTTTTACACCCTAAAGATCTACCCATCGCTGTGATATATGTGGCTAGTTCTAACTGAGACCCAGCAGCAGACAGTAAAAGCACACAGAGAAAGGTAATAAAACTTTCCACCGACCAGACCAAACGGACGCCTGATATCAGTTATAGCGGGGATCCAACGGTTGACATTAGCTAGCATGGGAAGTGACTGAGAACGCTGGGTCACCACTAAGCTGAAAGCTTAGAAGAATATGAACCACGTGACGGCTGGTGATGAGGCTTCAGAGTTCAGACGACGGCCTTGAGCTTCTTGGCAATGCCGGCGAAGTACTTCCCCTGATGCGCCGCTAAGGCGAGCTCAGCATCGCTGGGCTGCCTGCTGCCGTCGGCGCCGGCGAAGGTTCCGGCACCGTAAGGGCTGCCGCCCTTGACCTCGTCCATGGCGAACATGCCGGCGCCGTGCGTGTACCCGACCGGCACGAAGAGCATGCCGTGGTGCGTGAGCTGCGTGACGGCCGTGAGAGCCGTGGTCTCCTGGCCGCCGCCCTGGGTGCCCGTGGCGAAGAAGACCCCCGCGGGCTTGCCGGCGAGGGCGCCGGACTGCCAGAGGCCGCCCGTGGTGTCGAAGAAGGCCTTCATCTGCGCCGCCATCATGCCGAACCGCGTCGGGAAGCCGAACAGGATGCCGTCGGCCTCGGCCAGCTGCCGCGCCGTGATGATCGGGTGGTCCTCACGTGCCGGCGCAGCGTGCATCTTCCCCAGCACCTCCTCCGGCAGCGTCTCCGGCACCCGCCAGATGGTGACCTCGACGTCGGCCACGGTGTCGGCGCCCTTCTTGATCTCCTCCGCCAGCGTCGCGACGTGGCCCCAGGTCGAGTAGTACCTGCAGAGAGAAGAGAATAAGCATAAGGAATCAGGTCATGGTGCTAGCTGGGAGACGAAGAAGATTGAGCAGAGGCGGAGCATTACACGATGTAGATCTTGGTCGCCATTACTGCAGGCTTCACTTCTCTTTTCCTTGATTTGTGCTTCTGAATTTATCTTCTTCTGGTCGCGGTATGGCTGGTGATGGGACAAGACAGAGAGGCGCCTGTATATATAGAGAAAATAGAAGCTGCTAAGTCCTAAATAGTAGTACATCGAACTGATTCAATACTGCTAATGATCCTTCCAACGCTCTTTACTGAGGCTGCTAATTAAGAATGAGTGTGGCCGGTGGAGAAAGAACCTGGACACTGCGCAAATATCAGCTGGTTGAGTTGCTTGCGTGCTCATGCCGTCGCTACTGACGTAAGTAAGGAGGCACGTCTTTTTTTTCGTTTTTTCAAACGGGTTTCCTAGAAATCAGGCGACTGATTTCCTGATCTAGCTGTCTTTTTTTTGTGATTCATGCAGGCGAACTTGTTTTCCAATTTTTTTTCAAATTCGATTTTCTTCCAATTTGAAATTTGTTCACACAAAGATTTTTGTTCACATTCTAAATTTGTTCAGATTCAAAATTTGTTCAAATTTGAAATCTGTTCACATATTTTGATCAAATTTGAATTTTGTTCAAATTTCTGTTTTGTTCATATCCAGCTTTTTCCATTTTCGGGATTTGTTCCAAATCTGTTCAAATTTTGATCAAATTTTGTTCACAATTTGAAATTTGTTTGAAAAGGGAGGATGACGTCAGCAGTCGCCTGATCTCTAGACACGCCTTTTTTAAAATAGGAAATTATCCATTAGTTAAGAAAAGGGTGTTCAATTAATAAGCGGAAAATAAATCTAAAATAATATCATGGGGTTTTCACGCCTGCACTCTTCACAAGGCCAAGCCCATACAAGACCCGAAAACAACAAGCTCTAAAACACAACTTCGTAAAAGATCAAACGGCCTTCCACCATCGTCGGTGACTACTATAGAAGGAGTAGACATAGATCACTCAAACAAAGAAGAAGCAAACCCTCCTAAGATCTGCGCCAAAGCGACGCCAACGACCAGCATCACGAGCAATCTCGTTGTCCGCACGATATGAAGTCGATGCCCTCAACACTACCAAAGTTTTGGGGTCGCGGTCCCGCATTTAGCTGCCCCTTCACACCCAGCGGATCGCGAACACCACCTTCCGAGACCGCCAACCCGACTTACCACCACTCGGTTGAGCCACAATGGCAAATGACTTAGCCACCCACAGTCCAAGCTGCATAGGGCAAACCGTTCGCAGACCCCGGTCGCTGCACCAACATTCAGGCCCGCGGCCTTGGCCTAAAAGTCAAATCGCCTCTTCTAATGCACGTCGACCGAGCCAATAATCCCTCGGCCCTAGAGACACAAGATTGCTATCCAAAGTCACGCGAGCAACAAATCCACCAATGAGGTTGTTGCCCACCATGGTTCCTCAGGCCGCCGCCTCGGCGTACAATATAATCCACTTGGAGCTGCTGCCCGATATCCAACAACACGACGAAAAGAGAAACACATATACCAATGTGTGCCCTCCAAGACGATGTCTCAAAGAAGAGAGCAACATAGCCGCCAACAACGGCATGTCAAAACCCGGAGCTAAGGATTTGTTCCGATTTCTGAAGAGCTCAAACCTCTACGAGTGTGTAGACGAAGCTCCACGGCAAGCACCTTCAAAACGACGCCGAAGCACCGCCACCGCGGGCACTGTTCCGGATGGTGGTGGAAGGACGTCTTTATGCTTCCAAAAGAAAAAGCAAGTATACATCCTCTCGTGATCTAAAAAAAAATAAAGTACGTCTTCTCGTATTCGGAGGGGAAAGCAACAGGAATCCAGCGAGGGGATTAGGTGATGTGATGATGACGGGAGCTGGTTGCAAAGCGGCCCAGGTTTTGCAAGCTGCTTAAGAAAAGAAAGCACAATTATGATACAGATAAGCAGAGCACTAACACCAATTATGATACTTCCTCCGACCCATATTACTCTTCTCTAATACGGATGTATCTACCACTAAAATTTGTCTAGGTACATATATATTAGCGAAGAGTATTATGGATCGGAGAGAGTACACAAAACTTCAGCATGACGCTAGCACGACGTGCGTGTATGGATCATCCACCAACTTGTACTAGGTGACTATTCCGTATTGCGCCGGCGGAGGGAGACTGGATGCGTCACGTCACTGGATGCCGGAGGGAGACTGGCCACGAATTTGCGTTTGATTTCCGAGCTGAGCAACGTGTCAATGATGCAAACAATGCATCACAGAAAAAATCGAGTACGTGACGGAGAGATGAAAACATTGGTCAGCAGAGATGATATAAGATTCCGGTTTTGTATGTACTAACAAAAAAAATACGAACAACGATGTCTTGTTAAAACCAAAGTTATGTCCAATTTTTGAAAAAAAACATTAATCTTTATTTAGTTTCTGTATCTCAATCTTTTACGCCTCTTTAGCGAAAAATCGAAACAGGTGAAACTTGCACAAACTGACCTAAACTAAGATTTCGGAGACCGGCTCGAGCTGCCCTGGAAATGCACTATGGCTTAGGGACACACCCTTTGAAGGCAGGTCGCCGATTCTTTGTTGTGTTCATTCAATATATGAGCAAATTTCGTTTTATGTAATTCATAAATAAACAATCATTGCATAAGAAATAATCTAGCTAGTTTAAACAGATGAACAATATGGTGAAACTTATATTTTCAAATGGCTACCTTGAAGGTGACAAAAAATCATGCATGACACCCGGTTTTAAATGCCTTGTAGAAAAAAAAACAAATCATAAATTGGTTAAATGATTTAAGAGCTAAATAATTTATAATTTTGAGTTACACCAAATACTGAAAGAAATAGGTAATTTCTTCCGTATGTCTGCAAAGCTAATGAAAGCTAGGCACATGTGATGTATGCATGCATAATCTGCCACCTCACCATTGGCATCATTGAATTAAATCTGAATATTTAAAATAATTTATGTCATAAACCTTCAATCTAGTTAGAGATTTTTTCACACCTAAGTTCATATCGATTGGGCCTTCAAACCTAGATCCCATGTCATTTCTACTTTTGGAAGAATTTTTTTGTTGCATTAGTTGCCAGATTATAGTATGGTGGTTTCTAGATTAACATCAAACATTTACCGTGATAGTAATGCAAAGTTATGAAATGACTTTTTTACATGTTTTAGACACTGCAACCCTATGTAGAACTAGAGAATGGGAATTCAGGTATTTCTAACAACTAAGAGATCTTATCGTTCCAAAAGGTAGAATCATGCAATCTTGCATCGTTGTAGAATGATGTATATGAACTGACAAGCAAATTATGTTAATCTGGTAGCTAACTAGTGTTTATAATTAATATCACTAGTATGTGACAATAATCTAGTAATCTTGGACAAAAAGAATGTTATGAAACATGTCAACCTCGGATCTATTTAGATCTCATCGTCGCTAAGCCAATAATGAAAACCAAATGTCAATCTTATTAGCAGTTGAACACATAATAGTTTTAAAGCTCAAGACATGTGAGACATTTGTATGATATCATCATTTGCATGCATGCAAGAGGAGTGACATGGCTATAAACTTTATCTGATTACTTGCATGCATGCATGCATGCATAGTTTAAAAAATACGTGAAAATATAAGTATGAGCAACTAGGGGTGAATAGGCACTAAACATTTTCTAGTTCTTCTTAGCATAAGAAAAAGGTAAATTCTCTAGATATGAAACTATGTGAATTCCTATAATGACACGCAAGATAAACAAGTAACTAGTAAATGATATAAATAACCGCAACAAAGACAAAAGAGTCACAAGGATGTATTTCCGTAGTTTGTTCCTTGTTAAGGGAAATACGCGTACGTTGGAGGGGTGTGGTACCATGAAGGTAACTAACGCTCCAAAGGCCTCACCACATTCTCTGGTGAGCAAGCCACAAAGGCAAGCTCATGCTCTACTAAGCGATGGCCTTGAACGAGGCGCCTAAACCTTTACACATAGGGCCACAACTCAATTTGAGGATTCCAACAACACCACAGATGAGCTTTGAGGGAGACTTCTTCCGATTAGGGTTTTGAGACCCCAAGAATAATAAGTTCCTTAATGAAAATATATGAGGAAATCAATTCCTTCAGTGGAAGCGTAGATTTAGTTCTCTTCACTCGAATCCCAAAAGGGCTTCAAGTTCTAGTGGCTAGAATAGGTGATCTAGTGATTCTGAGCTCAACAACAAGGAGAGAGAGTGGAAGTCGCAACCTCTCATTAGGGAAGAAGGGGGACTTTTATAGGTCCCCAAGAAAATAGCCATTGTAGGAAAACTTACCGCTGAGTCTCTGGTCCCACCACAAGGTCTTCGGTCTAAAGATATGAGTCTGTGGTCAGAACCTAAGACAGACTGGAGTCTTTGGTCAGAACCTAAGACAGACCGAAGTCTCTCGACAAAGTCTTTAGTCTTCCTCTGGATAACCAACGGTAGCTTGCAACAAGAGGAGCAAGCTCGAGCTGGGAAGGCCGGAGGAAATTATGGGTCGAAGTATCCGGTAATCATACATCGGAGTCTTTGACTCCTCAGGCCGGAGCCTCCGGTTTGGCTCACCGGAGTCTCCAGTCTGGGGAGACAAAAACCATTAAGGCCTTGTTTACTTCTCTGGTATGTTCATCCCCAAAAGATGTAGGGATATGCGGAGATTTGGTGTTCACCCAATACTCTATCATTCCCTTAAATACTCTTTCCGAAAATACTCTACTATGATGTAAAGTTTTTAATCTAGCCAAAAATACACTAGTGTGGAGAGGATTTGTGGGGATATCCCAGGATTATCCCCTCCAGACCCAGCCTAGTAAACAATCTATCAGGAATATTCCGGGCTACGGAATAATCCCCTCAAATACCCTAGAAGTAAAAAAGGCCTAAGTACAGAAAATGTAATAACTAATTTTTTTTGTTTTCTCTCCAACATTATAAGTAGGATGGCTAGGTGGGTGCATTATAGTTTGGTGCAAAGAACATGATTTCACCAATACCTTTCCATCGAGCAACCCCTCTTGATAGTACGAAAGCCTAATTAAACTACACAACCAAAAATCTAGCTCATCCGCTTAGATCTTTTCACTTTTTGAAGGTCCGACAGACTTCTTGTGCTTTTACTCAAATAGACCTATAACACTTACACAGTTAGACTCACTTATGTTGACAACAAACACCCAAAACTTATTTAGAGAGGTATTTAGGGAGGGGATTTAAGGAGGGGGTGCCCTTTCAATAGGGTTAGAAGCATGTGAGACATCTGACTCACTGTTTTATAGGTTCTACCACCAGTTTTACTTAGTTCAATAGCCATAAGAAACCGTTGCCTCTTAAAAATCCACAGAGGCCGCTAGTTTGGTTACTTTCGGCTGGATCACCTATCCGGTCCGTTTTAAATGGCATGCACCTCTTTTTTTATAGAAGGGGTTGCCCCATGCTTCATTAACGCAACATAAAGAGCTACAACAGTGTTTTTTCACGTTAGGTTTTCCGCTGCACCGGCAGGAGATTATTACATAAACCATAGATACAGTCTAAACATGCAATAACAGCGCCGACCAGAGTTTCAAGACCCAATAAGCAAAACAGACTCCACACGCACGCGTTCCTGACAAAAGACTATCCACTGCCTATTCTTCGACATAACGGCGCGCCCATCCATTTGATCAATTGAAGATGTCTATAATCATTATCTTCAGTAGTTCAGTGTCTCTCCGAAGTATTTTTTGCACTTCGGTTTCTACAAATCACTCCAGTAATTAATCCAATGGCAGATCTGATACAAGATTTCGCAAGGATCATTAGATAGAATATTCTCAAAACAAGCTTTATTTCTGGTTTTCTAGATGGACCAAAATATAGCTACTAGAAAAATCTTAACAGAAGTTTTTCCAGCCCTTGCAAATTTGTTCACTCATCCTCCTAGTTCAGTACAGTCCCTAGGTTGGACAGGGGAATCAAAAGCGCAGTGGAAAACTGACCAAATATAACGAGCAATAGGGCAATTAAAAAAAGATAGGGAATGTTCTCATCAACAGCATAGAACATGCACCGTGGGAAAGATTTTAATCTTTCCTGAGAGCTTCATATCCCACAAGCACAACAGTTTGAAATTTTTAACAGGTTATCTAACCTGCATTGCATTATATAAAGACTTGATAGTAAAACCTTTCTGTCCCAATTTCAAACTAACTCTATATATCTTCCCCCACCTCTATTCAACGGGTCAAACCAATCCTTAGCTAAATCTCCCCACATGGTTCTTCTAAAAAGAAGGCAGGATCCAAAGGATCCAATTACCTTGTCTACTTTAATATCCTTACTAAAGGATAATTCAAAAAGTCTATGAAACCTTTCACACAAATTCATACGGTTTTATATGATGCAAGAAATAGTTTTTGTTATAGAACCATATGTTTTCTATATGCAGAGATGTATGTGGGATCCAGCCAAAGTTCCACTTATAGTACTGGTACATTTGTGTTTTCCAGCTTTAGCCAAAATTATGAACTAAAACACAAAATAAACTGCAAGTGTGAACTTGGTGAAATCCTACCTACACCTTAATTACATGTTGATTGGTGCCTACTCTTATCTTCCTGGATATTGATAATTTTGATGGTCGAAAAGTGGAATTTGCAGGTGCCAGAGAGAGCACCCAACGGGAAAATGGAGTTTGGCGGGGCCGATCGAAGCGGGTCTGCGGACGTCCCCGTTCGTCCGCCACCTCCCTGATACACCACCGTCGCCGCCGGACCTTATCCCTTCCGATTCACTCACCCTCCTCCGCGCCACACAAAAATTATCCACCGCGCGCGCGAAGCCTCGCCCACTCGACTCGTGAACGAGCGTTCCGCGCGCCGGCGCACGCACGCACGCCATGGCATCCGACGCGAGGCTCCTGCTGCCGGCCCGCCTCCCCTCGCTCCTCCTCCGCCCGATGCTCCGGGCGCCCTGCGCCACCGCGTCCACCTCGCCGAGGTGCGGCCGCATCCTTACGGTGGCGCGGCCGTGCACGTGCACGCCCGCGCCGGGCCGTCGCTGGAGCCGGCTCCGGCCTCGCGCCGCCGAGGCCGAGCCGCAGGGACGGGTGCAGCGAGGAGACGACGTGGTCGACAGCAACGTGCTTCCCTACTGCAGCATCGACGGGAAGGTGAAGAAGTCCATTGGGGAGATGGAGCAGGAGTTCCTCCAGGCGTTGCAGGCACGTTCGTGCTTCTTCCCTCTTCTGTTTCTACCTATCGCTATTCGCTACTACTGAAACGTTGTTTGTACATTTCTAAAGCCACAAAATTGTGTCCAACGTTGACCAGGAGTAGTTTTTTTTTTACTTAACTGGTTGGTTAATTTTTTTTTCCTGATATCTAGTCATTCTACTATGACAAGACGGCAATCATGTCGAACGAGGAGTTTGACAATCTTAAGGAAGAGCTCATGTGGGAAGGAAGCAGTGTTGTCATGCTAAGTAAGGGGATTGTCGTTTAGTTTGATTCAGTATATTGTCGGGGATTTTGATCTGTTCATGGTGTCTTGGTTGATGCTAATCGTTGTTCCTTGTCGTGTTAGGCCCTGATGAGCAAAGGCTTTTGGAAGCCTCCATGGCCTATGTGTCTGGCAACCCCATCATGACAGATGCTGAATTTGATGATCTAAAGCTCAGGTTAAAGGTTGGTTCTTATTATCTAGAATGGCATAATGTTGCAATTGAAGTGTAAGTGATATATGCGCAAATTGCTATGAAATTAATTTGATAGGATTCACGCTAATTTGGGCCAAGCCAGTTTGCCTCTTTTATCGAGATTTTCAACTTGAATTCGACCGCTTGTCTATGATCGCAAGTTTTAGTCTGAAATAGCAAATAAAAGCAGCAACCAAGAGTTGTATAGTGAGAAAATTTGTGTCACATTATTTTCATGCAGTAATCATTAATTCATTATACCTAGATATAAGTGGTTTCACATATATTTAGATGTTATATAACTTAAGTTCCACTTTGGATACCCATAATGAGAAATTTAGAGATGATTCAACAAATTTTAGCAGCCATGTTGTATCCTGAAAATTTACTTAGTTTTCTTGATATTTTTCTTTGCTTAGAAAGAAGGAAGTGGAATCGTACAGGAAGGACCAAGATGCAGCTTACGCAGTCGAAAGGTGAGTAGTGTCTCATTGGTTTCTACTTTACTAGTCCCCTCATTATAATTTCCATGTACGTAGTGAATGTTATTGCTGAACTACCTTAGGTTTGCTAACATATAAACCCACATGAGTGGCATAGGATCAGCCCTGTCTATTTAGGCATTTTCTAGAATCACTGCCAAAGTGTTTTATGATCAAATTTCTTAATGTTCAAATCATTATCGGGGTCTCTCCAACTGGTTCAAGTCAATTAAGCAAGAATATTAATAAACAATGCTACCAAACATATCAAGTTTAATTGATAGTACCTGCAACAAAGTTCAATTGATAGTGCTACAATGATTTGTAGCTTTGAGAGCTACTTACGGAAGAGATGATTTTTTATGCAAAAATGCTACTTGAATTTCCATGAGGACCATAGACTAGTTTACATAAACGTACAAGTGTAGCAAATATGGAGGAAACCTCCTACTCCAAGACTAGTATTACAATGGAGATAATATACATCTCTAACATTTCTTACATCTTAACCATTTTGGGAAGTTAATTTCAAGCTTCTTAATCAAAATATGCTGACCAAATATGCATATATTTTGCAGGTTTACAGTGACTTGACTGTGGATTACTTCAAGATGTTCCTGCTAAATGTTCCAGCAGCTGTTGTAGCTCTTACGTTGTGAGTGTTATAGGCAAATGATCATACAACATAGCATCAAAGAGATTTATTTGAATTGTCCCTGGTTTATAGGGTTGCATTATACGCAATAAGATATTGTTACTGTTTTCAGCATTTTACCATTTTTACAGTGTTTAATCCACATTTCTTCGCAGATTCTTCTTCCTGGATGATTTGACGGGGTTCGAAATCACGTATCTTCTCGAGGTTAGGTGTTCTCTGCACCAGCAATAACCTAATGTGAAATACCAATAGTTTGTATTGCCTGTTAGATCTTCTGAAAAAGATGCATTATAGAATTATGAATAAGAGAATAACAACAATTCTGTAAAATATGACAACTCATCTGGAAATAATGAAACCTTTTGCCCTTTATGCCTTATATAAATAAAGGAATGGTAATTTTGGAGATATGAGAACAGCTCATCTCAACATGGTGGAATTTTATTCAAAACTTAACTCTTATATTATCATTCCTTGTGTAGATGGAGTAGATACTGAACTATTCCACTCAATTTTATTCATGGATTATTGTTCTGTGCATAGAAGAATATACATATCGAAATACAAAGAATTTAAACAAGTTCAGCAAGTTCGTAGTATTTTCATAATGTTACAGCTTTCTTGCGCCAATTTATTTTCTAATAAAGTATTAATATTTGCTTCAAAATACTAGTATCTCCTGTCAGTATCAGATTTGAATTTGAGGGTGTGCTGACAAAAAACAAAGTCTTTGCTCATCTAGAGACTAGACTCATGTTGGCATCTTACTTTCATAACATTTATTTTTAAAATTTCATTCAGATACTGTACTGGGGAATTTTCCTGTACTGGGCCTCAATGCAATACAAGGAATGTTTTAGTATACTAACTCTGCTTAATGAATGTGCAGCTGCCAGAACCTTTCAGTTTCATCTTCACATGGTTTGCTGCACTGCCTCTGATATTTTGGATAGCGCAAGCAATTACTAATGCCATAGTACAGGACTTCTTAATTTTGAAGGTACTTTTCTCTTCTTGTCTATAAGGCCTTATAAATGGTTAACTGGACTGCAAACTGATGAGTCTTTTCGATATTCAGGGACCATGTCCAAATTGTGGCAATGAAAATCTTTCTTTCTTTGGGACTATACTGTCAGTACCTAGTGGTGGCGCCAAAAACAAAGTGAAATGTGCAAAGTATGCATCTGATTGTTATACTTCTTATTAAAGCCACCTATGGATCCTATACGCTTTTGAGCTTATAATGTGTTTGCTATTTCTGTTTATCAGTTGTGGTACTCCATTGGAATACGATGCTGGATCCCGGTTGATTACACTTCCAGATGCGTAACTGAAGGTGACAGGTACTCTGGTGAGTCACTATCACCTAGTATTTGTTACAAGTATATGTGGATTGCCCACCTTCTCTTGGTAACTTCAGACATTTGATTCTATTGGTTGGTGCATTAAAGATTTAGTAGCTGAAAAACGCTAGCTAACAGTATGATTCTTGGCAGGTCTCACTGCTAGGAGAGAGGAGCTGCAGCGTGGCAATCCCGTGACCTGCTATGGGGAGCAAAATCAACCTTGAAACTTAGCCATAATGGTGCAGTGATGTACAAATATCTGTCGGCTCTGTTTGTACTATTGTGATTCTCTTTTGTGTTCATACAATCGAGATGCATCCACAGAATGTACAGAAACTTTGTATAGTTTCCATTCTACATGCACTAGCAGAACTGTAGTATATGCAGAGCATGGCCGTCCAAAAGAACTGATGCTGTTTTATGCTAAGTTTTACTGTAAAGATAATTTTGGCACTGAATGGCTTGGTACACATAGTAAGCCGTTTCGTAAGTGCTGGCCTATCCAAGCAGCGTCGATTGGAAGCAGTGACGCAAAACAGAGGTAAACAGAACTACAGAAGTGTTGTGGCGGGGCTTGAAAAGAGATGTATCTGACTGTGTGAAAGGCAGATACGTAGGAGTAGATTGGAATGGTGAAATAAAAATATGAATGTTTTATGTTGAATAAATTGCAACCATATATATTGAATGACG
Organism: Dactylis glomerata; assembly: GCA_007115705.1. NCBI lineage: Eukaryota > Viridiplantae > Streptophyta > Magnoliopsida > Poales > Poaceae > Dactylis > Dactylis glomerata. The sequence continues at coordinate 538,737 of QXEO01000430.1, read as the reverse complement.
TTTTCTCCAATTATATTCGATGCTACCAATCCGAACTCTAGGTCTGTATCTTTGTGTTTGCGATTTACTCAACTTATGCAATCTACTTTTCAACAAGCTATCTTTGTAGAATTGTATGTTTAGGGTGTTTGCAAGCGAAGTAGAAACAATTTTAGTCAGCCTATCAAACCATTGCTCGAATCATAGCTAATTGGGCAAGAAAACACCGTTTGCCATATTTCTATGAAGCAAAAGTGACGTAAACAGATAAGGGGAGGTTTGGATTAAAAAGATCATTTAGATACATTTTACATTTACACAAGAAAAAGGCAGTTCTGTGATTTGCAAAACACATATCATCCTGTTACACTGTTCTGTCGACAGAAAGCAGGTAACAATGAATGTCAAAACAAATTTCGTTGAAACTTTGACCCGTGCAAATGTGCAATATATACGCGGGACTGCGGGAGGATTCCACAGTGTCGAGTTCAGGAATTTCAAAGATTTTCTTCATCAAATTAATCAAACTAGTTACAAAAAAATTTGGAATGCAGCAGTACAAAGATAGTGCAGTGCTCTACTAATTGTTGCCGACAGCATTGTCCACGACTGGTGCAGTTGGTGCTGTTGCCTTGTACTTGTACCACTTCGCTATCCAGAGGTAGACGACGAAGTTGATTGCGCTGAGCACTGCGAGCACCCAGAAGAAGTAATCGAGGTGGCCCCTGTTGAGGTTATCCGGGATCCAGCCGAGGGCGCCGTTCCTGGTGGAGAAGGCCGTCACGATGACGACGAGCAGCGTGCTGAGGTAATTGCCGAGCGCATTGGTCGTGAGCGACAGCGCGGCGCCCATGCTCCTCATGGCGTCCGGCGACTGGTCGTAGAAGAACTCAATCTGGCCAACGAAGGTGAACACCTCTGCAGCGCCGATGATGAAGTACTGCGGCACCTGCCAGAAGATGGAAATCGGCAGGTAGTCCTTGGAGTCGAGCATGCCGTGGGAAGCGGCGACGTGTAGCCTGACGACCTCGAGCACCCCGGCGGCGACCATTGAGAAGATGGAGATGACAAGGCCAATGCCCATGCGCTGGAGCTGCGTGAAGCCGCGCGGGTGGCCGGTGACGCTGCGCACGGCGGGGACGATGAAGCGGTCGTAGGCGAGCGCCCAGACGATGACGGCGATGGTGTCGAAGATGGAGAGGGAGGCGGCGGGGATCTTGAAGGAGGGGCCCATCCGCGGGTCGAGCGTGTTGCCCTGCAGCACGAACATGGTGGTCATCTGGCTGTACACCGCCGACATCACGATGCCCGTCGCCCACACCGGGAGCAGCCGCACCATGCTCTTGAGCTCCTCCACCTGCGTCACCGTGCACAGCCTCCACGGGTCAGGGTTTACCATGGAGTCTGCGCCGGTCACCACCGCCGCCCTGTCAAGGCACCTCAGCTGCTCCGTGTGCTCCAGCCTCCTGCTGCCCTCGATGGCGGCCTTGCCGTCCGCAGACGCCACCTCGTGCAGCAGGGAGGGGTCGGCGGGCAGCGGCACACGCGACTTCCTGCAGGCGGCGACGGCGACCTGCAGCATCCTGGTGAGCGGGCTGCCTCCAGGCTTCTGGAACCTGTAGAGCTTGCTCCCCAAGAGGAAGCTGACGACGGCGACGGCCATGGCGGCGGCGGGGACGCCGAATCCCCAGCCCCAGCCGACGTTCATCTGGAGCCAGACGAGCACCGAGGAGGCGACGAGGGCGCCGACGTTGATGGACATGTAGAACCAGTTGAAGAAGGAGCTCTTGCTCCGCATCTCGCGCGGGTCGGCGTCGTCGAACTGGTCGGCGCCGAAGGAGGAGACGCAGGGCTTGATCCCGCCGGTGCCGACGGCGATGAGGTAGAGCGCGGCGAAGAAGGCGGCGTTCTGCCCCTTGGTCGGGTGGCAGCCGGCGCAGTCGGGCGGCCTCATGCCGGGCACGGCGGCGCTCATGGTGAGGAGCACGAGGCCGGCGACGTAGAGCGTCATGAAGGCGGCGATGGTGCGGAACCTGCCGAGGTAGGAGTCGGCGATGAAGGCGCCGAGGAGGGGCATGACGTAGCAGGTTCCGGACCAGTTGTTGACGTTGGTGGCGGCGGCGGCGTTGCCCTGGTGGAGGCGGTCGATCATGTAGTTGACGAGGTTGGAGCTCATGCCGTAGTAGGCCAGCCGCTCGCAGCACTCGTTGGCCAGGATGAAGGGGCACGCCCTCCAACCCCCCGTCTTGCTCCGCACCGCCGGCTTGCCGGAAAGATCCGTCGTCCCGTCCATGGTCGTCGCGCCGTGATCTCCCTCGCCCGCCGCCATGGCTGATCGAGATCTATCTGTGCGATCAATGACCTAGATCAGGGCAGCGTATAATCCTCGATCGGCAATACACTGGTGCATTGATATAGGCGGCAGGCCGTTCCACCTGACACGTATCGGAATCGGTATCTGTAAGATTTCGTATCCTAACCGTAATACGGGCTAGGTGGCCTGGTCGAATCGGTGTCTGGTTCCGATTAGAACGGCAACTATATTACGGCGCAACTCCTAAAAAAAATTTACAGCCCAAAGTATATTGAGATTGTTACTACCTGTTATCTCCGTCCTTATTTGTATCTGACCAACGATTTGACCCATAATGTATGGGTTATTGTCATTCATGAAAATTACACGGTTGGAAAATTTATATTTTAATACAAATTCGGGGTTTCCGTGATATATTCTTTGTGATACCTAGCCAACTTTTTTTATTGCAAATTAATTGTTAAAGATTTAAATACATGAGACACCCAACAACTTGTCAAGGATTTGTAAATACACCCACATTACTCATCAATATACATAGCCCGCTGCACTCCACTGCACCCACCTCTCCCATGTGCATCGACGACCGCTCCTACTTGTCTACTCCCACCCTCTCCCTGTTGGTAGCTGATTTTTCGCCCTTCGCAACCGCTACTCCTCCCACTGAAGCTACATGCTTTGTCTTTTGCGACAATCCTGGTGAGGAAGGATGGCGAGCTCCCCACCCGCCATCAGACTTGACAACATCTCGTGAGTAGATCGGTCGGGGTTTCATCCGATCTATCTCTAACCACCTCCAGCAAGTTGAATGTGTGGCTGGCAAGCTTGAATCGACGCATAGCGGTGCCTACATGGTCAACAGTGGAGAGCAGGTTTTTGAGATTTCTTGATGTTGTGAAATGTGTTTCAGAATGCTACAAGTGTGTATGGTTTTTGTTGTTTAAGCATGGGTAAATGCTACAATGATTTATGTCGTATGCTTGAAGGATTTGTCTAGTGTTGCACATATTTCTGTAATGTGGGATGAGTTGGCCATAAATGTTAGATGTGTTGGTTTTTTCTTAAAAAAATTGGCAAACGGCAACACATTTTTCTTTTGCGTTCTGCTACAAACAAATGAGGATTTGTTGCATACATTGTTTTTATTGTATTCATTTTTGGTAAGACGTGTTCGAAATGACAAAATGTGGCTAACTTTTTCACAAGTTTTGCAGGTTCATGAGAATATTTGTAGCAACAAAAAGTAGTATTTTTAGAGAGAACAAGCACTTTATTGATCAAACCACATTGGTACACAAAGTTACCAGATGCAATCCGGAAAAGAATAAGAAAATAGAACTAGACATAGTATTCTAACAAGACTTGGCAAAGATATGTGCCGCCTCATTCAGACCTCGCTTCACGTGACAGAAGCATTAACCAAACGCTTGATGTCAGCAACAAGAACACCAACAGGAGATTAGCAATCCGAAGCACGAATAACATTATCAAAACCTTCATCGCTAGCCATGATGACTGCTCACCGAAGGGCAAAGGATTCAGCGTACTCCAGAGCTGCAACACGAACGAGATGTTCCTGGCAAAGCCACTACTCCAGAAAATCAGAAATCATACCGGCTCTCATGCATCTCGAAGCTTCAAAAGATCGCTAGAACCGTGTCTGTCTTGTTCAGCTGATGCCTAGCTCGGCAATCTTGTTTTTGCGTGAGAACATGTAACCTAGCTGCGTCAAACGGTATGATGCTTTCAACTGGTGGACGTATTTACGATCTCTGGCCAAAGTCTATCATCGGGCATTATAACAGAACCCTAGTACAAAAACACCAGCTATCATAGGTACCGAATAAAAAACAAAATACTGACCATATAACCCAAAGAAAGGAATGCACAAGAGCAAATACTAGCTTTGCTTTGTTTGCCAAATAAAATACAGTACAGACAACTAATTACATTTACGAGCCAAATCAGCTGTTTAGCTGCGCAGAGAAACCATAGGAAAAAAGGTAGGTCAATATCATCATGGCATTTCGTACCCACAAAGAGCTCGAGTCAATCCCCGTGTGCAAACCGATGGAAACTAGATTCTCCTGAAATGGGACTGATCACGGTCTCCATTGACATCATCAAACTCGGTAAACGAAACCATTGCATGAGCATCATGTCCACTGGAAACCTCCTCCTCCGAGTGCAGCTCCATGGCAGCAATCCCACTTCCAATCACATTAGCACCCCAAGATGAACTAAGAAGTATGTCATTGCGATGGACACCAACATGCATGTTCACCTATTGAAGAGATAAAGAAGGGATAAGACACGTGAGAAGACACAATCGACTTAAGGTTGGGCTCCAACAATCCCTGTACTTACATTAGTAGATCGAGAAATATTTTCAGGCACATCAGTCAGTACTGCAGGGAGAATGTTGACCAACTGGGGGTTGCTTGAGGGCGGTGCCGAAGCTATAAGCCTCATTAGAGTTTCCCGAGCACTTCTCTCAACCAGCGATTCTGTTTCCGGAATCAGAGGATTCAAACTAGGGAGCAGGGGAACAGCTGAAGTTATAGAAGGCCCACAGCTCACCAGAAAAGCCTGACCGGAGGAACACATATCAATCACTGGGACATGCACAATAGGATCAGACATCAACGGTGTGAACGTTGGAACCTGTGAGCCATGCAGTGAAGTAGGAAGTGGCAGGTGAAGCAGAGGAAATGTTGGAACCTGCGAACCATGTACAGGAACAAGTGGTGAAGTCGGAAACGGCAGATGAAGTAAAGGAAATGTTGAAACCATAGAACCATGGAGGGGAACAAGTGTTGAAGTAGGAAGCGGCAGGTGAAGTACGGGATCATGCAGTATTGATGGAAAGTTAAGTGAAGGTGGATCAATGGTATCCAGCTTTGCAGAAAATGATGAAGCAGATGGCTGTTCATTTGATACCAGTGAGCTCAAAGGTGGCTGGGGAAACGGTTCTACAGATGTAACTGGCATATGCAGAGGCGTTACACCGTACTGCAGTGATGATGGGCATGGCGGACACCAGCAATAGTACGGCTTAAACGGATTCTCTGAAGAACCCTCAGAGAGTGGACATTGAGTCGGAAAAGGATAAAGAGGTGGCAGCAAGGGAAATGAAAGAGGCAAATCTGAAGGAGCTGAAGTCGCACTGTCTTGTAAACAATCCCCATCACACGCCTCACTGGATGAATCAGGGTTAACACTCTTCGCTATCAAAGGATTTGCATCAGCCAGAGCAGTTGATGGGCTCAACCATTCCCCACGTCGCTTCAGCTTCTCTCTTCCAACCTTTGTACAAGAGTTCCTTGGCACCCCATCTTTAAAAGTGCTGGACCTTGGACTCAGACTGGCTTGATAGATTGAACTTGCTTTTGTTGCATTAGTGGTAAAGGTGCGAGACCTTGAAGACCTGGAAACGACTGATGGGGGTTGTAAAAGTTGACCATGAGATAATGACATACTGAGGAAGTCACTAGATGATCCCAACGATTTGGCATCTCCAATACTTGGTGCGCGAAGATAAGCATGTAAATTAGTGACAAAAGCATCAAGTCGTGAATTGGAGATGCCTGTGAGATCAGAGAGGGTTGGCCTGCCATGAAGTAGATTTTTCATCTGTATCAAAAATTTGAGAGGGAATTAGCAAACTATCAATAGATGCATATTCCACGACGGACTAATTTATTTAACGTTTTCTATTTCATGTGGACAGGTTCTAGTTCTTGGGAGTATGCTCTCCACAGCAGATGTGAAACACCAGTCAAGATTGCACATGGTTATATGTACACGATAAGTTGGCAGCCACTACAAAGTACAAACCTTTGCAAGAAGCTCCATTCCACATTCCTTTGACTTTTCAGCACACCAGTAGTAAAATATTTTAGATTCAGAAATCCTGATGAGGAAAGAACGTCCAGAATTATCAGCTGATATTTCTTCAATCCTGACTTCTGAATCTTCAAAGTCATCGCTTATGAGTGCTAGTTGCTCTGAATGACCATCATCACCAGAGAAGGTAATGTGCAAGCTCGATGAAGGAAGAAGGCCAAGGCTCAGCTTCCCTCTACATAGCAAATGAGTACATGTGAGAACCCTGAATTCCTATTCTGAAGAAATAAAATAACACAGAATGCATATTTTCTAAGTGTCAACAGTTTGGTTCTTTGCTCTCACAAAAGCACCATGAGAATTTCTTTAAATCATGTTCCGCATGAGATCTAAGATCACACAGGAACTTCAATAATCCATAAAAATAGTAATATACAAAGGCCATGTTCAAAATGAGATTACATTGTAGACAACTAGACATCCTTGGATGGAAAGAATAGCCCTTGGAAAGAGCACATAGTTAACTGATAGAGCATTAAAACCTAAGCGCACAAGTAGATTTCCAAAGGAAAAGCTGGAAGATAGTGCAAAATCTAAGTTGATCAGCATCATATCATTGGCAGACCTTCATAAAATGATAACCAAGATCTGTATTTGACAGATGTTTTTTAAAGAAAAATAGCAGCTTACGCCTTTTAATCAAAATAAGTCAAGAAAATCAAACATAAATTCAAGATTACAGTATTTGACAAATGTTTTCTAAGAAAAAAGCAACTTTGCCTTTCCATCGGAGTAAGTCGCGGATCGAATACAGATAGTCTAGGGCCATGACATGGCGCCAAGTGTTGACAGATGACAGCTAGTTGCCTTCATTGTTTGTTGCGAATTCGTAAGAAAAGGGGCATGCATCATCCAATAATTTTTCCTTCGCATAAATAAATCAAGAATTACACCTATTTTAGACAGCTTGTGACAATTAATAGCACCGGCTAGTTGTGGTTTTACTTGCACATGAGCAAATCTACAGTAAATTCCAATATGTGGAGGACAGTATAGTAGAACATACTGTGAAATTCAGGGCAAAGTAAATACAAACCATCCATAGTCATTTAAAGACGGTGACCTTCATTTTATGGGGAAACATCATTCAATTTGAACTGAAAATGGAAAGAAATGATTGCCAATAGCAGAAATGTTGATAAACAACATCCATGGGGAATTAAAGAAAGACATATGTCACAAAGTACAGTCCGAGTACATCAAGTACACACATGGTATCTTAATAAAGGGAGACCAGAACACGGCTAGCAAACACAAAACTGTTTATGAATGGAACAGCTTGTTAAGCATAAGATAACTGGTTTTAGATTAAATATTGGTGTGAGCACATTTTACATAGGCTCATATCACAAGTTGTGTGCAGCGAAGCAAATATCAAACTGCTGCCTAAATGAACAACACTGGAGGAGCCTGCGATAAGCTAGCTGCAACCACAAAACATACACTTTTGATAACTGCAACGCAGGAAGTATGTGAAAACATCAAGAAATGAGATATCAGACTCTCTGAAGTGACATTCAAAAATTCCTCTATAGCATAATATAGTCAGGAATCCTATTGAACCAATCTCATATAAGACTGATGTGTTTGATTACTCATTATCAATGCAGGTAACATAATACCGTAAGGCACATGAAAGAAACTACCTTCTCTTTCCTCATATATCAGAGAACACATGCCCAAATAACCTACAAATGGAAACATATATTTATTTGGTAGATGAACAATGTCATCACTAATAAGCTGCAACATGTAATCCTATAATCAACAATCTCTAGAATACATCATTCTTAATAATGTGGGATGGTTGAAAACACTTCTCCTCAAAAAGAAATTACTATCTGTCAGAAGTACAGGAACAAGAAGAAACACCATATAACTGCTGAAAGTAGACAAAGTGCTAAAATAGCAGATATAATTGCAATAATAAAATAATACAAAGAAAACCTACTACAGCATACGGCAACACAGCGCGATAGCTGCATGAACTAAGTTTTAACTGGACTGGAGTGATATGTAAAGGGCGAGTACAGACGACCAGTAATGCCGGTCAGTTTGTTATAGATTGGAGATGGTATTGCCCAACAATTTACTGAATGATGACACTTGTATGACTCGGAATTTGAATGCAACTATTAGGAGATCAATCAAACCAGACTGACTCGTCTGACTAGACTCTACTAACATGAAATGGAACAGTCTGACAACTTATGTTGCCAATGTAGTTCTTGGTATAAAAGGTGAGGCAACAACGTAGAATGTACACAATATCTACCACAGTCGCATGGATACAATAACACATAGTAAAATCAGCAGTGCAACTACATGGTGTGATGGTGATACATTTCGTTTTGAAGTATCCATTTCATTTAGCAGATCAACATTTTATTTTACATATACAGATCAGATGCTCATTATATGAAGGGAACTTATATTCTCTTGTCGGCAAAGAGCTTAGTGTCCCACTGAGGGACAACTTGTCTACCTGATGCCTGTCTGAGGCCATGCTTTGCATACGACAGAGGTGCTAGATAGAAGAACAGAACTAGCCATGCCCTAGAAGTTTAATCGCTTGATGAAATTATGTGCTACACACAGCGATGGCAATCTATCTGAAAGAGAAGCCACGATGTGCGTGTTCCTCTGATTCTACATTTCTAGGGAGCAGAGTATAGGATGTTTGAGGATGGCTACCTGATGGTAGTCGGACAGAGGAGGGGACCGTGGCGTTCGACCTTGCCGACGCGCAGAGAGACGAGGGGGACGCAGAGGCACCTGGCCAGCATGCCCACCTCCGAGACCTCGAAGTGCTGCACCGACCGACCGAACGACGAGGTGAGAAACCGACGGCAGGCAGTTATCGTGTAGGAAAAGCATAATAAGGAGGTCGGAAACGTCACTCGCCTGGGAGAGGTGGGAGATGAAGCGGTTCTCGGCGGCGGAGCAGGAGACGTTGAGGGTGAGGAGGGGCCTGAGCCGGTCGTCGGCGCGGCAGGCCCCCACGAGCTGCTGCCGCAGAGGCAGCGGGCGATGGGCATCGTCCCCTCCTCCGCCTCCGCCGCCGCCGGCGTGGCCTTGCTCCGATCCGGAGGTCTCCGGCTCATCGTCGTCGGAGGAGGTGGTGAAGGGGGGACGGGATTCCTCTCTGCTCGGCGTCTCGCCCATCGGGGGAAGGGGAGGAGGGAATCCTAGGGTTTGCTGGAATCTGTGGGCAGGGATGGGTAGATAGGATTGGGGGAGACGGAGATGACGAGACGGGAGAGGAGAGGTTAACCACGGGACGAGACCAGACCAGGACGGCAGGGAGTAGATCGATCGCAGACCGGAGAAGGAGATATTTTCCGAGCGAGTGATTGCAATTGCGCGGCCCCAGGGTGTGGGCCCCATCAATCCATCCCTGCCCTCCGTGCAATGTTAGGCGGGGCCCTACTCTGCCTCGGTGCATCTCATCAGCACCACCACCGCTTTTTTTATTACAGCAAAAAAGAAGTGTAGCTCAAGGTAAAAAAACTAACAGATATGAATGATAGATTCTTCAGAAAAATGTCAAAAAATGCGAGTATATGCGTTGAAGCTTACAAAGGTAGCACCAAGAAGCTATAATTGTAAATAAACCACAATCCAATCTATGGAAGAACTGGTTTATGCTGATATATTTTTTCGCTTTTCTTTTTATAACCACCTGAGGTTCCACCAACTCTAGCAAAAAAATAAAATAATTTCACTGAAGTAAGAAGTTTCCCAGAGAGCTTAGGACCCATTGCTACCCTCAACAAGTTATTTTGCAGGGTTTCTAGCGCTAAATACATGATCCGTGAAAATTCTTCATGATCATTGGATTCCGTCATGCCCCCCAGAGATCTTGAAACCTACTTCTCCTATTTCGGCCAATGCTCTAGTTCACTGTTTGATTGATGAAGAATCTGGGCAGTGGAATGAGAAGAATGTGGTGCTTTCTTCACACCGGATGTGGCGTCCAAGATTATGCAGGTGCCCATTTCAAGACATGCCGGTGATGACTTTGCATGCTGGCCATATACGAGACATGGCTTTTTCTCGGTTCGCTCTGCCTACAATCTTAGTCGCTCCCGCAAGTTCTTCAGAACCCTTAGTTCATCCAAACGGGGGTTGCCGTCGAACTGGTCGGCATCAGAAAGAGACTGGAAGGCTATTTGGAAGGTTAAAGCTTCGGGCAAAATGAACATCCATTTGTGGCGCTTCGCGCACGATTGCCTCCCAAGCGGGATTCAACTCAGTAAGAGGCATGTTCCAGAGGCTGGTAACTAGACATGAAAGCATTGAGCATGCTCTCTTATTTTGTCAGTTTGCAAGAACGGTTTGGCGAGATGTCAAGCAAATCATTCCTCTGCAGCTGAAACGAAAGGAGTTCACGACTAGTAAGCATTGGTTATTTGAGTTCTTGTCAAGAGCAAATGAGCTTCAAACCACAACTTTATTTGTCGCTTGTTACTTAATTTGGGAAGCGCGGAATGATGCAAGAAACTCTGATTCCAAGCCGTGTTCGAGTCGGACTTTCGGGAAGATTGTAGCATTTATTGATTTCATCAAGCAGCATCTGTACAAGGAGGTATCCGTCCAAAGGTGTGTGTCCAGCTCTTCAGGTCTTTCATGGTCACCGCCGACGCCGGGTACTGTTGTCGTCAATTCGGATGCTGCAGTCTTTCATGGGAGCGGGGGTTCTAGTGTCGGGGTTCTTATTCATGATCATGAAGGAAATTTTCTGGTGGCTTGCCGACAGTTCATGTTGGACCAAGTGGAACCTGAACTAGCCGAAGCCCTAGCTCTCCGTCGGGCGGTGGAGTTTGCCCAAGATGAGGGCGTGTTTAATGCAGTCTTCGAATCTGACTGCCTCTCCTTGATCTCACGAATTAATTCAGAGATGGAAGACAGATCTTCTGTTGGCATTATAGCGGCGGGGATCAAGCATTTGGCGAAGGATTTTACCTCGGTGTCTTTTCGACATGTGAGGCGTGTTCTCAATGAAGCGGCGCATTTGTTAGCAAAGTCTTGTGTTAATGTAAACTCTAGCTTTATTTTTCATTCAGTTCTGAAGTTTCTCCGGTGAACATTTTGTATTGATGTGTGATTTTCAATAAAGTGTGGTTTATGTCAAAAAAAAATACATGGTCTATCATTTGTTTGTGTCAAAAAATGGTCTGTTATTTATTAATTAATACTTTGTACTTACTTACACTCCCCTTGATGAAAATGTATAACTCATGCCGGTTGCTAAAAGATGACATTAGTGGTCGTTCTTAGTTGTCCAAAATAAACAATTTATTTGCGAGAAATTTTTTATTTCTTCAAAGTTGAGATCCAGTTAACATTGGGAACACTCATACAACAATGAATATACTCTTCGTCAATGTGAACATACTCAACATTGAAGGTTCTTTGTATACACATATTCCGCATGTACAACCTCGATCTGAACCTAACAAGCGATGTGGAAGTGGTCGGGGACAGAAACACCATGGATGGCCATAGTTGAGAGTGACGATGAACCCTGCATCTCTGGCGGTGCAGCGATGGCCATGATGGCGTATAGTGTACAACTTGGTCAACACGTTGCTTTGTTGGAACCAGACCCAAAGGGGCATGTTTTGTCTTTTTGCCTCAACAGGAGTTAAAGAAAAAATTATTTATACAAAACTTTTATACTTCTACGTAACTATGTTACATCAACATACTTTATTTCTATTTTGTTTTCTATTGTTGTTAGCCTTATCAATGTTATCAAATATAAATTTATGATGTTCTTTGCATTACCATATTGTTATATGTCTATGAAATATAAATTTACACTAGATATTCATTAATTTGTACCAAATATTTGAGTATTCTTACACATCTTAGTAGATTAGTTTCTGATGCTTAATCACGCTACAATTGATACATATATGTGATTGCTATGGTGGTGATGATGTAAATCACCATCCAGTTGGGAACTCCAAGAGGAAGGTATGATGAATATAGCAGCAAGTTTTTTCCTCAGTAAGAAACCAAGGTTTGTCAGTCCAGGAAAAAGCCAAACTCCAGAAGGTGATGCTTGCTAGCCTACTAACACTCCAACAAGGGCGCCGTTTACGATTCTTGTTGACACGTCTTCAACTAGTAGCAACGTGGAACCTGCACACAACACAACCAAATACTTTGTTTCCAACTTACGATGAGGTTGTCAATCTCACCGGTTTGCTTGAAACAAAGAGTATAAGCGTATCGAGTGGAAAGTAAATAGTGCGAGTAAAGTAAACAGGTGATAGCAATGTAAAGGAAATAGAACCGGGGTCCACAGTTCACTAGTGGTGTCTCTCCATAAGATAAAATAACACAGGCTGGGTAAACAAATTACAGTTGGGCAATTGATAGAATAAAGACAATGTGCATATGTCAAGAGGATCACTATAAGATTTACTCTGGGCATTACAACAAGATACATAGACCGCCATCCAATTGCATCTATGACTAATAATCCACTTATGGCGAATCAATCCGAGAACTCCACAAGTATTAAGTTGCGAACAACAGATAACTGCATTAAGCAAAGTGTGTAATGTAAACAAAGCATATGCCCTTGAGCATATGAATGTTGTTTTCTCCCTAGTGGCAACAGCATATCTACAACCTTAGAGGTTTCTGTCACTCCCCCAGATTAAATAGAGGCATGAACCCACTATCGATCATAAATACCCCCTCTTGGAGACACTAGCAACTACTCGGCCAAGATAGCTACTAACAACGGAGAGCATGCAAGATCATAAACAACATAGAGATAACATAAGATAATATTCAACACATCAACTCAATCATAACACCAATATTCATCGGATCCCAATAAACACAACATGTAGAATTACATAACGGTGATCTCGATCATGTAAGGCAGCTCGTGAGATCTAAACATGAAGCACATGGTAGAGAAGATAACCATCTAGCTACTGCTATGGACCCATAATCTAAGGTAGACTACTCACTCATCGCGTCGGAGGCAAGCATGGCGATGAAGGAGACCTCCGGTGGCGATTCCCCTCTCCGGCAGGGTGCCGGGAAGAGCTTCTGGACCCTCCCGATCTCGCGTCGACGACGGCGGCGGATCGCGATGTGTTTCTAGAAAAGTGATCGGGTCTTTAGGTTTTTTCTGTCGGGGGGTCTTTATAGGCAAAGGGGCGGCACCAGAGGTGGACCAGGGGGTCCTCACCACAGGTGGGCGCGGGCCAGGGGCAGGCCGCGCCCCTGGTGGTGTGGCCGCCCTGTGGCCCTTCTCCGTCTCCTCTTTGGTTCTCTAGAAGCTTCGGTAAATTTCCGGATGTTCGGCTTTTGTTTCGTCCAATTCCAAGAATATTTCCTGTGTAACTTTTCTGAAACACAAAAACAGTAGAAAATAGGGAACTGGCACTGTGGCATCTTGTTAATAGGTTAGTTCCGGAAAATGCATAAAAATGCCACAAAGTGTAACGAAACACTAAGCAAATGGTGTAAAAACAAGCATGGAGCATCAAAAATTATGGATACGTTTGAGACGTATCAGCATCCCCAAGCTTAACTCCTGCTCATCCTCGAGTAGGTAAGTGATAACAAAAGAAATAATTTTTGAGGTGACATGCACCTACACAATCTTGACCATATATGTAAGCGTTGTGCGCTGGGATCAAAAGAACTTAAAACATGGGCATGAAAGATATAATCTTGATAGAAGAAACTTAGCAACCATGTTATAACATGAAAAAGTACACAAACAAAAGATCATGAAAATGAAATAATGAAAGTCAAACATGTGTTCAAATCATATGGAAAAACATACAAATGGTTTTCAGCTTGTCCTTCATGAGAGAGCAAAACATAAATGCATAGGACACCTTCAAGTTTAAGAGGGCGACTAGATACAAGTAATTTGAGAACAAGTGAAACCAACATCATGAATCAATCAATGAAAACTTTGGGACAATGCACATTATACTCAGAATGACAACTATGCTCTCTCAGACGGTGCATAAAGATAGAAGGTGGTGACTCAACATAAAAGTAAAAGAAAGGCCCTTCGCGGAGGGAAGCAGTGATTAAACATGTGCTAGAGCTTTTCATTTGTAAAACAGAGAGATAAAACTTGGGTTTTTAGAGGTGGTTGCTTTTGTCAATGACTAGCAATGGGGTCTTACTATCTTCCATAATAAACAAGTGAGAGCGGTTCCGAGTTCTTTGAAAATTTGGCACATTGGTGCTCTTTTATAAAGCTTTGGCACTCCTCCCCACCTTTTTTCCTTTCTCAAACCATGGCTAACCGATTCCGTCGGGTGCCCACCAATATTCACATACCATGGAGGAGTGCCTTTTTTTCTTTTCTTTTTTAGAATTAGATTGCAATGGTCTGACCAGCTCTCATACAAAATTAATGATGAGCAGATGAAGTTGCCTAGTCGAGGGGTACTTAATTTAATATGGAAGATAGCAATTCCGACCACTACGCCCCCATGAGCTGAAAACAGTGTCACAAAACGAGAAGTATTTTGAAGGTTTTTTCAAAGGTAGCACATGAAAATTTACTTGGAATGGCTTACAAATACCATGCATAGGAATTTATAGTGGACAGAATGGAACAACTTGGTTTTTAGGAGTTGGATGCACGAGTAGAGCTCATACTCAGTACAAAATGAGGGCTAGCAAAAGACTGGGAGCGACCAACTAAGAGAGCAATAATGGCCATAATCATGCAAAGCGACAAAGAAACATTAAAAGAAGCATAAGATGGCATCAAAAGTCAAAAACTAAATGATCATAGAGGCAATGGCGACTTTGTATGAGTCAAACATGTGTAAGCATGCGCCAAGTCAACCCAAATAAAGCATCAAAGGAGAAAACCAAAATAATGCTTCTAAATAATGAAAACAACGCATGATTTTTTCAAAGGCTCATTAAGCAATCTCAGTCATTTGAGACAAGTCATGCTACAGCAAAACCACTAAGCATACTATCAAAAAGACATCAAGCATGACATGCAAAAGCCTAGGCCGCAGTCTACACAAGCTCCTTCTTGTACCACTTTTTTGTATAAAGCTTTTTCTCTTTTCCAACACCATTCGAACTTTTTTTAAACAAATCTTTTTTGATGAAAACCAACATGGACCAGAGGTCAAAATACACCTTGATGCAAATATATAACAAGATTTGAACACAAATCAAGGCAAAAATAAAAGCTAAACGCAGTAGCAGAAAAAGAGAACACTCGTTGAAACGATAAGAGCGAAAAACGGAGTGTTCTTAGCAAATGAAAAGCAAGGCAACTTCTCCAAAAGAAATTTGTTGGGGTCCAACCATTTATTGCAGCAAACAAAACAAAACAAAACTGAAAACTAAAAACAACTGACGCTCCAACAAAAACGCATAATGCATGAAGCAATAAAAATATAGCGTGTTGAAAGGTGACATGATTTTTGCCGATGAAGAAGGGGTGCCTCGTGGGCATCCCCAAGCTTTGACGCTTGTACCTCTTTGATATTTCTTGGGGTGCATGGGCATCCCCAAGCTTGAGCTTTTGTCCATTCTTCAACTCATCTCATCATTCTCCAATCCCTACACTTGAAAACTTCCTTCATACAAAACTAAACACAAATCTATTAGCAACATTAGTGTAAGCATAACAATGAATCAACCCCTTTTTGCTTCAGGTTTCAACTCAAAACCACCACATATAAAGTATATACTACTGTAGCAACTTCCCCAAAAGTTCCGTGATGAAAAGAACTCAAAAAGAAAGCGATAAAGCGGCAAACACAAATATTGGCAGAAATCTGTCAAAACAGAACAACTGACAAAGGTCGAATTTTTAGAGGGTTTTTTGTTGCTCAAATCAAAAAGTGTTCAACTAATGAAAGTTTGGATATAACCTGGGGCATATGCACGAGAAATCGCAGGTCCAAAAGATATACCGAGAATTTTCACAAATTTTTACGGTGCAGCATCGAAAACTGTTTCAGGACAGCAACATCCCCAAATCTTACCTCACTCAAATTAGAGGCTTCTCTTGGCACAAAAATGAAATAAAAAGGATAAGGAGAGGTCATTACAGTAGTAATAACTTCCAAGACTCAAATAAAAGAAAAAGAACTGAATGTAAAAATATTGGGTTATCTCCCAAGAGTGCTTTTCTTTAACGCCTTTGAGCTAGGCGCAGAAAGTGCGAATCAAGTATTTTTGAAAGAAGCATTAAGATCAATTGTTTCCTCAAGATCACCACTTACCACACTAGGCACTTTAAAGGTTCCCGAAGATGATTCAACCTGCAAGTCACTCTTAGTTGAACTAAAAGTCTTACCAATCTTAAAAACATGTTGCGGTTTAGGCACAGACACCTTGGGAACATACATAAATTTTTGCTCTTTTCCAACAAAAGCTTTCTCCTTCTTAAACTTAAGAGAAGAGAAAATTGAACGTAAGGTTTCCATAGATTTCTCCAGTTTCCCAATCCTAAGGTTTTGACTATCAAGAGTAGTGCTAGCCTCTAAAACGGAATTTTTGACGAATCAGACCACCTCCGCCAGTGTATTGTCAAAAAGGACCACTTCTGAAAAAGTTTGACAAAAAAGACCACCTGGCGGTGGCGGCACCCCTGGCCAGGCGACACGTGGCACGTGCCGCCTGGGCCAGTGCCGGCAAGGGCCTGCCACCGTTGGCATTTCCGGCACGTTCCCGTGCTAACGTCGGCGGACACGTGGCGACATGCCGGCAACGGCGGTGGCGGCACCCTGCCATCAGCCGACAGCATCTCCCGCGAATTCCATCTCCCGCCCAACACTGATTCCCACGCGTGACTGTGACAGATTCCTATACCTGACTGAAAACTTTGGCTGCTTTGTACTATTTTAGACCACCGAAAGTAACGCTTCGCTGCTTTCAGCTCTTTTAAGAGGGGGCAGAGGTCTGCATGGCAGGCATTGTGTGTTCGTATAGAGAGCTTCGTCATTCCAGAGAAGAGCATTTCATAGGAAGAGAAAAAGAGTAGTCGAAAGCAGCTGAGTGAAGAATCAGATTTGAAGCAGACGTTGATATAGTTGAACGAAGGAGTCATCAAAGGTAATGTTTCTGGCTAGTAGTTTATTAGTTAATTATGTAATTAGCCCAAAGCTAACTAAGAGAGATACTAATGTTACGTAGTAGTAGTAAATGTCAGTAGACAAGAGGAGTTAGTCATAATTTTATGTATAGATAGGAAATTTTAGTTAGATAGTGATTGTGTGTATGAATAATATTAGATATGTTGTGCAGCTTAGCAGAACTGTTTAGTGTGTCGTAGGATTATTAAGGTACTTTGTTACTCCATATTATTATCGTGATATGCAGATGTTCTAACCAAAAAAATTGCAATGTAAAAAGTAGAAAGATTGTAATACAGACATGTTGTGACTCCTATTTCGTGAAAATATTTTGCCATATAATTAACGGCAGAGCGGTCTTACTTGGACAATAACCAGGCTAATATTGATGTTTACGTGATTTTAGGTGGATTGTATGGCCAGAGCAATGGTGATACGTTGATGGTATGAAGTGATCCGGATTATTTTTAAGAAAGGCAGCGATATAAACTAGGTAAAATTTAACTCTTTAGTAGGTTCTGAGTACTTATTTTTAATTGTCGTTCTAGTCGTAGTTATTGTTCACCTAAAAAATAGAAATATGGCATATTTCTTAAAAATATTCTGTCATATAATTAACGGCATAGCGGTCTTAGCGGTCTTAGTTGGACAATAACCTGGCTAATATTGATGGTGACAGGATTTTAGGTGGATTATATGGCCAGAGCAAATGTGATACGTTGATGGTATGGATATTATTTGGACATGATCTGGATTTTTTTAAAGAAAGGCAGCGATATAAACTAGGAAGGTAAAAATCAACGTGTGAATTGGTTGTGAGTATTTATTTATAATAGTCATATTAGTCTTAGTTGTCTTAGTGTATATTGTTCACCTACAAAATAGAAATATGGCAAATTTTTATGGTATTAGGACATGCAACGAAAGAATTACAGGAACATTTTATTTAAAATAAAATAAAATATAGCTTCAGTGTTACTAATATCATTTTTTAAATTTTGGTTTGTGCGGTAGGTACGATGGAAAATTTATTAGTGTTCTATGGAGACGTGGTACGGGAGGGAATTTCTGGGCTAGATGTGTCTCAGTGCGAGTCCATGAATGTTGTAGTAAGAGACATGGAGAACCTAGATTTTGCGGAAGTGAGGAAATGCATCCGGGTGCAGTTTGGTCCTAAGATCCGGGGGAAGAAGATGACCGTTGAGGCCGTCATATGTGTGGGAGGGGATGATGGGACAGCTCCCCGTTGGGGTCTGCGGGAGGTGAAAGGAAATAACTCATGGAGGACATACATGAGGTTTGCAACCACGCCAGGCGCCGCTATGTTTCAAAGGCCGATGGTATATGTGCAGTTTGTCTCTCCTAATGACGAGCCTGGATGCAGTAGCGGTGCTCCAGATGCGCAGCTAGCCATCACCGGCGGCCCCAGCAGCGGCCGATCGGAGCCGATGGAACTTGAGCTTGTGCCCGACCCAGGCTATTGGTCTGCGGTCGTTGACATAAGTGAACGTATGGAGGGATTACCGGAGGCCCTAGATGATGATGACGATCATTCTTCTGGGTCGTCATCGTCAGAGGAGGAAGGTGTTGGTCCATCTCAGAGGGCGGTTGCGGGACCGATGCCCGCAGACTTCTTGCAGACTATGACCATCCGCAACGAATATCACTCTGTTGCGGGCCTCGGTGAGGCTAGTCTGGAGGTTGGGCATAGTTTTCCAGACAAGGACTCCATTGACCAGGCAATAAAAAGATATGCATTGTCCATATCTCGGCAGCACAGAGTTAAACAGTCTGATAAGACTGAGCTGAAAGTCGTCTGCCTTTTCTTGGCCGAGGGTTGCCAGGGTAGAGTGATCGTTCGTCAGAGGCAAGGTGTATGTCAGCCATGGGTGATCAGAAAAATTATACCCCATAGCTGCGAGCAGGTTGGAACTCTTCTAGATCATTGCAATGTGACCGCGAAGTACGTGTCACATATAATGTCAGTGGCAGTGGAAGAAGATATTAATATGGGTATTAAGAAGCTGCAAAAAGCAGCAGAAGACCAAATTGGCTACAAGGTCAGCTACGGCAAGGCTCGGCGTGCCAAGGAGGACATTTTTGAGAGGTTGTATGGCACATATGAGGATGCCTATAACTACACCCCTAGATTGCTTAATCAGATATGTGTAACTAACAAGGGGACTCAAGTGTTCTTGAAATATCGGCCGCACCCTCGGGAGGAGAACAAAAGAATTCTTGACCGTGTATTTTGGGCATTCCCCCAGACTATACAGGCATTCCATCATTGTCGCCCGGTGTTATCAGTTGATGGTACATTTCTGACTGGAAAGTACAAGGGTACACTCATGGTGGCAATTGCAGCAGATGCAAATAACCAGCTTCTTCCTATTGCATATAGTTTGGTGGAGGGTGAGAACAAGGACAGCTGGTTGTGGTTTCTAAGCTGTTTGAAGAGTGGAGTCGTGAAGCAGCGTCCCGATGTATGCATCATCTCTGATCGCAACGCGGATCTGCTAAACGCGCTGAACACAATCAAGCAGGTTACGGACCCTGAATGGGGGTGGCCTGATTTGGAGACACGGTGGTGCATGCGGCACCTAGCAGCAAATTTCTACACAAAGTTCAAGAACAAGGATTGGTTCAAGCTTTTCAAGAGGATGTGCATGCAGAACACCGAGTCGAAGATGAATGCAATTTGGACGGGAATCAATGGAGAAATCGAGCGTGCCGCCTTGCCATCTCGAGAAGGCCGGAGGGGTCGAACAACACCTGTCAATCTGACACAGTGGATAACAGAGAATTGCCCCGACTTATACAAGTGGGCACTCGCTCATGACTCAGGGGCTCGGTACGGCATAATGACCAGCAATATGTCAGAGGTCTATAATGGCGTCCTCAAAGGGGTGCGAGCCCTCCCTCTTACAGCCCTCATTACTGAAACTTGGAACCGTACTCTATCATACTTTGCAGACAGAGTACAGGTTGCCAATGCACTAGTCGGTATGAACAAGCCATGGTGTGAAAAAATGCAGAGGTATCTGGATGAGAAAGCAGAAAAATCCAGGAGTCATGGCTGTAGTCTGGTCGACGCCCTTAGGAATAAATGGTTGATCAATGTTCGAGCAAAGTATGTTCACGGCCACCACAGGGGAGCACGAAAGCATGCTGTCACTCTTGGCCCGAACACATGTGAGTGCACCTGCAACAAGCCAAAGCTGCTAGGCTATCCATGTAGTCATGTCCTCAGGGCGGCTGCCGAACAGAAGATCAGCGTGGAGCATTACATATCTCCTTATTTCAGCACGTTCAGTCTTCTTAACACCTGGAATGGTGAATTCTGGGCCTGGGGCATAGATGAACACTACAGGGATGTGTGCAAGTGCAGTAATATCATATATGTTCCAAATCCGGCGATGCTTAGAACCGATAAGGGACGCCGACCATCTCGACGGCATAGGAACGACATGGACCATAGCCAATCTGGAGAACCACGTCGATGTCGCATTTGTAGGTGCGCTGGACACCCACGCAGGGAATGCCCCTACCGCAGCTAGTCATTTCGAATGTTGTATTTTCCTAGCTTCGATGTAATGTAATAAATTATCATTATGTATCCTGAACTTATTATGTAATGAATTTAGTTTGTAATGAATTATGTACTTGTGTTATGTCGCCGCACCAGCATCGTGCGGCCTCCATTCCCTCCGGTAAACTTGCGTACTTCATTTTCTTCGGCCTTAGGCCCTGGTCGGAGCAAGGCAAACTCATAGCTACTAAATCGCATGACAGAGCAAAGATAGCAGTGCAGTGGTCGAATGAATTACGAATACCTTGCTTATATAGACATCGAGTGCTGCAGCTAAGCGACATAATTATTCGTCGGTGGTCTAATACATGTTACACAACAGCAAACGAATCTCCCGCCCGGGCATGAAAATCAGGAATATCTTTTGCATAGAAGTGAGTGCTGGTCGGTTGTTGGTGCAGAGGATGGCAGGGTGCCGGCTCCGGGCGAGGCGGCATGGTGCCACGTCACCATGCCGGATAGTGGAATGGCGACAGGGCCCACATGGGCTAACGCCGTTCGACGGCGGCACCAGCCAGGCGCCATGCCGGCGATGGCTGTGGCGGCACCACCTTGCCGGCTTCGGCCCAGGCGGCACGTGCCACGTGTCGCCTGGCCAGGGGTGCCGCCACCCCCAGGTGGTCTTTTTTGTCAAACTTTTTCAGAAGTGGTCCTTTTTGACAATACACTGGCGCAGGTGGTCTGATTCATCAAAAATTCTCTAAAACGGTGATTCTCTTGCCGATACTTTCTATCATTTCATTAACATGGCTAGCATTATCAATGATATTTGGCAGACTTCTTTCTAAAGAGCTAAGCTTTTCTAAAACTTCCTCCAAAGTGACCTCGGTTTTAACAACATGAATAGATGGTACTCCCACTAAACTTTTAATTAAAGTGCATGCTTCAAGAGCGGGAGTACCCAGAAAATTACCTCCTGCAAGAGTATCAAGAACGTGCCTATACCAACTAGTTATACCAACATAAAAATTTCTAAGGAGGATCATAGTAGAATGCTTCTTTGTACACCTATGATGAGAATTGCTAATACGGTACCAACCATCATTCAAGCTCTCTCCCCCTTGTTGCTTAAAAGTATGAACTTCAACTTCAGGATTACTCATTCTAACGAGACTAAAAGCACACAAGTAAAAACAACTATAAAGGATACTAATTTTTTTGTATTTTTGATAAAACGATGCAAGTAAAAATAAAGTAAAGCAAAACTTAAAACAAAGTAAAGGATGTGCGTGCGAAACTCCCCTTGCAGAAGTCTTCTTTTTCCCCGGCAACGACGCCAGAAAAAGTCTTGATTGCTATGGTGGTGATGATGTAAATCACCGTCCAGTTGGGAACCCCAAGAGAAAGATATGATGAATATAGCAGCAAGTTTTTCCCTCAGTAAGAAACCAAGGTTTGTCAGTCCAGGAAAAAGCCAAACTCCAGAAGGTGATGCTTGCTAGCCTACTAACACTCCAACAAGGGCGCCGTTTACGATTCTTGTTGACACGTCTTCAACTAGTAGCAACGCGGAACCTGCACATAACACAACCAAATACTTTGTTCCCAACTTACGATGAGGTTGTCAATCTCACCGATTTGCTTGAAACAAAGGGTATGAGCGTATCGAGTGGAAAGAAATAGTAATATGCGAGTAAAGTAAACAGTGCGAGTAAAGTAAACAGGTGATAGCAATATAAAGGAAATAGGACCAGGGTCCACAGTTCACTAGTGGTGTCTCTCCATAAGATAAAATAACACAGGCTGGGTAAACAAATTACAGTTGGGCAATTGATAGAAGAAAGACAACGTGCATATGTCGAGAGGATCACTATGAGATTTACTCTGGGCATTACAACAAGATACATAGACCGCCATCCAACTGCATCTATGACTAATAATCCACTTGTGGCGAATCAATCCGAGAACTCCACAAGTATTAAGTTGCGAACAACAGATAACTGCATTAAGCAAAGTGTGTAATGTAAACAAAGCATATGCCCTTAAGTATATGAATGTTGTTTTCTCCCTAGTGGCAATAGCACATCTATAACCTTAGAGGTTTCTGTCACTCCTCCAGATTAAATAGAGGCATGAACCCACTATCGAGCATAAATACCCCCTCTTGGAGTCACTAGCAACTACTCGGCCAAGATAGCTACTAACAACGGAGAGCATGCAAGATCATAAACAACATAGAGATAACATAAGATAATATTCAGCACATCAACTCAATCATAACACCAATATTCATCGGATCCCAATAAACACAACATATAGAATTACATAACGGTGATCTCGATCATGTAAGGCAGCTCACGAGATCTAAACATGAAGCACATGGTGGAGAAGACAACCATCTAGCTACTGTTATGGACCCATAGTCCAAGGTAGAATACTCACTCATCGCACCGGAGGCAAGCATGGCAATGAAGGAGATCTCCAGTGGCGATTCCCCTCTCTGGCAGGGTGCCGGGAAGAGCTTCTGGACCCTCCCGATCTCGGGTCGATGACGGCGGCGGATCGCGATGTGTTTCTGGAAAAGTGATTGGGTCTTTAGGTTTTTCCCGTCGGGGGGTCTTTATAGGCGAAGGGGCGGCGCCAGAGGTGGACCAGGGGGTCCTCACCATAGGTAGGCGCGGGCCAGGGGCAGGCCGCGCCCCCTGGTGGTGTGGCCGCCCTGTGGCCCTTCTCCGTCTCCCCTTCGGTTCTCTGGAAGCTTCGGTAAATTTCCGGATGTTCGGATTTTGTTTCGTCCAATTCCGAGAATATTTCCTGTGTAACTTTTCTGAAACACAAAAACAGCAGAAAACAGGGAACTGGCACTGTGGCATCTTGTTAATAGGTTAGTTCCGAAAAATGCATAAAAATGTCACGAAGTGTAACGAAACACTAAGCAAATGGTGTAAAAACAAGCATGGAGCATCAAAAATTATGGATACGTTTGAGACGTATCAATATGTGTGCTAGCATATGCCTGAACATCTTGACGAGTACTGGGAGTGGTTTTTCTTTGGCCAAAAGGAACTTCAAACTTGGAACGAAAAGCTTATGGTCTAATAAATATCTTGATATGGGTTTCTAGTGTATGATTATGTATAACCAAATGAAAATTATCTAGAGTATATATAGTGTTGAAGAGAAGCTTGTCACCAAGTCGTTGTATCGGTTTTCATAGTATTCTTTTGTGTCCGAACTCGTGTATGTTCCCGTGGGAGAAACATCAAGGTTTCAACATGTGCATGTATACTAGATGGTATTTTAATAGCACCCCTAATAACAAACGCCAAGGAATCTTTTGCATTATATTTTCTTGGTATGATCAACAGGCTATATTACACAATGCAGGTAAATATTGAAAATTATAGTGAGTCAGACAAGTAGAGGCGGATCCAGCGGGGGGCGAGCGGGGCCAGGCCTCCCCCATGGTTCGGCCACCCCTAGTAATGTGCAGCGGGGGCTAGTAGTTGTGGGTTAATCTTAAATTCTTAATACCTAGCTATAAGCAAAGTGTAGGCCTAATCCTAACTGTCTACGTACGGAACCTGAACGCAAGCCACGGCCACGGCCACAATGGCACATACACACACTCAACCATCTCGGGTCGATCTTGATCCAAGCAATGCGTCTCATGGACTTCACGTTCAACTAGACAGTTTTCGGTGTACTACGCCTGCCCAGCCGCCTAGGGCTTCATTAGTTGAGCGCCACGCCATCGCCGCGGGGACGTGACGTAGGATACTGGGATCCAGGCATCGCCCCGTCGCCGCTGGGAATTGGAATTCAGGCATCACCCCGTACATGATCGGTGAAGGCACACGTACGACGATCTGCTGCCTTGCTGGCGCCATAGCCAAATCCTTACCGATCGACCTGATCGGATGATCGTCCTAACTCCTAAGGTATTACCCTATACACACCACTGATCGTATACTGAAATTGCTACTTGCTAGTTTGATTATTGAATC
The DNA here is from genome assembly GCA_007115705.1 of Dactylis glomerata. Classification (NCBI taxonomy): domain Eukaryota; kingdom Viridiplantae; phylum Streptophyta; class Magnoliopsida; order Poales; family Poaceae; genus Dactylis; species Dactylis glomerata. The sequence goes on along the minus strand of QXEO01000430.1, from coordinate 513,894 downwards.
TCACAGATCTTACTTAATAGTTTGATTTGCTGGTTATATGAATCATAAGTCTATTGACTATTTTGCACTAACAAGGTTTGTATAACTGCTTAAGTCATGAAGAGGAAGACCCCACTAATAAGTAATCATTTCGAAACCCCTTTCCAACCTCCAACTCTACGGCTAAAAATACAAAGCAGACGACAAGTGACGAGGGTTAACTCGACAAATGTCCAATATGAAAGACTTAGGATCGGGGAAGTTGGGCGTCAGATGAACTCGAAGGTAAAATCAGCCAAACAAGGTGTGTATTGAAAGTAAACGTAGGGTGAACTTTGGCTTACTCTCAATCTGTCCCTCACCGTCCTCTCCTGACCCCTATATATAGGTGGTCAGGTCTCAAGGATCGGGAGGGATCCGATACAAATTACAATATCGACATATGACATGAACTCGTATTTCGACTAGTGTTACAATTGGGCCTAGCTTAATGGGCCTCATGAAGGGAATATGCCCGAGAGGCAATAATAAAGTGGTTATTATCATATTCCATGTTTATGATAAATGTTTATTTCTCATGCTAGAATTGTATTAATCGGAAACATTAATACTTGTGTGATTAATAAACTAAAAAGGTTCCTAGTAAAGCCTCTCTTTTATACTAGCTCGTTGATTAACTGATGATCAAGGTTTCCTGATCATGAACATTGGATGTTGTTAATAACGGGGTCATATCATTAGAAGACTGATATGATGAACACTCACACCCATAGTATGAATAGCAAAACGATCAAGTCATCAAGTTCATTGCTATATCAAACTCATGCGAAGTAGTTCTAATCCTTAGACCATGAGATCATGTTAATCACTGATACTGGAAGGGTACTTTGATGATATCAAACGTCACACCGTAATAGGGTGATTATAAAGGTTGATTTGGGTACTCTGAAAGTATTAGTTGAGGCTCATGGATCAAGAGTGGAATTTGTCCGACCCGATGACGGGAAGATATTCTCTGGGCCCTTCTCGGTGATATTGCATTAGAATCGCTTGCAAGCATGTGACTAGGTCACAGGAATGCATTATCACAGAACGAGTAAAGAGACTTGTCGGGAACGGGATCAAACTAGGTATGGTTGATACCAAATGATCGGATCTCGGACAAGTAATAATATCGCGAGACAAAAGGAATTAACTATGTTCGTTAAAGGTTCACACGATCACTAGTTCATCGTTGAGTAAGTGGGAGTCATCATGGATTTCCAGATCCCGCTGATGATTATTGATCGGAGAGGAGTCTCGATCATGTCCATGTTATTCACGAACCGTAGGGTGACACACTTAAGGTTCGCCGTCGTTTTTGAGTGGATACGATACTCCGATCGAATTACAGGACAACATGAGGGTTGTTTCAGAAAAGCACCGAAACTGTTTCGGGATATCGAAATAACTCAAGGGTGTACTTGTTAATGTTTGTTAATTGAATGAATTAACAAATATTAAAGAAATAAAAATGTTTTATTAAATCAATAAGTATGAATTTTAATTAGCATGAATGTCATGCAAAATTAAAATGGGGGTTACCACCATGAAGAGGGGGTTACCACCATGAAGAGGGGGTTACCACCATGAAGTGGGAGTTACCACCATGAAGAGGGGGCTGCCACCTCCTCTCCTATAAAAGGAGCCCTCTTCTCCCTCTTCACACACTACTTGATGCTTCCCCGCTCCCGCAAAGTTGCTGCCCCAAATCCGTCTTAGCTTAGCGAAGCTCTGCCGGATTGTTAGTTCGAGGTTCACACACTTGGAGAAGTGTGTGTTGGAGTGTCCGGCGGATCCCTTCTTCCGCTGCCCCGCTGGACCGAGGGCGTGGAGGAGTCGACGACGAGCTGTACGTGTGACCGAGCACGGGGGCGCTGCTACTTGTGGCGCCGTGTACACGATCTCGTGATCGTCAAGTGAACCACTACGTCGACTACGTCAAGTGAACGACTACGTCGACTACGTGCGTCTTCCTTGACTCTCCATCGGCAACGTTTGTGCGGGAACGTAATCCCCGCTTCCGGACTTCGAGGGTTAGTTAATCGTTGCTACCATCTCGTAGAGTTTTCCTGGCTAGTTTTGTGTTCATGCGTAGGAAATTTTTTGTTTTCTATGCTACGAACCCATCAGTGGTATCAGAGTCATCTCTATGCGTAGTTGGTATGCACGGTTAGAACACATGTGGATGTGGGCGTTGATGATCATGTTATTGCAATTTATTTTGTATTTTGGATCATAGTGGCATAGTGGGATTGAAGCTGCCCGAGACTAACCTTACGTGACAGCGTTCACGAGACTTGTCCCACACTTGACATGCTTCGGCATATGTGGCTTTGCGGGTGTATGTTTCTCCCACTATAGTTATGATCTATTTTACAAATAGTTGTTAATAATATTTTTATCACCGTTGTGGTTTCATGTTCGTAGGTAAGAACGGTTCTTCCTAGAAAGCCCCAAACCACGTAAAATATGCAAGACAAATTAGAAACGTCTAACTTGTTTTTGCAGGGCATGTGATGTGATATGGTTAAATTGTTTATGTTACAAATTGTATGCAATGATCCTTTTTGTAAGTTATAAACAACCGGCAGGAGCCATATGGTTGTCTTTACATTTAAATGGCCTGCGTGCCAAATATATATATCCAAGTGATATATTGTAATGGAGGAAGACAACCAAGGTGGCGCGCCATGGACCTTGGTGCTACGCCGATGGAATGATGTAGATCATGTCATGACGCACAAGATGGAGATCGAATGCGTGAAGGACCATATCATATCACATTATATATGCATGTGATGTTTATCCTTTTATGCATCTTATTTTGCTTAGATTTGATCGCGCGGTAGCATTATAAGATGATCCCTCTCACATAAATATCAAGATAAAAATGTGTTCTTCCATAGCATGCACCGTCAAGAAAGTTCATCGTTTTGAGACACCACGTGATGATCGGGTGTGACAGACTCTACGTTCACATACGACGGGTGTAAGACAGTTTTACACACGCAAGTGCTATGGTTCTACTTGGCGAGCCTAGCATGTACAGACATGGCCTCGGAACATGAACCGAAAGGTTAAGCATGAGTCATATGGTTGATATGATGAACATGGTGATGTTCGCCTTTGAAACTATGCCGTTGCACGTGATGATCGGTTGCGGTATAGTGGATTTGGTTCGTGTAATCACTTAAGAAAACTAAGAGGGATGTTGTTTTTAAGTGGGAGTTCACTTAGTAATTTTGAATTATAGAACTCAATTTATCATGAACAAAATCATAGTGAATTTGCATAGTTTGTTGTAGTCATTGGCATCCGTTTACTACCTTGCGATTAGCTATAATTGAGATGATAGAACTATTGAATTATGGATGCTAACTTTACGAACTGGTATCGTATTGTTTGAATATCAATCTAAAGTTTAAAGTCATATTGCTAACTTTTAGCAAACCTTGGTTACTCGATAAAATTTAATAAGTAGTATTAAATCAAGAGTAACAATTCCAGTGTTAGTATCTAAGTATCACACTTGCCTCCATGATCCTTGATATTCAAAAGTTGTTTTTAGTATCAAGGTTATCTAGGAGTTGAAAGAATTTTTTCATAAACTATCATGTGTGGAAGATATTGTGATATCTGAAACAATGTTTGGTTGCAAAGTGATAGAGTATAATTTTGTAAGACACATGTTCTCATATTGTATGAGAATTTGTGAAGATTGGAGACGCTAGGCGTCCAGATCTCCTAAAAAGGTTTTAGGAACTAACATTATACTCACAATTCATCCTCATGAGCTATAGTAGCTTGATCATGAAAGTTGTCATGATAGGATGAATGGAAGATGTAGGTAAAATGTTTACTACACTAAAAGATTACTAAAGAATGGAATTTGGAAGAATGCCAAATATTTGATAATGGTGATCTACTTCAAAGTGCGAGTCCAAGGGTATTAGTATTTGACTAATCACGCTTTGAACTATGTGCCATGTGAATGGCGCCACTATTGATGTTGATAGATTCTTCTAAAAGGGAAAAGAATTGCTAAAAGAGAATCCAAAACTTATTCTGGCGGAAAAGAAAAGACTGGAAATGTCCAGCTCAGGTATATAGAAGATATACCTGTTATGGGTGTATTCGTTGCTTGTTAAAACAATGTGGTTCTTGGGTATTTGATACTAAATTGGTTGGTATGAACTGTCATACAGAACAACGCAATACAAGAACTACAATGGCCTAATTAACTAGCAAATGAATATGGGATGGTTCTCATCGAAAACAAATAAAGTGTTATTGTGTTTCGTTGGAATTAAACCTAGCCTTCAAGATTTGTTTGAATAATTGTTATTTTGTTCTGGTATTATGAGAACAATGGTTGTTCAAATTATTACCGCATTCATAAAAGATGAATGAACGCTTATCTTGTTGGAGAAATCACATCCATAACACTGATGCTAAAAATGTCTTAAGACAAATGATTAGAAGATCACTTATGAGTGACACCACCGTTTAAATCATATTGGAAAGAAAACATGAAGAAACTCCATATTGATGGAATTTTGGAGTCTTTTGATTTTGGATCAATTGACACTTGTGAAAATTTCCAAGAGATGATCAAAACTCCGTTTGTAGGCCAAAGAAGAACGGACGACTAACTTATTGGACATTGTACATGTTGATGTATATTGTCCATTATGTGTAGCCGTGTGTGGTGGATCTTTGAACTTCATTTACTTTAACCAAGGATTTGAGTAGATATATGTGTATATTTACTTGATAAGGAAGAAGTATGAAATATTTGAAAAATGTTCAAAGTATTTCTAGATGAAGTTGAAAATCATTGTAACAAGAGAATAAAGAATTTATGATTGGATCATAAAGGAAGATATTTGAGTTACAAGTTTAGCAAACACCTAAAAGTTGAGGAATCGTTCCGTAGACTTGTATTTCCCGAAACACCATAGGAGTATGGAGTGTTCGAGAGATGAAATCAAACTTTGTTTGACATCGTTGGATCAAAGGTGTCGTATATAAAACTGCCATTATATTTTAAGGATAAAGCTTTAGAGACTACCGCTTTTACACTGAAAAGAGCGCCATCATGATCCGTTGAAATGACACCATATGAGTTATGGCATGGGATAAAACCCAAGTTGTCTTTTCTAAAATTTTGGTATGCTAGGCATATGTAAAATGTTTACAACCAAAGTCGAATAAATACGTCTTTGTAGGTTATCCCAAAGTAACTGTTGGGTATTCCTCCAGAACACTGAAAACAAAAGTGTTTGTCGCTGAAAACGTCAAGTTTCTTGAGAAGGAATTTTTCGCAAAAAGTCAAGTGGGAGGACAATAGAACTTTGATCGGGTTATTGAACCTAAGCTATATGTGCTGAGTAGCGCAGCGCTGGAAAGTGTCCCGGAGGTGGCCACAATGCGCATGGCTATCGTACCTCAAAGGTTGTGGTCACATAGATCTAAGTTCCTATTGAACCGCGTGAGTCGGATAACAATCAAATAGTTAGATTTGAGAACAGATCATTATTGTTTGACAATGATGAACCGACTACATGCAAAGAAGCGTTGATGGGCCCTGACTCCGTCAAATGGATAGAAGCCATAAAATCCGTGATAGTTCCATACACGAGAATTCAAGTTTATGAACTTGGAAGACCCTCAAAAGGCATGAAGCCTAATGAACGTATTTGGATCTATAAAGACAAACATGGATGTTTAACATCTTTGAAATAGTCGACACATCGTTAAAAGAGTTTGCGATTGTGTTCAATGAGTTGACTATGACAAGATTTGATCTTTCATTGCGATATTTTGTCTGGAAGGATTACTGTAGCAACCACTACATATGCCAAGTTTGGTATATATTAGTTGAACAAACAAGACAACATTCTTCTAATAGAATGGTTACCTAGGACATGTACATGACATGGTCCAATGGGTTTTGTAAATTCAAAGGATGCTAAAAGGCATGCAAACTTCAATGGTTGAAGTAAGCATCGCGGAGTTGGAATATTCACCGTGATGAAATAATTAAAAGGTTTAGTTTCATCAGATACGATGAATATGCTTGCATTTGCAAGAAATTAAGTGGGAGCGCTGAGACATATTTTCAGTACATTATGTAGAAGACATATTGTTAATTGGAAATGATGTATCTTTTATTGGCATAGGTTAAGAATTTCATTAAAATTAGATTTCAATGAAAGACTTAGGCAAAACCAAAATATTGGGTCTCGATGTCTATGTAGATAGATCGAGGTGCCAATATGGTTGTGCCAAAGTACATAGATGAAATATTGAATGAAGTTCAATATGGAAATGGCGAGAAAAGTTCTTGCCGCATGGAAGAGGTTGAAACAAGATTCAGGTGTTTTTGACACTTGATGAGTGAAGACACATGAATGATTTGATCGATCATGTATTCCGTGATATGTACATATCCAGATATGTCCTATGCTCTAAATGTTATGAGTATATACCAGAGTGAAAATGTCATAAGATGATCACTGGACAATAGTAAAGATATACTTATGTGCTTTGGAAGGACTAAGGATATATATTATGTATGACAAAGTGACACATAGTTCATTGTAAAGTGTTACATTGATACTAAGTTTGTCACAAGATACAAATTAAGTTTATCTCAATTTTAACTATATGTTTAGGTGGCACAATGTAATGGAAGGAAGTTTCATGATGGATTTGGATGAGTTCCAAAGTTAAGACATTGTGATGGATTCTACAACAAAGGTTGAGTATATGGCTGCTTTAGAAGTAGCAAAAGAGGGCATTTGTGTCAAGAAGTTTGTTATCAAACTAGGTGTAGTTCCAAGCTGGCTATTACTGTGAAGATCTATTGTGCGACAATAGTGACAACATGATTTTAGCTAAAGGAACTAAGGTCTCACCAAAGGACCAAATTTATACCCAACTATCTCATTTGAGAATGAGTGATGCGTAGAGACGCAAAGATATGCAAATACACACAGAACTGAAAGTGTCAGATCTGGAGATCAGATTAACCACTGCAACGCGTACGGATAACACGTGAAAGCCATAAGTGTTATATACGCAAGTATCAACTAGATTATTGACTCTAGTGCAAGTGGGAGACTGAAGGGAATATGCCCGAGAGGCAATAATAAAGTGGTTATTATCATATTCCATGTTTATGATAAATGTTTATTTCTCATGCTAGAATTGTATTAATCGGAAACATTAATACTTGTGTGATTAATAAACTAAAAGGGTTCCTAGTAAAGCCTCTCTTTTATACTAGCTCGTTGATTAACTGATGATCAAGGTTTCCTGATCATGAACATTGGATGTTGTTAATAACGGGGTCATATCATTAGAAGACTGATATGATGAACACTCACACCCATAGTATGAATAGCAAAACAATCAAGTCATCAAGTTCATTGCTATATCAAACTCATGCGAAGTAGTTCTAATCCTTAGACCATGAGATCATGTTAATCACTGATACCGGAAGGGTACTTTGATGATATCAAATGTCACACCATAATAGGGTGATTATAAAGGTTGATTTGAGTACTCTGAAAGTATTAGTTGAGGCTCATGGATCAAGAGTGGAATTTGTCCGACCCGATGACGGGAAGATATTCTCTGGGCCCTTCTCGGTGATATTGCATTAGAATCGCTTGCAAGCATGTGACTAGGTCACAGGAATGCATTATCACAGAACGAGTAAAGAGACTTGTCGGGAACGGGATCGAACTAGGTATGGTTGATACCAAATGATCGGATCTCGGACAAGTAATAATATCGCGAGACAAAAGGAATTAACTATGTTCGTTAAAGGTTCACACGATCACTAGTTCATCGTTGAGTAAGTGGGAGTCATCATGGATTTCCAGATCCTGCTGATGATTATTGATCGGAGAGGAGTCTCGGTCATGTCCATGTTATTCACGAACCGTAGGGTGACACACTTATGGTTCGCCGTCGTTTTTGAGTGGATACGATACTCCGATCGAATTACAGGACAGCATGAGGGTTGTTTCAGAAAAGCACCGAAACTGTTTCGGGATATCGAAATAACTCAAGGGTGTACTTGTTAATGTTTGTTAATTGAATGAATTAACAAATATTAAAGAAATAAAAATGTTTTATTAAATCAATAAGTGTGAATTTTAATTAGCATGAATGACATGCAAAATTAAAATGGGGGTTACCACCATGAAGAGGGGGTTACCACCATGAAGAGGGGGTTACCACCATGAAGTGGGAGTTACCACCATGAAGAGGGGGCTGCCACCTCCTCTCCTATAAAAGGAGCCCTCTTCTCCCTCTTCACACACTACTTGATGCTTCCCCGTGATACGTCTCAAACGTATCTATAATTTTTGATGCTCCATGCTTGTTTTTACACCATTTGTATATTGTTTCGTTACACTTAGTGGCATTTTTATACATTTTCCGGAACTAACCTATTAACAAAGTGCCACAGTGTCAGTTTCCTGTTTTCTGCTGTTTTTGTGTTTCAGAAGTGATACACAGGAAATATTCTCGGAATTGGACGAAACAAGTTCCTGAAGTCTTATATCAAGGGGAGGCTTCCAGACATCCGAAGACCTGACGGAGTGGGGCCACGTGGGCCCCAGACACAGGGGCAGCGCGGCCACCCCCTGGCCGCGCCAGCCCCGTGTGAGGGGGCGTGGTCCCTCCTCTGACATCGCCCCTTCACCTATATATACCCCCTGACGAGAAAAACCTAAGGGCCGGATCAATTTTCCAGAATACATCGCGATCCGCCGCCGCCGTCGACCCGAAGATCGGGAGGGTCCAGAAGCTCTTCCCGGCACCCTACCGGAGAGGGGAATCGCCACCGGAGGTCTTCTTCATCGCCATGCTTGCCTCCGGAGCGATGAGTGAGTAGTCTACCTTGGACTATGGGTCCATAGCAGTAGCTAGATGGTTGTCTTCTCCACCATGTGCTTCATGTTTAGATCTCATGAGCTGCCCTACATGATTGAGATCACCGTTATGTAATTCTATGATGTTGGTTTGTTGGGATCCAATGAATATTGGTGTTTATGATTAAGTTGCTGTTCTGAATTATATCTTTTGTTATCTCTATGTTGTTTATGATCTTGCATGCTCTCCGTTGTTAGTAGCTATCTTGGCCGAGTAGTTGCTAGTGACTCCAAGAGGGGGTATTTATGCTCGATAGTGGGTTCATGTCTGTATTTCACCTGGGGGAGTGACAGAAACCTCTAAGGTGGTAGATGTGCTGTTGCTACTAGGGAGAAAACAATATTCATATGCTCAAGGGCATATGCTTTGTTTACATTACACACTTTGCTTAATGCAATTATCTGTTGTTCGCAACTTAATACTTCTAGGGTGTTCGGATGATATCCCCGGGGGTGGATTATTAGTCATAGATGCAGTTGGATGGCGGTCTATGTATTTTGTTGTAATGCCCAGAGTAAATCTCATAGTGATCTTCTTGACATATCACGTTATCTTTATTCTATCAATTGCCCAACTGTAATTTGTTTACCCAGCATGTTATTTTATCTATGGAGAGACACCACTAGTGAACTGTGGACCCCGGTCCTATTTTAATCATATTGCAATCACCTGTTTACTTTTCCCGCACTGTTTACTTTACTCGCATATTACTACTGTTTTCCACTCGATACACTCATAACCTTTGTTTCAAGCAAACCGGTGAGATTGACAACCTCATCGCAAGTTGGGAACAAAGTATTTGTTTGTGTGTGTGCAGGTTCCACAAACACCTTCAGTTGTCATCGTCTCTCTTCTCCTGATCGATAAACCTTGGTTTCTTAACTGAGGGAAAACTAGCCGCTACACTCATCATACCTTCCTCTTGGGGTTCCCAACGGGCTGGTCATCACCACGCACAAGGACTTACTGCTCCCACGTCAACTAAACGCCACAGCTCTTTTCTGGCGCCATCACACGAGTAGCAGCTTCTTTTCTGGCGCCGTTGCCGGGGAAGAGAGAAGACTTCTGCGAGGGGAGTTTTTCGAACACACATCCTTTACTTTGTTTTATTGTTTTGCTTTACTTTATTTATTTTACTTGCATTGCTTTATATCAAAAACCCCAAAAAAAATTAGAATCCTTTGTAGTTGTTTTTGCTTGTCTTGCTTTATCATGCTTTCTATCAATGGTTGGTTTCTTTGAAACTAAATCTTTTTGGCAAGGTGGGTTCACGGAAGAGCAGCAAAATTATTATGAGGAACACCGCTTGTCACAAAAGGGGAAACACTTATGGGAACAAATCAATAGATTGTATATCATTGCTAGAAATGTGTGCTCTACTTATAATGTTACCTATTGCTTTGATAAATCTTGTTGCTGTAGGAGGTATAAACACCTCCCTTTTCAATGTGAGTATAATGATGATGTTACCATATCTTCTTATATTAATGGAAATTATGAATTTTATGATGTGGAACAAATTGAAGAATTTATTGCTTGGAAGGGTGCATTCGAACTTGCTTATTTGCTTGAAAATACTGATGATGCACCTTATAAATATGAGGTTTATGATATACTCACATTTTGCTTTGATAATTACAAGGAAGGAAATGGCTATATTCTTAAATATCTTAATAGATGCTCTCCAACGGAAGAGACTAATGTCATGAAGGAGCCTATGGAAGAAGAAATTACTGAAACAGGAAGCTCATTGGATGAAAAAGAGGAGGAGAGTGATGACCAAGTGGAGGAAGAATGGAGTTACACATGTTTACCTCCCAATAAGAGTAACTCTCTAACTAATACCTCATTTGATCGCCCTCCATGCTTAACAAAGGAGGGTGAATGTGATATTTATATTGTTGAGTTTGTTCATGATGCTACTGAAAATTATTATGAGAGAGGAAAATATGGTTGTTGGAATTCTCATGTTACTAAAACACCTCTCTTTACATTGGAAGTTCCGAAGTTGCTCTTGTTTTATCTACCCATACTTGTTACTATGTGCTTCTTTAATTTATTTTCTTACAGGATTTCTATGCATAGGAAGTGGGTTAGACTTAAATGTGTTTTATATTTGCTCCTTGATGCTCTCTTTTGCTTCAATTCATATTTCTTATGTGAGCATCTTCTCAAATTACTGCGCCTAGCTCAAAGGCGTTAAAGAAAAGCACTCTTGGGAGATAACCCAATGTTTTCTTTTCAGTACTTTTTCTTTTATTTGAGTCTTGGAAGTCATTACTACTGTAATGACCGCTCCTTATCTTGTTTATTCCGTTTTTGTGCCAAGAGAAGCCTCTAATTTGAGCGAGGTAAAGATTTGGGGATATTGCTGTCCTGAAACTGTTTTCGGTGCTGCACCGTAAAAATTCATGAAAATTCTCTGTTTATCTTTTCGACCTGCAATTTCTTGTGCATATGCCCCAGGTTATATCCAAACTTTTCTTAGTTGAACACTTTTTGATTTGAGCAACAGAAAATCCCTCAAAAATTCGTCCATTATCAGCTGTCCAGTTTTGACAGATTTCTGCCAATATTTGTTTTTGCCACTTTATCGCTTTCTTTTGAGTTCTTTTTGATCATGGAACTTTTGTGGAAGTTGCTACAGTAGTATATACTTTATATGTGGTGGTTTTGGGTTGAAACCTGAAGCTAAAAGAGGTTGAATATATTTTATGCTTACACTAATGTTGCTAATAGAATTGTGTTTAGTTTTGTATGAAGGAAGTTTTCAAGTGTAGGGATTGGAGAATGATGAGATGAGTTGAAGAATGGACAAAAGCTCAAGCTTGGGGATGCCCATGCATCACCCCAAGAAATATCCAAGAAGTACAAGCGTCAAAGCTTGGGGATGCCCCCGAGGCACCCCTTCTTCATCGGCAAAAATCAGGTCACCTTTCAAAACACTATATTTTTATTGCTTCATGCACTATGTGTTTTTCTTGGAGCGTCAGTTGTTTTAATTTTCTTAGTTGTTTAGTTTGTTTGTTTGCTGCAATAAATGGTTGGACCCCAACAAATTTCCCTTTGGAGGAGATGTACTCGTTTTCATTTGCAAAGAACGCTCTAGTTTTCACTCTTATTTAAAATCGAGTGTTCTACTTTTTCCGCTACTGCTTTTGGTTTTAGTTTTCGCCTTGATTTGCGTTCAGATCTTGTCATATCTTTTCATCAAGGTGTATTTTTGCCTCTGGTCTTCATTGGTTTTCATCAAAAGAGGTGTTTATAAAAAATTTCAAATGGTGTTGGAAAAGAGAAAAAGCTTTGTGCAAAATAGTGGTACAAGAAGGAGCTTGTGTAGACTGCGGCTTAGGCTTTTTCATGTCATGCTTGATGTATTTTTGATAGTATGCTTAGTGGTTTTGCTGTAGCATGATTGTCTCAAATAACTGAGATTGCTTAATGAGCCTTTGAAAAAATCATGCGTTGTTTTTATTGTATGGAAGCATTATTTTGGTTTTCTCCTTGATGCTTTATTTGGGTTGACTTGGCGCATGCTCACACATGTTAGACTCTTACAAAGTCGCCATTAGCCTTCATGATCATTTAGTTTTTGACTTTTGATGCCATCGTATGCTTCTTTTAATGTCGCTTTGTCGCTTTGCATGATTATGGCCATTATTGCTCTCTTAGTTGGTCGCTCCCAGTCTTTTGCTAGCCCTCGCCTTGTACTGAGTATGAGCTCTACTCGTGCATCCAACTCCTAAAAGCCAAAGTTTTCCAAAGTGTCCACCATACATACCTACTAGCAATTTGCTATTCCAAGTAAATTTGACTTGCTTTTATATTCTCTTCAAATTAAACTCTTACCAGTGTTATGCGAAATTCGGTCAGTAAAGCTCTCACGAACCGGAAGGCACACTTTACTTTTTCCTGTTCTTAAAAATTTGACATTGTGGTCTTTTATGCTGAGTTGTTATGCTTGCAAGTTGTAAGTTGGATTCTAGCCCAGCCATGCTGTCATGGGGCAAGCTTTCAACATTGCACTTCTTTTTGAGTTGATATCGTGATCTTTTGTTTATGGATGCCCGCTGTGTGAAATGAATTGGGAATCTTGTGAGGATCATGGAGTTTTTATATGTGTTAGGGAAACGCCGGGCCGCCAATCTAAGCCATGCATAATTCATGGTGGAAATTTGCAGCATACCCATGGTGAACATTCGACGACGCATCTCACAATAAAAAGCTAAACAATATAGCAAATAAAAGAGATGTCGAGGTGTTCATTGTCTGCTTGTCCTGTCATTTTGGTGTGGGCTTGTTCCATGTCATCGGGCACGGAGGTACCCCATTGGCGGTTCTCAATGATATGCATATACTTACAATGACAAGAGCCTTGCTTGGGACTCTAAGTAAATTAGCATGGTTTGGGTACTCGTATTCACGGGACACGAGGTTTTCAACTTATGATTTGTCAAGCATATGCATCATAACTGTTCTCGCATTAACTTTAACCATTCAAGATGCTTATGATGGGGGCAATGAGAGGTCAAAGCCGGTAAGTACCATAATTTTTGAAGGTTATAAAACTTGCAATCACTGCTTCCCTCTGCGAAGGGCCTTTCTTTTACTTTTATGTTGAGTCACCACCTTCTTTCTTTATGCACCATTAAGAGAGCATAGTTGTCATTCTTAGTGTGATATGCATTGTCCCAAAGTTCATTGATTGACTCATATTGTTGGTTTCACTTGTTCTTAAATTATTTGTATCTAGTCGCCCTCTTAAACTTTGAGGTGTCCTATGCATTTATGTTTTGCTCTCTTTGAAGGACAAGCTGAAAACCAAGTGTATGTTTTTCCTTATGATTTGAACACACGTTTGACTTTCATTGTTTCATTATCATGATCTTTTGTTTGTGTTCATTTACATGTTTACAACATGGTTGCTAAGTTCTTATTGTCATGATTATATCTTTCATGCCCATGTTCTAAGTTCTATTGATCCCAGCTCACCAATGCTTACATATATGATCAAGATTGTGTAGGTGCATGTCACCTCAAAAATTATTCTTTGTTATCACTTACCTACTCGAGGATGAGCAGGAGTTAAGCTTGGGGATGCTTGATACGTCTCAAACGTATCTATAATTTTTGATGCTCCATGCTTGTTTTTACACCATTTGTATATTGTTTCGTTACACTTAGTGGCATTTTTATACATTTTCCGGAACTAACCTATTAACGAAGTGCCACAGTGCCAGTTTCCTGTTTTCTGCTGTTTTTGTGTTTCAGAAGTGATACACAGGAAATATTCTCGGAATTGGACGAAACAAGTTCCTGAAGTCTTATATCAAGGGGAGGCTTCCAGACATCCGAAGACCTGACGGAGTGGGGCCACGTGGGCCCCAGACACAGGGGCGGCGCGGCCACCCCCCTGGCCGCGCCAGCCCCGTGTGAGGGGGCGTGGTCCCTCCTCTGACATCGCCCCTTCGCCTATATATACCCCCTGACGAGAAAAACCTAAGGGCCGGATCAGTTTTCCAGAATACATCGCGATCCGCCGCCGCCGTCGACCCGAAGATCGGGAGGGTCCAGAAGCTCTTCCCGGCACCCTGCCGGAGAGGGGAATCGCCACCAGAGGTCTTCTTCATCGCCATGCTTGCCTCCGGAGCGATGAGTGAGTAGTCTACCTTAGACTATGGGTCCATAGCAGTAGCTAGATGGTTGTCTTCTCCACCATGTGCTTCATGTTTAGATCTCATGAGCTGCCCTACATGATTGAGATCACCGTTATGTAATTCTATGATGTTGGTTTGTTGGGATCCGATGAATATTGGTGTTTATGATTAAGTTGCTGTACTGAATTATATCTTTTGTTATCTCTATGTTGTTTATGATCTTGCATGCTCTCCGTTGTTAGTAGCTATCTTGGCCGAGTAGTTGCTAGTGACTCCAAGAGGGGGTATTTATGCTCGATAGTGGGTTCATGTCTCTATTTCACCTGGGGGAGTGACAGAAACCTCTAAGGTGGTAGATGTGCTGTTGCTACTAGGGAGAAAACAATATTCATATGCTCAAGGGCATATGCTTTGTTTACATTACACACTTTGCTTAATGCAATTATCTGTTGTTCGCAACTTAATACTTCTAGGGTGTTCGGATGATATCCCCGGGGGTGGATTATTAGTCATAGATGCAGTTGGACGGCGGTCTATGTATTTTGTTGTAATGCCCAGAGTAAATCTCATAGTGATCTTCTTGACATATCACGTTATCTTTATTCTATCAATTGCCCAACTGTAATTTGTTTACCCAGCATGTTATTTTATCTATGGAGAGACACCACTAGTGAACTGTGGACCCCGGTCCTATTTTAATCATATTGCAATCACCTGTTTACTTTTCCCGCACTGTTTACTTTACTCGCATATTACTACTGTTTTCCACTCGATACACTCATAACCTTTGTTTCAAGCAAACCGGTGAGATTGACAACCTCATCGCAAGTTGGGAACAAAGTATTTGTTTGTGTGTGTGCAGGTTCCACAAACACCTTCAGTTGTCATCGTCTCTCTTCTCCTGATCGATAAACCTTGGTTTTTTAACTGAGGGAAAACTAGCCGCTACACTCATCATACCTTCCTCTTGGGGTTCCCAACGGGCTGGTCATCACCACGCACAAGGACTTACTGCTCCCACGTCAACTAAACGCCACAGCTCTTTTCTGGCGCCATCACACGAGTAGCACCCCGCTCCCGCAAAGTTGCTGCCCCAAATCCGTCTTAGCTTAGCGAAGCTCTGCCGGATTGTTAGTTCGAGGTTCACACACTTGGAGAAGTGTGTGTTGGAGTGTCCGGCGGATCCCTTCTTCCGCTGCCCCGCTGGACCGAGGGCGTGGAGGAGTCGACGACGAGCTGTACGTGTGACCGAGCACGGGGGCGCTGCCACTTGTGGCGCCGTGTACACGATCTCGTGATCGTCAAGTGAACCACTATGTCGACTACGTCAAGTGAACGACTACGTCGACTACGTGCGTCTTCCTCGACTCTCCATCGGCAACGTTTGTGCGGGAACGTAATCCCCGCTTCCGGACTTCGAGGGTTAGTTAATTGTTGCTACCATCTCGTAGAGTTTTCCTGGCTAGTTTTGTGTTCATGCGTAGGAATTTTTTTGTTTTCTATGCTAGGAACCCATCACCTCAGGGGTACTCAACTGACAGGCTCTATTATCTATACCCTTGTCAGTAGCCCCCGAGATTCTACCAGAATTGCAGATTCGGCTTGAATCTCAGATCTTCAAATCTTTGACTTGATCAATACTTGACTTCTTCATATCTTCAAATCTTTGACTTGGTCTTTCAACATATCTTTTTATTATAATGTCTCGCAAGGGGTTTTGATGAACAAGCCTGACAACTCTGACAGATCAAGAGGCCAGTTAACTGCCAGAACAGATACTTGTCACCTACTTCAAATTCAATCCCCTTGGACTTGAATTCGGGAAACCGGTCAAACTCATTCTTTTGCCGCATTTAGAACTTACAAAGAATGAATCCCAGTGGTTCTCAGGGTACCCAGTGCGTCCACCAGGATTTTCTTCGCGTCGTAGATACGGATAAGTACCAGCAGAGCGCATCCATGTGCGTATACAAGGCCACACAGGACGGATCCTGGGGTCTTACCTTCATGATATATTTCAACCATGGTATTCAAGTTTTATCGCGATGACGCAACTCGAGAATCGTATGTCGCAGCCTTGTTTGACTGTTTCAATTCTAAAAATATTTGGGTTACTCAACCTTGATTGATATAAACTCCCTCCCGATGGGAGTAATGATGCTTTCCAAATCTTCTTTCGCCTTCTTTGCTCCATTATTCATGAAAAAACATCGTCGGGTGCGCACCCAGCGCTCCCGATGGTAGTAGTCCCCGAGGCTATAGTCAAAAAACTTATTTCGAATATAGGGTCCAACACACTGTGCCTACTTTCACTCATCAGACCGTAGCTTTATTTGATAATATCGTCGGGTGCGCGCTCAGCGCTCCCGATGGTAGTAGCCCCCGAGGCTATAGTCGAAAAAACTTATTTCGAGTATAGGCTCTAATACATTGTGCCTACTTTCACTCATCAGATCGTAGCTTTATTTGATAATATCGTCGGGTGCGCGCTCAGCGCTCCCGATGGTAGTAGCCCCCGAGGCTATAGTCGAATGTTTTCGGGTATAGACTCAAAGAATGAGTTTTTCTTCCTTGATTCCTCTATATATTTCATGTCAGTTTTTTGTCGACTTCCTTTGTCTTCATCAATACGTAGATATGTCATACCATACTTTGCTGAATTTTCCCCTATTGGTGTCCACCACTTACCATATTCTGATTTCCCCGTTACTCGAATTCTTATGACATCATTGGTAGAGTCACTCTTTTAAATGATTTGACTGGGCGCTGACCGTTGCTCATGGGTAGCGCGGTAATTTTGCAATTTTCCTGCCCGTTAGTGGGCTGCCGTTTCCGCTCCTTGCGCCACATCTCAGCCCACTTTCCTTCATCAGGAAGCTATATAAGGGGGAGAGTGGGGTTTTTACTATTTACCAGTTCCTCGCTTCTGCCGCTACCACCATTGCTGCAAACCTCGTGCGCTTCTGAGCTCCTGCACATCCCTCACGCGCAGCTCGTAGATGCGCTTCAAGACCCGCGCGCAAAAGAACAAGATGGGGAAGAGCACTACTATCAATGCATCAACCAACTGGGTGCCCTCTGAGTTCAAGCAAACGGATCTCACCAAGGCCCAAGCTGATGGTCTCATCGCCGACGGCGACCAGGTTATCTTCCCTAGCACCGAGCGCATCCCCAAGCCCCCGAGCGGCTTCCAGGTGATATTTCTTGCCTTTCTTTTACGCGGTCTCTCTTTCCCTGCCCACGAGTTCCTTCGTGGGCTTCTCTTTATGTACGGTGTGCAGCTTCACCAGCTCACACCAAACTTGATTCTGCACATTGCCTATTTCGTTACTCTTTGCGAGTCGTTCTTGGGGATCGAACCCCATTTTCTTCTCTGGAAATATCTCTTTCGCCTCCGTCCCAGTGTTGCTTTATCAAAAAGGCCTGAGCTGGGCGGGGCTGTTGTTTTTGTCCGCGCGGAGTCCCAGTACTTGGAATTTTCCATGGCTACCTCAGTGTAAGGTTGGAGGAAGAAGTGGTTTACATAAAAGACCAAAAAGTCTCTTCATCTGACCAATACGGCATTGCTCCTTTTGATGCCGCTAAAGATCTGAAGAAATTGGCCTCGTGGGATTCGCCTCCCATGGAAACTGAGATGGAGGATATCAAGCCATTGCTGGCTCGCATCCAGCCTTTGAAGAGTGGTAGCAGAGGTGCGCTGTCAGGGACTCAACTTATGGCGTTTTTTCTGCAACGGCGAGTTCAACCTCTTCAGCATCGTATTTCTAAACTTTGGTCGTTCTCTGGCTTGGGAGATTCTTCTCGAGTATCTGATGATCTTATGGAGAAGAAGGATCTTGACAAGCGAGTGAGAGCTTTGACTACTCTCACGAAAGAAGATGAAATTCCCGCTTTGGCCGCTGGTTTCTTTGACTTCGAGCATCACTTGCCTGCGGTATATGCACTATCTTCATTTATTCGTCTTCTTTTACCTTATCACTGTTGTTCTTATAACTTTCGATTTATTTTTCTTCCAGGATCATCAATTCCTTGTTTCTCGCCCTCCTCTTCCAGAGGTAGGACCTATTCAGGATGTTCATGTCTCTGCTGCGTCTGAAGCCCCTGAGGCTGAGGACAGCCAAGATGAAGATGAAGCCGAAGATTCGCTGGAAAGAACCAGCTCGACTACGTCGCCTCCGCCTGCACTTTCCGAAGATGTTGGCCTCGACAAGAAGAGGAAACGTGTCGAGGAGCTCGTTTCTTCGAGTGCCTCTGCTCACAAGAATGTGGCCGGGGAGGCCTCTGCCCTAGAGGATGAAGAAGAGCTTTTCAATGCCTTGGACTCATGAGTTTTTGCTGACTCGAAATTTTATCTTTTACTTGCTCCCTTTCTTTTGACTTATGTGAGGTTTCTGCCTTTTGTTTCCTTCACAGTGACAACGAGAACCCAAAGAAAGATGCTGCCACTACTCCTTCTATTGAGGCTACGGCTGCCGATGAACCTTCTTTGTAAGAAGCTGCTCCGGTGGTGAAGTCTCCAAAAGCTCCTGTTAAGAGGGTCTCCTCTACTCGTGGTTCCAAGCATTTGAAGAAGTCGATAGATGCCAGTGCCTCCCTCGACACCCATCGGTCCACGAGCTCTTCTGATGATGTGCGTATTGATCCTAGTAGTTTTGCTTTGTTCCTTGCATGAACTTCCTACTCACGTCTTTTTTTGGACAGATCTTGATGAGGAAGTTTGTCTCTTTGGGCACTGAATGTGTCGAATATTTGAAAGCTACTAGAGCTTCTCAGGGTAATCTTCTTTCCTGTGTTTTGCCCATTCTCGAGTGCCTTTCTCTGTTTCTTTATTCGACTTTCTTTTCCCTTCTTGTGCTGCAGATGCTTTGTCGGCGGCTAATGCTCGCATATCGTCTCTGGAAGCTGAACTCGAAGCTTCCAGAAAAGCTTGGGATGTTGCCGCCGCTGCCAAAACCACTGCTGAGAAGTCCACTAAGTCAGCATTGACTAAGGCGAAGAAAGCGGAGAAAGCGCTTGCTGACGCTAATCAGGGGCGTATCCAGAGGGAGCAAACCGTAACTGAACGCCTTAATAAAATTTCGGCTCTTGCTGGAGGTAAATACCATGCTTTTCCCTTCTTCATTGGTTTGCCCATTCTTATACTTACTAATGTATGTTTTCTTACTTTCTTTCTTTGTCCCCTTTGTTCTTTAGAACATACTGGGGTGTTTTTGGCGCCCGTGCAGCCGGACGATGATCCTCTAATGGTCGCGGTTAACTTGCTGGAGTCGAATTGGATATCTATCCAGGAGATCTTTGAGCTGGCTAGTCGCGTGTTAACGTGGATTTTCGTCGGGTTGTGGCCCAAGCAAAAAGCGGATGTGCCAGCTGCTGATCTGAAGAAGCTTGCAACGGCTTTTGACACCCCCTAAGATCCTATCCTTCTGATGAAGAGCCGCTCCGTTAAGCGAGGTGCGGAGGGGGCCATTGCGCTTACTTATGCGCATGGCAAGGAGGTTAACTGGGAGAAGGTGAGCTCTTCCCGTGGTCGACCTCTTTCGGAGCTGCGGGGTTTCTTCGAGAAGGCGAAGAAGTACGCGCCATGCATCGTATCGATTATTTCTCCTTCAGCGGCTTCTTCGACCTCTGATATGCCAATTTCTTCGACTCCGGCGACAAGTGGGTCGATGCCTCCTCCCAATGCTGGTGCTACCTCTTCCGCGCCTACTTCTGCCACGGAGCCCGATGCTGAGGTGGCGTAGACTTAGTCTTCCTTTATAGCCTGCATTTCTTTTGATGTAGTAAACTTTATTTATATTTTGCCCGAGAGTCAATCAGGGGGCTTGTGCTCGTTGTAAATACTTTTCTTTTATGAAATGTCGCGCTTGGATTGAGTTTCTGAGATGTTATCTTTTTCTTTCTGTTGGCTTCCAGCCTATGCATGCTGGTGGGTCGTCGGGTCGTGATCGGGCTTCATCTCCCGCCAATATGTTCGACTCCGGAGCTTCCTCGCCTCCTTGCCCTTCTTGTTGATGTACGGAATACTCGTTAAGGATTTCGGACCTTGAAGGCCGTTTATCCTTGATGAAACGCCAGGCAAAGATTGCTTTGGACAAGGCCAGCAAATCTTACGGCTTGATGAAATAGATATCCATACTTGAGGATAAGGTGTCGGGTCTGATGGCCAAAATCGTGCATCTTGAAGAATGCGACTCCTTTCTTATTGGTATCGTCGAGTCCGTATGTGAGATGTTGCGATGTACGGTTCCTTGCAGCCTTTCTCTTTTTTCCTTTTATTCCACTATTGTTTGGCTAATACCTTTTTGTTATCTCAAGTACTTGCCTGGACTTTGTTGCTGAGGCACGTCGAGTTTCTGAATGAATTGCGGCTCTTGAGAAAGCATCAGAGGGAGTCAACAGTTTGTGGTCTGATCCCCGGCGCCGTCGTGCCATTGTGCTTCTTCAAGATCGTGCTCAGCACATTGGAGAGGCAGTTGATGGTTGTCGAAGATCTTTGACGACCATGCATTCTGTCATGCTCCCTCGCAATCCTCTGCCTGGAAGCTTTCCGCAGCTACTCGATGCTTTTAGATCTAGTCAGCGAATTCATCGGCTGATAGAGCTCAACTTGGTGGCTGGTGCCAATTTTGCTCTTGGGTGGACACGTAAGTGGCATCCAAAGCTCAATTGTAGTTCTATGTCACTGAGTTTTCCTCCAGGGGGAGCTAGGTTGCAAGTCCATATGGATGCCACCCTTCAACCAGCGAGAAGGATCATAGCTAGGTTGCTTCGAGAGGATGCCGCGTTTTTCCGCGAGCATCATTACTTAAACCCCCTAGGAGTAGACGATTCTGATAACCCAATGTTATGATGCTCACGTTGCATATGTACTTTGTGTATAGAACGCGAGAGTTTCTGTTTTCTAACTTCTTTTGTCAGAAATTTTTATTCTCAGAGTGTTTTATATTGTGAGTTTTGGTGCGTTTGCCGCAATTTTTGTTTGAAGACATGTAAACTCGAATAGGAGTAACTTTTGTCTTTATTTATGCTTATAATGTAAGATACATGGGGTGTCCCGAGAGATCCGGCCAATGACCTGTGTTCTGGATCTAGAGGGCATTGCCCTGGAATAACTCGTGGCTTTTACAGCCTTATTTTTCTACTCTACTTTTTGGCCTACTTTGTCGCCTATGTCATCGAGGTCTTCTCTTCTTCTCCTGTGGGTTTGTCTTGGTCTGAAGGCTGTACCCACGGTTTTTTCACCTCCGGCTCTGCTAGGTGCCCTTCAAGTTGTTGTGCGGCTTGTGTAGTCGCGCTTTTTGCCTTGTCTTTGGGTTCTCCGTAGTTTGCCATCATGCCGAAGTTTTGTGCCATCTTGTGAAATTCCTTGTCGCATAAATCTAAGAGTTCGAAGCTTCCTTTTACTGTGATGATTCCGTTGGGCCCTGGCATTTTGAGTACCAGGTACGTATAGTGAGGTACTGCCATGAATCGCGGAAATGCGGGTCGCCCGAGGATCGCGTGATATTGTGATGGCCAGTCCATGACTTCGAAGTCGAGCTTCTCTGTTCTGTAGTTTTGTCGATTCCCGAAGCAAACGTTGAGTGCTATTCGACCCAGTGGATAGTTAGCGCTTACTGGGACGATTTCGTGGAAGGAACAATCAGTTGGCTTCAGGAACACTAATGAGATGTGCATTGCTCGTAGAGTCTTTGCATATATAAGATTTATTCCGCTTCCTGCATCCATGAATACTCTGTCGACATCGTATGTCTCAATTTGGGCTTTGAATACCAGAGGCGCGTTTCCTGGCCGAGGTACTGTTATGGGGTGATCGTCTCTGCCAAATTCTATGGGTTGCTCCGACCAGTGTAGATATTCCGTTGTTGCTGGGGGCGAGGTTATTGCTAGGTTAACTTGGCTAGTTATGCTTTTTTCCTCTTTGTTCGACTTTGGCACAGGCTGTATCATTGCTGTGATGTGCCCTTTAGATGGAACATATCCTCCGTCGTCATCGCGTCCCTGGTTCGGCTGGTCTTGACCTTGAGGAACTCTATTGTTTCCTTGTTGACTTGCGGGCGCGTTGTTTGGGTTTCCTTCGTATCCTTGCCGTTTTGCTTCGGCTTGCTTGTTTAGTGCTGCTTCCTGTAGTTTGATACGTCTCAAACGTATCTATAATTTTTGATGCTCCATGCTTGTTTTTGCACCATTTGCCTTGTGTTTTGTTACACTTCGTGGCGTTTTTATGCGATTTCCAGAACTAACCTATTGACAAGATGCTACAGTGCCAGTTCCCTGTTTTCTGCTGTTTTTGTGTTTCAAAAAAGCTACACAGGAAATATTCTCGGAATTGGACGAAACAAAAGCCAGAAGTCTTATTTTTTCCGGAAGCTTCCCGAAGACTGAAAGAGAGACGGAGGGGGGCCAGAGGCCGCCCTCACACATAGGTGGCGCGGCCCAGGCCCTGGCCGCGCCACCCTGATACGTCCAATTTGCATCACTATTTTGTATCATAATTTACTGTTATTCATTGATATATTTCATATTTAGATATGATACTTATGTTATTTCCTTTGTTTTCACATGTTTGATGATCATCGGAGGAGTTGCTGCCGGAGTCAGGATTCTGCTGGAAAAAGGACCATCAAGAGACCATATTTTGAAGATCAGGAAAATTCCAGAAAAATACCCAGAAATTATATTTTCCCAGAAGACTCACGAAGCCAAAAGGAGGGGTAGAGAGGAGCTAGGGCGGCCCCACATGCCAGGGTGGCGCGGCCAGCCCCCTGGCCGCGCCAGCCCTGCGTGAGGGAGCCCTGACCCACTTCTGGTCTCGCCCCTTCGCGTACATGATCGTCCCCGAAAACCTAAGTCAGGGGGAGGCTCAGAGTTAGACACAGCCGCCTCTGCGGGGCGGAGAACACCAGAGAGAGAAAGCTCTCCGGCAGAGAGAAATCTGCCGGGGAAATTCCTTCCCGGAGAGGGGAGATCGTTGCCATCGTCATCACCATCGCACTGGACTTCACCGGGATCATCATCATCATCATCTCCATCACCAGCACCTTCATCTCCACCATCACCACGCCATCCCGCTGTAACATCTTGAGTTGGATCTTGTTATATTCATAGGGGAAACTTTCCCGGTGTTGATTACTCTTGTAGTTGATGCTATTGAGTGGAACCGTTGAGTTAAGGTTTATGTTCAGATTGTTATTTACCATTATTTCACCTCTGATCATGATCCATATGATGTCTTGTGAGTAGTTCGTTTAGTTCTTGAGGACATGGGAGAAGTCAAGATGTTAGTAGTGAATTATTGTTGAGAAATATTTAATGGTTTGATATTGTTGTGGTGCTATTTCACTAGTGGTGTCATGTGAACGTCGACTACATGATACTTCACCATTTATGGGCCTAGTGAGATGCATTGTGTATTTGGCTACCGATTGTGGGGTTGCTGGAGTGACAGAAACCTAAACCTCCGTTGGGAAACCATTGCACCAGGGAGCATAGGATCTTAGAGTTTAAGGCTGTGGTTAGATTTATCTTAATTACTTTCTTGTATTTGCGGATGCTTGCAAGGGGTATAATCACAAGTGTGTATTTATCCTAGTAAGGGTAGTGCGCTAGCACAGGTTCACCCCCATAACACTTACCAAACCAATAAATACTATTGGCTCTATGAAGCGAAAGCTCTTGACAGAAACTCCCGTGTGTCCTCGAGAACGTTTGGTTATTATAAGAATACAACCGGCTTGTCCTTTCCTGAAGAAAGGATTGGGCCACTTGCAGCAATCGTTACTACTGTCTTTTATTTACTCGCGCTTTATTTACTCGTTTTACCAAATAACCCTAAAAACCTGTTTGCTAGTATTTACAGTGATTCCTTGATCAAAACTGCTCATCAACACCTTCTGCTCCTCGTTGGGTTCGACACTCTTATTTATCGAAAGTACTACGATACACCCCCTATACTTGTGGGTCATCAAGACTATTTTTTGGCGCCGTTGCCGGGGAGTGTAGCGCTATTGAAGAGTGGGATTGGAAAAGGTAACCGTCACTGTGAGTATTGTTTTTATTTTGTCTTTTATTTTTGTTTTACTCTGCTATGGAGAACTCTCCATTTGGTTTCCTATTTGGAAACACATCTACTACTACTGCTGCACATGCGGAGGAACTACCACCGCCGCCGCCTGCTGAAATTGATCCTTTTAAAATACCTATGAAAATTGTTGGGCGTGTTATGGATAACTGCTATTCAGGAGATGGAATTGTCCATCCGGGTGATCACTTATTATTTATACATGAATTATGCGAGTTGTTCAGATGTGCAGGTATTTCACCAAGCCAGGTTAAGAACAAATTATTCTCATTATCATTGAAAGGCAGAGCTGAAGAGTGGTATCGACTACTCCAAGATGGTCCGTCTATGGCATGGGAGGATATTGTGCCTCTCTTTTATTCCAAGTTTTATC
The DNA here is from genome assembly GCA_007115705.1 of Dactylis glomerata. Lineage (NCBI taxonomy): Eukaryota > Viridiplantae > Streptophyta > Magnoliopsida > Poales > Poaceae > Dactylis > Dactylis glomerata. Next base: position 488,810 of record QXEO01000430.1, on the reverse strand, counting down.
CTCCAAGTGAAATTCATAAAGATCGTAACCGGATATATAACTTTTGGCCTCATGATGGAGAGAGTATTGCCCAAGCATGGGGGAGATTGAAGTTACTAATGCTCAAATGCCCCATTCATGAGCTCCCCAATAATATTGTTATTGATAATTTTTATGCGCGGCTTACTCTTCCTGATAAGGATTATTTGGATGCCTCTTGCTTTGGATCATTTACTCATATGAAAGAAGATGCTAAGTGGAAACTTCTTGACCGTATACAAGAGAATGCTGAAGGTTGGGAAAACGACAAAGGTAGGAAGTCAGGTATAAACTATGATTATGAATGCATTAAATCTTTTATGGGAGCCGATGACTTTCATAGTGTTAGCGCTGCTTATGGTCTTGATTCACAAATACTTGCTAATTGTCTTAAGGCTTTTGCCTCTTACATTGATGTTCCAAAGAAAGATTGGAACAAATATCATGCGCCTTATAAAGATTCTATTAGTCATATACCTGCTGCAGCTGCTGAAGTTTGTACTGTTGATAGCATTGTGCCTGAACCTTATTTTGAGAAGACACCTTTCCCTGCTAAGGTAAAGAAGTATTCTACTTTGGTAAGTGTGTCTAATAAAAGTACTAAGAAAGCTGCAGAACCTGATGAGCAAATTACTATTAAGTCTCCTGTAGCTATATTGAAGGATCTTGTTACTAAAGATGTAGGAGATGAATATATTCTTTTTTGTGAAGATGCTTCTAACATTCTCTCACATCCTAAAAAGCATAGGAAAACAAGTGTTTCTGTTATTTCTGTCAGGATTAGAGATCATTGCTATTATGGTTTATGTGATATTGGTGCTAGTGCCAGTGCTATTCCCTTAGAGCTTTACAAAGAAATTATGCACGAGATTGGCGCTTGTGAACTTGAAGATATTGATGTGGTTGTTCAGCTTGCTAACAGAGAGACAGTTTGGCCTCTTGGTATTGTCCGAGATGTGGAAGTTCTCTGCGGTAAGACTAAATACCCTACTGATTTTCTAGTACTTGGTAAGGAGGCTAGTAAAACTTGTCCTATTATTTTTGGTAGACCATTTTTGAACACTTGTGGCGCCGTGATAGATTGTAAGAAGGAGAATTTTTTTACTAAGTTTAATGGAGAGTATTATGAGTTTAAATTTTCCAAGTTTGCTAAGACTTCTTATGAGAATGACACGCCTAATGAAAATTTTCGAGTTGAACAGCTTGCTTCTATTGCTCTTGCTCCTAATAATGCCTTGCAGCAATTCATGGAAGATCACGAAAGTGATGTTTTTAGCAAGGAAAGAGAAGAGATTGATGATATTCTCCTTCGTCAACCACCATTACTCAAGCATAATCTACCTGTGGAGGATCTTGGTACCACTTTGCCGCCTAAGGAAGATCCTGTTTTTGAATTAAAGCCTTTGCCTGATAATCTCAAATATGCTTATATAGATGATAAGAAAATATATCCTGTTATTATTAGTTCTAAACTTTCAGGAAAGGAAGAAGAAAGATTATTGGAGATATTGAGGAAACACCGAGGAGCTATGGGATATACTCTTGATGATTTAAAAGGGATTTCTCCCACTTTATGTCAGCATGCCATTAATATGGAGAAAGATGCGAAGCCAGTTGTGGAGCATCAACGCCGCCTAATTCCCAAGATGAAGGATGTGGTAAGAAATGAGGTATTAAAACTCCTTGATGCTGGTATTATTTATCCTATTGCTGATAGTAGATGGGTTAGTCCTGTTCATTGTGTTCCTAAGAAAGGAGGTATGACTGTTGTGCCTAATGAGAATAACGAGCTTATTCCTCAAAGGGTAGTAGTTGGTTATAGAATGTGCATTGATTATATGAAGGTAAACAAAGTTACTAAGAAAGATCATTACCCTTTACCGTTTATAGATCAAATGCTAGAAAGGTTGTCTAAGAAGACTCATTTTTGTTTCCTTGATGGTTATTCTGGTTTCTCTCAAATTGCTGTTAAAAAGGATGATCAAGAGAAAACCACTTTTACTTGCCCTTATGGAACTTATGCTTATAGACGTATGCCATTTGGTTTATGCAATGCTCCAGCTACTTTTCAAAGATGTATGTCTGCTATTTTTCATGGCTTTTGTGAAGAAATTGTGGAGGTCTTCATGGACGATTTCTCCGTCTATGGAACTTTTTTTGATAATTGTTTGCACAACCTTGATAAAGTTTTGCAGAGGTGCGAAGAAACTAACCTTGTTCTTAATTGGGAGAAATGCCACTTTATGGTGAATGAAGGAATTGTCCTTGGACATAAAATTTCTGAAAGAGGTATTGAAGTTGACATAGCAAAAGTGGAGGCAATTGAGAAAATGCCCTGTCCCAGAGATGTTAAAGGTATTCGTAGTATTCTTGGTCATGCTGGTTTCTATAGGAGGTTTATCAAAGATTTCTCTAAGATTTCAAAGCCTCTTACCAATCTTCTTCAAAAGGATGTACCATTTGTCTTTGATGATGATTGTAAGGAAGCTTTTGAAACTCTTAAGAAGGCTTTAACTACTGCTCCTATTGTTCAACCACCTGATTGGAATTTACCTTTTGAAATTATGTGTGATGCTAGTGATTTTGCTGTTGGTGCTGTTCTTGGACAGCGCGTAGATAATAAGTTAAATGTTATTCATTATGCTAGTAAGACTCTTGATGCTGCTCAGAAGAATTATGCTACTACTGAGAAAGAGTTTCTTGCTGTTGTTTTTGCTTGTGATAAGTTTAGATCTTACATTGTTGATTCTAAAGTTACTATTCATACTGATCACGCTGCTATTAGATATCTTATGACTAAGAAGGATGCTAAGCCTAGGCTTATTAGATGGGTGTTGCTTTTACAAGAGTTTGATTTGCATATCATAGATAGGAAAGGTGCTGAAAATCCTGTGGCTGACAATTTGTCTAGATTGGAAAACATTTCTTTTGATCCTGTTCCTGTTAATGATAGTTTTCCAAATGAACAGTTGGCTGCAATAAATGTAACTTCGCGAGACCTTCCTTGGTATGCTGATTATGCTAACTTTATTGTTTCCAGGTATTTGCCTCCGACCTTTACAGCTCAGCAAAGAAGAAAATTCTTCTATGATTTGAGGCATTACTTTTGGGATGACCCACATTTATATAAAGAAGGAGTTGATGGTATTATAAGAAGATGCGTACCGGAATATGAGCAATAAGAGATATTAAGGAAATGCCATAGCAGTGCTTATGGAGGGCATCATGCTGGAGATAGAACCGCACAGAAGGTTCTACAATCAGGTTTTTATTGGCCAACCCTCTTTAAAGATGCCAGAAGGTATGTTTTATCTTGCGATGAATGTCAAAGAGTTGGTAATATTTCTAGACGCAGTGAAATGCCTATGAATTACACTCTTGTTATTGAACCGTTTGATTGTTGGGGATTTGACTTTATGGGTCCTTTTCCTCCTTCAAAAGGCTATACCCATATACTTGTTGCTGTTGATTATGTTACTAAATGGGTAGAAGCCATACCTACAAAGAGTGCCGATGGTGAGACTTCGTTAAAAATGCTTAAGGATGTTATTTTTCCTAGGTTCGGAGTGCCTAGATATCTTATGACTGACGGAGGTTCTCATTTTATTCACGGTAGTTTTAGAAAAACTCTTGCTAAATATGATGTCAATCATAGAATTGCTTCTGCTTATCATCCCCAAACTAGTGGGCAAGTAGAGCTTTCGAATAGGGAGATCAAGTCTATCTTGCAGAAGACTGTTAGTAGATCTAGGAAAAACTGGGCTAGTAAGTTAAATGACGCTTTATGGGCTTATAGAACTGCTTATAAGAATCCCATGGGTATGTCTCCTTATAAGATGGTTTACAGAAAAGCGTGTCACTTGCCCTTAGAATTAGAACACAAAGCTTTTTGGGCAGTGAGAGAGCTTAACAGAGATTTTAAACTAGCCGGTAAGAAAAGGTTGTTAGATTTGAGTTCTCTAGATGAGTGGAGAAACGAAGCGTATGAGAATGCCAGACTTTTTAAAGAGAAAGTGAAGCAATGACATGATAAGAGAATTCTTAAGAGAGAGTTTCATGTTGGTGAGAAAGTTCTTTTGTATAGGTCTCGTCTCAGATTTTTTGCAGGAAAATTACTCTCTAAATGGGAAGGACCATATGTTATTGTGGAAGTGTACCGCTCAGGTGCTATTAAGATTGCTTCATTGAAAGATGATTCTACACAAGTGGTGAATGGACAAAGACTCAAGCATTATATTTCTGGAGATTCTTATAATGAAGATGTTGATGTTATTGAAACAGTTTCTCCAGAAGAATTTATCCAAGACAAACTGCAGGAACCTGCAGAGTTCGTTTTCGAATAGGTAACAGATCTAGTCAGAAAAGTTTCGCGAAAAGTTCTTCCTTTAATATTTTTGCTGTTTTTACTAAATATGAAAAATCACGAGACGAAAAAGGGCACGAAAAAGAGTCCACGTGTGTCTCACACACGGGTGGCGTGGGCCCACCCCTGGCCGCGCCACCTGGGTGTGAGAACACCCCGGAACTCGTTTCCGTCCCAGTTTCCTCCTGTGGTTTCGTTTCGATGTATAATTTTCTCTTATTTAACCCCCCGGAGTCCCCGAGGTCTGTATATCATTTTCTCGTCGTGTTTTGTTTTGAGCTGTTTCTGTCAGGGATTGCCCCCGGCTTTGGAGTTAATGTCTTCGTCTGGTTCGTCTAAAGAGAACCCTGCTGCGGATTCCATCAATCCGTATATGAGGGAGCTAAAGATGCATCTGAAGGAGTTGTCACTCAAGGATGGGGAGTTGCAGATTAGAGATGTTCAAGGACCCAAGGGAGAAGGGAGTCTCGAAGCAAGGATGGAAGCATTGGAACAGGAAGTTTTCAAATACAAGAAGATGGTGGAACGCGAGGTGGACATTATCTACAGGATTAATCAAGAGCTCGTCGCCAAGTACAAGAAAGAGACTACAGAGCTTTGGAAGGATGTCCTTTCACTCCAGGAGACGACTAGCCAATTACAAGCACAACTCTACGACTTGCATAACCAAAATTGTGAGTATGAAGCTAGATTTCAACAAATGAGTGCTGCTGCAAGTTTCAGGATTTTGGAGACCAAGACATCCTTCCTTGATGGAGGACCTCTGCCTTGGAAGTACGACAACGATGAAGATTCACCGCCGCCACCAAAGGAGTAATTCGTCATCGGTTTAGGCATCCCCTTGGCTTGTTCCAAGCTTGGGGGAGTGCCGCGGTATCACATCATTACCTTTCGCTCATTTACTTTTCAAGTAGAGTCATATCATGAATAGAGAAGTTATCGTATAGAATAGTTTGCAGTTTGGAAGTATCCTCCTTAGTTAGTTATCTATGTATCCCTTGGTGTGAGTTGCGGTAATAAAATATTAATGAGAAGTTTTATCGTTTACTTTTCGCACACTTTATGTTAGTTTGCAATCTCTCTTGTATGACTAGTCTTGTTGATTGGTATTGGTATCACATTGGGAGCATGAGTAGATTTAGTTGGTTTTGGCAAACCTAGCTTGGTCAGTAGCAATTTTACCTTGAGGGTTTGAGTAGAAAAGAATAAAGAAGTGCTTGCAGTTACATCACTTCAGTTTTCCCTTATGTTTGGCTTATAAGCATTGTTATTCTTAAAGTCAAAATCATTGTACCTTCAAGGGAGTTTGCATGATTGTTCTTATTATATGTATGTTTGTTTGTTTCATGCAACTCTTATGCTTGCTACCCAGCCTTGCTAGCCAAAAACCTGTACTGAGAGGAAATACTTCTCGTGCATCCAATTCCCAAAAGCTAAGTCACTTCCAAAGAGTCCACTATAAATTCCTATGCATGGTATTCTAAGCCATTCCAAGTAAATTTTCATGTGCTACCTTTCGAAAACTTTCAAACACTTCTCATTTTGTGCCACTGTTTTTAGCTCATGAGGACGTAGTGGATGGGTTTGTTATCTTCCATACTAAATTAAGTACCCCTCGACTAGGCAGCTTCATCTGCTCGTCATTAATTTTGCAAGGGAGCTGGTCAGACCATTATAATCTCAAAAAGAAAATTTAAGAAAAAAGGCACTCCTCCAATAGAATGTGAAAGTTGGTCGGCACCCGATGGAATCGGTTAGCCATGGTTTGAGAAATGAAAAAAGGTGGGGAGGAGTGCAAAGCTATAAAAGAGCACCAAAGTGCCAATTAATCAAACATCTCGGAACCGCTCTCACTTGTTTAGTATGGAAGATATCAAGAACTCCATTGCTAGTCGTTGACAAAAGCAACCACCTCTCAAAACAATTTTTACCTCTGTTTTACAAATGAAAAGCTCTAGCACATGTTTAATCCCTGCTTCCCTCTGCGAAGGGCCTATCTTTTATTTTTATGTTGAGTCAACCTATTTCCCTCTGTCTCAAGCAAGCATTTGAGTTGTTATGTTTCACTCATCCATATGTTGATCCGTTTAATCATGTTTATTATCTTCCTTGTTTTGTATAATGCTTTTGTCTGAAGGAATACATCTTTGAAAGCTTTCTATGCATGCAAAAGTTTACTTTGTTGAGCATATAGTCTTTGCTATATTAGCTCTGTTTTAAAAGGCTCCGTTTAAAAGAGAGAATAGTTTGTTCTCCATTCTTTGACCAAGAACTAAGGTTTGCCATTGCCAATTATAGTTTACCTTGTGCATCTTTACATGTGATTCCCTTTTACCTATTGCAAGTCTATATCTTATAAAGGGAAGTTGCTGTCTATTATAATTTGTGCCTTAGTGAATGTGATGCTTCTTGTCCGTATTTTGATTATCGACACTTCACTCCATAAACCTGTGGTCATGTTTACCGAGTTTAGTTTTCGCTTGGGGACAAGCGAGGTCTAAGCTTGGGGGGGTTGATACGCCCAATTTGCATCACTATTTTGTATCATAATTTACTGTTATTCATTGATATATTTCATATTTAGATATGATACTTATGTTATTTCCTTTGTTTTCACATGTTTGATGATCATCGGAGGAGTTGCTGCCGGAGTCAGGATTCTGCTGGAAAAAGGACCATCAAGAGACCATATTTTGAAGATCAGGAAAATTCCAGAAAAATACCCAGAAATTATATTTTCCCAGAAGACTCACGAAGCCAGAAGGAGGGGTAAAGAGGAGCTAGGGCGGCTCCACACGCCAGGGTGGCGCGGCCAGCCCCCTAGCCGCGCCAGCCCTGCGTGAGGGAGCCCTAGCCCACTTCTGGTCTCGCCCCTTCGCGTACATGATCGTCCCCGAAAACCTAAGTCAGGGGGAGGCTCAGAGTTAGACACAGCCGCCTCTGCGGGGCGGAGAACACCAGAGAGAGAAAGCTCTCCGGCAGAGAGAAATCTGCCGGGGAAATTCCTTCCCGGAGAGGGGAGATCGTCGCCATCGTCATCACCATCGCACTGGACTTCATCGGGATCATCATCATCATCATCATCTCCATCACCAGCACCTTCATCTCCACCATCACCACGCCATCCCGCTGTAACATCTTGAGTTGGATCTTGTTATATTCATAGGGAAAACTTTCCCGGTGTTGATTACTCTTGTAGTTGATGCTATTGAGTGGAACCGTTGAGTTAAGGTTTATGTTCAGATTGTTATTTACCATTATTTCACCTCTGATCATGATCCATATGATGTCTTGTGAGTAGTTCGTTTAGTTCTTGAGGACATGGGAGAAGTCAAGATGTTAGTAGTGAATTATTGTTGAGAAATATTTAATGGTTTGATATTGTTGTGGTGCTATTTCACTAGTGGTGTCATGTGAACGTCGACTACATGATACTTCACCATTTATGGGCCTAGTGAGATGCATTGTGTATTTGGCTACCGATTGTGGGGTTGCTGGAGTGACAGAAACCTAAACCTCCGTTGGGAAACCATTGCACCAGGGAGCGTAGGATCTTAGAGTTTAAGGCTGTGGTTAGATTTATCTTAATTACTTTCTTGTATTTGCGGATGCTTGCAAGGGGTATAATCACAAGTGTGTATTTATCCTAGTAAGGGTAGTGCGCTAGCACAGGTTCACCCCCATAACACTTACCAAACCAATAAATACTATTGGCTCTATGAAGCGAAAGCTCTTGACAGAAACTCCCGTGTGTCCTCGAGAACGTTTGGTTATTATAAGAATACAACCGGCTTGTCCTTTGCTGAAGAAAGGATTGGGCCACTTGCAGCAATCGTTACTACTGTCTTTTATTTACTCGCGCTTTATTTACTCGTTTTACCAAATAACCCTGAAAACCTGTTTGCTAGTATTTACAGTGATTCCTTGATCAAAACTGCTCATCAACACCTTCTGCTCCTCGTTGGGTTCGACACTCTTATTTATCGAAAGTACTACGATACACCCCCTATACTTGTGGGTCATCACACCCTGGTGTGAGGAGCCCCTGGCTGCCCTCTGACGACGTCCCTTCGCCTATATAAATCCTCGGGACGGAAAACCCTAAGGGAGTCGATAAAATTTCCAAAACAGTTCCGCATCGCCGCCGCCGTCGAAGCCAAATTTCGGGGGACAGAAGTCTCTGTTCCGGCACCCTGCCGGGACGGGGAAGTGCCCCCGGAGCCATCTCTATCGGTCTCCATCGCCGTCTCCGCCGTCTCCATCGACCTCACAGCCATCTCCATCAACCTTGCTGTCTCCTATGATGAGGAGGGAGTAGTTCTCCCCCGGGGCTGAGGGCTCTACCGGTAGCTATGTGGTTCACCTCTCTCTCCCATGATATGATCTTTATGTGATCGTGAGCTTTGTATCATGTTGAACAAGTAGATGTTATTATTCAGATATTATGTGTACTCTAGTGGTATTATTAAAGTGATCTATTCCTCCTTTAATGGTGTAATGTTGACAGTGTGTGCATCGTGTTAGTACTTGGTCTAAGTTGCAATGATATCTATCTTGAATTGTGCTTTGATTTGGATATCTCTATGAGTGGTGTTTGTCAAGTACTTGATGAACTTTAAGGGGTGCTTCTGTAGCCACTACACAATGATTAGTGTTATTCAATAGGAGAGTAATTCAGAGTACCATAGTGGAGAGAAGTTGTTTATTTGTTCAATTATGTTATATTTGTTGGGAGTGTGTCCACTAGTGAAAGTATGATCCCTAGGCCTTGTTTCCAAGCATTGCACACCATTTACTTGCTATTTTGTTACTTGTTTGCTCGCAGTGATTTTTATTCTAGATTGTATTTACTACTTATAATCATCACTACCGCTTGTATTTCACTATCTCTTCGCCGAACTAGTGCACCTATACATCTGACAAGTGTATTGGGTGTGTTGGGGACACAAGAGACTTTCTGTATCGTAATTGCAGGGTTGTTTGAGAGGGATAGCTTTGACCTCTTCCTCCCTGAGTTCGATAAACCTTGGGTGATCCACTTAAGGGAAACTTGCTGCTGCTCTACAAACCTCTGCACTTGGAGGCCCAACACTGTCTACAAGAACAGAAGCGTGTGTAGACATCATAGTTTCAAGAACGTTGTGCAATCTTTCATCGCGTGCCTGGATACTCGTTTCCCATCAACAAACGCGGAGTGTATGTGACATGGTACATTTAGCATATCTTCTTGTGATGGGTTGTACTCTCTGGGTTCTCTTGTCTGAAATTTTTTGTAGTCTTCTTTTCCGTAGCTACAATATCCCGAGCTTCTACGGTCGTTCCGTTGGTAGCTATTATCCTTGTACCCTGCGGCTACTTGGCTGTGAGAGCCGTAGTTATCGCAATTGCGGGATCTCCTCCTTTGGCCTCCATATCTGTTTCCTCTATCATCCTCTGGCGATCGTGTCCGTTTGTTGTTGCACGCATCTTCTTCATCTGCAAATCTGTTTGCTATATCCATTAAATCTGACACTGTTTTTGGCTGATTTTGATTTTGCCCATCTCTTCGACTAGGTCTCCTCGCCTCAATCCGAGTATGAATGCATCTATTGCACTTTCGTCTGAGACTTCGACTGCTGAATTTTTGATGATGCTCCATCTTTGGATATACACCCTTAATGTCTCATTGTGTTGCTATACGCAAGCTTTGACTTCTTCTATGGACGCTGGCCGCTTATATGTCGACTTGAAGTTGCTCGTAAATTGCTTTGTGAGCTCCTCCCAACTTCCAATTGTTTCCTTTTCTAATTTGCTCAACCATGACCTTGCCGCGCCGGTGAGGTGTAATTGGAAACTTGCAGATTATAGCGATCACGCCACAATCTACATGATGTCGCTTTGGAAACGCACCACCAAGCGCCTCGTGCACGTTGGAGCGTGCACGTGATGCGGGTGGAATCGAGTAGCAACAGTTACACAAGTTCACGATGGAACCCACAAAAGAATATATAATAACCACGACGACTCCACGAGTCAAAAATATCCAAATATACAATACAAAGATCCAAATCATACATAAAGCAAAATAGTATCCGAGTACGGACAAGAATACAAATGGGCCTAAGAGGCCTGAAGATAAACGATGGCGTCCAAACCCTGCCCAGGCCAAGCCGGAAGGGTAACCTTGCTAACGTCGTCGCTCCCATACCTGTCAAAATCGTCGGGCCAATGGTTGTCGAACAAGGAGGGAGAAAGAGAAAGAAAAAAAAACGAGGGTGAGTACCGAGGCACGTACTCGCGAGACTAGAATTCAGCTGTGCTCGTCTACAGGCTATATGGTGGACTTAGCGGCAACAAAAGGAGTGTTCTACAGAGACACACTACAACTTTCGTCTAAATAGAACCAGATAAGAGAGCGCATAAAAGTAGACAACTAGAGACTAACACCAAACATAACCCAACCGATGTATCGCCCCTTCGCACCTCACGAGGAAGCAATTGCAAAGGCACTCACACAGTTAACAAGTTTTATTGCAGGTTTGTTGTTGTAGTTGTGCTAGCTTATTACACAAGTTTATTAGTATTAAAATAGCAGGTGCAAGTTGTTCTATGATCGAGTAGTACAGCTCCAAGTCGTCCATAACCGCGGACACGGCTTTTCGAAAAGATTTAACCCTGTAGGGGTGCCCAAATGTACCCAAACGCTCGAACAATCCTTCAGGCAAGTCTCGCACCCTTAATAAAAACAGGTGCGCCATTAGGATAGTCACGACTCGCACTCTCCTTCACTACAAACAAGTCCAGGAAGCCACCTAACTAAGTTTAACCCGAATCGAGAGTCCGGCCGAATCTTCGAGACGGACCTAGCTGTTGCGGAGACGGCTTCCGAGGCCCGACTCCACCCACGGGAGACGACCCTCTTCGGCATGCGATAAACGCTCGTGTCGCATAAACTATGCGTGCATGCAGAAAACAAACAAGGGGTTACAAGGCACCCACGGTTTCCCCCAAAGTAAATCGGACCATAAGATACAAGAGCTGCATGCACGCCAAACCCAAATGGAAAACCTCAAACTAGTTGTGGCCACTGGACAAGTGTGTAGATTCCGGCAGTGATCGAGGGGAGGCCCGTAAACGTACCCACGTCTGGTTAGAGCGCTCAGTCTCAGAACAGTTCATGCGATCTCGGGGTCCTAGGGGACACAAGTGAGCCGTCGGAAAACTGGCAAAATGACTCACCGATGCCTCTGCTTAATTCAATTTTAAGTATTAACAATAAAGTAAGCCATGAATATCTCCAACAACATATATCCATAAAGTAGAGCATGTGATAACTTCTCAACCCAAAAAGATAAAACAACTCCAACAACCTGAAGATGCCTATGACTCGCAAGGCCAACTCGAACAACAAGCACACTGTTAATAGGATGTATGAAAGGTTCTATGACTTTGTTTTGGGTAAACATGTGGATAGGACACGTGACTCAAACAAAAGCATCGTGACACAAGGCTAGAATATAGAGCTAGCGAGAGCAAAAATATTAAATGGGTAGAGAGAAAAGGGCTCGCCTAAAAAGATGGTCGAAGAACACCCGAAGAACTTGTCATTGCTCACATCACCACGAAGCGTCCTATCCGAGAAGAAGCAAAATGCTACAACAAGCAACGGATGCAACACTTACTACTACGGAAAAAGAATCAGCATGAGCATGTGAAGGTATGCATGACATGGTAATTATGATGCAATGCAACTTATCCAAATTGAGCGGAATAGGAATTCCGACACACACATATATGGTTCAAGTTGTTTTACTACGCGACAATTTAAATGTTTGTTAGCATGGCAAGACAAGGCATGTGTGATCTACACCAAAGTTAAATGAAGTGGGGAAACCATATTTGGTACTTCCCAAATACTTCATATGTTGTTTATTAGATGAGATGCAAACTACCATGGCACGACATGATGCGAGGTGCAAACAAGTATATGGAAGACATATTCAGATTCTATGCATTTTTCTGATCCAAAAACATATAAAATACTTTGCATTCCGAGTTACGGTTTAGAAGATATGATTTATGCAAGATTTAAATACTTGCAGGAAAAAAAAACAGAAACTGGGCTGGTTGAAACTGTCGCACGCCAGCGACGGACTGCTGCGGGCGGATCTGGGCCGAGGCCCATCAGTGGACAGATCTGAACAAAAAGATTGGGATTAAAAAGTGTTGGCTTTTGCCGGAACTAAGATTCGATCTCACAACCTCAAGGAGAAAACAAAGGGAACCAACCAGTTGGTTCGAAGCGGGCTTGTGATAATATGGTGGCGCGGTAGATTAAAACAATATCTGAAGCGAGATCTAGATCCAAACGTAGAGCTGCAGCAGAGGAACAGATCGGTGACGAGGAAGATTCAGACAAGGGCTGAAGCCTTCCGGCTTGACTGCAGGCGCAACCGGGACGAGCAGATGGAGGACATGGGCCTCGCCACGGCCAGAGGGTAGGCACAGGGAGCACAGGCGACGAGGCCGGAGGAGCTGGGAGCGCGGCGGCGTGCACGCGGGCTTGCAGCTGCAGAAGCAGGACGAGCTCCAGCTCGTTGTCATGGCGGACAGGTTCGGTCAGCAGGGGGACAGAAACACCACAAGAACTCGACGTCGGAGAAGAGAAAAGAACGGCGGTCTCACCAGGAAGTCGTGGGTGTGGTCAGAAAGGTCGGAGGAAGGCCGAAGCAGCCGGATTTCGCCGGAGACCGTACAGGAAGAAGAGGACCATGTCTTCAGTTCTTGGTGGATCGCGTCGATTCTTCGAGTGGAGACGACCCTGGCAGCAGGGCAAAGTCGAAGACGAGCTTGGCTCGTCGAGGAAGACCTCCGAGGTACGGCGCCATGGTGAGGTGCTTCGGTGACGTTCGGGAGCTTATGGAGGAGGAGAAGAAAAAGAGGGGAACCGAGGGGACGCCCTTATGGCTGCGCTAGAACCGAAGAGGGGAGAGGCTAGGGTTTGCAGGAGGGGATCTGAGGTGAGGATCAGAAGATAAGGAGGAGAGGGATCACGCGCCTGGCGTGGGCACGCAGGTGACGACAGCATCGGGAAGAAAAGAAGCACGCGTCCTGCGTGACTGGTTGTAGAAGACAACAAGTAAAGGGAAAAAAAGGTGGGCTTGAGAAAGTACTCTGGCTGGAGTTTGACGGGGTCCAAGATGGAAGAAAGGGCACAATCAGATCTTCAAAGAATTAAAGAGAGAGAGAGAGAGAAAGAATGGAAAGAATTAGGGAGTAACATTTACAAAACCTGATTTTAATTCAAAACAAGTTTTCAAATGGTGCAAATATCATAGTTTTGGTTTTTTAATTTAAAAATAGAGAAACAAGGAGAGGGTTTATTATAGACCCATACAAGCAAGAATAAAAGTAGAATTGTACCTCAAAATAATTTTAGATTTAATAAAAACATGCAAGATGAAAGATGCATGATGATGCATGGCGTCAAAATGACGTGAAAAAGAAAATAACAAACAATTCTAATATTAGGGATTTTTCCGGGTCGTTACAGTCGTGTTGTATGTAAGTATGCTTGAGCTGCCACCAGTGCTGCTTTAGGAGTCTTTGGTATAATATTTCCTTGCTCGTCGACCGATAGGAAGGACGAGTCGAGGTTTTTGGAGAGGCTTTGCCTTTCTGAATACTCAAGGTTTTCGAACCTTGATCCATGCCGATGATGCCTTTTGTTGCTTGTGTATGACGCGTCGCTACGTGCTCTGCGAGCAGCGTCGCTTACTGCAATGGCTGAGTCTTTTCTCTTCTGTATTTCAATCATCTCCTTCGCTAGTTGCTTCGACTGCTGTCTTAAGGCGTAGTGGTATCCCAAAAGCATATTCTTGCTGGCGTTTGTTGGTATTGGCGTGCAATGCTCTCCGGCTGTTTTGATTATTCTCCACTCGTCGACTGATAGTCGAATTTTCTCCCTAGTTGCAAGGGAATCTGCAGTTTCTCCTTCTGCTAAGTAATTCGCTCCTCTGTTTATGTTTGCTGGGTTGAGCACTGGATTGTTGTTTTCGTCGAGCTCTTCTGAGTTGTCTCCTATAATGGCGAGTACTTGGTATCGATTGTCGAGTTTGCTGTTGAAGCTTGAGAAGATCGAACTGTCATCTTCATGAAGCAATAATTCTGTCTTCCAGGTGTCTGTTGATTTGTCCGAGGTGTCGTCGTGGCAGATCATGAGGTCTTCAAGTTGAACTTCTAAGTCGAAATTCTCCATGGTTTCGTTGCTTTTTGCAATTTTTCCTTCTTCTGCTTCTGCGAAGCTGACCGGCGAGTTTACCTCGCTAGAAGAGCCTTCTGATGATTCCGACATTACTATTGTCTTGGACTCGCTTGCCGACGGACCCGGTTTCGCTGGATCTGAAAGGCTAATCGAACCTAGTGATCCGACACGAAAGTTTAAACTTCCGATCGTCAAATCCATATCTTGATCCATGCTCTCGAATACTTGCGTGAAACTTGACTGGTGAGGTTAAAAATCGACGGTTCCGAAGGGTATCTGGATTTCGTCGACTTCTAGGTTGCTGTTGGCCAAAGGCGAAAAAGCCGTCGAATTCATGATTCCAACGCCCAGAGTCCCCACGGTCGGCGCCAATTGACGAGGGTTAACTCGACAAATGTCCAATATGAAGGACTTAGGATCGGGGAAGTTGGGCGTCGGATGAACTCGAAGGTAAAATCAGCCAAACAAGGTGTGTATTGAAAGTAAACGTAGGGTGAACTTTGGCTTACTCTCAATCTGTCCCTCACCGTCCTCTCCTGGCCCCTATATATAGGTGGCCAGGTCTCAAGGATCGGGAGGGATCCGATATAAATTACAGTATCAACATACGGCATGAACTCGTATTTCAACAAGACAGAGGTCACATAGCAGTTAATCCGCTGAACATAATGTTTTTCAATCCTGATCCAGTTGTTAGGCAAACTTCTCAACAAAACAATGAGTCATTTTTTGAAATTCTAGAACAAACTATAATCAAAAGCAGAACATACGAGCGAGACCCAGGAAGTGCCAACATATTTTGGGTTACTTTTAAGACTTGATATCTGTTGGATTCGTCTCGCCCCCTCCCTATAGTCAAATCCTGGATCCGCCCCTGCAGACAAGCACTCATAACCCGGTCAAAACCAGCTCAACAAGTGCGGGAAGGACGGGCTCCACATGTGTCTTGACATACACACATGGAAACGATGGCGTGGATGCTCAACAATCTCTTCATCCCGCCCATTGACACAACGACCATTTGTGCCGCCTTTGGCTATTCTTCTCCACTTCCACATATGGCTCTCTCAGTGACAAATTGTTCTTGTCGTTTCTTTTAAGTGTTTTTATGATAAACTGAACTGAACTTTTTCTTTTATCTATCGGCCGACTTTATTACTCCCCCTGTCAAATGTACAAGGCCCCACATTCTTTTAGGTCTTCAATTTCATGAACAAAATATGTGTTACGTACGTGTGTATATATCACACTGGATTTATATGATGTAAGTTCCCAATGACATTTTTCGTGGCAATAACTCAGATTTTTTGAAGATGATATAACTCATTGTGTCGATCAAAATTGAGTATCTAAAATATGTGGGACATATTCTCTCTCTCTCTCTCTCTCTCTCTCCACTTTTCTTCATGTAATATTGGTTGGATGCTAACGCAACACGAACACCCATAAGAAACCATAAGTTGTTCGAAAAGAAAATGTAGTGGAAGTTATACGTTCAGTGCCTCTTTGATTTAAAGTAAATCATACTCCTACGTAGGTATTTTGGAGTAGGTATTTTGGAGGATTTCATTTCTTGAGAGATTTCAACAGAGTCGTTCGGTTCGTAGCTTTGCAATCATAAGAATGTTTCCTAGGGTGTACTTTGGTGCAAATGCAAGGTAAATTTTCCACACAACCTAACCTCGCAGGAACTTTCCCTGCATCTAATGTTTCAACAAAGTTCACAGGTTTTCCATGCACCTAATGATTCAATATGGCAATGACATCATTAGGTGCATATGCAAAGTAAATTTTCTACACAGCCTAAACTCGTGAAAACAATATTCCCTGCACCTAATGCTTCAACAAAGTTCACATGTTTTTCCTGCACCTGATGATTCAATATGGCAATGACATCATAATATTGGTATGCCACCGAAACTCACCGAACAGACTTCCAAAAATTTACAGTCTACACACCGGAGCAAACTGGACTTACTTTTCTTGCCTCCAATTTACGCAAGCATCACATATTCACCCCGATTCATTCTACCTTTCAATCTGACCAAACTGATGGAATCAACTGAATGATTGATTCTAGGAATTGGATATGATGAATCTCTTATTCCTGATTAGTTACGGTTGGAGCAGGAGCATTCCTGAAGATCTTCCGGACCACCCACTGGACGGGTCTCAGCAGCTGTGATCTCTTCTTGCGCCAGAACCAAATTGCCGCGCTGTACTGCTCATTCCGAATCTTCCTTGTTGCCGCCTTCCAGTCAAACTTCTCCATCTCCATCCTGGCGGCCTTCCCCATTGTCACTCTCAACTCTTCGCAGGAGAGGAGGCTTTCAATCTTGCCAACACAGTCATCCACATCCCCTGGAGTGTACAGAAAGCTGGTCTTTCCCTCCTGATCCTCAGGTATAATGTCAGGTATACCTCCAGCTCGAGCAGCGACCACCGGAACTCCAGATGACATTGCCTCCAGCACAACAAAACCAAGAGTCTCTGACTCCGAAGGCATCACAAACACATCCCCACTGGCATATGCCTGCGATAGTTCTTCCCCTTGCAATGTCCCTGTGAACACTGCAGGCATTCCTGAAAACATGTCTTCAAGTTCAGGCCTGCAGTGAAAGTTCTTGTTAAGTATAGCAACAGTTTCAATCTCTCAATACAAAAAAGAAGAAGCAAGGCTCATGATAATAAGCAAGAGCTTCTTCAGAGAAGAAATCAGCTACTTAGCAATTTCAACAGTTAAGCGACACATTTGTTGCTTTTGCTACTGAAGAAAGAGGCTAACTAGTTTTCTAGACGACGATGCACACCTGAATGGGCCATCTCCAATAAATGCAATTCTTGATCCTGGAAGTCGGTCCATGACTCTGGAAAAAAACAGAACCCAATATGAGAAATGAGTGATACTTGGTGAACACAGGTTATGTCTTGAATGGGAATTAGATCAAAACTAAAATCATGTCAATAACATTATGATAGCAATATGGGAACACGAGCAAGCAGTAAATAAGCTTCTATCACACATACCATTCAGTTTGCACTGGAACATTAATAATCATACAAGTCATGAGCTCACCTCTTATGAAAATCCAAGCTTTTCTCAACTCCTAAGCGTCCAACATAGATTATTAGTGGCTTGTCTGGTTCACCATTCCTGATACAATAGAAGAAACATACAAGCAACAAAATTAGATACACGAAGGATTTATTTGATCATCTGAATTCATTCAGCAATTTTTTGTACATATTGGGTGAGGTGGGAGCTCTAGCATAATTGCAACTGCATTATAAATGGACCCGCAGAGCAAAGAAGGTTACATACGTTAGCCTTGAACGCATTTCCTGATTACGGAAACGAGGATGGAAGCTTTCTGAATCCACACCCTTGTTCCATAAGCGTATCTTGTTGGCTGGAAACCATGCACCATGAGAGTAAGATGTTTGAAGTAAAATAACATGATAGTAGTATGTATGTTTGTGCAAACCTGCTGTAACACGGGCAGCTTGAAGGTCCCTGCCAATGGCAACTGATGGTACCAATGTGAGATCTGCAGCTCGGTGCAAGAATTCTGTAGCAAGCAAAAAATTCTATCAGCTGGCTAGTCTGGCAACAGGAGTTGGTATGTTTGTATAGTAGTAGTAAATGAGTGAGAACTTACTTATGATTAGCCACATGGGCTTGACAAGCCAGCTAAAAGTATATCTGGGTATATAACTGCCAGAAACAAGATGGATCAGCTCTCCTCTTTTAGATGGATGAATAAGCCCAAAATGCATTGTATTTGTAGGTGTCATTCAGAAAATGCACATGCTACTACCAACAATTCTGTTTTTCTGCTAGGAGCAGAAGATGAAATGGTCTAGTTGCACTTCAAGTTGTGGCACACAAGTTTCTTTTTTCTATTTGTGTTCAGAGCTATTAGATGTTGACAAGTTGAAGCTGTTCTAGGTGGTATGAATTGGCAGAGAAGAAGGGTAGTCAACTCACATTGGAACATGGGTGTGGTACGACATTACTAGAGGGACACAGAGCAACTTTGCGATGATTAGAGCACCGAACACCTGCAAATTCAATTCCATCCATTCGTGAATAAGAAGACAGACGAGATCTCTAATGATCACACGGAGGTGTCGGCCAACTGATTAAGGGAAATCGGTCAGTAGGTAGCCTACCATGATTCCTGGGGAAGATGCGTGGATAATGTCGGGCTTGAACCTGGCGACCTCCCCGATGATCCTCGGGCTGAGTGCGAGCGACAGCGGCACCTTCTGGTACCAGGGGCAAGGGAAGCTCCACGATCCGACGAGCTTGGCGCCGTGGAACTCGTCGGGCACGCCCTCGTGGGTGGTGACGACGATGACCTCGTCGCCCATCTCGCGGAGGTACTTGATGAAGTTCTGGAAGCGGTTCTTGTAGCCGGAGACGTAGGCGAAGGGGGAGGGCTCGACGAAGAGCGCGATGCGGCGGGGCCGGGAGTCGGCCTCCGGGTCCGGGGCTGGCGGGGGCTCCTCCGCGTCGTACAGCCCGTCGTCGCGTTCCCGCAGCAGGACCGGCCACGACGACGAGGAGGAGGAGGAGGAGGCGCTGGTGCTATACGATGAGGATGATGGTGACGGGGATGGGAGGAGGAGGCGGCGGTGCAGGTGGCGGAGAGGGAGGAACCCGGCCCTGGGGCGCGCCGGCGGCGGGATCAGAGGGAGAGGCACGAGGATGGACGCCGCCCCCGCCATCCCCTCGCGGCAACTGACCCTCTTCCGCCCCTGGATTTGGTTGAATCGACTGAGTTCCAAGGATGAAGGAAGAGCTGCAGAAGGGAGTGTGCAAAGTCCGAGAGGTTCAGGGTCTCCGGCGCACCGGCATATTCGAATGACTCTCCGGTAAACAGATGCCACACAGGCGACGCGAGGCGAGCATATTCGAATCCAGAATCGAATTTGATTTTTGAGCAAACATCGATTTTGTTCCTCCTCTTTTGGGGGACCCTCCGTACGTTTTGAGCAATCGCAGAAGCCAAATCCCAGCAAACATTTCGGTTCCATGTGATATCACATTATCCGATTCTAGCCAATCAGCTCCAAGTCCAACCAGAGCCACAGCCACTCACCAGACCAGCTCCTTTTTTTTGTTGACAACGCCTTTTTTGTTGTTGAGAAATATCAAACCAGATGCAGCATCTTCTCCTCTTTTGGGTTTCGTTTCCCGATCGCTCCCTATGGTTCTGAGCCAGCCTGCACTACACAAAATACTAAAATACCTGGGCCTGGCGATCTAATAATGGGCCTTGGCCCAGTTAAATATCAGAAATTTTATGGAGAAGTCAAAGGGGGTGGAGGGGTTATCTGAGATTTTAGTCTCACACCGTCGATGTATAAAGATTTTAGCGGCTTGTACATGACCTCACATGATCCAATTGAGTGTATTTGTCACATCTCACATTTATTTGTTTTTATTATATGAAATTTGTGATTCTAGACTTTCACGACACACGAGTTAGCAGTAAAGAGTTCGTGGGCAGTTTCTGGGACATAGACACAACGTGATGCATGGGTGTTATTGTTCCAAGTTATATTATCGATATAAGACAAGAGCAACACAAACCTAAATATTTCTCATCTCCGTCGTCGATCCATTTCCTATTGTGTGCAAGGAAATCGATAGTCTCCCGACTCAGGTTGCTTTGTCTTCCTCGACTAAATCAATCGTTAGGCTTCGCCAACTCTCATTTGTCTTTACCCTACTACATCATTGTCTTTTTGTCGACAATGACCCACGGGTCCTCGATATTAGCCTACCTAGTTTTCGGCCCAGGTAGGGCGTCTGCTGAAGGGATGGCATGGCCCATAAGCACAACTGTCTGGCGCGGCCCAGGAGCGAGACTTGGCGTGCAATGCAAGAACTCGAAGGAACAAGACCTAGTCGAATTAAGACTTGATTAGGGTTTTCACCTACCGCTTTTGTACGTAGTTAACTTGGAGAGCAATCCCGAGACCCAACCTTCGCATATAAAAGGTTGGGAGGGAGGTCCAAGGTCTCCCCCTAGACACTTTTCGCCATCATCCACCCGAGCGCTCGTACCCTCAAGAGCTCCTCACCTTCGGCTAGATCCAATCTATGCCACCACTGTAAACACACCCCTGTAAACGCCCCAACAATAAAGTTAGGGTCGTAGGGCGCTGGTTGGAGCGTGAGGGCGTTGAGATCCCGTTCACACTCAGAGATCGTCGGGTAGACTGCGGCGATGCCTCCACGAGGATCTTCACAGCCAGCGATCTCGTGAAGCGAGAAATCTCCGTCACCCACGAAGTGATAGGCGTCGCAATCGCCGCAATATGCGGTGGTTGGGGATGGTGGCGGATCTTGAAAGTTGTTCGACCCGACTGATGGGGTCGATGATTCCAGCACTGGATCTGCCTTCGCCGATGTTGGCGGCGGTGTTGACGAGGGAGTGTTTTCGACCGTCAACTGTGTGACTTCGGTCAATGGAGTAACTAAATCTGCAGCAGGCGTGGGTGGGCCGATGATGNAGGCATTCCTGAAAACATGTCTTCAAGTTCAGGCCTGCAGTGAAAGTTCTTGTTAAGTATAGCAACAGTTTCAATCTCTCAATACAAAAAAGAAGAAGCAAGGCTCATGATAATAAGCAAGAGCTTCTTCAGAGAAGAAATCAGCTACTTAGCAATTTCAACAGTTAAGCGACACATTTGTTGCTTTTGCTACTGAAGAAAGAGGCTAACTAGTTTTCTAGACGACGATGCACACCTGAATGGGCCATCTCCAATAAATGCAATTCTTGATCCTGGAAGTCGGTCCATGACTCTGGAAAAAAACAGAACCCAATATGAGAAATGAGTGATACTTGGTGAACACAGGTTATGTCTTGAATGGGAATTAGATCAAAACTAAAATCATGTCAATAACATTATGATAGCAATATGGGAACACGAGCAAGCAGTAAATAAGCTTCTATCACACATACCATTCAGTTTGCACTGGAACATTAATAATCATACAAGTCATGAGCTCACCTCTTATGAAAATCCAAGCTTTTCTCAACTCCTAAGCGTCCAACATAGATTATTAGTGGCTTGTCTGGTTCACCATTCCTGATACAATAGAAGAAACATACAAGCAACAAAATTAGATACACGAAGGATTTATTTGATCATCTGAATTCATTCAGCAATTTTTTGTACATATTGGGTGAGGTGGGAGCTCTAGCATAATTGCAACTGCATTATAAATGGACCCGCAGAGCAAAGAAGGTTACATACGTTAGCCTTGAACGCATTTCCTGATTACGGAAACGAGGATGGAAGCTTTCTGAATCCACACCCTTGTTCCATAAGCGTATCTTGTTGGCTGGAAACCATGCACCATGAGAGTAAGATGTTTGAAGTAAAATAACATGATAGTAGTATGTATGTTTGTGCAAACCTGCTGTAACACGGGCAGCTTGAAGGTCCCTGCCAATGGCAACTGATGGTACCAATGTGAGATCTGCAGCTCGGTGCAAGAATTCTGTAGCAAGCAAAAAATTCTATCAGCTGGCTAGTCTGGCAACAGGAGTTGGTATGTTTGTATAGTAGTAGTAAATGAGTGAGAACTTACTTATGATTAGCCACATGGGCTTGACAAGCCAGCTAAAAGTATATCTGGGTATATAACTGCCAGAAACAAGATGGATCAGCTCTCCTCTTTTAGATGGATGAATAAGCCCAAAATGCATTGTATTTGTAGGTGTCATTCAGAAAATGCACATGCTACTACCAACAATTCTGTTTTTCTGCTAGGAGCAGAAGATGAAATGGTCTAGTTGCACTTCAAGTTGTGGCACACAAGTTTCTTTTTTCTATTTGTGTTCAGAGCTATTAGATGTTGACAAGTTGAAGCTGTTCTAGGTGGTATGAATTGGCAGAGAAGAAGGGTAGTCAACTCACATTGGAACATGGGTGTGGTACGACATTACTAGAGGGACACAGAGCAACTTTGCGATGATTAGAGCACCGAACACCTGCAAATTCAATTCCATCCATTCGTGAATAAGAAGACAGACGAGATCTCTAATGATCACACGGAGGTGTCGGCCAACTGATTAAGGGAAATCGGTCAGTAGGTAGCCTACCATGATTCCTGGGGAAGATGCGTGGATAATGTCGGGCTTGAACCTGGCGACCTCCCCGATGATCCTCGGGCTGAGTGCGAGCGACAGCGGCACCTTCTGGTACCAGGGGCAAGGGAAGCTCCACGATCCGACGAGCTTGGCGCCGTGGAACTCGTCGGGCACGCCCTCGTGGGTGGTGACGACGATGACCTCGTCGCCCATCTCGCGGAGGTACTTGATGAAGTTCTGGAAGCGGTTCTTGTAGCCGGAGACGTAGGCGAAGGGGGAGGGCTCGACGAAGAGCGCGATGCGGCGGGGCCGGGAGTCGGCCTCCGGGTCCGGGGCTGGCGGGGGCTCCTCCGCGTCGTACAGCCCGTCGTCGCGTTCCCGCAGCAGGACCGGCCACGACGACGAGGAGGAGGAGGAGGAGGCGCTGGTGCTATACGATGAGGATGATGGTGACGGGGATGGGAGGAGGAGGCGGCGGTGCAGGTGGCGGAGAGGGAGGAACCCGGCCCTGGGGCGCGCCGGCGGCGGGATCAGAGGGAGAGGCACGAGGATGGACGCCGCCCCCGCCATCCCCTCGCGGCAACTGACCCTCTTCCGCCCCTGGATTTGGTTGAATCGACTGAGTTCCAAGGATGAAGGAAGAGCTGCAGAAGGGAGTGTGCAAAGTCCGAGAGGTTCAGGGTCTCCGGCGCACCGGCATATTCGAATGACTCTCCGGTAAACAGATGCCACACAGGCGACGCGAGGCGAGCATATTCGAATCCAGAATCGAATTTGATTTTTGAGCAAACATCGATTTTGTTCCTCCTCTTTTGGGGGACCCTCCGTACGTTTTGAGCAATCGCAGAAGCCAAATCCCAGCAAACATTTCGGTTCCATGTGATATCACATTATCCGATTCTAGCCAATCAGCTCCAAGTCCAACCAGAGCCACAGCCACTCACCAGACCAGCTCCTTTTTTTTGTTGACAACGCCTTTTTTGTTGTTGAGAAATATCAAACCAGATGCAGCATCTTCTCCTCTTTTGGGTTTCGTTTCCCGATCGCTCCCTATGGTTCTGAGCCAGCCTGCACTACACAAAATACTAAAATACCTGGGCCTGGCGATCTAATAATGGGCCTTGGCCCAGTTAAATATCAGAAATTTTATGGAGAAGTCAAAGGGGGTGGAGGGGTTATCTGAGATTTTAGTCTCACACCGTCGATGTATAAAGATTTTAGCGGCTTGTACATGACCTCACATGATCCAATTGAGTGTATTTGTCACATCTCACATTTATTTGTTTTTATTATATGAAATTTGTGATTCTAGACTTTCACGACACACGAGTTAGCAGTAAAGAGTTCGTGGGCAGTTTCTGGGACATAGACACAACGTGATGCATGGGTGTTATTGTTCCAAGTTATATTATCGATATAAGACAAGAGCAACACAAACCTAAATATTTCTCATCTCCGTCGTCGATCCATTTCCTATTGTGTGCAAGGAAATCGATAGTCTCCCGACTCAGGTTGCTTTGTCTTCCTCGACTAAATCAATCGTTAGGCTTCGCCAACTCTCATTTGTCTTTACCCTACTACATCATTGTCTTTTTGTCGACAATGACCCACGGGTCCTCGATATTAGCCTACCTAGTTTTCGGCCCAGGTAGGGCGTCTGCTGAAGGGATGGCATGGCCCATAAGCACAACTGTCTGGCGCGGCCCAGGAGCGAGACTTGGCGTGCAATGCAAGAACTCGAAGGAACAAGACCTAGTCGAATTAAGACTTGATTAGGGTTTTCACCTACCGCTTTTGTACGTAGTTAACTTGGAGAGCAATCCCGAGACCCAACCTTCGCATATAAAAGGTTGGGAGGGAGGTCCAAGGTCTCCCCCTAGACACTTTTCGCCATCATCCACCCGAGCGCTCGTACCCTCAAGAGCTCCTCACCTTCGGCTAGATCCAATCTATGCCACCACTGTAAACACACCCCTGTAAACGCCCCAACAATAAAGTTAGGGTCGTAGGGCGCTGGTTGGAGCGTGAGGGCGTTGAGATCCCGTTCACACTCAGAGATCGTCGGGTAGACTGCGGCGATGCCTCCACGAGGATCTTCACAGCCAGCGATCTCGTGAAGCGAGAAATCTCCGTCACCCACGAAGTGATAGGCGTCGCAATCGCCGCAATATGCGGTGGTTGGGGATGGTGGCGGATCTTGAAAGTTGTTCGACCCGACTGATGGGGTCGATGATTCCAGCACTGGATCTGCCTTCGCCGATGTTGGCGGCGGTGTTGACGAGGGAGTGTTTTCGACCGTCAACTGTGTGACTTCGGTCAATGGAGTAACTAAATCTGCAGCAGGCGTGGGTGGGCCGATGATGGAGATCAACTCGGCAGCACCGTCATTATCCATGCGGAAGTTGAACAACCCGAAGGTCATCTCGAAACCTCTGATTCTTGTCAAGGTCGGCCCCATCGAGCATGAGATGGGGTCGTCGATTGCAGCCACTGGAGTGTCGATGGCGACCATTGGAGCATAGTCGACGATGGTTGGTGAATAGAGTGTACCGACGGTTGGCGAAGCAATGTCGACGATGGTCGGCGAAGCGGTGTCGACGATGGTTGGCAAAGCGGTGTCGATGTCGATGGTTGGCGATGCGTAATCGACGGCGGTTGCTGGTGATGAGCCGACGACTCTTGGTGACGCAGATGAGTTGATGGAGACCGTCGATGCAGGCGAGTCGATGATGGTTGGCGAAGGAGCTGGCGAATCCGTAGATCCAGATCTCGTCGTCCCCATGGTCGGCGCCAATTGACGAGGTTTATCCCCAGCAATGCCCATGCTTGAGGGCTTTCGATTCATGGAGCGTATGTGGGATCCGGCGAACTCGACGGTGATCAGACGACACAGGGAAACACAGGTTTTACCCAGGTTCGGCCTCCTTGATGGGTAAAGACCTACGTCCTGCTTGTCTGACTTTATTACTGGAGCATTTACAAGGGTGTGTTTATAGTGGTGGCGTAGATTGGATCTAGCCAAAGGTGAGGAGCTCTCGAGGGTACGAGCGCTCGGGTGGATGATGGCGAAAAGTGTCTAGGGGGAGACCTTGGACCTCCCTCCCAACCTTTTATATGCAAAGGTTGGGTCTCGGGATTTCTCTCCAAGTTAACTACGTACACAAGCGGTAGGTGAAAACCCTAATCAAGTCCTAATTCGACTAGGTCTTGTTCCTTCGAGTTCTTGCATTGCACGCCAAATCTCGCTCCTGGGCCACGCCAGCTTATGGGCCTTGCCATCGCTTTAGCAGACGCCCTACCTGGGCCGAAAACCAGGTAGGCTAATATCGAGGACCCGTGGGTCATTCCTTCGTCAACTGTGTTGTAATCCATTCTCGTGATCTATCTTGTATGTTTGATCTAGTTATGGAGATTTTCACCGGCATGCGTATGCCATGTTAGATGTCATCATTATGTTTGTTTATCTAAGCTGTTACATAAATTCCAAGTTTTATTAATACTAGCTACTATATTTCCAACACATCAATTATGTTTCCATCAGGGTACCACACAAACATGTCCATATTTAGGTCATTTTTAGTTCTATATGAAATTTATTTAGACCTAACATTACATACACGATTTTTTTTGGAATGTAATATCCATGAGGCAACAAGTTTATGACTGGCCAATGAACACTGAAAGTTATGCCTCTTTTATTTTGCATGATTTCCAAAACATATGAATATGAAAATATAGGTGTTGAATATTTTAGTGTGGACTTGGTAAAACATAAAGAAGTTTGACTTGGGACCAAGCTAAAGCTTCGAGTAATTTGAATGAAGGGAATATACATTATCAAAAAGTGTGACTAAATCCTCTCTATCACTCAATTGTATAATGGAATTATGCTTTCCAACCTTGATATGTTGTTTTATATGCACTCATTCTGGTAGCATAACTAAAATATCTTATTGTTGGTTACAATTTGTTAGCTAAACATTCGCTCGTAATGTCACACTCTCCACATAAATATCTTATTTTCTAGTCGCATCGAGCTATTTTGTCGGATTATCTATGACCATGCAAATATCAGTACGCTTGAGCATCCTGATACAACTCCACATACACCCTAAATTATGTTCACATTAATCATGTTGTTAGGTGCATGCCCAATGCAAGGATTTTGAGCCAAGATATCTAGGACTTCCAACCTCAGAGGGTAGAAAAGGGTACATTTTGATCTTCCAAAGACCGTTCGGCAAATAGAAACACAAATTAGGCTGAGAAATTAATGTCCATGGGGGAAAAGGACGTGGTAATCAAGTCGATTGCCTCCATTCCATTTTATGTCATAAGTACATTCAAGCTCCCGGCTGAGTTCCACAAAGACTATCTACGAATCGTGAGAAACATCTAGTGGGGTGAATATGAGAAGAAAATAAAAGTGCATTGGGTTGCATGGGATATTTTGACAAAGTCGGGGAATTTTTGGGAGTTTGTTTTACAGACACAAAGCTTATGACCAAGCCCTCCTTTCTAGATATTTGTTGGAGAATCCTAAAACACTCAAACAACCTATGTACTAGAATCCTCAATTCAATCTACTTCCCTAGAAGTAACTTTCTAGACATGGTCTTGTGACATGACGCCTCTCCCTCTTAGCATGGTACTCATTTTTGCCTCTAACTACTCAAAGAAGACCTCGTAAGGAGGATTGGTTATGGAGAAGTGAAGGGTTTCACGACATGGAAAACAAAAAATCCTACAAGAGCAAAGAAAACTGATACGTCTCAAACGTATCCATAATTTTGATGCTCCATGCTTGTTTTTACACCATTTGCCTTGTGTTTCGTTACACTTCGTGGCATTTTTATGCGATTTCCGAAACTAACCTATTGACAAGATGCCACAGTGCCAGTTCCCTATTTTCTGCTATTTTTGTGTTTCAGAAAAGCTACATAGGAAATATTCTCAGAATTGGACGAAACAAGTTCGGAAACTCCTATTTTACCCGGATGAAGGACGAAGACCAAACGGTGGCCAGAGAGGGGCCAGAGGCCAGCCTCACCATGAGGGGGCGCGGCCCAGCCCCTGGCCGCGCCCACCTGTGGTGAGACCACCCTGGTCCACCTCTGACAACGCCCCTTCGCCTATAAGAAGCCTCCCGACGGAAAACCCAAAAACAATCGGCGTTTTTCTCAGAACAGTTCCGCAGCGCCGCCGCCGTCGAAGACAAATTTCGGGGGACAGAAGTCTCTGTTCCGGCACCCTGCCGGGACGAGGAAGTGTTTCCGGAGCCGTCTCCATCGGTCTCCATCGCCGTCTCCGCCGTCTCCATCGACCTCACCGCCATCTCCATCGCCGTTGCTGTCTCCTATGATGAGGAGGGAGTAGTTCTCCCCCGAGGCTGAGGGCTCTACCGGTAGCTATGTGGTTCACTGATGATCCACAAGTATAGGGGATCGCAACAGTCTTCGAGGAAAGTAAAACCCAAATTTATTGATTCGACACAAGGGGAGCCAAAGAATATTTATAAGCCTTAACAGATGAGTTGTCAATTCAGCTGCACCTGGAAACAGACTTGTTCACAGCGGTTTATCAGTAGCACAAGTTTTATAGTGGTGATAGTAGTGAAATAGTAACAACAATAGTAAAATAAAAGCGGTAATAGTAGCAATAGTAAACATTAGGATAAAATACTGTAGGCATAGGGATGGATATACGGGCGTTGTATGGATAAGATAATTCATGAAATCAGTGAGACATGGATATTGCAGATAAATAATGATAAAGCATCCTAGTACTAACAATCATAGGCATGTATTCCATATATAGTCGTACGTGCTCGCAATGAGAAACTTGTACAACATCTTTTGTCCTACCAGCCTGTTGCAGCAGGGCCTCAAGGGAAACTACTGGTAATTAAGGTACTCCTTTTAATAAAGTACCAGAGCAAAGCATTAGCACTCGGTGAACACATGTGACCCTCACATCATAGCCATCCCCTCTGGTTATCCCAATTTCTGTCACTTTGGGGCCTCAGGTTCCGGACAACAATATGTGTAAACAACTTGTAGGTAAGACCGTAAATAACAAGTATCATCATAAAACAATAACAAGTTCAGATATGAGATCATGGCACTCGGGCCCAAAGTGACAAGCATTAAGCACAACAAGTTGCAACAATGTCATAAGCACTAATAAAAGATACTAGGCACTAAGCCCTAACAATCTCATAGCAAATTACATGAATGATCTCATCCAATCCCTACCATCCCCTTCGCTTGCAGCGGGAATTACTCACACATGGATGGGGGAGTCATGGATGGTTGATGGAGAGACGTCGGTGATGATGATGATGAAGATCTCCTCCAAATCCCCGTCCTAGCAGGGTGCCAGAACAGAGTTTCTGGTTCCGAATCGCGGTTTTTGGTGGCGGCGGCGCAGCGGAAGTCTATCTGGGAAAAACGCCAAACCCCCGCTCCTTTCAGGTCAGAGGGTATATGTAGGCAGAAGGAGGGGTCGAGGCGACAGCCGAGGCGGCCACACAACAGGTGGGCACAGCCAGGCCTGGGCCACGCCCCCTGGTTGTGTGGTGGCCTCCTGGCCCCTCTCCGTCTCGTCTTCTGGCTCCGAGGGTCTTCTGGTGAAATAGGATTTTTGCAATATTTTCCCGAATTTTTACTGAAGTTGGATTTCTGCACAAAAACGAGACACCAGAGCAATTCTGCTGAAAACAGCGTTAGTCCGCATTAGTTGCATTCAAAACACACAAATTAGAGGAGAAACAATAGCAAAAGTGTTCGGGAAAGTAGATACGTTTTGGACGTATCAACTCCCCACAAGCTTAGCTATTTGCTTGTCCTCAAGCAATTCAGTTAACAACTGAGAGCGATAAAAGAAACTTTCACGAACACATTTGCTTCATATGATGTATATATACTCACTATATGATCAAGTACCCAGACAATTCATAATAATAAATATGCAACTAACGTTACCTCATAGTCAAGCAAGCTATGAAAGAGTGCCAATACACTAATAACAAGTAACATGAACATAAGAAGCTACAAGATTGTAATGTTCGTAAATGATATAGAAGAGTGGTATCCCGCTTGCCTTTATTTGTGGAGCAAAACATAAATGCTGAGGCACCTTTGAAGTCCAAAGGAAGGCTAGAAGTAAAAATATCAAAGATACAAGCATCAAAGTTATACCACAATTAACCGTGTTCTGGGACAAGCACATTACACTAATAATAACAGCTATGCTCTCAAGAAGGTGCTTAAAGTTAGAAGATGAAGACTCAACATAAAAGTAAAAGAAAGGCCCTTCGCAGAGGGAAGCAGTGATTTAACATGTCCTAGAGCTTTTCATTTGTAAAACATAGATAAAAAATTTATTTTAAGACGTGGTTGTTTCATGTCAACGACTGGCAATGGGGACTTGCTATCTTCCATAATAAACAAGTGAGAGCGGTTCCGAGTTCTTTGAAAATTTGGCACATTGGTGCTCTTTTATAAAGCTTTGGCACTCCTCCCCACCTTTTCCTTTCTCAAACCATGGCTAACCGATTCCATCGGGTTCCCACCAACTTTCACATACCATGGAGGAGTGCCTTTTTTCTATCTTTTTAGAATTAGATTACAATGGTCTGACCAGCTCCCTTGCAAAATTAATGACGAGCAGATGAAGCTGCCTAGTCGAGGGGTACTCAATTTAATATGGAAGATAGAAATTCCGACCACTATGTCCCCATGAGCTAAAAATAGTGGCACAAAATGAGAAGTAGTTGAAAGTTTTGAAAGATAGCACATAAAAATTTACTTGGAATGGCTTTGAAATACCATGCATAGGAATTTATAGTGGACTCTTTGGTAGACTTGGTTTTTGGTGATTGGATGCGCGAGAAGTATTCCCTCTCAATACAAGTGAAGGCTAGCAAAAGACTGGGAAGCGACAATCGAGAGAGCAATAGCTGTCATAATCATGCTTGCGATAAAACAAAATTAATATAGGCACAAAAATGATACAAGAACTCTGAGGCAAAGTAAATCATCAAGGCTTAATTGACTTTTTGTTCAGTCATATGCATGCTTGAGCATGTGCCAAGTCGATTCAAATGAAACTTTCAGAGGTGGATACCACAATAACATACCATATTATGAATAAAACAATGCAAGCAAGCATCTACATGACATGCTACAAACTATTAGTAAATTAGAACTAATCATATGAGAGCAAGAACTACAAAGTATCCATTAGATAACATATACCTTACATGAACCGACTAAGCATGTCCGCATAGATGAGTATATGTACAAAAATGAAAACAAATAGAGTTCACACTAGCCTCTTACCACATCTCGGATTGTCATATGTCGTCATTATTGCCTTTCACTTGCATGGCTTGAATAATATGAAGTGAATACCAAACTCCAAAGGAGTCACGGGAGACTGAACTCTGCAACGAACTTTACAAAACCGAAGAAGAACAATAAATATTTTTGGGTTTTCGATTTTTGAAACAAGAACAGAAGGAAATAGAAAACAAAGCAAAATATTTTTGGATTTTTCAAATATCAAACCGAAAATAGCAAGTAAAGCAAACCAAAGCTAGCAATTGAAAAGTCAAACAAAGAGAAACAACGGAAATATTTTTGGTCTTTTTGTGTTTTGGAAAGTAGAAATAAAAATAAGAACAATAAAGAAAGCGAAACATGGATATACATAGGACCGACAAAATATGATATGTAGATGAGTGAACCGTCGGCGTACCTCCCCCCAAGCTTAGGCTTTTGGCCTAAGTGGAGATCAAAACGTTGTCTCGAAAACATGCCCCATGCCGGTGGGTCATCATTGGCATAGTCATAGCTTGGCCCTTGCGAAGATGAAGCAGATGGTGTATAATCATAATAAGGTTGCTGATATGGAAACTCTGTAATGTTAGAAGGCTGGACCGACTCCTCGGTCGCCTCTTCATTGTGCACGGGCCATGGGTGCTCTTCCATGTATGCGTCGAGCTCACCCTCTGTGAGTGACCATCCGTTCCTGCGATCAAGGTTAAACAAACAAGGTGCAGGCAGATGGACTGATCGATCAGTCTTCACTACCTTCCAGGTAGATTTCTTGAAGAAGGTTATCTCAAACGTCAAGTTATTTAAATAGGAATGAGGAGAAACAAACTTATGATGTAGCATGGAATTAAGATCGAGTTTCTCAACGGGGAACTGGAGATCTAACATATGAGGCACTAAACCATGCAAAGCTAATAAGCGTGAAGCAACAAGACCTCCACAGATCCCTCCTTTCTCACGGTTAGCATCAAGACAAAAAGCTATTAAAGCACCCAAATTATAAGTCCTATCACCTCTCAAGGCAGCATCAATAAAAGCTAGATCACAGCAGGATAACTTACTTGCAGCTTTCCTAGCGAGTACACACTTGGTAATAAAGTAGGCAAAATATCGAATGGATGGGAAATGAATATTTCGAATTTTACCACCCTCTCCTGTGAAGCTTTTTCCTTGACAAATCTCCCCATATAGGTCCATCAATGGCCTAGGCCGTTCCTTCATCCTTTCGCGCGATCCCCACTGTGGTACTCTAATGGCTGCACAGAAAACATCAAAGGGCAAGTCCACAGATTTATTGTAGATTTTATAATGAACCATGGGGTTAGATGTAGACCAATTAAATTTGAAGTCCTGCACCACAGACATTGTTAGTTTAGCAAATTGGGGTGGTTCACCATCAACAAAATGCTCCAATCCTGCATTAGAGAGTAAAGTTTGAAAGTCCTGCAGGATTCCGGCAGCATTCATGAACTCTGAGCATGGATAGATTGAGGGAAAGACCCTATCTTCATGGTGAACTCTCATGACTTCATGCACTTCTAGTTCATGTTGAAAGAGTTGGTATGCATTCTCCTCCATTTCTGAAATTTTTAACAAACCTCGTAAAAAATGATTTTGAGACAAACACATGTAGGGAACTACTATAGGGAGTTACTAGAGGGCTAACATGCATCAAAATAACATTTCTAAGCAATAGAACAAGCATGCAAACTCATTTCACCTGTCACCTATAGAGCTAAAATACTCAAGAAATACTTCACTAAACAAAATGCTACTTGGACAATCGGAGGAGTCACATACCGGAGAACAAATGCTCCAAATCTCAGCAACAATGATGGGCTGAGCAAGAAGATCGAAAAATCGAGATGGAGAGCAGCAAGAACACGAGTTTGAGCTGGTGTGTCATTATTTTCGGGAGAGAGAAAGAGCTGGGGAGGAAGAGATAAGTGAGAGGCCAGGGGCCCCCCCACACAACAGGTGGGCGCGGCCAAGGCTGGGCCGCGCCCCCTGGTTGTGTGGTGGCGTGGCAGGTCCCCCTGAGGTCTCCCAGGTGCCTCTCTGCCCCATTTTTGACATAAAATTTAAAAAGATTTTTCTGGAATTTTTCGAGAAACTTTATTTTCGAGGATTTTTCAGAAAAACGATGAGAGAATAAAACTCGGGAAAACGACGGTGGAGCGATAGAAAGCAAATCAAAACCAAGTATGCAGCAGCTCTAAGATACTCTAATCATGTAACTAAATAGAGAGAACAAAAATAAATGAACAAGTAAATATAAGTGAGGTAAAGTAAATGCGGTGAAAATGAAGTTTCGTTCATATAAAATCACTTTGTTAACAAGGTTGATCAAGTCTTGTTACCAAACTAACTTTTTATGAGGCAAAACTTTGCATTTCACTATATGCTTATGTTACCTCGACCTTGATAGAGATAGTCCCAATCATGACAATTTTATATTCTTCCTTGGGCTTTCGCTCTGAACAAATAATTTGACCAACTCGAATGGTCTCAACATGCTTGATTGAATTTAGAGCATTCTTTCTATCAATCTTCTTGGGAAAATAAACCATATATTCTTTGTCATTGACATTAAAAGTTACTTTTCCTTGATTGCAATTAATAACAGCACCTGCAGTGTTTAGAAAAGGTCTTCCAAGAATAATAGACATATAATCATCCTCAGGTATTTCCAACACAATAAAGTCAGTTAATATCAAACAACTATTAGCAACTTGAACAGGAACATTTTCACATATACCAATAGGAATAGTAGTAGACTTATCAGCCATTTGCAAAGATATATCAGTTGATACCAATTTTTCTAGATCAAGTCTCTTATAAAGAGAAAAAGGCATGACACTAACTCCGACTCCCAAATCACATAAAGCAGTTCTAACATAGTTATTTTTAATGGAGCAAGGAATAGTTGGTATACCTGGATCTCCAAGCTTCTCTGGAACTTTACCATCAAAAGAATAATTAGCAAGTAAAGTGGAAATTTCCTCATTAGGAATCTTCCTTTTGTTAGTAACAATATCTTTCATATACTTTGCATAAGGAGGCATTCTAATAGCATCAGTCAAAGGAATTTGCAAAAATAAAGGTCTCATCCATTCACAAAACCTGTTGTAGTGTTCTTCTTCCTTGGACTTGTGTTTCTTACCAGGAAAAGGCATTGGTTTCTGCACCCACAGTTCTCTCTCATTACCATGCTTGTTGGCAATGAAGTCTTCTTTGGTGTACTTTGCATTCTTATCAATCTTTTCTGGTTCCTCTTCAACTTCTTCTTTATCAGAAGCATCACCTGGTTCAGTTTCAGCATCAGAAATAGAAACACTATTAGGATCTTTACCTGCTTCAGAGGATTCTGCAACTGTTTTATGCTTCTTCTTCTTCTTCTTCTTCTTGGAAGGAATATTATCTCTTGAAGTTCGTTGAGAATCTTGCTCGATCCTCTTAGGATGTCCTTCAGGATATAAGGGGTCTTGAGTGGTAGCACCTCCTCTTGTGCATATTTCACACGCTTGTTTTTTTCTTACGGCATTAACTAGCAAGTCTTTTTGCACCTTGGTAAGCTGATCAATTTGAGTCTGGACCATTTGAAAATGTTTAACAAGTATCTTCACATCATTGGAGGTTCTCTCCACAATATCCTGCAACTTGTTAATAGCTCTGGAATTTTCCAACAAATGATTCTGCACCATTCTATTAAAATTATCTTGCTTAACAACAAAATTATCAAACTCATCTAAGCATTGATCAGGAGGTTTAGAGTAAGGAATATCTCTATCATCAAAGCATTGGAGAGAGTGTACCTCAATAGTAGATGAGTGAGGGATTGGGTTACATAATTCTTCTATAGGAGGTAAATTCTTCACATCTTCGGCCTTAATACCTTTCTCCTGAAGAGATTTCTTGGCTTCCCTCATAAATTCATCATTTAATTCAATCATTCCTCTCTTCTTCGGTGTTGGCTCTGGAGTTGGCGCTGGTGTTGGTGTTGGCTCAGCCATAGTCCAATCATCATGATTCCGGCTTATTTTAACCATTAGTTCTTCAGCTTCAGCCGGAGTTCTTTCCCTAAAAACACAACCAGCACAACTATCCAGATATGTCTTAGATTAATCAGTTAGTCCATTATAAAATATATCAAGGAGTTGATTTTTAGGCAATGGCTCCTTAGGCAATGCTCTAATTAAAGAACAAAACCTTGCCCAAGATTCAGGCAAAATCTCTCCTTTTCCCTATTCAAAGTCTTTTCTGCACAGCAGCATGTTGAGCACTAGCAGGAAAATATTTCTGAAAGAAAGCGTTAACCAAAGCAATAGGACTATTAAGAGATCCAGGAGACAAATTATTAAACCAAGTCTTAGCTGCACCTTTCAACAAAAAAGGGAAAATCTTAGCAACAAAGTAAGTGCGCAGCTTAATATCATCAGAAAATACATTACTCAAAGTAGAAAGTGAAAGTGCATACTTTGTATCCCTCATGTTTTGTGTGTTAGATAACAACATTAGGAATTTTAAGTGTGTATTAAGTGGTGCAGGTTTTTCAGCTCAAGAAATGGCCAAGTCTCTGGAGTGGCGTCACCTAGATATGGGGGCCGGATAATCCGGCCAGGGGCCGGATAATCCGGCCAGGGGCCGGATAATCCGCCCCCCCCCCCCCCAAAGATTTCAGGATTTCTGCTAAGGACTTAGCTCGGCGTCACCCAGATACGGGGCCGGATATTCCGGCCAGGGGCCGGATAATCCGCCCCCCTTCGAAGACTTCAGAATTTCTGCTAAGGACTTTGCTCGGCGTCACCCAGATATGGGGTCGGATATTCCGGCCAGGGGGGCCGGATAATCCGGCCATACTTTGGCCGGATAATCCGCCCCTCCAAGTCAGCAACGGCTACATTTTGGGAGGGGCTATAAATACCCCTCCCCTTTTTCAACCTCAAGCTGCTCGTCCTGCACAAGAAGAACACCCCATTTGGAGCCACCAAATTCACAAGATCTCCTCCCTCAACCCACCAAAGCTCTTGATCTTTAGAGAATCGAAGGAGAAGGCCTTGATCTACATCCTCACCGAAGCGATTTACTTTCCCCTCTCATTTGCTTGAGGACCCTTGTGTCTTGGGTTCCCTTGTGTCCCTTGACCTTGATTTGTGTGATTGATATCTTGATACTTGTTGATTGATTGCTTTGTGGTGCTTGGGAGCCTCCAATTCAGTTGTGGAGTTGTGCCCCAAGTTTGTAAAGGCCGGTTCCGCCTTGAGGAATCCCTTAGTGGAAAGTGAGCTAGGCCTTTGTGGCGGAAGCTTGCACCGGAGAATAGGGTGAGCCTTTGTGGCGTTGGTTAGGCCTTTGTGGCAACCACACCTCTCCAACGTAGACGTACTTCCCCTAAAAAGGAAGGAACTACGGGAATTACATCCGTGTCTCCGTGTGCTCCACTCTCGGTTTCCTCTATCCTTTATTGCCTTTCCTTATTGTATCTTGCTTAGCTTGCTAGTTGTCATATAGGTAAATTCACCTTAGTTGCATATCTAGAGAATTTACCTTTTGTGTAAGCCTAAATTGAAAAAGAATTAAAATTTGAGTAGCACATATTCACCCCCCCTCTAGGTGCCCATACGATCCGTTCAATTGGTATCAGAGCCTTGGCTCTTTATTCGGGCTTAACCGCCTAAGAGTATGGATCCACCACCGAGTGAGGGCTCGGGTCAAGTTTCCATGGGTGATCTCAAATCCTTGGAATCATCTATGTCTACTCAAATAAGTGAGTTGCGTGAAATGATAGCGCAACTCATTCAAGCTAAAACTCCTAGTGATCCTCCTCTGGAAAAACCCACTACTCCACAAGTGGAGAATATGGAGTTGGAAGAAGAGGAGGGCGACAAAAGTACCGATGCTAAGTCTTGCACTAAGGGCGACGGGAAAGGTGAATTCCCTCATTGGTATTCACCCGACCCGCCGGTTCCTCATCCTCATATTAACCATAGAGGTGATCCACCTAAGCTTGATGCATTAAACTTTGGTCAATGGCAATATCAAATGATCTCTCATATGCGCAGTTCTTGCATCGAGCTTTGGAGGATCGTTGAAGAAGGATTCAAGGCCGTGGATCCCAACAACATGACAAGAAGAGAGACAGTCAATAGCCAACTCAATGCCACCGCTCTTCACATGATTCAAGTTGCCGTTGGGTCCAAGGACTTGCCTCACATTCAACACTTCTCCACCGCCAAAGAAGCTTGGCAAGGACTCTCTGATGTCTTTGTTGGCAATGAGAGCATGAAGAAAACAAGATATGTTGCCTTCTCAAATCAAGCGGAGGGATTCTTCATGATGGATGGTGAGGATCATCAAGAGATGTATAGAAGACTCAAGGCAATTGCTACCACCTTCAAGAACCTCGCTGCTCACCATATTGATGATGAGTGGATCAAGATGAAGTACATTCTTGCTCTCACCCCATATGAGCCCGCGGATGTGAAGAGTGTTCAAGGAAAGCACAACTTCAATGAGATGACCTCCAATCAAGTGATGCAAGAGATTCAAGCCTACAAGGTTGCCGCACAAAATGCGGAAGATGCTCGTGCTCGTGCCATAGGAATGCAAAGAAGCTCCAATCTTGCATTAAAAGCATGTGTGGTTGAGAAAGAGGTTCCTCTTCAAGCAAGTATTAAAGCAAGACTAGAGATGTGTCCCGAGGATATGAGACATGAGTACAATGAGCACATGGCCTTCTATGGAAAAACCTTTTGGGTTGATCCCCACAAGGCTAAAGAAGACAATCAAAGAAGAAGCAAGTCAAGTGGCTATCAAAGGAATGACAACAATGGTCAAAGGGTGAGGACATGCTACAATTGCAATGATAGATTCCACTTTGTTGCCGAGTGTCCTTATGAGAAGAGAGAAGATCATGGTGGAAAGCTCATCCTCAAAAGCAAGACCAAGTCACCATCAAAGAAGCCATTTGTGAAGAAGGGTGGACCAAAGAAGAAGCAACCAAAGTTTGTGTTTTTGACTCAAGAAGAATACTCCGGGAGTGAGAGTGATGAAGAAACCTCGACTAGTGAGATGGCCGCAATTGCAACCACCTCCACCTCTTCCGCTTCACTCTTTGAATCCCCCAATGAGGACTCTCTCATCAAGAACGTCAAGTGCCTTATGGCCAAGTCTTCCGAGGTATCACCCACACCCTCTTTCTCCTCCTCTAAGACAAATGATGCTCCCTTGAATGATCTTGCTAGTCTTAGAGTAAAGGAAGAAATTGTTGCTTTTGATGATTATGTGTCTAGTGTAGATGGTGTTCACAAGCTACACTTTGAACGCCTATTGAGCCAATATGGTAAAACTCTGGAAAACTAGATGAACAAATGAGGCTTGAAAAAGAATATGCTCAAGATATTGCCTCACTAAAAGACTCTCTTGAAGAAGAGCAAGAGGAACGAGCAACTCTCGAAGAGAAGCTCGATTCCATTGAGGAGTCTAATAATGAAGTTGTTTCCAAACTCATTAAAGAGCGAGACCATGCTCATGCCAAAGTAAAAATGCTTAAAAAGGAAAAGATTGAATTTGGTGTTGGTCATGATATACTTGTTAAGGATTTAGAAGATCTTGACAAGGCTCACAAGGCCTTGAAAAGTGAACACTCTATTCTTACCAAGTCACATGAACAACTTCAAATTCAATTGACTAAGAATGATGTGCCTAGTTCTTATACTTCTACTTGTGATCATGCAAATGT
Organism: Dactylis glomerata; assembly: GCA_007115705.1. NCBI lineage: Eukaryota > Viridiplantae > Streptophyta > Magnoliopsida > Poales > Poaceae > Dactylis > Dactylis glomerata. The sequence continues at coordinate 449,995 of QXEO01000430.1, read as the reverse complement.
TATTGAAGAGAATGCTAGGTTGAAAGATGAGCTAGCCAAGTCCACCATTCCCATAGGTGAGAAAAATTTGAATGACCTTTTGAGTAAGCAAAAGGCATTTAATGATAAAATGGGGATTGGCTATGTCTCAAAGAAGAAGAACAACAAGAAAAAGAAGGCCAAGCCCGCACAAGCAAAGAAGGATCCTATTGTGGGTGGCAAAGCCACTCATGATGATCATGCAGGAATTGCTAACCCTCACTATGTTTTATTTTGTGATTATTATGGTGATGTTTATGCAAAATATGTTGGACCAAATGATGGTTATGTTGCTTGGTCTATTTGGGTTCCAAAGACCCTTGTTACTAACAAAAGAGGACCCATTGAGAAATGGGGACCTAAAACCAAGCAATGATCTCTTGTAGGACTATGCTTTCGGTGGATCAAAATGGGTGCTTGATAGTGGATACACAAGTCATATGACCGGAAGCAAGAAGATCATGACAGAGATGAGGCCTAACGTCAACAATATAACCGTCACATATGGAGACATGTCACAATCCGAGGTATTGGGTCTTGGCAAGGTGGTGGTCGCACCGGATATTTCCCTTGTGGACGTCATGCTTGTTGAGACCCTTGGTTACAATTTACTTTCAGTTCGTGCACTTGGTAAGATGGGCTTTGCCGTCTTCATTGATAATGAAATTGTGGTACTCTTGTGGAGCAAGTCTCTAAAGGTCGCTTTTGTTGGGCACATTGAAAACAACTTGTATGTGGTGGACTTCTCAGGGAAAACCACTACAAGTGCAATGTGTTTATTTGGAAAGGCCGATGTGGGTTGGCTTTGGCATCGCCGACTAGCCCATGTCAATATGAGAACTTTACAAAGTCTTCACAAGGGTGGCCACATACTCGGACTAAAAGAGAATGTTTCTTTTACCAAAGATCGTGTTTGCAGGGCTTGCGTTCTAGGAAAAATGCATGACTCTCCCCATACAAGCAAGACTATCATTTCTTCCAAGAGGATCTTGGAGCTCCTTCATGTGGATCTCTTTGGTCCTCCCTCTCATGCAAGTCTTGGTGGTAAGAAATATTGTTTGGTGATTGTTGATGACTATTCAAGATACACTTGGGTCTATTTCTTCAAGCACAAGAGTGAGACTCAACAAACCATCATCGACTTTGCCAAAGAAGTTAAACGTCAACATAGGCAAAATATATTGGCAATAAGAAGTGACAATGGCTCCGAATTCAAGAACTACACCTTAAATGGATTTCTAAGTGATGAGGGGATTCGTCATCAATATTCCGCTGCATACACCCATCAACAAAATGGTGTAGCCGAGAGGAAGAACCGGACTCTTATGGATATGGCTAGATCCATGTTGGCGGAGTTTAAGTCTCCATACAACTTTTGGGCTGAAGCTATCTCTACGGCTTGTCACTCTTCGAACCGGCTCTTCCTCCGCAAAGGCTTAAACAAGACTCCATATGAAATACTCACCGGAAGCAAGCCCAACATCTTCTACTACCGGGTTTTCGGGTGTAAGTGTTTCTTTCAAAGAAAAGGAGTTCGTTTAGGTAAATTTGATCCGAAAGCTATAGAAGGTATTTTTGTTGGTTATGGTGCTGAATCCCACACTTATAGAGTCTTCAACAAGTACACCGGACGTGTTGAAGAATCTTGTATTGTGGTATTCGAAGAAAATGATGGCTCCCAAGGGGGGCGAGATGTTGTTGCTTGTGATGTAGATGATGAAATACCTCAAGATGCCATAAGAAGAATGGGCGTGGGATTTTTCCGTCCCATTGAGGGACACCTTGTGGCGGATCGAGAAGGACTATGCTCTACTCAAGTGGAGCCCTCATCTACGCAAGCTCAATAAGCCTCTCCCAAAGAAGCAACTAATGCACCAACCGAAGAACAAGACAAGGACCTTCATGAAGAAGAAGGGGCACCACCATCCTCTCCGGTTATCTCGACCGCCCCTAATTCTTCACAAGACCAAGATCAACCTACTCATGAAGAAAGTGATGATGTGCATAATGATGATCAAGGTCAAGTTGATGGTCAAGACGGGGACCAAAATGATCAAGATGATCAAGTGATTCCTCCGAGGTCCAATGAGGAGATCGAAGCCCGTCGCAAGAGAAGAGTTGAAAGGGACTTGAAACTTAAAGGTCATACCCTTGAGAGGGTTATTGGAGATTTAAGGAGCAAAGTGTCAACCCGGCGTCAATTGGCACAATTTAGCAATCATCATGCTTATATCTCCATGGTTGAACCCAAGAAAGTATTTGAAGCTCTTGAAGATCCGGATTGGTTGGATGCTATGCATGAAGAACTCAATAACTTCAAGCTCAACAATGTGTGGGTGTTAGTGGAGAAGCCAAAGGAGTGCCGCAATGTGATTGGCACAAAGTGGATATTCAAGAACAAGCAAGATGAGCATGGAATTGTTGTGAGGAACAAGGCAAGATTGGTTGCTCAAGGTTTCTCTCAAGTTGAAGGGATTGACTTTGGAGAAACTTATGCTCCCGTGGCTCGCCTTGAGTCCATCCGTATCCTTCTTGCATATGCCACTCATCATAATTTTAAGTTGCAACAAATGGATGTTAAAAGTGCTATTCTAAATGGTCCATTGAAAGAGGAAGTGTATGTTAAGCAACCCCCGGGGTTTGAGGACCTCAACTTCCCTAACCATGTCTACAAACTCCATAAGGCACTCTATAGCCTTAAGCAAGCCCCACGTGCGTGGTACGAGCACCTTAGGGAGTTGTTAGACCGTGGGTTTGAAGTTGGGCAAATCGATCCCACTCTTTTTACTAAGAGGGTCAATGGGGAGCTTTTCGTATGCCAACTATATGTTGATGATATTATTTTTGGCTCTACTAACAAAGCTTTTAATGATGAATTCTCAAAGCTTATGACCGATAGGTTCGAGATGTCTATGATGGGCGAAATGAAGTTCTTTCTTGGTTTTGAAATCAAGCAATTGAAAGAAGGGACTTTTATTAATCAAGCCAAATATGTCCAAGACATGCTCAAGAGGTTCAAGATGAAGGAACTAAATGGGGCCGCCACACCAATGGCCACTAAATGTCATCTTGAACTAGATCCCAATGGTAAAAACGTGGATCAAAAGGTATACCGTTCTATGATCGGTTCGTTGCTTTACCTTTGTGCATCTAGACCCGATATTGTGTTGAGTGTAGGTGTGTGTGCAAGGTATCAAGCCGCTCCTAAAGAAAGCCACCTTATGGCGGTTAATAGGATCTTTCGATATTTGGTTCATACCCCAACTTATGGGCTTTGGTATCCCAAAGGCTCGGATTTCTCTCTTTGTGGCCTCACGGATTCGGATTGGGCCGGTGACAAGGATGATAGGAAATCAACCTCCGGAGCTTGCCAATTTCTTGGTAGGTCTTTGGTGTGTTGGTCTTCTAAGAAGCAAAATTGTATATCTCTCTCCACCGCCGAAGCCGAATACATTGCCGCCGCAAGTGGGTGCAGTCAATTGTTATGGATGAGGCAAACTTTAAAGGAATACAGTGTCAATTGTGACAAAGTGCCTCTTTTATGTGACAATGAGAGTGCTATCAAGATCGCCTATAATCCGGTGCAACATTCAAGAACCAAGCATATTGAGATCCGGAATCATTTTATTAGAGATCATGTTGCCCGTGGTGATATTGAGCTTGCATATGTTTGCACCAAGGATCAACTTGCCGATATATTCACGAAGCCTCTTGATGAAGCAAGATTTGGATATTTGAGGAATGAGCTAAATATCATTGATTCAAGGAGTGTGGCTTGAGCATCTTGCAAATACACCTATATTTCAATGCTCGTTTGGTTTAGGTGTGGGCATGGAGATAGGGGGAGTGCGGTCCTAATCAATTGGGCTATCCCTCCCCCCATAATGCCGATAGTAATCATATCATTCTCTTAATATCATTTTTGTGATATATGAGCTTCAATGACAAGTAGTGGTTATGGACCCAAGATACATCTTCGCGGTCCAATGCCATAACACTCAAACATGGTGGCTTCGGCCACCGACCTCTTCTTTTCGAAGAGTTGATTCCTTGCATATCTTATTTGAAGTCTTGGTGTTCTCTCTTGGTGTTGTTTCTTAATTTGATATGGGAAGGCACTTGCATTGGATTTTTCGTTGATTTGTTCTTGCAATGTCAAGTGCCGAGAACCACTCCATGATTGCTCTCTCACCTAAGCCATCCTATCTCAAGACATCTAATCTATGCACACGAGTTCAAATTTTTCGTCAAAACAACTTCTGTTTTTGAAAATTTCGAGTAATTCAGTTTCTGGCTTCCCAGGCCGGAATATCCGCCCCCCTGGGCGGAATATCCGGGGGGCCGGATTATCCGGGCTACTTTGGCCGGATAATCCGGCTAGGGTGGTGCCTGGATATTTAAAGGACGGGGTCGGGCTGCCCTAGGGCAGTTCTTTCCCCACCCCGCCCCTAGGGTTCCAGCCGCCGCCGCCGCCGTTTCTTCACCGCCACCGGTGCTCCGGCCATCTCCTCGGCCAGTTCTCGCCGGGATTTGTTCTCCTGCACCTTGGGAGGGCTTTCACCAAGCCGTTTTCGCAATGGATGCGGGTATTGCTCATCTCCCCTATCTCTAGGGTCTTGTATGAATTTACCAATGTTTTTTGCTTGGTGTTTAGTCCTCCACTAGTTGTTCCTGGCTATCGTGAATCATGTTGTATGGCTCTCTTCCCCCGATCTATCAATTTGTGTGCTACAGCATGTGTTAGTTTTTTTTTGAGGGGGGCGGATTATCCGCCCCCCTGGCTGGATAATCCGGCCTGGGATTTCTCTGTTTTGTTTTTCTATACTGCTGCCATCAAATTGATTCATTGGGTGAAGTTTGTTCGTTCATACTACATGATTCTTGATCCTTTTTCAGTAACTCATGTGCATATGCTTATCCCCATGCTATCCATGCCTCTCTCTTTCACATGTGGTTCAAGTTTGCCGAAGCGCAAGCGCCGATTGATTCCGAATGAAGACAGAGTTCTAGTTGATGAGGTTGCAATCCGTCGGCAATAAAGGGAAGCTGCTAGGAAAGCTGAGAAAGAAAAGGCTGCCAAGGCTCAAGCCCGTCGTCGCAAAGGCAAAGTGACATGTCCCAACTACAAGAGCATGCCAGAGGCCGAATACATTCTTGTGCGGCGGAACAATTGGTACGCCACACCCAGAGATGAAGACATTGAGGACCGTGGATTTCAGAATGAAGAGCAGTGGGGTACCTTCTGTGATGTCTATGAGCCTCTCAAGAATCCATGTCGACCGATGCATCCTATTGACTTTGATCACCTCCGCAGCAAGACCTATTTTGATGAAGCAGTTTCTGTGGTTGAGAAGATGGGATTGATGGGATTGGCTACCATTCAGTGCAACTATAACCCCGGCCTCATCAAGCAGTTTTATGCCACTCTTGTGATATTGCCTAATCCTCAGAAGTCTATGAAGTGGATGACTGGAGAGCATGAGTGTACATCGGACTTCTCTACGTTTGCCTCTCTCTTGGGGTATGCGTATAATGGGGACACTCCAGTGGGTCGCCGTGTTCACAATCCGGGGACAAAGCCTGACAAGGATAAGCTCTATGACCTCTATGACTCCACAGGCGTTGTGGGCTTTATCAATGGCCTGCATCCACTCTATGATCAGCTTGTCCGCATTTTCAGAGAGAACATTGCTCCTAGTGGTGGTAACAATGATGCCATTCGCACCTCGCTTGTTGACCTCCTATCCCTTGCTCATGAGTGTGCTACGTCGACTGACCCGGATGAGAACTTTACTCTTGATGTGATGGATTTCATTTTTTATGAGATTAAGGATGCTATCGTTCAGAGGAACACTGTGCCCTATGCTCCCTATATCATGCTCCTCATCAAGCATGCCCTTGGAGATTATGATATCCATGATGACTGTGTGGATCACCTAGTCAAGAAGATGTATGTCAAGAAGAAGAAGACTCCTGCTCCATCTTATCCTAGTACCTTCATGGCTGATGCGAGGTCGAGTGCTTCTACTCGTGATCAGAGGGCTGCTGCTTCTGCTATGTCTAGAGAGGTGAGAAAGCTCAGTTGGTTTGAGAGGAATGTTCTATGCATGAAGGTTGAGATCCACCGTGAGAACTATCAGGCCTATGTTGAGAGGAAGAGTATTCTGGACACTCAGCAGCTGATCCTACACTGTCTCAGTGGTGCTCAGACCGCCGATCCCACCCCTACCGCACCTACGGCCTATGAAGCTTGGAACACCGATCGCTACAACTAGGTTGATATGCAGAAGCATCTCTTTGCTGATCCAGATGCTCCCACAGGAGATGCTCATGCAGAGGCTGAGGAGGACGTGGAGGATGAAGATGCTGGAGGTGATGGAGATGATGGCGGAGATGATGATGATGGCGGAGATGACTATGCTGAGGGCTCCGACGACATCGATGATTGGGAGGATTGATTCCTCGGGGCGTGTAGCATCGCTCTTCTCCCTTTTTGGTGTCTTGATGCCAAAGGGGGAGAAGTAGTTCTATTAGGAGTCTCACGGGATTTGCATGGGTGGGAACACAAGCTTGCGCGTTTATCATTCATTTGACACTTGTGTTTCTTCTTATTTTACTTGCTTTAAGTTTGGAACAATTCGTGTGGTTTATTTGCTACTATGGTGTGTATGAGACTATGTTCTATGTTTTATATGTGCCTTGTGGAACATTATGCTTGTTCAATTATGAATTTGTGAGCACATGGTTGATGTGTGAGATGGCTATGGAATTTTGTCCGGTTCTCATCATTATCATATTCGTAATTCCATATTGATTGAGTTATCTATGAAAAGGTATGCTTCCTACAAACTCAATTGTGTAGATGCACACATTTAGGGGGAGCTTTATTACTCGCTCAAATATTTGTTGTTTGAAATATTCGATCTCTCTTGCAAATCCTAGTGTTGTCATCTAACACCAAAAAGGGGGAGATTGAAAGTGCATACTTTGTATCCCTCATGTTTTGTGTGTTAGATAACAACATTAGGAATTTTAAGTGTGTATTAAGTGGTGCAGGTTTTTCAGCTCAAGAAATGGCCAAGTCTCTGGAGTGGCGTCACCCAGATATGGGGGCCGGATAATCCGGCCAGGGGCCGGATAATCCGCCCCCCCCTCGAAGATTTCAGGATTTCTGCTAAGGACTTAGCTCGGCGTCACCCAGATACGGGGCCGGATATTCCGGCCAGGGGCCAGATAATCCGCCCCCCTTTGAAGACTTCAGAATTTCTGCTAAGGACTTTGCTCGGTGTCACCCAGATATGGGGCCGGATATTCTGGCCAGGGGGGGCGGATAATCCGGCTGGCCAGATAATCTGGCCATAGTTTGGCCGGATAATCCGCCCCTCCAAGTCAGCAATGGCTACATTTTGGGAGGGGCTATAAATACCCCTCCCCTTCTTCAACCTCCTGCTCGTCCTGCACAAGAAGAACACCCCATTTGGAGCCACCAAATTCACAAGATCTCCTCCCTCAACCCACCAAAGCTCTTGATCTTTGGAGAATCGAAGGAGAAGGCCTTGATCTACATCCTCACCGAAGCGATTTACTTTCCCCTCTCATTTGCTTGAGGGCCCTTGTGTCTTGGGTTCCCTTGTGTCCCTTGACCTTGATTTGTGATTGATATCTTGATACTTGTTGATTTATTGCTTTGTGGTGCTTGGGAGCCTCCAATTCAGTTGTGGAGTTGTGCCCCAAGTTTGTAAATGCCGGTTCCGCCTTGAGGAATCCCTTAGTGGAAAGTGAGCTAGGCCTTTGTGGCGGAAGCTTGCACCAGAGAATAGGGTGAGCCTTTGTGGCGTTGGTTAGGCCTTTATGGCAACCACACATCTCCAACGTAGACATACTTCCCCTAAAAAGGAAGGAACTATGGGAATTACATCCGTGTCTCCGTGTGCTCCACTCTCGGTTTCCTCTATCCTTTATTGCCCTTACTTATTGTATCTTGCTTATCTTGCTAGTTGTCATATAGGTAAATTCACCTTAGTTGCATATCTAGAGAATTTACCTTTTGTGTCAAGCCTAAATTGAAAAAGAATTAAAATTTGAGTAGCACCTATTCACCCCCCCTCTAGGTGCCCATACGATCCGTTCAGAAAGCTCATTCATATGGGCCATAGCACTTTCACCTTCAGTACCACAAATAGGGTGTTTATCAACAATAGATATGAAAGATAAATCTAAAGAGAAATCATAATCCTTATCTCTAATATTTATGGGAGAAGCAACAAACTTAGCATCAGGAGATAAGTTATATCTAACAGCACGTCTTGCTAGAAGTTTCTTAACATCATTAGCATCACGAGTAGCATGAGCTTCGGCAATAAAATCATCATCAAGCTCAATATAAGTGTCATCAAGATCATCACTAGTGCATTCCCTAGACTCAGGTGAACTAACAGGTGTAACAGTGGTGTTTCCCATCTTAGCTCTAGCAATTGTAGCATCTAAAAAGGAACCTAGTGAACCACTCTCATCAAGCACAGTAGAAGCATCATCTAAATTATCAGTGGCATTTTTAAACTCAGCAGAAGAAGTAGCAGTAGCGTGTGCATGTGGTGGTGTAAGCAACATACTCATAACAGATGGCGAATCGAGAGCAACAGAGGTGTTCAGAGTCGTACCTCTTCTTGTAGTGGATGGCAATATATGAACTTTTCCATCACGAGGTTTACCCATGATGAAAGGATTGCAACGAACAATATGAATTCCAAGTGAACTTACAAATAAAGCTATGCTCCCCGGCAACGGCGCCAGAAAATAGTCTTGATGACCCACAAGTATAGGGGATCGCAACAGTCTTCGAGGGAAGTAAAACCCAAATTTATTGATTCGACACAAGGGGAGCCAAAGAATATTTATAAGCCTTAACAGATGAGTTGTCAATTCAGCTGCACCTGGAAACAGACTTGTTCGCAGTGGTTTATCAGTAGCACAAGTTTTATAGTGGTGATAGTAGTGAAACAGTAACATCAATAGTAAAATAAAAGCGGTAATAATAGCAATAGTAAACAGTAGGATAAAATACTGTAGGCATAGGGATGGATGTACGGGCGTTGCATGGATAAGATAATTCATGAAATCAGTGAGACATGGACATTGCAGATAAATAATGATAAAGCATCCTAGTACTAACAATCATAGGCATGTGTTCCGTATATAGTCGTACGTGCTCGCAATGAGAAACTTGCACGACATCTTTGTCCTACCAGCCTGTTGCAGCAGGGCCTCAAGGAAAACTACTGTTAATTAAGGTACCCCTTTTAATAAAGTACCGGAGCAAAGCATTAGCACTCGGTGAACACATGTGATCCTCACATCATAGCCATCCCCTCCGGTTATCCCAATTTCTGTCACTTTGGGGCCTCGGGTTCCAGACAACAATATGTGTAAACAACTTGTAGGTAAGACCGTAAACAACAAGTATCATCATAAAACAATAACAAGTTCAGATCTGAGATCATGGCACTCGGGCCCAAAGTGACAAGCATTAAGCACAATAAGTTGCAACAATGTCATAAGCACTAATAAAAGATACTAGGCACTATGCCCTAACAATCTCATAGCAAATTACATGAATGATCTCATCCAATCCCTACCATCCCCTTCGCCTACAGTGGGAATTACTCACACATGGATGGGGGAGTCATGGATGGTTGATGGAGAGACGTCGGTGATGATGATGATAAAGATCTCCTCCAAATCCCCGTCCCGCCAGGGTGCCAAAACGGAGTTTCTGGTTCTAAATCGCAGTTTTTGGTGACGGTGGCGCAGTGCAAGTCTATCTGGGAAAAACGCCGAACCCCCGCTCCTTTCAGGTCAGAGGGTATATGTAGGCGGAAGGAGGGGTCGAGGCGACGGCCAAGGCGGCCACACAACAGGTGGGCACGGCTAGGCCTGGGCCGCGCCCCCTGGTTGTGTGGTGTCCTCCTGGCCCCTCTCCGTCTCGTCTTCTGGCTCCGAGGGTCTTCTGGTGAAATAGGATTTTTGCAATATTTTCCCGAATTTTTACTGAAAGTTGGATTTCTGCACAAAAACGAGACACTAGAGCAATTCTGCTGAAAACAACATTAGTCTGCATTAGTTGCATTCAAAACAAACAAATTAGATGAGAAACAATAGCAAAAGTGTTCGGGAAAGTAGATACGTTTTGGACGTATCATTCACCTCTCTCACCCATGATGTGATCTTTATGTGATCGTGAGCTTTGTATCTAGTTGAATTGGTAGATGCTATTATTCAGATATTATGCTACTTCCGTGCTTTATATTTGTAAACTCCTCGAAGATACCTTGTATCATGGTATGACAGTGACAGTGTGCGCGTCATGTGTGTCTTTTTGGTTAATGTCTCTATGAATTATTGGTGTTTGTTGGAACCATCTAGTGTGTTCACGGTGACAGTGTGGGACAATCTAGTTTGGGGAAATACAGACTTTGAGGAGTGCTTCGTAGCCCTACACATGATTAGTATTTGTTATCCATTGGAGAATTGTTTTGAGTTGCATATTGATGTTAGTATCTATTGGTTCAATTATGTTATATTTGTTGAGAGTGTGTCCACTAGTGAAAGTATGATCCCTAGGCCTTGTTTCCAAGCATTGCACACTATTTCCTTTCAGTTTTGTTACATGTTTGCTCGCAGCGATATTTCTATCATATTACATTTACTACTTATAATCATCACTACCACTTTTATTTCACTATCTCTTCGCCGAACTAGTGCATCTATACATCTGACAAGTGTATTGGGTGTGTTGGGGACACAAGAGACTTCCTGTATCATAATTGCAGGGTTGTTTGAGAGGGATAGCTTTGACCTCTTCCTCCCTAAGTTCGATAAACCTTGGGTGATCCACTTAAGGGAAACTTGCTGCTGTTCTACAAACCTCTGCACTTGGAGGCCCAACACTATCTACAAGGATAGAAGCGTGCGTAGACATCAAAAACCAAGATCCAATCTAGGAGATTCTTTTAATGAGAGAGATAGAGAGATATTTAGATCTTCATACCCTTGAAGATCGCACAGCGGTAACATTCTCAGGAACATGGATAATGTAGTCATACTCTTTGCGATCTGATCCGATCAACGCTGCAGTGAATGATGCCTCTGAAATGTGCACATGTGCAACACAACTATGTCTCCTCCTTCCTTGGTCCCACAAGTATGGTGCAGAGGTAGATGGAATTGGCACCACAATGGCATGGTGCCTATGGTGGAGAGAAATCACGGGCAGGGCTTCACCTAAGCGCGGAGGCAAACGAGGAGGAAGAAGGGGCAAAAGGAGAGAGAGAGAGGGGAGGCTAGAATTTCAAGTGTCCCGCCCCATGGGACATTCCCCTTCTTATTTAGGCCATGGGGTAGGCCAGCCACCCGCCGATCCTTACCCCTCCCTCAAGAAGGTGGCGGCAGCCAACGGGGAGACTTGCCTCCCAAGTCTCCCACCTACCCCCTTAGGGTTTCCCTAGGAAGGGTTGTTGCGCCCTGGCCATATAGGCTGTGTTGCCTCCTTTTAGGCCCATGTCATCCCTACGGATAAGTGGGCCTCACCTATGGGACCCCCTGAACCTTCTAGAGCATCTTTTGTACGATACTGGAAAATTCTAGACTTTTTTGATCCCTAAAAATAACTTTGCCTTATATGAATTTTATTTTACAAACCATTCCAGAGCTCCTCGTGATGTCCTGGATCCCATTTGAGACTCTGCATGTCTCACCATATCATTCCATTACTACCCTAGCATCGAGGAGTGTTAAGTGTGTGACCCTGCAAGTTCGAGAATATGTGAACAGTTCAAGACACCTCTCCTATTAATAATCAATAACGGGACCTGGAAGTCCATAACGACTCCCACATATTCAACGAAGCTCATTATCAGTGAACCACGATTCTGAGGATTCAATTAATCTCGTGTACAATTCCCTTTGTCTCGCGATATTTTACTTGCCCCAGATTTAATCATGGTACCACCATACCTAGTTCAATCTTGTTTTGTGCAAGTACTCTTTACTCATACAATAATTCAATATCATCTTATGATTAAACTCATTTAACCACGTGCTTGCAAGCGGTGTAAGATATTGCATTAACGAGTGGGCACAGAGTATATCTCTCCATCACGTGGAGGGACAAATCCTAATTTTGATACGTGCAACCTAACAAGTACTTTCCGATTTTTCTGAGAGACACCTTTATGATCACCCAATTACGATTCAAGTGACGGTTGGTGACCTCAATGCATTCTTCCGGTAATAGGGAGTAACATTATCTTATGGTCAATATAGTTGACATTATAAAGCTATTGCAAATTGAACAAGTGACACAATCTAATTGTTGTGTTTAGTTAGATATGTCCAAGGTAAGAAATTACTCTCTTGTACAGTTAAAGCAATCTGTGGAACAAGGAGCTGGTTAGGAAAGTTTGTTACCCAAGAAATGCCGAGTGGATCTTGAACCTAAACCTTCCATCATAGACATGTGGTGATTTCTTCACTTGGCACTACGCAAGATCTAAGGACTTTTTGGTCAAATGTGCTTACCGCCTAGCCTATAACTTAAACTACTGTCACAAATATAGGGAGGAATGCTGTTGGGCTAGCGCATTATCTTACTTCTTTAGCTAGTCATACTAGTATGACCAGAGTGTGGGTGAATTCTTTTCTTCTTCCTACCTAGTATAGTTATACAGGACTGTGTAATGCCACATCTGATGAATATAGGAATCTGTCCCACTAAAATATGGATTGTTGTGATACAGTTAGAACATTCTAAAACATCTTTATCGCTCCCTAAAGCAATAATTAAAATTTTGCAATTGTAAAATTGTTGTTCAGTTGTTGGTATGCGATAGACTTTATTAGAAAAAAGAACTTATTAAACACTTTACTTACATGGCTTATTTTGTCTTATCTTTACTTTTGCAGTCACAACTGTACTTTTGCTTCATATGATGCATTGTTTGCACAATTTAACATTGGGATGGTCCTATATAAGTTTTGTGTTGTCGATGACTTCTGAGCTTGTGACTCGCAGTCAAAAACCTAGATGCCCCTGGACAAGTTCTTCCAAATCAACCATCATTGTCACTTGTTAGTAACTAATTTCCTTGGTGAGTGATTACCTCCATGGGTCTTTGTATACTCACGACGAAGTCATTTCTCATATAATTGTATCCATGCATGTTGATACATCTAACTACTACGTACACCATACATGTTCATGCATCGGGAGATATGATATATGTTAACGACAGTTGCTCGTGTCAAGTTGAAATCAAAGCTTTCATTTTATTCAACACATAGATTGAATTTGATGTATAAGCTTGTTGGGATGTATGGAAATCAGTTTCATCGATGACATAAGCGATGATGTCATTGCATGCAATGTTTTTAGCTAATTGTTTCATGCAGTACCTAGTTAGGTCCAATAGAAAAATGAGTTTGCGCTGGTTAGCTAATGGTTTCGAATCACATGTATGTTAAACAATATATGTGTTATCATTATCTTAACTATTATAATCACCATTCTCTAATCAGCCCAACGGATTCTTCTCTAATGACAAGGTGATGACAACTGACTCTCATTTCAATTATATACCCTCTTCTTCCCAGATTACATTATGTATAATACTTTTATCAAAATCAACCATTATAAAATTTGATCAAGTATACAGAAGAAAATATTAACATCTATTATACCAAATGCATACAATATGAAAAAAAGTTTATGGCGATACTAATAATATTGGTGTGGTAATTGAGATGCTAATATATTTATGTATATACTTGTTTGAGCTCTACTACAGAGCTTAATTTGACCAATATCACACATAACATATTTTAGCAAATTTTAGCAAAGAGGAAGCATGTAGTGTATAACGTATTTAAGGCCCTAAGAGCATTTCCAGTTGCCCCCCGTTCCTCGATAGCCTCCAAATGGGTTATGCGGGCACCAAATGATAAAATCTCACCCAAACGACCCCCTATATAACCACTTTTCATCTGGAGCAGCCCATTCTACATCTGGCGCCCCTAGGCCGCACACAATCCCCAACGCGGGGGGGGGGGGGGGGGGGGGGGGGGGGGGGGAGGGGGGGGGGAGCTGGGTGGACACGCGAAACATTTTGCACCTGCAAGTGATATGGTCCTTCGTCTTTGACGCCTCCTCTCCATTGCCTAGTAATGATATTGTACCTCCGGCCATCTTTTTACAAGCACAAACTCAGTTGTTACAAAAGACACGCATCTTCACGGCCCGAACACGGCCAAGGCAGCACTCGTCCCTCGATGGATGAGCCGCCGAGCAATGGCGATGATGGCGACTACACCAGCTTCATCTAGATTTAATTTACGTTTTATTATATTTTGTTTAAATTTGTAAGAACTCGCCAAGTTTAAATAGCCATTTTTTGTTTAAATTTTGTCATTTTATCTTTCGTATCTAGCTGAGATGCGGTTGGTGCCGGGTCCCTCAAACAAGCTACAAAACGGCTCTACCGAACGCCATATAGGATGGCTTGAGATGCTCTAAGGCACGGAATCCGACACATCATCAACATCAATTTTTTCACTGGAGAAGTGAATGGACACTGTGATGCGAGCGAGCAGTGGCACCTTGCACGTGAGAGAACGATTTTGAAAGTACTTTGATGTTTCTTTCGATTTTTCTAGAGATCTTTTACTGATAGTACCGGTCAGTGTCTTGACTACTTGTAGCGCGCTTACGTAATCAACGATGTCAGATGGTTGGTAGAGGAAATCTGACAATAAAGATCGAGAGGCCTGACAAATATTGTGTGCCTGTAGATTGAGAGGAAGTTGCAAAACGGCCTCCTCATTCTCGAAAAGCTTCCCCAGTCCATTTTTTTATATGCTAAAGAATGTCGGCTCTTCTTCATGTCAGGTTGTTGTTTGTAATATTCTATCCCCAGTGGGTCTATCCTCCGTATCTACTCTGATGTCTCATTATAAAAGATTAAAAATATTAATCAATAAGATTCGGTTGCTACTTGGGTGCATGGGCATGAATGAGATGATGATGATGATTACATAGAAATGAACAATTTGTGCTGTTGGGGATGGAGGGGCTTTGTCTTGTACTCCCCTGAGGACGATGCAAGGAGCCTTTACTAATTTATGTTTTTTCTTTATTTTTCCTTCTGAAATGGGGATTGCTGCATGCATGGTCTGTGAAGTGAACTTGTTGGAGGCACCTGAACCAAGCGAGGTGCATCCATGGGGAGCCAGAGACTGGAACGGACATATCCGTAGATGGAGACGTTGTTGCCGTCGAGGACCAGAAGGTATCAAGGGGCACGTAGCCGTCGTCCGAGTCACACTTATTACTTTCAGCAGCAGCTAGCAGCTCAACGAGGCTATGCCGAGAAATTCTTTTTGAGAGAAATCGACAAAGCTATGCAGGCAGAGAAGACCGTATGCATCTCAGTGACGAGAGAGATTCAAAATAGGAATGGAAGGAAACGTTAGGGCGGAGATTTGAGCCGAGCCGAGCACTTTGTTCAGCTAACGAGTTTAGAACTAAAACTAGGCTCGACTCTTAGAACTAGCGAGTTGGCTCGGTAAAACTGTCAATGGTTAGCATCATAGTTTGTATGATTTTCCTTGTTTTTTGAAGATGTATGATGCAATCATCAACCGAATAAATGACACTATCAAGTATATAATTGTAGTTGATAAACTCATAATAATTAAGAACAATTTTTCACATGGATTGTTGGATGGAAAATTTAGTATAACCCTACCTTCTTTTTGCGGAAAGAGAGAATTGTAGTAAGAAACAAAGGATTACAATCATCTGCTATGGCCATAGCAGTTTCCTGCGAATAGTCCATGAGCCACATTTCAGCTCTTTGATCAACTCTACATAACCTTGCTAATTCATGGCTTGCCGTATTCCCATCCCGGCTAACCTTGACTACAATAAAATCTCTCTCTCTCTCCCTCTCACAAAAGTACATGAATTATAGATACTTGGAAAGCATAGATCGAAGTATTTGGAGTGCCGTCCTTGATCAGTCCTAGAGCTTCTAGGCAATCAATCTCCACAGCGACTGGAAGGTGATTCCATTGCAGTGCTAACTTGAGGCCCTCCTCAACGGCACGAAGCTCTGCTTCTATAGCGTCCCTGCAGTATAACCTACCGTTACCAAGTTAAAGAAGTATTCAGTAGACTTTTTTTTTAAAATGAGGCAAAATATTTGCCTTTTCAATTAATTAAAAAGAAGATAGTTGTCCAATTAATTAATGGGAAATCAGGCTAAAATCGATGCGACGGGGGCAAAAGTCCATCCAACCCCACCCAACAAAGACAAGACGACCTTCAACCGCCCCGGCCTAAAAGTCAAACTGCCTCCTCTGAGACATCGTCGACCGAGCCGATAGCCTCGCCGCACTAGCGACACAAGACTGTCACCCAAGCCAAGTAAGCACGAGCTCCACCCCATGAAGCGTCTGCCCGCCCTAGATCTCGAGGCCGCCGCCTCGATGCACATCCACCATCCAGGGCCGCTGCCTCGACGTCCACCTCCCTCGACATCACAACCATCATGCTGAGCTGCCGCAAACCCATCACACCACAATGGCCAATCACTCCAAGGCGGCGCCTTCAACAAGGAATATGACGCATCCGTCATCGTCGCTCGCTCCAAAGAAGCTTAGGCTTGGACCTGGAGATCTTGGAACCACTGTCACTTTGGGATCAAAACTCCTCAACGACGCAAACAAGAGAGAGAACAACGCCCAAAGATACTGCCGTCGTCGACACCGACCGAAGTCGGTGCAGAGATTTCGTCTCGAGCTTGACCCGCCCCAACTGGGAAGCTAAGGGAGCAGCGAGCCAAGCAGAGTGGCAATGTCGACAACCGAGCCTCGCCTCCCACTAAGCGATGGCGTCCAACCGTGGCACCTCCCTCCACGACGTACTTAGTAGACTCGGCTTGTTTAATTCAAACTCGTTTAACAACTAAAACTAAAAAACTTAACTCAGCTTGTTTTACTCGAATTCGAGTCGACCTGAGCCGACTTGCGAGCTACTACTCGTTTGGCTCGCTGGGTTTATGAGTTCTAGGGTGTGTTCGGTTCCAGAACGAGAGGGAATGGAATGTCATGGTTCCATTCCGAGGTCATGGGACGGTTCCGACCTCGTGTTCGGTTTGGAAAAAACGGAGGAACGGCATGGTTCCGTTTTTTGTTCGGTTTGGGGAATTGGAGAGCAGAACGGAATACGGTTAAAGTTAATATTTTTGTCTCAGTGTCGTAATTAACAGTGGAAAATGGCCTTTTTAATCTTAAAATGTAATTAACAACGCCTAATGGCCTTTTAATCTCAAAATCATAATTAACATCAATTTTTTGTTAGGTTGAAAGAATTTGGAGAGCAGAACGAATGTCTCAAAATCGTACTTAATAGTGGCAAGTGGCCTTTTTAATCACAAAATCATAATTAACAATGGCTAATTATTTTATAGATGGATTATTGGAGTGTTTCGTAATTAACAGCGACTAATTAACAGCCGTTCCACCATATTCCACCGATTCGGTAGAATGGGTGCATTCCGCATATGAGGGGAATATTCCCTTTCGAGGAACCACTCGGTTCCATTTCATTCCACAACCGAACACAAAAATTGGCTCTAGGTGCAGAATGGTTCCAGA
This sequence comes from Dactylis glomerata, assembly GCA_007115705.1. Classification (NCBI taxonomy): domain Eukaryota; kingdom Viridiplantae; phylum Streptophyta; class Magnoliopsida; order Poales; family Poaceae; genus Dactylis; species Dactylis glomerata. Next base: position 432,268 of record QXEO01000430.1, on the reverse strand, counting down.
ACCGAACACACCCCTAGTTCCAGACCTAGGAAGCGTGGAGCATGCGTGTACGCGTAGAGAAGGTCCGATTGGATTTGTTCGGTGTGGTTGGTGATGGCTGGGCTGTGCAGGCGGCGCGGCAGGGCACTGACGAGTGAGTGGTGGTGCTGCACTGGCCCACCCTAAAGGCGCCGACGAGAGATCTGGGCCGTCCGTCCGTTCCCATCCATGGGTATAAGATCGCTGCCACACACGGTCCATCCGCGCATCCCTCCCACAACCCCCTACCCCTATCCCGCCGCCTCTTCTCGCTTCCCTCGACAACGCAGATGGCGTCCGACGGCACCGGCGTTGTCACGGTGTACGGCACCACCGCCAACAATGGCGCCACCGGCACGCTGGCCGAGCCCAAGTCCTCCCCGTTCTCCGTCAAGGTGGGCCTGGCCCAGATGCTCCGCGGCGGCGTCATCATGGACGTCGTCAACGCCGAGCAGGCGCGCATCGCCGAGGAGGCCGGCGCCTGCGCCGTCATGGCCCTGGAGCGCGTCCCCGCCGACATCCGCGCCGAGGGCGGCGTCGCCCGCATGTCCGACCCGGGCATGATCCGCGAGATCAAGCGCGCCGTCACCATCCCCGTCATGGCCAAGGCCCGCATCGGCCACTTCGTCGAGGCCCAGATCCTCGAGACCATCGGCGTCGACTACGTCGACGAGAGCGAGGTCCTCACCCTCGCCGACGACGCGCACCACATCAACAAGCACAACTTCCGCGTCCCCTTCGTCTGCGGATGCCGCAACCTCGGCGAGGCCCTGCGCCGCATCCGCGAGGGCGCCGCCATGATCCGCACCAAGGGCGAGGCCGGCACGGGCAACGTCATCGAGGCCGTCCGCCACGTCCGCTCCGTCATGGGCGACATCCGCGCCCTCCGCAGCATGGACGACGACGAGGTCTTCACCTACGCCAAGAGCATCGCCGCGCCCTACGACCTCGTCATGCAGACCAAGCAGCTCGGCCGCCTCCCCGTCGTCCAGTTCGCCGCCGGAGGGGTCGCCACGCCCGCAGACGCCGCGCTCATGATGCAGCTCGGCTGCGACGGCGTCTTCGTCGGCTCCGGCATCTTCAAGAGCGGCGACCCCGCCAAACGCGCCCGCGCCATCGTGCAGGCAGTCACCCACTACAGCGACCCCAATGTGCTCGCGGAGGTGAGCTGCGACCTGGGCGAGGCCATGGTCGGCATCAACCTCTCCGATCCCAAGGTGGAGCGCTTCGCCGCGCGCTCCGAGTGATCCATCAGCTTCGCCACCATCCGTACCCACTTCCCTCAATAATCAAATACTCCATCAGTCGGTCATTCAGTCAACCAAGGATAAGGAAAACAACAAGTTAGAAGCCATTCCTAGTTACTATTATTTCTTCTTCATGTCTAGCTCCGATAACAACACAAGTGGTAGCAAGCATATTGGTCATCCCCGTCCACTCAGTCACTCCTCTATTCTATCCTACCCATATATGTGTACACAAATGTTGTGGTATTCGATTCAATTTCTATTGTTGTTAAAACAAGTTAAGTATCAATACATCCCCTCCCTCCCTTTTGGTCGGATTTTGTTGTCCCTTTCGTCCTTGTTGTCAACTTGTGTGGTCTATTTTCATTTTATTATATTGTTCTAATTGCTGCCGATAGCAAAAGGAATTAGCTCTCACTATAGACAATTAGGTAGATCATCGGCGGTAACCCCACAACGCTGCCGCTGCAAGTATCTCTAGCAAATCCATTATATCGCACTAACTTATAATCTATGTATAGTACTCCCTACGTCCCGTTTTAATTGACATGGAGGAAGAGGTAAGTTAGTACAAATTTATATACAAGTGTCGTCAATTAAATCGGAACAGAGGTACTCCCTTAGTTTGCGGTATGCAAATGCATCCTTAAAACATATAGTAAATTTTTAAAAAGCCTTCATGGCAAAATTTAGCACAAAACATAGATTGTGCGATACATCGAACATTGATCATCGTTAGTTCATTACATTCATACGCATAGTTTGAAACTTGGTGGAATTAAATTAGGCTTAACCGTCGCAAACTCTAACCCTAAATACCAAAAGTTGGTTTCTGGGATACCTCACTGCCTACAGGTGTGGCGGCTCGAGCTTCACTCTTTTTCGACGAACGGCTTGAGCTTGGACTCTGTGCATGCGACCCGCACTCCTAGAGGCCCTACTCCAGCTGCTCCTAGTTGTACTCCTCGATGATGCTTCGCCTCATCTGCGGCGGTGTAGTGCGAGCGGCGCTTCATCTAGCGGCGAAGATAGAATTTTTGACGGATTAGACCACCTGTGTGAGTGAAATGCTAGAAAAGACCACCTGTGAATTTTTTTGTTAAAAAGGACCTCCTGTGAGTGGCGGCACCCCTGGCCAGGCGACACGTGGCACGTGCCACCTGGGCCAATGCCGGCACCACCTTGCCGCCGTTGCCAAACCCGGCACGTGGCCGTGGCGTTTGGCCAGGTGGGCCTTGCCGCCTGCCCCAATTCCGGCAGGGTGACGTGGCAGACATGCCGCCACCCCCGTTGCCGGCACCCCCTTGCCACGTGGACATGCCGGCTTCTCCATTGGCGGCAGGCCCCACAGCGGCTGACCGGTGACTTGCAACGGCAACATGCCGGAACTGGGAACTGCGGCAGGCCCTTGCCGGCATTGGCCCAGGCGGCACGTGCCACATGTCGCCTGGCCAGGGGTGCCGCCACTCAGTAGGGGTCTTTTTTGGCAAATATTTTCAGAGGTGGTCTCTTTTGCCATTTCATTGGTGCAGGTGGTCTCTTCTGTAAAAAATTCGCGAAGATAGGGGACCAGCAGGGGCCAAAGCCCCCCCTAACACCATTGATTTACTCCTAAACTTTTATGAACAGTGCAAACTTTGTTAATTTTTCTCTAACCGGCTCCCCTAAACTTGCAAAATTAGGCAATCCTGCCTCCGCCACTAGCTTCATCCGCTCCATCACCCTCTCCTCGTCGGAGTCGTAACGACTCAGAGCCGTTAGTCAAGGTGATTTAGTATGCACATATATATTGATTTTGAAGAGCACAATTTTGAATTTTTTAATTAAAATTATACTCGCTTCACGGTAATGTGCCTATTTTCATTCTAAGTGCAAAAAATGGGTTCTTTGCGAAGTAAGTGCATAAAATGGTGCAACATGGCAACACTTTAATATTCACACAATCAAGACCTCACACCTCCAGTAAACCCTTGCTGCGAGAACCCCATTACTCGTCGCTAACACCATCTAAACAAAATGTTAAAACATCAAATCCTTTGCCATATTGATTCCTTTTAGGTGTACTAGTTGCTATGAAAAATGATAAACATGTATATTGAGATCGTTCATAAACAATCTTTACAAAATAGACTATCATGTATGAACATTCAAGGCCAACGACCAAGGTCACGGCCATATCCATGGCATTGGTCCTTATAATATGACATATTTGGCCCAAAGCTAAACAGTGGCGTGCCAAACACCATGTTTTCAACTTTTTGTTACAAAAAAGTTATTTTGCATTTTCTGAGTGCCAAAAATAGATGCTCAGTGATGCAAGTTCAAATAATATGGTGCAAAATGGCATAACAATAATTTTCAACGAGATCATGTTTTCCAATTAACCACGTTTGCTAAACTAGGTAGGGTAGAGGTAGACGTTGATCTGGAGCCACACTGCCACGAAATTTCGTACTTATCAAGGGATATGAAATGAAGTTGCGGGACAGGTAAACGTCCAGGCCTAAAATTACCAGAGCAAAAACAAAATAATAGTTCTGCATCGTGCATGCATCCAATTCATTTAGACAACGTATGAAATCGACCTCAAATAATTTAAGCACTACTGAGAAACGTATTCATAATATCGTCTTATGTTGAGAAAGAAACAATTTATTTTCTTTTGATGGGGGCAGGTTAGTTTGAAATACAAATGAAACAAAAATAATAATAATTTGATAGACGAAGGTTACTTTGATATATACAAATGCTATTATCCTGCGAGTACTACATTGTTCTAAGTCTAAGGCTGAATTTTTCACTAGAGCTATGCAAGAAGAAACACAGAGAGGGTCAGTCTGAAAGAAAAAAAATGATGAATTTCATCAGCAGAAAGACATCTGACTCATTTGGTCCTCTCATAGAGTTTATGAGTAATAAAATTATTACCAAACATCAAGTATTATACCAAAGGAGCCTCGAAATATTCCACCTTACATGACATTCGCGGTACTCCTAACAGTTTGCTTGTAAGAAGTTACCGGTGTAGGCTTGTGCAAGACTTTCTCCAAGCTTTACTTGTGATTCAGTCGTAAGATGCAAATTATCTTCATTCAATGCCAGACCAATTGCATCCACAGTTACAACATTGGGCAAGTTTATGCTAAGCTGAGCATTCCTCAGTTTTTCAATGTTCCTTTTATTCCCAGATGCGAGAGCAACCTGTTGAATGCATACATACTCTTGAGAGAAATGGTACTCCACATAGCAAATAATGTCGAAGGGAATGAAATATGATCACTTGGTAGATCAGACATTTTTTTTTAGAAAGAGTGAAATCAATTAGTTGCTTCTTGTTCATGATATTTAGCATGTTAGGCATAAATTACTGAATGAAGCAAAAAAAATCGAGTCAGGGAAATGCATATTTGACATAAACAGTTCAGTTGTTAGGAGATGAGATGGATATAAAAGGGCATCTCTTGACAGAAATGGTACTCCACATAGCAAATAATGTCAAAGGGAATCCCTCTTTGCCAAAATATAATGCATCTTAGTTTTAATTGAAGTAGATAGCTGCAATGTCAAGCACATACAATACATAATTATATCTCATGATAGTTCTAATAATATAGATGTGATGTTGTTAGTTTCGATACGTTTTTGTACATATTTGATCAAACTTTAAGAAGATTAACTCTAACTAAAACTAAGATGCACTACACTCAGCAGGGATGGAGTACATCTAAAACAGTTCACATTTATACATATTATTGACTTAAGAAAGTAAATATGTGCTACACAGCTGCACGTTCTTCAAATTGAAACAAGACAACGATTTTATGATTCCTTCACATCATTGATCCATGGTCAATGTGCATTCGCATTCCATCTTTTGTTCTTAAAAATCCAATTCTTTGTGCTCACATAATGGCCTATGATTTAAGCGCCATAGAATAAAAAGCTAGATGGCTAGAAGGTGCTTGTAAAACAGGTTTCATCTTTCTCCACTTCATCCAGGTTGCATATTTCACTCTCTTTCTCCACTTCATCTATCTCTTGACTAGCATCAACACATCTTGCGTGTATGAGTTCAGGTATGAATCAATGGATCCTTTTTTAGAAAATGTAAAAAAAGGGGAGAGAATTTCACTTCTCCCGGCCTCTGCGCCAATTAGGGATGCACTCCGCCTTTAAATACGAGTACCAGGATTGAAATCTTGGTTATGCATCAAGCTTTGTCCTCACTAAAATAAATGTGGAAGAACCCCTGTGCAGCATGACCCGATCCTGCCATCCTGGCGATCGAACCCTGGTGGGCAGGCTGCACAAAATGTGCATCAGTTGTCATTTTTGTTCATCTTCATTCTGAGCCTCTGCTTCAGTTTTACCCATGGGCTGATTTCTATTTGTAATTCAGTTCAATGTTTGTCCAAACAATATGTTTGTTTGAGTTCGCAAATTACCAGGAAAAGCATAGGCTGTAAAAAGTTAAAACATGTCGAAATGCTGTTTACATCTTCTCAAAAAATCTTTCTAAGAACTGGAATCCTTATTCTTAAAGTGCAAAGAAAATCGACTTGCTTGGCCTAATGTTACATACAAACACTGTATATGAATTCTAATTAAGTCTGTGTCTGTCCATTATGAAAAGGAATCATGCTGTATTACAGATATAGCATTATCACCAAGTATTCCTAAAGTTTTCATGTATAACAGAAACATAAGACGCATTTTGACTCTCCAAGTAAAGATTTGACCAAAGTTAGTTCAATAATATGATCTCTATTCAAAAGTATTTTCTGTGGGTATTATTTTGTAATTCTTAACAACTAGTGTACACAAATTTAAGTTTGAACATAGTCGAAGTATTCCCTATTTCTTGACGAGGGGAGTAATTCCTTCAGTTTCATGTGCATTAATATTCTATAAATTCACCATTCCTTTGCTCAAAACTGCTACCTGTGTGGATCACCGGATTGACGAAGGGTTTACTCTAGTTTACTTTCTATAAACTTCGGGTCGAAACAGCCATGCCAAAAATGAAGACAAAGTACACTAGCATTAAGGAATGCGGCCATCACCTGGATGAATGGCAGCTGAGGGATCCCAAGATCTGCCCTGACATTGGCTATCAGCGTCTCCATGTTCCCCTGGTACGCCGCCGTGGCGGCATCGGAGTCCGCATCGCTCTCCCCCTGGTACCACAGCACGGCCTCGATCTCGCCGTACTCGGCCGCGGCGCGCGCGCGGCGCACCATCTGCTCGTACAGGCGCTCCCCGCGGGCCCACTCCCGGATGGCCGTGCCGCCGACGGCGCACGGCACGAGCCCGATCCCGGCTGCGCCCGGGGGCTGCTGCAGCCCCGGGAGAACGGCGCGGGCGAAGGCCATCCCCGGGCCGACGCCGCAGGTCTTGGCGGCGTCGATGTCGGCGTGGAGCGGCTCACTGGCCTCCTCCCACGCGAGCGCGGCGGAGAGGCGGAGGATGGAGGGGCTCGGCGCGCACTCGGGAGGCACGACGCCGTCCCACCGCTTGTGGTGCACGCCGCCGCGGCCGGCCATGTTGCTCTGCCCTGAGAGCACGAAGATGCGCATGATTGCTGCTGCTGGAGCGGCGGTGCGTTCGCTGAAGCGTTGGGTTCGACAGGAAGTTTGGTGTTGTAGTTGTATCAGTCGTCGGCTCGTCACTGTCACAACTCACAACTTACACGCACGACATGACCAACGCTTAGGTCTTAAGCTAACTTTACACGAGAAGGTTTCCCTTTTGAGATTCTTTATACGAGAAGTTAGAACGAAATAAAAGAACGTAGTACCAAAATAACATAATCAATTGTTAGGCATTCAGTGTAAAAACTAAAAAGAATTGATCAACGACGAAATAAATGGACATGTTCATCCACATTCTCATACAATAAGCATAAGTGAAAGAAATGGACTAGCACTAGAATTACTTAAAGCATACCCCTTAGCATTGTTTTGATATCTAGGGATATGGATGCTCCAACGATTGCAACCTAAAAGGCACCCTTTGGATGGTAGGAACTTCATATTATTATTTTTATAGTATTTCGGTTCTTAGATTTTTTTATACGGAGTAGTATTTTGGTTCTTAGATTTTGGTAGGAATTAATCTGCTTGCACCTGCGATGTACATGATAAATAGTCTGAAACCCCATTCCACACAATCCACCGACGAGCTCGGCGCTTTCCTCCCACCATCGCGGTGCAGGAGCTCCTCCCCGATCGCCTTTCCTGCGAGGTTAAAAGAACAACAAAGACGCCGTGAACACATCCAGAGTTGAAGGCCGTGTTGTGACATACGGTGAGCGACTAAGCATGTTGGTCGACAGGCGAGTAGGTATTCTGATTTTAATTTGTAGTGGTGTTTGCACTTAACATTTGAAATGCAGAAGGCAGCAGCGACTCATGTCTTGTTGCGGATAATATATGCGACTGACGCTGATTTAATTAAACACAACAGTGATCTCATGCCTTCCTTCGTGAAATCATGAAATCGGCTACTACACCGCAATTCCTTCGTGAACCCGTTGCGTTTTTGAAACCAAACCACGTCATAAGCATGCTAAATTACGAATAGGGTATCTAGCTCAAGACTAAATTACGAACAAGCTAAACAAGAACATAATGCGTCGAGAATGTTGTGCCTAGCTTACTCACTAACGATCTAGTCTATGAGCTCTTTGCCATCACAAAAGAAGAAATATTGACTTCTAACTTCTGGAGGCTCTGGAAGCTCAAGTGGTGCCAGACTTTCATAGTTGCCGTTAGCCAGTTTTGTGTATCTTGGCCGCAATAAAGAATCCACATGGGCGAAGTAGGCTTCCTCCCTAGATGTCTGTCTTGATATCGCCAAGGACAGAGTCCGGGATGGCATCAAGAGTTTCCTCAGGGAACTGTGCAAGTGTCTGCACATAAAAGAACCACAACAGATGGCTTTGAGATCTAAACAACTATATTAAACTAGCGCAAGTCTTTGTATGTAAGAGAAATTCTCAAACTGAGGGTATTATCATGTTAAGAAATATTACAAAATTTTGAACTCTGATCATATTTTTTTTGCAATCAAGAGACCAAAACCCATGAATAAGAGCAGACTGGAACAGAATAATAATACTTCATACAAGACCACAAAAGGCAAAAGAAAATCGTCGAGACATGTTTTCTACTTGCTAAATAGATTTCGATCACTTAATTTCTACCGCGCACCTCTGCTGATTCAGATGTATATATGCAAAATTGAGATACAAAGTGTCTATAGCTACCACACTAAATCTAAAACTTTCTACCAAGATAGCATGTTTAATTCCAAGTCCTCCGTGTAACAGTATCCGCTAGCGCTTCAAGGAGTAGCTCTTCCCACTGAATGCGTTGAACTTGGGCTCTTCCTTCTTTGGAGGTCCGCTCGCTTTAGCAGGCTCCTTTTGTGCTTGTGCTTCTTTCTTGTTGCTTGCACTTGAGCCAAAGACGAGCTTTCCTGTTTTCTGGCGAGTGGAGGTGCTAGCTCCTGATGGTGCTGCCATTTGCTGGCTTGCCCTTTTGTTTGAGTCTGAAGGTGCAGATTGTGCAGGTACAGCAGCTGAAGAGACTTGAGGTGCTTGCTGTTTTGGGGCCTTACCATCTAACCTCTTTGCGAAACCAGTAAATGGTTTGAATTTTGGCTCTTCAGCAACAGTGTCTTGACCTTCAGCAGGTGCCTTGCTTGTTGAAGGCGCTACGGGTCGCTGTGGTTTTTCAGGTTCCTTGTAATCGAGAGGGGGTGCAAAGTCCACTTCACAGTCTGTCTCAATAATGCTAACTGCAGAAGCAGGCTTCGCTTCAACAATATCAATATAGTACTGCTTGTTGTTGTAAGCTACCATGATGCTGTCTCCCGTCGTTAAGCAAGAGAAACTTCTCAGAGTTTTTTCTAAGATGGCTTTGGGATTTGAGATGCCTAGAAAATCACTGGTGTGTGGCTGCAGCTTCACATATGTGCCCTTGGGAAGGGCAGCGTTCTTGACGCGCACGATGTCGCCCTCTTGTAGAAGCATGTTCTGCATCATCCAGTAGGGCATGATGATCATGCCTTCTTCCGCTACGAACTCCAGCACGCCGCAGTGCGAAACCTTATCGGCGGCGCTGCGTAGCTCGAATAGCATAGGGTACTCGATGTGCAGGGAAGCCAGGCGATCTAGAGCAGACTGTGGCATGAACATGATTACCTTGTCGCCGCCTTCCAGGTGCGGCTTGCCAAAGAAGGACGCTGGATAGCAGCGATAGGCTTGCTCAAAATTACTTCCACGGTAACGATATCCCGAGGAGAACATCTCGAGGAGAGCTTTGCTTCAACTTCTCTTGGACCTGCTGTTAATCTCGGAAACAGAACTGGTGGCCAAACTGCGGACGGGGTTGAGACAACAGGGACGCGACGAAGATTAAACGGGAACAGGCAGCGCTCAGCGGTGACTCAATCAATCAGTTCCCCGGGCACCAGGAGGAGATCGCTGCTGCAATCTACGGACGGAGAGCTGCGCTTATAAGGACGTGGGGATAAAGGAGGGGAATTCGGAGTCGGGACGGGGTGAGGTCGATTCTGAGATGCGGACGAACAAACTCCACAGGTTGGCGTGACTCGTGAGGCTTCCGCGGAGAAATCCACGTACACTCCAAGGAAAAGCAGGAGAAGCGAAGGGAGAAGAGTACTCGGAAACTGACACTGGTAGAAAAATGGGCATCTGTCTAAGCCTTTAGTACCGGTTTCCGTATGAACCGGTACTAAAGGGTGCATTAGTACCGGTTCACTTGCCCAGCCGGTCGAGGAACATCAATACCGGTTCGTTGAGAGTCTTTTGTACCGGTTTATCTTACGAACCGGTACGAAAGGGTTTCAGTCTAAATTTGAGGCAGAGGTGGGGCCAGAGCTGGACCTTTAGTACCGGTTCATCTTAAGAACCGGTACTAAAGGGCCTCCGGCCTATTTTCTGCAGCCCGACCTCTCTTTCCCTTCTCATTCTCCTCTCACATTTCCAAATCTCTATTTTGCATCTCTCACACTTCAATAAATCTTCATTTTTCTCCACCATTTTATCAAGATTGACGGCACCCATCTATCTAAGGGTTAGCAATATTATCCTTTCTTCCGGCGTTCCTAATTTAGCTCATTTCTTTGCTAGTTTAACTCGTATTATTTTTCTAGTGCTAGCAAGGTGTTTGATGAAATGCCTAAGTTAGGGATTTCATTCTTTTTGTATGCAATTGAGCTCAAATTAAAGTATGATTTGTAGGTTTTAGTATCGTCCCCGTCCTCACCGCCGTCGATCGCCAGCGTCTTCCCCTAGCCGGCACTGTACCACCTCGGTGAGCCTCTTTTTTTTAATAAAAAAAACTTAGTTTTATGTGATGAACTTGAATATTAATTAAGTTGGTCACTCATATATCCATGATGTTGTGTAATTAATGATTTTTGATATACTTATATAATGCAGATGAATCAACAATGGATGTACGGTGATCGATGCCATCCCGACTTCATTACTGGCATGCATTATTTTCTCAACGTGGCGGAGGCAAACAGGCGGTCGAATGGTTTCATTTATTGTCCATGTAGTTCCTGTAGGAATACGAAGGATTACTCTACCTCAAAGACCCTTCACTTCCACCTGCTTGAGAATGGTTTCATGCCCGGCTATAATTGTTGGACCAAGCACGGAGAAAGAGGGGTTATAATGGAAGGCAACGAAGAAGAAGAGGATAGTGACAACTATCCTATGTTCACTGAAGACGGTGATAGTAGTATGGGGGAAGACAAAGCTGAAGAAGAGCCCATTTTTGATGAGCCCATTTTTGATGACCCCGATGACGATTTGGGTCGGGCCATTCTTGATGCGAAGATAAACTGTGGAAGTGAAAAGGAGAGGTTGAAGTTGGAGAAAATGTTAGAGGATCACAACAAACTGTTGTACCCAAATTGCGAAGATGGCCAGAAAAAACTGGGTACCACACTGGAATTGCTGCAATGGAAGGCAGAGAATGGTACTTCTGACAAGGGATTTGAAAAGTTGCTGAAAATAATAAAGAAGATGCTTCCAGGGGAGAACGTATTGCCCTCTAGTACGTACGAAGCAAAGAAGGTTGTCTGCCCTCTAGGATTAGAGGTGCAGAAGATACATGCATGCATCAATGACTGCATCCTCTACCGCGGGGAGTACGAGAATTTGAATACATGCCCGGTATGTGGTGCATTGAGGTATAAGATCAGGCAAGATGACCCTGGCGATGTTGAGGGCGAGTCCACCCACAGGAAGAAGGTTCATGCGAAGGTGATGTGGTACACTAGTAGAAAACGGGCCTTTGGCCAGGACCCTTTAGTCCCGGCCTCCATCTGGGCCGGGACTAAAGGCCCGGCCACGTCGCCCGAAATTCGCCACCCGCCCGGGAGGCTTTGGTCCCGGCCCGTTACGAGCCTTTAGTCCCGGTTTGAGACACAAACCGGGACTAAAGGGCTATGCGCTGGGCGGTCCGCATGTGCGCCCCCTTTAGTCCCGGTTTGTGTCTCAAACCGGGACTAAAGTACTCTGCCTATATATATGGCCCCTGCAGCCCCTCTCTCCCCTCTTGCATTTTTTTGGATGAAAGTGTGTGAGTGTGTGCTAGCTCTCCTTTTTGCTTGGATGCACTAGAGGTGTTTGTTGAAATGTTTGTTAGAGCGATGCCGCTTCAGTTCACCGAACACAACTACGATATGAGGTGCCCGAGCCACGCTTAAGCCTCTTCCTCTTTATTTCCACTTATTCTAAAAGGTTAGCAACTATATTTCCTCATTTAGACCGTGCGGTACTAATTTTTAGGATCGTGATTGTGTTTGATATACTGTTGCATGACGCAGATGAGCCATCCATGGATGTACGGTGATCGACGCACCGCCGCTTACAGAGAAGGCGTGCATTCTTTTCGAGATGCGGCCGATGCGAACAAGCATGGTGGTGGCTATATGTTTTGTCCATGTGTTGAATGTCGGAATGAGAAGGACTACACTTCCTCAAGAGTCATTCAGAGCCACCTGCTTCGGTCCGGTTTTATGTCGGGCTATAATGTTTGGACCAAGCACGGAGAAAGAGGGGTTATGATGGAAGACGACGATGAAGAAGAAGAGAATGATGATGACAACTACCGATCTATGTTCCCTGAGTATGCTGATACCGCAATGGAAGACAATGAAGAAGAAGATCAGGGTGCAGAACGGGAACCAGATGAGCCCGCTGATGATCTTGGCCGGGTCATTTCTGAAGCACGGCGAGGCTGCGACACAGAAAAGGAGAGGTTGCAGTTCGAGCAGATGTTACAGGACCACAACAAATTGTTGTACCCAACTTGTGAAGATGGCCAGAAGAAGCTGGGTAGCACACTGGAATTGCTGAAGTGGAAGGCAGAGACCGGTGTGACTGACTCGTCATTTGAAAAGTTGCTGGTACTGATGAAGAAGATGCTTCCAAGAAAGAACGAATTGCCCGCCAGCACGTATGAAGCAAAGAAGCTTGTCTGCCCTCTAGGATTAGACGTGCAGAAGATACATGCATGCCCTAATGACTGCATCCTCTACCGCGGTGAGAAATATGAGAATATGGATAAATGCCCGGTATGCACTGCATTGCGGTACAAGATCAGAAAAGATGACCCTGGTGAGATTGAGGGCGAGCCACCCAGGAAGAGGGTTCCTGCCAAGGTGATGTGGTATGCTCCTATAATACCACGGTTGAAACGTCTGTTCAGAAATAAAGATCATGCGAAGTTGTTGCGATGGCACATGGAAGATCGTATGAAAGACGATAAGTTGAGGCACCCCGCTGATGGTCGGCAGTGGAGAAAAATCGAGAGAGAGTTCCCGAGATTTGCAGGTGACGCAAGGAACTTATGGTTTGGTCTGAGTACAGATGGCATGAATCCTTTTGGGGAGCAGAGTTGCAGTCACAGCACCTGGCCCGTTACTCTATGTATCTACAACCTTCCTCCTTGGTTGTGCATGAAGCGGAAGTTCATTATGATGCCAGTGCTTATCCAAGGTCCAAAGCAACCCGGCAACGACATTGATGTGTACCTAAGGCCATTAGTTGATGAACTTTTACAGCTGTGGGCCAAACCAGGTGTACGTGTGTGGGACGAGCACAAACAAGAGGAATTTGACCTTCGAGCCTTGCTTTTCGTAACCATCAATGATTGGCCTGCTCTTAGTAACATTTCAGGACAGTCAAACAAGGGATACAATGCATGCACGCACTGTTTAGATCAGACAGAAAGTATATATCTGGACAAATGTAGGAAGAATGTGTACCCGTTCAATCGTCGTTTTCTTCCGCCCAAGCATCCCTTAAAGAAAAAAGGCAAGCATTTCAATGGCAAGGCAGAACCCCGGGGGAAGCCTGTCATCCGTACTGGTGCTGAAGTATTTGATATGGTCAAAGATTTAAAAGTAATCTTTGGAAAGGGTCCTGGCAGCCAACCTGTTCCTAACGGCCCTGATAAGCGCGTACCCATGTGGAAGAAGAAATCTATATTTTGGGAGCTACCCTATTGGGAAGTCCATGAGGTCCGCTCCGCAATCGACGTGATGCACCTGACGAAGAATCTCTGCGTGAATATTCTAGGCTTCCTGGGCTTGTATGGGAAGTTGAAAGAGCATTTCCCGCCTAATTGATTTTGGCGTTTGTTAACAATACATTATCTATTAATGTGTGATTATGCTTTGCAGGATTTTATAATATTCTTGCACAAGATATTGGGTTTTATATGTTATATTTGACAAGTATCATTATCCAAAGGAAATTATTGAGGAAATGGTGGAAATAAGCTCCTGGAGAAGTTTCAGACAAAGTTGGGCCAGTCAGGCCGGCTTTAGCCGGTCCCCAGACCGGCTATAGCCGGACTGCACGTTTTCAAGAGGGGTCCTGCGCCTCTGGACTCAACCGGCTATTTGTCCGGCTATTTCCGGCTAGGCCGGATTTTTCAGGCCGGCTATAGCCGGTCTGAGGCCGGCTTTAGCCGGTGTGGCCGGCTTTAGCCGGACTTAACTCCGGCTATAGCCGGACTTCCTGGCCTCCAACGGTCAGATATTTTGGGGGGTATAAATACCCCCCTCTTCTTCTCCAACGGGTAGCCAGCCAAGTTTCAAGAACACCACCATTGTTGAGCTCACCAAAGCTAGTAGATCTCCTCCCTCACCCCACCAAAGCTCTTGATCTTTGGAGAATCGAAGGAGAAGACCATCCTCTACATCCTCACCGAAGCGATTTGATTTCCCCTCTCATTTGCTAGAGGGCCCTTGTGTCTTGGGTTCCCTTGTGTCCCAAGACCTTGTTTGTGTATTTGATATATTGCTACTTGTTGTTTCACAGCATTGTGTTGTGCTTGGGAGCCTCCAATTCGGTTGTGGATGCGTGCCCCAAGATTGTAAAGGCCGTTTCCGCCTTGAGGAATCCCTTAGTGGAAAGTGAGCTAGGCCTTTGTGGCGGAAGCTTGCACCGGAGAATAGGGTGAGCCTTTGTGGCGTTGGTTAGGCCTTTGTGGCAACCACACCCCTCCAACGTAGACGTACTTCCCCTAAAAAGGAAGGAACTACGGGAATCACATCCTCGTCTCCGTGTGCTCCACTCTCGGTTACCTCTATCCTTTATTGCCTTTATATATTGTATCTTGTTTAGCTTGCTAGTTGACATATAGGTAAATTCACCTTAGTTGCATATCTAGAGAATTTACCTTTGTGTCAAGCCTAAATCGAAAAAGAACTAAAATTTGAGTAGCACCTATTCACCCCCCCCCTCTAGGTGCCCATACGATCCGTTCAATTGGTATCAGAGCCTCGGCTCTTTATTCGGGCTTAACCGCCTAAGAGTATGGACACCTCTCCGAGTGAGGGCTCGGGTCAAGTTTCCATGGGTGAGTTCAAATCTTTGGAATCATCCATGGCTTCCATGACATCTCAAGTAAGTGAGTTGCGTGAAATGATAGCGCAACTCATGCAAGCTAAAAATGCTAATGTTCCTCCACCTCCGGAAAAACCCGCTACTCCACAAGTGGAGAATGTGGGGATAGATGAGGAGGGTGCCGACAAAAATGGCGATGCTAAGTCTTCCTCCAAGGCCGACGGGAAAGGTGAATACCCGCATTGGTATTCACCCGACCCGCCGGTCCCTCATCCTCATATTAACCATAGAGGAGATCCACCTAAGCTTGATGCATTAAATTTTGGTCAATGGCAATATCAAATGATCTCTCATATGCGCAGTTCTTGCATCGAGCTTTGGAGGATCGTTGAGGAAGGGTTCAAGGCCGTGGATCCACACAACATGACAAGAAGAGAGACGGTCGATAGTCAACTCAATGCTACCGCTCTCCACATGATTCAAGTCGCCGTTGGGTCCAAGGACTTGCCCCACATCCAACATTTCTCCACCGCCAAAGAAGCTTGGCAAGGACTCTCCGACGTCTTTGTCGGTAATGAGAGCATGAAGAAGACAAGATATGTGGCCTTCTCAAATCAAGCGGAAGGATTCTTCATGTTGGATGGTGAGGATCATCAAGAGATGTATAGAAGACTCAAGGCAATCGCTACCACCTTCAAGAACCTCGGTGCTCACCATATTGATGATGAGTGGATCAAGATGAAGTATATTCTTGCTCTTACTCCATATGAGCCCGCGGATGTGAAGAGTGTTCAAGGCAAGCACAACTTCAATGAGATGACCTCAAATCAAGTGATGCAAGAGATTCAAGCCTACAAGGTTGCCGCACAAAATGCGGAGGATGCTCGTGCTCGTGCCATTGGAATGCAAAGAAGCTCCAATCTTGCATTAAAGGCTAGTGTGGTTGAGAAAGAGATTCCTTCTCAAGCAAGCATTGATGCAAGGCTAGAAATGTGTCCCGAGGACATAAGACATGAGTACAATGAGCACATGGCCTTCTATGGAAAAACCTTTTGGGTTGATCCTCACAAGGCCAAAGAAGACAATCAAAGAAGAAGCAAGTCAAGTGGCTTTCAAAGGAATGACAACAATGGTCAAAGGGTGAGGACATGCTACAATTGCAATGATAGATTTCATTTTGTTGCCGAGTGTCCTTATGAGAAGAGAGAAGACCATGGTGGGAAGCTCATCTTCAAAAGCAAGACCAAGTCACCATCCAAGAAGCCATTTGTGAAGAAGGGTGGACCAAAGAAGAAACAACCGAAGTTTGTGTTCTTGACTCAAGAAGAGTACTCAGCAAGTGAGAGTGATGAAGAAGAAACCACTACTAGTGAGATGGCCGCAATGGCAACCACCTCCACTTCTTCCACATCACTCTTTGAATCCCCCAATGAGGACTCTCTTGCCAAGAATGTCAAGTGCCTTATGGCCAAGTCTTCCGAGGTATCACCCACATCTTTCTCTTCCTCTAAGACAAATGATGCTTCCTTGAATGATCTTGCTAGTCTTAGAGTAAAGGAAGAAATTATTGCTTTTGATGATTATGTGTCTAGTGTAGATGGTGCTCATAAGATTCACTTTGAACGTCTATTGAGCCAATATGGTAAAACTCTTGAAAAACTAGATGAACAAATGAGGCTTGAAAGAGAATATGCTCAAGATATTGCCTCACTAACCGAGTCTCTTGAAGAAGAGCAAGAGGAACGAGCAACTCTTGAAGAGAAGCTCGATTCCATTGAGGAAGCTAATAATGAAGTTGTTTCCAAACTCATTAAAGAGCGAGATCATGCTCGTGCCAAAGTAAAAATGCTTAAAAAGGAAAAGGTTGAATTTGGTGTTGGTCATGATATACTTGTTAAGGATTTAGAAGATCTTGACAAGGCTCACAAGGCCTTGAAAAGTGAACACTCTATTCTTACCAAGTCACATGAACAACTTCAAATTCAATTGACTAAGAATAATATGCCTAGTTCTTCTACTTCTACTTGTGATCATGCAAATGTCATTGAAGAAAATGCTAGGTTGAAAGATGAGCTTGCCAAGTCCTCCATTCCCATAGGTGAGAAAAACTTGAATGACCTTTTGAGTAAGCAAAAGGCATTTGGTGATAAAACGGGGATTGGCTATGTCTCAAAGAAGAAGAAGAAGAACAACAAGAAAAAGAAGGCCAAGCCCGCTCAAGCAAAGAAGGATCCTATTGTGGGTGGCAAAGCCACTCATGATGATCATGCGGGAATTGCTAACCCTCACTATGTTTTAATTCGTGATTATTATGGTGATGTTTATGCAAAATATGTTGGTCCAAATGATGGTTATGTTGCTTGGTCTATTTGGGTTCCAAAGACCCTTGTTGCTAACAAAAGAGGACCCATTGAAAAATGGGGACCTAAAACCAAGCAATGATCTCTTGTAGGACTATGCTTCCGGTGGGTCAAAATGGGTGCTTGATAGTGGATGCACAAGTCATATGACCGGAAGCAAGAAGATTATGACGGAGATGAGACCAAATGACAATCATATAACCGTCACTTATGGAGACATGTCACAATCCGAGGTATTGGGTCTTGGCAAGGTGGTGGTCGCACCGGATATTTCCCTTGTGGACGTCATGCTTGTTGAGACCCTTGGTTATAATTTACTTTCAGTTCGTGCACTTGGTAAGATGGGCTTTGCCGTCTTCATTGATAATGACATTGTGGTACTCTTGTGGAGCAAGTCTCTAAAGGTCGCTTTCGTTGGACACATTGAAAATAACTTGTATGTGGTGGACTTTTCGGGGAAAACCACTACAAGTGCAATGTGTTTATTCGGAAAGGCCGATGTGGGTTGGCTTTGGCATCGCCGTTTATCCCATGTCAATATGAGAACTTTGCAAAGCCTTCACAAGGGTGGCCACATACTCGGACTAAAAGAGAATGTTTCTTTTGCCAAAGATCGTGTTTGCAGGGCTTGCGTTCTAGGAAAAATGCATGATTCTCCCCACCCAAGCAAGACTATCATTTCTTCCAAGAGGATCTTGGAGCTCCTTCATGTGGATCTTTTTGGTCCTCCCTCTCATGCAAGTCTTGGTGGGAAGAAATATTGTTTGGTGATTGTTGATGACTATTCAAGATATACTTGGGTTTACTTCTTCAAGCTTAAGAGTGAGACTCAACAAACCGTCATCGATTTTGCCAAGGAAGTTGAACGTCAACATGGGCAAACTATTTTGGCAATAAGAAGTGACAATGGCTCGGAGTTCAAGAACTACACCTTAAATGGATTTCTTAGTGATGAGGGGATTCGTCATCAATATTCCGCTGCATATACCCCTCAACAAAATGGTGTAGCCGAAAGGAAGAACCGGACTCTTATGGATATGGCTAGGTCCATGTTGGCGGAGTTTAAGTCTCCATACAACTTTTGGGCCGAAGCTATCTCTACGGCTTGTCATTCTTCAAACCGGCTCTTCCTCCGCAAAGGCCTAAACAAGACTCCATATGAAATTCTCACCGGAAGCAAGCCCAACATCTCCTACTACCGGGTTTTCGGGTGTAAGTGTTTCTTTAAAAGAAAAGGAGTTCGTTTAGGTAAATTTGATCCAAAAGCAATAGAAGGTATTTTTGTTGGTTATGGTGCCGAATCCCACACTTATAGAGTCTTCAACAAGTCCACCGGACGTGTTGAAGAATCTTGTAGTGTGGTATTCGAAGAGAATGATAGCTCCCAAGGGGGGCGAGATGTTGTTTCTTGTGATGTAGATGATGAAATACCTCGAGAAGCCATAGGAAGAATGGGCGTGGGATTTTTCCGCCCCATTGAGGGACACCTTGTGGCCGACCGGGAAGGACTATGCTCTACTCAAGTGGAGCCTTCATCTTCACAAGCTCAACAAGCCTCTCCCAAGGAAGCAACTAATGCACCAACCGAAGAACAAGACAAGGACCTTCATGAAGAAGAAGGGGCACCACCATCCTCTCCGGTTATCTCAACCGCCCCCAATTCTTCACAAGACCAAGATCAACCTACTCATGAAGATAATAATGATCAAGGTCAATTTGCTGGTCAAGACGGGGACCAAAATGATCAAGATGATCAAGAGTCTCCTCCAAGGTCTAATGAGGAGATCGAAGCCCGTCGCAAGAAAAGAGTTGAAAGAGACTTGGAACTTAAAGGTCATACCCTTGAGAGGGTTATTGGAGATTTAAGAAGCAAAGTGTCAACCCGGCGTCAATTGGCACAATTTAGCTCTCATCATGCTTATATCTCCATGGTTGAACCCAAGAAAGTATTTGAAGCACTTGAAGATCCGGATTGGTTGGACGCTATGCATGAAGAACTCAACAACTTCAAGCGCAATAATGTATGGGTGTTAGTAGAGAAGCCAAAGGAGTGCCGCAATGTGATTGGCACAAAGTGGATATTCAAGAACAAGCAAGATGAGCATGGAATTGTTGTGAGGAACAAGGCAAGATTGGTTGCTCAAGGTTTCTCTCAAGTTGAAGGCATTGACTTTGGAGAGACCTATGCTCCCGTGGCTCGTCTTGAGTCCATCCGTATCCTTCTTGCATATGCCACTCATCATAACTTTAAGTTGCAACAAATGGATGTTAAGAGTGCATTTCTTAATGGTCCATTGAAAGAGGAAGTGTATGTTAAGCAACCCCCGGGGTTTGAGGATCTCAACTTCCCTAACCATGTCTACAAACTCCATAAGGCACTCTATGGCCTTAAACAAGCCCCACGTGCGTGGTATGAGCACCTTAGGGAGTTGTTGGTAGACCGTGGGTTTGAAGTTGGGCAAATCGATCCCACTCTTTTTACTAAGAGGGTCAATGGGGAGCTTTTCATATGCCAACTATATGTTGATGATATTATCTTTGGCTCTACTAACAAAGCTTTTAATGATGAATTTTCAAAGCTTATGACCGATAGGTTCGAGATGTCTATGATGGGCGAAATGAAGTTCTTTCTTGGTTTTGAAATCAAGCAATTGAAAGAAGGGACTTTTATTTATCAAGCCAAATATGTCCAAGACATGCTCAAGAGGTTCAAGATGAAGGAACTAAATGGGGCCGCCACACCAATGGCCACAAAATGTCATCTTGAGCTTGATCCCAATGGTAAAGATGTGGATCAAAAGGTATACCGTTCTATGATCGGTTCTTTGCTTTACCTTTGCGCATCTAGACCCGATATTGTGTTGAGTGTAGGTGTGTGTGCAAGGTATCAAGCCGCTCCTAAAGAAAGCCACCTTATGGCGGTTAAGAGAATCTTTCGATATTTGGTTCATACCCCAACTTATGGGCTTTGGTATCCCAAAGGCTCGGATTTCTCTCTTTGTGGCTTCACCGATTCGGATTGGGCCGGTGACAAGGATGATAGGAAATCAACCTCCGGAGCTTGCCAATTTCTTGGTAGGTCTTTGGTGTGTTGGTCTTCTAAGAAGCAAAATTGTATATCTCTCTCCACCGCCGAAGCCGAATATATTGCCGCCGCAAGTGGATGCACTCAATTATTATGGATGAGGCAAACTTTAAAGGAATATGGTGTCAATTGTGACAAAGTGCCTCTTTTATGTGACAATGAGAGTGCTATCAAGATAGCCTATAATCCGGTGCAACATTCAAGAACCAAGCATATTGAGATCCGGAATCATTTTATTAGGGATCATGTTGCCCGTGGTGATATTGAGCTAGCATATGTAAGCACCAAGGATCAACTTGCCGACATATTCACGAAGCCCCTTGATGAAGCAAGATTTGGATATTTGAGGAATGAGCTAAATATCATTGATTCAAGGAGTGTGGCTTGAGGATCTTGCAAATACACCTATTTTCAATGCTTGTTTGGTTTAGGTGTGGGCATGAAGATAGGGGGAGTGCGGTCCTAATTAATTGGGCTATCCCTCCCCCCATGATGCCAATAGTGATAAAATTGTTCTCTTTCTATCATTTTTGTGATATATGAGCTTCAATGACGAGTATTGGTTATGGACCCAAGATATATCTTCGCGGTCCAATGCCATGACACTCATACATGGTGGCCTCGGCCACCGACCTCTTCTTTTCGAAGAGTTAATTCCTTGCAAATCTTATTTGACCTTTCATTGAGTTTTCTTGTCATTATCTCTTTCCGTGAAATGGGAAGGCACTAGCATTGGTTTTTCAAAGTTTTCTTGTGTTTTGCAATGCCAAGTGCCGAGAACCACTCCATGCGTGTTTTCTGTCCTAAGCCCACTTATCTAAAGCCAAATCATCCTCTTATGCATGCCCAGAACTTCCAGAAAATCAAAAACATCTGTTTTGGGTCATCTAGACCGGCTTTAGCCGGTCTGGTACCGGAAATAGCCGGTGTCCGGCTTTAGCCGGGCACACCGGCTATAGCCAGCCTGGGGGTTTTGAGCCCCACTCATTAGGCTGTGGGGGTGAGGGTTTTCTCTCATTCCAACCCCCACACCTATCACTCGCTCGAGCCCCTCCCTTGAAGCCGCCGCCGCCGCCGTCTCTCACCTCCTCCGGCCACCGGAGCCCTCTCCTCGGCCGGTCCTCCTCTCCGGCGCCTCTCTCTCATGGACCAGGGTACCTTCCCCCTCTCTCTCTCTTCTCTCTCTCTCCCTAGGTTTCTCTAGGGTTAGGGTTAGATGATTCAATGGGGCCTTGTTGTTCATCTGAGATTGTTTGGTCATGATTTCCTCTGCATTGTATAGATTGAAAAGTTTGACAAGTTTTGGTGGCCTACAGCTGAGATGTCGATTTTGTTCATCTGGACCGGCTAAAGCCGGTGTCAGGCCGGCTATAGCCGGTCTGACCGGCTAAAGCCGGCCTGAGGCCGGAAATAGCCGGTGTAGATCACCTACTACTGTCATGCCTTTTCTTCTTATGCTATTGCTCCTTGATCCTCTGGCATGCATGCTTATCCTATATGCTCTCTTCATATGTGCTGTTTGCAGGTGGCTCTCGACCCAAGAGGTCAAGATATGTTGATCCCTCACTTGCTCGCCGTCAAGAGCATCAAGATGCTCGTGTGGCAGCAGCTCTGAAAAGGAAGAGATTGGAAGAACGTAAGAAGAAATCTCTGTTTGCCAATGTCAGTGATCTCAAGAAGCTGTCCAAGCAAGAGTACCGGGAGTTCCGTGAGCAGAAGTTCTACACCATGCCTAGAGACATTGACAGTGCTTCTTTCTATCGGTCTGAGCATCAGCGGATTTATGAGCAGATTTATGCATCCATGAGCACAAAGGTGTGCCCCATGAAGGTCACCAATATTGCAGCTTTGTCAAGGGATGAGTACTTTGAAGATGCTCTTTGGGTCACCGAGAAGCTTGGGTTGCACAAGCTGATGGTCTTCAAGCAAGACTACAACCCTCATCTGATTCAGCAGTTCTTTGCCACATTAGAGTTTGATACTCAGGATGAGGTCGGTTTCACTTGGATGACAGGTGAAGTGAGGAAGTACTCGACCATGTCTCGGTTCGGGAAGCTTTTGGGCTATAGGTTCGATGGCATTCATCGACCTAGGGGTGCCCGTTTGCATCTTGATACCACTGAGTACAACAAGGGGAAGATCCAGTGCCTGTATGGTCCAGGGGGCAAAGCAGGAGAGACTGCAAATCTCCTTCCCCTCTATGATATTTTGCTCCGGATGTTCCGTGCCAACATTGCTCCAAGTGGGGGCAACAATGATTCTATCAGAGGTGGTCTTGTCCATTTGCTCCACCATGCCCGGCTTGTCTTCGAGGCCGGAAGAGATTGTGTAGGGATGGAGCTTGATGTGATGTACTTCATCTTTATGGAGATGAAGATTGCTATGCTTGATCGGAAGATCCCTCCTTATGCTCCGTTCATCATGAGGCTCATCATTGACAGAGGCATTGAGGGAGACTTTGAGATTGAAGAAGATTTGCTTGATGAAGTCTTGGAAGTGCACAAGCCCAACAAGCTCTACAAGAAGACCGCTCATTTGGTGTCTAGCACGTCAAGTGCTTATCCCTCTTCGAGTGATGTGATGGGTGGCAACATCTATGCTACCGGCTCTAGGAGGAAGAATGCGGATCCACCAAGTGGTGGAATGGCTCAAGAGATGAAGAAGCTCAAGTGGTGGCAGAGGGCTCTCTTTTGCATGAACAATGATGTGCGTCACACTCAGTACAAGGACTATGTGGACCGCAAGCACATCTCCAAGAAGCAAAGAGAGTTGGATACTCATTTGAGGGCTGTGGAGAAGGGCAAGGGAGCTAGCCATGAAGAGGAGTCCCAAGAGCAAGATATATCCGAGGACACCTTCTCATTTGGCAAGTGGAATGAGGGCTCAACCTTTGATTGGAAGGAGTTAGCCGAAGTCACCTCCAAGGGCAAGGAAGCCATTGATGAAGAAGAGGAAGAAGGAGATGACGATGATGATGAAGAGGAAGAAGACGATGACCAAGAAGATGATGAAGATGATGAGGACTTTGACGATGTTGATGAGTGATCTTGTTGTGGTCTCCCTTTTTGGCGTCTTGATGCCAAAGGGGGACAAAGTCCCATTTGCATGTGTTTTCCATTTGGAGTTGGCTTTCCATTTGGATTTGGTTGGGTCACAAGCTTTTATATCTTGCTTGCTTGTGTCCCATGGTTGAACTTATCTATCTACTACTATGTGTTGAACTATTGTTATATTGTGTAGTAGAACTTGTGTTATATCGTTATTAATCCTATATTATATCTTGTCATATTATATGTTTGTTGGATTATGATATATATCTTGTGCATATATGGATCACATTATAAAATCTAGGGGGAGTTCTTATTGTTGATGTGTCTTTGTATTCAAATACAAATTTAAAAATAAGGCACATAGCAAGGGGGAGCTCCGTCTATATTTTATATCGTTTGAAACATGCAAAATTGTGTATTGTCATCAAACACCAAAAAGGGGGAGATTGAAAGAGCATTTCCCGCCTAATTGATTTTGGCGTTTGTTAACAATACATTATCTATTAATGTGTGATTATGCTTTGCAGGATTTTATAATATTCTTGCACAAGATATTGGGTTTTATATGTTATATTTGACAAGTATCATTATCCAAAGGAAATTATTGAGGAAATGGTGGAAATAAGCTCCTGGAGAAGTTTCAGACAAAGTTGGGCCAGTCAGGCCGGCTTTAGCCGGTCCCTAGACCGGCTATAGCCGGACTGCACGTTTTCGAGAGGGGTCCTGCGCCTCTGGACTCAACCGGCTATTTGTCCGGCTATTTCCGGCTAGGCCGGATTTTTCAGGCCGGCTATAGCCGGTCTGAGGCCAGCTTTAGCCGGTGTGGCCGGCTTTAGCCGGACTTAACTCCGGCTATAGCCGGACTTCCTGGCCTCCAACGGTCAGATATTTTGGGGGGTATAAATACCCCCCTCTTCTTCTCCAACGGGTAGCCAGCCAAGTTTCAAGAACACCACCATTGTTGAGCTCACCAAAGCTAGTAGATCTCCTCCCTCACCCCACCAAAGCTCTTGATCTTTGGAGAATCGAAGGAGAAGACCATCCTCTACATCCTCACCGAAGTGATTTGATTTCCCCTCTCATTTGCTAGAGGGCCCTTGTGTCTTGGGTTCCCTTGTGTCCCAAGACCTTGTTTGTGTATTTGATATATTGCTACTTGTTGTTTCACAGCATTGTGTTGTGCTTGGGAGCCTCCAATTCGGTTGTGGATGCGTGCCCCAAGATTGTAAAGGCCGTTTCCGCCTTGAGGAATCCCTTAGTGGAAAGTGAGCTAGGCCTTTGTGGCGGAAGCTTGCACCGGAGAATAGGGTGAGCCTTTGTGGCGTTGGTTAGGCCTTTGTGGCAACCACACCCCTCCAACGTAGACGTACTTCCCCTAAAAAGGAAGGAACTACGGGAATCACATCCTCGTCTCCGTGTGCTCCACTCTCGGTTACCTCTATCCTTTATTGCCTTTATATATTGTATCTTGTTTAGCTTGCTAGTTGACATATAGGTAAATTCACCTTAGTTGCATATCTAGAGAATTTACCTTTGTGTCAAGCCTAAATCGAAAAAGAACTAAAATTTGAGTAGCACCTATTCACCCCCCCCCCTCTAGGTGCCCATACGATCCGTTCAACCTCCACCCACGAATTTGTGGTGGCGCTGTGTTGATGATGTAAATGACCGACCAGTTGGGAACCCCAAGAGAAGGTGTGATGAGCACAGCAGCAAGTTTTCCCTCAGTTATGAAACCAAGGTATATCAATCCAGTAGGAAAAAACCGAACTCAAGAAGGTGATGCCTGCTAGCTTCGCGATAGCTCCGGACAATTTATAGGGTGCCTCGTCCAGTGCTTTGCTTTGCGCCAGCAGCAACGCGGAACCTGCACACAACACAATCAAGAACTTTGCTCCCAACTTACGATGAGGTTGTCAATCTCACCGGTTTGCTGTAAACAAAGGAATAAGCGTATCGAGTGGAAAGCAATAGTAGTATGCAAGAAAGTAAACAGTGTGAGTAAAGTAAACAAGTGATAGCAATATAAAGGAAATTGGACCGGGGTCCACAGTTCACTAGTGGTGTCTCTCCATAAGATAAATAACAACATGCTGGGTAAACAAATTACAGTTGAGCAATTGATAGAATAAAGATAACGTGCATATGTCAAGAGGATCACTATGAGATTTACTCTGGGAAGATACATAGACCGCCATCCAACTGCATCTATGACTAATAATCCACCCACGGGGAATCATCCGAGGTCCCCATGAATATTAAGTTGCGAACAACAGATAACTGCATTAAGCAAAGTGTGTAATGTAAACAAAGCATATGTCCTTGGACATAAGAATGTTGTTTTCTCCTTAGTGGCAACAGCACATCTACAACCTTAGAGGTTTCTGTCACTCCCCCAGATTAAATAGAGGCGTGAACCCAACTATCGACCATAAATACCCCCTCTTGGAGTCACTACTATCTAGTTGGCCAAGATAGCTACTAACAACGGAGAGCATGCAAGATCATAAACAACATAGAGATAACATAAGATAATATTCAGCACATCAACTTAATCATAACACCAATATTTATCGGATCCCAACAAACACAACATATAGAATTACATAATGGTGATCTCAATCACGTAAGGCAGCTCACGAGATCTAAACATGAAGCACATGGTGGAGAAGACAACCATCTAGCTACTGCTATGGCCCATAGTCCAAGGTAGACTACTCACTCATCGCGCCGGAGGCAAGCATGGCGATGAAGAAGACCTCCGGTGGCGATTCCCCTCTCCGGCAGGGTGCCAGGAAGAGCTTCTGGACCCTCCCGATCTCGGGTCGACGACGGCGGCGGATCGCGATGTGTTTCTGGAAAATTGATCGGGTGTTTAGGTTTTTCCCGTCGGGGGGTCTTTATAGGCGAAGGGGCAGCGTCAGAGGTGGACCAAAGGGGTCTCACAATAGGGCGGCACGGCCAAGGCCTAGGCCGCACCCCCTGGTGGTGAGACCAGCCTCTGGCTCGGCTCTGTCTCCTCTTCGGTCTTCTGGAAGCTTCGTTTAATATCTGGATGTTCGGCTTTTGTTTCGTCCAATTCTGAGAATATTTCCTGTGTAACTTTTCTGAAACACAAAAACAGCAAAAAACAGGGAACTGGCACTGTGGCATCTTGTTAATAGGTTAGTTCCGGAAAATGCATAAAAACGCCACAAAGTGTAACAAAACACTAAGCAAATGGTGTATAAACAAGCATAGAGCATCAAAAATTATAGATATGTTTGAGACGTATCAATTTGCAGCCACCAGAGCCACATTTTCGCCTCCCCCATGGATCCCATCTCCATGGGGGAGGGCTCCCATGAAGCCATGAAGGAAGGGGGCCAAGGGGCGGCGCTCCCCCATGATGCCAGCGGCGGGGGAGTCCCCCGCGCCGTCGCCGCCGCCCGCGGCCCTCGCTGCTCATCTCCGCCATCTTCACCGCTATCTCCATCACCAACTCCTCCTATTATACAGTGGTTCATCCTCCCACACACCTCTATACCGTCCTATATAAACATGGTGTTTGATGCTATAATATTTATCCTATGATCTATGTCATGTTTGTATAGTTTATTTGTTCTTAGATTGATTTGTTGAATGTCTTTGGTTCATTAGAGTTGTATGTTTATATGGTACTATCCTTTGGTGTCCATTATATTTATGCGCGCATGGATTAAACATCTTAGGGTTAGTAGTATGTGCAAAAGGAAGGGGGTGGTTCTGCCGGAATGACAGAAACCTGAGGACGTGAACCGAAACGTTGCACGTATGGGAGTAAGAGGGCCATTAACTTCAGGCTATGGTTGGGGAAATGTGACGACCTCAAACTTGATAACAAATTCGAAGTGCCCGTTATGTATTCCACCGCAATCCCAGAATCATTGTTGCGATATACATAACGTAGTTGGTAACCAGTTCCATAGACATTACAATACGATGATTCAAATACAATGGTCATATAGACCAAGTCCTATTACACACAATATAGCAGCGGAAATAACGTCTTCGGCCCATGCCTTCTCCCTACAGGCAAATGGCGACTCACGGAGACGAGCTTAGTTCTGGTACTCTTCTTCATACCCTTCCTCCTGGTATTCCTCCCCATAGTCTGGCCAAGTTGATAGCCAGGGACACAGCCGTGAGTACATTGGATGCACTCGCAAACCATCTTATAAATGAAAAGATGAAGTAGATATGCAAGGTTGGGTATAGTGGACTAAGCACTAAGTTGGTTTGCAAAGGCTAGTTTTATTTCCCAAGAATGCTCATTGGTAGAAAAGAGGTTTAGTTCTCTAAGTTCATTCTAAAGAGGAACTTCAATGTGTCAAGATCAAGGTCAAGTCAGGTCAATTCAAATTCATGTCATTCACCAAGTTCGCCCTTGTTATTTTTTTAGTCTTTGACAAAAGCCAGGTAGAGTTTGCCAACCGTCCATGACCGAGGACTCGGCTATTCGAATAGTTTGAAACCTCTGCAGAGGGGTACACTTTACCCACAAGATTCGATACATCTGCCGGGAGAAATCCACGGTTCGCTATACACAAAGGTATGCGGCTTTCAGATAATCAAACAAATTCCTTCACTTGCTCATCCTAGTATAGGATCCTTCCCTAGAGCCCGGGATACGGACTTCCCGCTCCGGCGCCTCTAGTTATGCCCATCCCGGAGACCGGGTTAGTGGAAACCACTTGGTCAAGAAGTATCCGCCCGTGGAGTCCTTCCATGAAGATTTGATGCAAGACCTCCCATACTAAGATCAACAAGCTACGGATTAGGCCCCTTCCCATATAGGGGTAACGTGGTTGTACGGTATAATTGGCACCCATGTACATCACTCGTTGTCAATTGAGAAATACATTTCATAGTTCTTAGTCCAGATTATTTTCTTTCATAAAGCCATCATGTAGGAGCAAACTCCCATTTCAATTTTCAATGTCAAGTCACCCCTTTCCAATGGGGTTCCTCCATAGATAGCCTCAGCTTTTATTAGCGACTAAGCAACTACATTGAGTGATAGTAATACTACTATGGTTGGATAAACTCAGCTTGATGCTCTTGATGACCAAGACATCAATATGCTTCTATCATTCTACTCTAGCAATTCAATCATGCAATTTACTTCTATCATTCTACTCTAGCAATTCAATCAGGCAATTTACTTCTATCATTCTACTCTAGCAATTCAATCATGCAATTTACTTAAAACAAGTAGAATGCAATATTAGAACTAGGTAGTGGGAGTATGAATCAAAAGATGGCTTGCCTTGGTTGGCAAAGTGTCCGGGGTTTTCTTCTTCTTCTTGATAATAATAATCCCCTCCAATATCCTCCTCGGCAACACTAGCGTCTAATGACGAACAACACAAAACACACCATCACTTCACCAAACCAACAACACACCAAGCACACATTCTTGTTTGCTAACCAAGCAGTTAGGTTGCATTGTTATGGGGTTGGATTGTAAGTTTTTCTTCTAAGTTTTTCTTCAAGTGTGCAAGCTAGTTTCTCTACTAGGTAGCATAGGTGGTTCACTTGTGCAGCATTGGTGTTGATTTAGAGTTAATAAGGCAAGTTTAAGTGGGAATGATCCACTAAGTGAAATGGGTAAAGAGGGCAATTAATTCTAAGTGTGCAATAGGGCTCTATCATTTTATGCTAACAAATAGGTTTGGGGTAGGGTCTAAATGAGCACACTGATATGGTTTGGGGTAGATTAGTGTTGACTAATAGTAAGAGGGGTCATTAGTAAGTTCACATTTTAATTTTCATGATTTTTGGTGGCTTAAATAATTTTCTAGAAATCTTTCATTATTTAACAGGCTATGGTCACACTATTCATATCCAATTTTATTCTTAACTGATTTGGAAATCTAACCAGTACTATTGGATAGAGTATTTTCTAAGCTTTCCAACGAATATTTATTTGCTAAATTTGGACTTATAAAACTCTAGGAATTTGAATTTGAAAATACCATTTGAAACAGATTTGAAATAAAAGAAAAAGGGCGGGAATAAATTAGAAAATGAAACGGACCGAAACCTTCCTAGCTGGGCCTATTCCAGACAGAACCCGAACGGGCTTGGCCCAGAAAACGTTTCGCGTCGGCTGGGAAAAATAAAAGGGTGCTGACAGGTGGGGCCACGACGTCGGACCTAATTCAAAACCCGAATCGGTAAGTTATTGTCCGATCTTGATCTAACGGTTCACGATCATCTTCTTCCTCAGTCACAGCGGGGGCTCACCTGCGAGCAGAGACGACTGTTCGACGGCGATGGCGAGGCGTAGGGGAAGCAGGGCTCGACGGCGACGCTCGGGATCGGCTGTGGTACTCCTCCTCCTCCGATTCCCTGCAGAAGTTTGCCTCCCGGTGCTCGAACGCGGCGGCGCTGCTCCTGTCTAGTACCGCGCCGGCGAGGTTGGCTACGGCGAAACAGAGCGAGAGGGAGAGAGTGGCGATGTCTGGGAGGTAGCTGGGAGTGAGGTGCCTTGCTTCGTTTGATCGAGGGGGCTTTTTATAGGCCGAGGCGGCAGGGACAAGCTCGGCCAGAAGCTCGCCGATGCGGGGGGATCCTGGCGGTGCGTGAAGCTTCCTCCGGTCACGGCGGCCACGCTCGCGTGCTGGGGAGTTACTGGGTCGGCCGCGGGGGACTGTGGGTCGCCTCTGGCGCCTTCACGTTGGTCGGCATCGCACGGGGCAGTGGGTTCCTGGGAGGGGGCCCTGGTTGCAAACCTCGCCGTTCCTCCGTTTCTCCTGGCTTGGGTCGGGGCAGAGGGGGCTGGGATCGGTCGAGGGGTGGCCAGAGGGTATGGCTACAGCGCTTGGTCGCGCTTAGAACAGTGCAGCACAGTGGGGTTGATCTCACTCGATTTTCTTCTGCCACCGTTCGACGAAATGCCCACAAGAACTCAAAATTCAAATTTTTCAAATTTGCCACTTTGGGTGCTCATCATATTGGATAAGGTACCCAGGCATATTTTTGTTCTGGAGAAATAATGAGTTTTGCAAAAATTTATATTTCAAATTGGATATGGTTTCTGTTTCAGATTCAATCTTTGGCTCAAGTTTGAGTAGTGTTCTGGTTTGAAATTTGGGTAAATCTTTGTTGGTTGAGTTAGTCCACAACTTGGTTAAGCTCAACTCACTGGCCAAACATGAAGGTGGGTTCTAGGTTTCTTAACTCAAGGGCTCAAAGTAGGGTAGTCAAACAGATTTCCTAGATCATATTAACTTTATCTCTTTCTTACCTATTTTTATTTTTGGTTCTTTTGGTTCCTAATATCTTTCTTGGTTGTTTCTATTGGTTCACTTAGAATTATTTAACCAATGCTCAAGCAAAAAGAACACACATAAAATCATAGAAATACAAATAAAGAGAATACATGTATGCATAAAATAATGAGTAAAAAGTTTTATTTGGGTCCAAAATTTGGTACTTTATTTAATAAGAAGTGGATTACAATTTTTGAGTTGTTACAATCTTCCCCCCTTAAAAAGAATCTCGTCCCCGAGATTCACTAATTAAGAACTGAAAAGATTGGGAAATTCTTTCTGAAGGTAATCTCCTCGTTCCCAAGTGGCTTCCTCTTCGGTGTGATTACTCCACTGAACTTTCAGAAATTTGATGCTTCGGGTTCGAGTGGTTCGATAAGCTTCCTCAAGGATACGGATAGGCATTTCACGATAGGTCAAGTCCTTGTTGATGTCCACAGACCGGTGATCAATATTCTTGAAGACTTCGGGCTTCTCCGGAACTTCAAGACATTTCCGAAGTAACGACACGTGAAAGACATCGTGTACTTCAGACAATTCAGGGGGCATTTCCAACTGATAAGACACTTCTCCTCTGCGGCCTAGTATCTTGAAGGGTCCAATATATCTTGGGGCAAGCTTTCCTTTTACTTGGAATCTTTGCATTCCCTTGAGAGGTGATACTCTAAGATAAACAAAATCTCCAATCTGGAAGGTCAGTTCTCGACGTCTCTTGTCGGCATAACTCTTTTGTCTTGATTGGGCTGCCTTGAGGTATTCACGAATCATGCGAACTTTCTCCTCGGCCTCTTGCAGCATATCTGGTCCAAAAATCTGACTGTCTCCGGTTTCTGACCAATTCAGAGGGGTACGACACTTTCTTCCGTACAAAGCTTCAAATGGGGCCATTTGCAAACTGGCTTGATAACTGTTGTTGTAAGAAAACTCCGCGAAGGGTAGACAATCTTCCCACTTAGCTCCATAAGCTAGAACACAGGCTCTCAACATATCTTCAAGTATTTGATTCACTCTTTCAGTCTGTCCATCAGTCTGAGGGTGGTAAGCGGTGCTGAAGGCTAACTTGGTTCCCAAAGCTTGATGTAAGCTTTTCCAAAATCTCGAGGTGAATTGGGTTCCTCGATCAGAAACGATGGTTTTAGGGATTCCATGCAAACTGACAATTCTGGACAGATACAGATCTGCTAGCTGATCTGAGCGATGAGTGGTCTTGACAGGAATAAAGTGGGCCACTTTGGTTAGTCTATCCACAATGACCCAAATAGAGTCATTTCCACGGCTAGACTTTGGAAATCCAGTGATGAAATCCATTCCAACAGATTCCCACTTCCATTCCGGAACTTGCAAAGGTTGCAGCAAACCAGCAGGACGTTGATGTTCAACCTTGACTCTTTGGCAGATATCACACTTGGATATAAACGATGCAATCTCGCGCTTCATTCCATGCCACCAAAATTGTTCCTTCAAATCTTGGTACATCTTAGTTCCACCGGGGTGGATGGAGTAAGGTGTCTCATGGGCTTCCTTCATAATTACTTCCTTCAATTCTGAGTCAGCGGGCACACAAATACGGCCTTTGTACCAAAGAACTCCTTGATCATCTTCTTCAAATCCTGGCACCTTGCCGGAACCAATTCTGCGCTTGATTCCTTCAATACTCTCATTTCCCTTCTGGGCTTCTTTGATTTGGCTCATCAAGGTGGGTTGAAGCTCAAGGTTGGCGAGAAATCCTTGACTGACTAGTTCCAATCCAAATCTTTCAAACTCTTGGTGCAACATAGGTTGCTTTTCCTGGATCCTCATATTCAATGAGCATGGCTTCCGACTCAACGCATCGGCCACTACATTGGCCTTACCAGGGTGATAGTGAATTTCCAGATCATAATCCTTGATCAACTCTATCCATCTCCGTTGCCTCATGTTCAACTCCTTCTGGGTGAAAATATACTTCAAACTCTTGTGGTCCGAATAGATCTCACAGCGGTTTCCCATCAAATAATGCCTCCAAGTCTTCAAAGCTAGAACCACGGCTGCTAACTCTAGATCATGGGTTGGATAATTTTCTTCATGAGGTTTAAGCTGCCTAGAGAGGTAAGCTATGACCTTTCCTTCTTGCATCAGTACGCAACCAAGTCCAAGTTTGGAAGCGTCGCAATAGACATCAAAATTCTTGGTGATATCGGGCATGGTTAGGACAGGGGCGGTCACCAATCGCTTCTTGAGCTCTTGAAAACTCTCTTCACACTTAGGGGTCCATTCAAACTTCTTATCCTTCTTCAATAATTGGGTCATCGGACGGGCAATACTGGAAAATCCTTCGACGAACTTGCGGTAATATCCCGCTAATCCGAGAAAACCTCTAACTTCCGTTTGAGTGGTAGGGGCTTCCCATTCCAGGACTGATTTGATCTTCTTGGGATCTACCGATATTCCTCCTGCTGACAGCACATGGCCTAAGAATCCAACCTCCTTCAACCAGAACTCACATTTACTGAACTTAGCATACAGCTGATGCTCTCTTAGGGTCTCTAGAATTAATCTCAAATGGGTTGCATGCTCTTCTTCGGATTTGGAGTAGATAAGAATGTCGTCAATGAAGACAACAACAAACTTATCCAGGAACTCCATAAAAACCTTATTCATGAGATTCATGAAATAAGCAGGGGCATTGGTCAATCCAAAGGACATTACGGTGTACTCATACAATCCGTATCGGGTAGTGAAGGCTGTTTTGGGGATATCCGTTGCACGGATCTTCAGTTGGTGGTATCCGGTTCTAAGATCTATCTTCGAGAATACTCTTGCTCCAGTCAATTGGTCAAACAGATCTTCAATCTTCGGGAGAGGATACTTGTTCTTGATGGTCACATCGTTAAGCTTGCGATAATCAGTGCACAGTCGGCTAGAACCGTCACTTTTATCCACAAACAGAACGGGTGATCTCCAAGCAGAAGAACTTGGTTGAATTAATCCTTTGCTCAAGAGGTCATCCAATTGCTTCTTCAATTCAACTAATTCAGCTGGGTTCATACGATAGGGTCGTTGGGCTATTGATCCAGTTCCGGGGATAAGCTCAATGATAAACTCAATATCCCGATCCGGTGGCATTCCGGGTAACTCACCGGGAAAGACATCCGGGTATTCACAGACGATGGGGACTTGCTCCAAAGTTGGTCCTGAGATACTCTTATGACATCTGGTGGTTTGGGGTGGTTTTACGGACACATGCTTGACTATGATTCCATTGCTACTCTTCATGGTGATGGTCTTTTTGGCACAATCTATCACTCCTTGATGAAAAGACATCCAATTCATACCAAGAACTACTTCCAAACCCTTGGTTCCCAACACTATCAAATCGGCTAAGAAAGCTATCCCATGGATTTCTATGGGCACTGCCAAGCAAGTACAACTAGCTTTTGTTACTGACCCGGGAATTTGCACAGACATGACATCTTTCAAGGGTGTGGGTTGAAGTCCACTTTTATCAACGAATAATTGGGTAACAAATGAGTGTGAAGCTCCAGAATCAAACAGAACTCTTGCAAGAACTGAGTTAACAGGGAACATACCAAGCACCACGTCGGTTGCTTCCTGAGCTTCTTCAACATTCATGTGATTCAGACGGCCTCGAGAGTGAGGCTGGTTCCTTGGTGGATAGTTCTTGCCATTTCCCACACGGCGCTGTTGCTGAGCAGGAGCAGTAGTCTTGGATGCATCATTCAGCTTCTTGGGGCACTCATTGGAGTAGTGCCCTTTTTGTCCACACTCATAACATGTAACACCAGACTTGTCACCAGGCTTGGGTAACACAGGGGCGCCATTTGGCCTTGGAGTATTGGTGTTGAAGTTGTTGCCACTAGGTCTTGGGGGTGCACGGTTAAAGTTGTTGCCGGGTGGGCGGTTAGGATAGTTGGGACGCGGAGCAGGTGCAGACGGCCTCATTGGTCTAGGGGTGAAACCCATTGGTGCATTTCCCCTTGGCTTCTGCGAGTTGCTCGGGTTGCCTTGATACATCATACGGCGCTTGCGGTTCTCGGTAGCTTGCTTGAGTTTGCCTTCCATCTGAATGGCAGAGTCAACCAATGACTCCAGGTCGGCAAAGGGAATACTAACCAGGACACATTGCATCTCATCATGAAGTCCATCCAGAAACCTTTCTTGCTTCTTCTCAGTGGTGTTGGTGTCATCTGGGGCATACCTAGACAAGGTAAGGAACTTGTCACGGTAATCCACCACCGACATGGAACCTTGCTTCAGATTTCTGAACTCATCTCTCATCCTTTTTACCAATCCCATAGGAACATGGGCTTTGCTAAACTTGCTCTTGAACTCCTCCCAAGGCATCACATACCCTGGGGCTTGCATGGCACGGGTGCTGTCCCACCAAGCTCTTGCTGCTCCAGCAAGATAGTGGGTGGTGTATAAGACCTTCTCATTTTCACCAACTTCAGCGACTGCCAAGTTGTTCTCCATGGTACGAAGCCAATCATCGGCATCTAAGGGCTCTTCAGACTTAGTGAATATAGGAGGGTTGGTGTTCTGGAAACTCCTTAACTTGGATCGGTGCTCTCCATTGCCATGGTTTTCTCCTTCACCATTGCCATTGCCATTGTTGTGGTTCGTTGCCATCTGGGTTAACTGCTGAAGAGTGGCCAAGTTGGCTTGGCGCTCAGCTCGGGCTGCTTCCCGGTCTTCCATGATCAACCTTAGCAATTCGGCCATTTCCGGGTTCGGGGGTGGGGGTGCTCGCGGCATCTGAAGATAAGGTGTGTAAGATAAGAGGGAAAAGCTAATTTGCTAAGATTTAAAGGTACATGGATGATGCAATTTTGTTTTACTAAGGCCTTAGAGGCCAAATTCAAATTTCATTCATCACTCATCAAACATATCATACATACGAGTTCACACATTACAAATGGTTTACATCAAACCATTGCGACTCGTCTACTAGAGAGGGGGATACAACTCACACCTACACGAAGTGAACACTAAAGTGGAACTCATAGCTAGATAACACGTGGATCTCGGATCTAAACAGCGGGCTCCTCGGGGTCTTCCTCCTCGTCACTCACAATGAATCCATTGTGTCCACCATCCTCCGGATCATCGAGGTCCTCCATGAAGTCATCCTCATCACTAATGAGGGCATTATCCTCCTTGCGGAGATCAATGCCTTCCTCCTCACCAAGGTGATCCTCAAGACTCTCAATGTACGCAGTCAACTCCGCCACATTGGCCTTCAACTCCTCAAGGTCCTGTTCCTTCTCATCGCGCTGGCGACGAAGGCTCTTGCGCTCCTTCGCAAGAATCCTGATAGTGCTCCTCGCCTCCACCAGTGCAACGTGCTCGAGGTTGGCCCTAGTACGGGCACGGTCGGCCTCCTGCTGGGTGGAGTACAGCAAGAAGTCCATGTGGTCGATGTAGGTACTCGGCTCATTCTGCCCGGGCATGTTTGCGGGACGTCCATCCGCATCACGCCGAGCAAAGTCCTTGAAGCGTCCTCCCTGAACCTCCTCAACATGCAGTCCGCACAAGCGGGCGTGCATCTCCTGCATCGCTCGGACCAAACCATCGGCCCAAGTGTTCTCCACAAGCTCAAACTTGACCCTTGGAGAACCCAACATCCCCTTCTTGCCACGGCAACTAGCTCGGATGAGCCACCGTAGCTCTCCATCCGGGTGCTCATTGAGCACAGCTCCCTTGAACTCCGGGTACAAACGGTTCAGGAACAAGGTCAAAGTG
The DNA here is from genome assembly GCA_007115705.1 of Dactylis glomerata. Lineage (NCBI taxonomy): Eukaryota > Viridiplantae > Streptophyta > Magnoliopsida > Poales > Poaceae > Dactylis > Dactylis glomerata. The sequence continues at coordinate 395,571 of QXEO01000430.1, read as the reverse complement.
GTGAGGTCGCGCTCGAAACAAAGGCTGCCACCTTGGCCCAACTGGTACTGCTCAGTGAATACCAGGGCCATCTACAAAATTTTTAAATTAGTTCAAGTTAGTGATCAGCTCAAGTGTGCAAAATTTTAAGTAAGCTAAAACTGAAGTATGTATAAAACTTTGCAATTAGAGAGGAAAGACTAAGCAATTTTTGCAACCGTTCTTGTATCTTTCTTTTATCAAGGTTTTGTTTTAACGCCCATTCTAACTAAGGTCTCCTATGGTCAGCCTAGGCTCTGATACCAACTTGTGACGACCTCAAACTTGATAACAAATTCGAAGTGCCCGTTATGTATTCCACCGCAATCCTAGAATCATTGTTGCGATATACATAACGTAGTTGGTAACCAGTTCCATAGACATTACAATACGATGATTCAAATACAATGGTCATATAGACCAAGTCCTATTACACACAATATAGCAGCGGAAATAACGTCTTCGGCCCATGCCTTCTCCCTACAGGCAAATGGCGACTCACGGAGACGAGCTTAGTTCTGGTACTCTTCTTCATACCCTTCCTCCTGGTATTCCTCCCCATAGTCTGGCCAAGTTGATAGCCAGGGACACAGCCGTGAGTACATTGGATGCACTCGCAAACCATCTTATAAATGAAAAGATGAAGTAGATATGCAAGGTTGGGTATAGTGGACTAAGCACTAAGTTGGTTTGCAAAGGCTAGTTTTATTTCCCAAGAATGCTCATTGGTAGAAAAGAGGTTTAGTTCTCTAAGTTCATTCTAAAGAGGAACTTCAATGTGTCAAGATCAAGGTCAAGTCAGGTCAATTCAAATTCATGTCATTCACCAAGTTCGCCCTTGTTATTTTTTTAGTCTTTGACAAAAGCCAGGTAGAGTTTGCCAACCGTCCATGACCGAGGACTCGGCTATTCGAATAGTTTGAAACCTCTGTAGAGGGGTACACTTTACCCACAAGATTCGATACATCTGCCGGGAGAAATCCACGGTTCGCTATACACAAAGGTATGCGGCTTTCAGATAATCAAACAAATTCCTTCACTTGCTCATCCTAGTATAGGATCCTTCCCTAGAGCCCGGGATACGGACTTCCCGCTCCGGCGCCTCTAGTTATGCCCATCCCGGAGACCGGGTTAGTGGAAACCACTTGGTCAAGAAGTATCCGCCCGTGGAGTCCTTCCATGAAGATTTGATGCAAGACCTCCCATACTAAGATCAACAAGCTACGGATTAGGCCCCTTCCCATATAGGGGTAACGTGGTTGTACGGTATAATTGGCACCCATGTACATCACTCGTTGTCAATTGAGAAATACATTTCATAGTTCTTAGTCCAGATTATTTTCTTTCATAAAGCCATCATGTAGGAGCAAACTCCCATTTCAATTTTCAATGTCAAGTCACCCCTTTCCAATGGGGTTCCTCCATAGATAGCCTCAGCTTTTATTAGCGACTAAGCAACTACATTGAGTGATAGTAATACTACTATGGTTGGATAAACTCAGCTTGATGCTCTTGATGACCAAGACATCAATATGCTTCTATCATTCTACTCTAGCAATTCAATCATGCAATTTACTTCTATCATTCTACTCTAGCAATTCAATCAGGCAATTTACTTCTATCATTCTACTCTAGCAATTCAATCATGCAATTTACTTAAAACAAGTAGAATGCAATATTAGAACTAGGTAGTGGGAGTATGAATCAAAAGATGGCTTGCCTTGGTTGGCAAAGTGTCCGGGGTTTTCTTCTTCTTCTTGATAATAATAATCCCCTCCAATATCCTCCTCGGCAACACTAGCGTCTAATGACGAACAACACAAAACACACCATCACTTCACCAAACCAACAACACACCAAGCACACATTCTTGTTTGCTAACCAAGCAGTTAGGTTGCATTGTTATGGGGTTGGATTGTAAGTTTTTCTTCTAAGTTTTTCTTCAAGTGTGCAAGCTAGTTTCTCTACTAGGTAGCATAGGTGGTTCACTTGTGCAGCATTGGTGTTGATTTAGAGTTAATAAGGCAAGTTTAAGTGGGAATGATCCACTAAGTGAAATGGGTAAAGAGGGCAATTAATTCTAAGTGTGCAATAGGGCTCTATCATTTTATGCTAACAAATAGGTTTGGGGTAGGGTCTAAATGAGCACACTGATATGGTTTGGGGTAGATTAGTGTTGACTAATAGTAAGAGGGGTCATTAGTAAGTTCACATTTTAATTTTCATGATTTTTGGTGGCTTAAATAATTTTCTAGAAATCTTTCATTATTTAACAGGCTATGGTCACACTATTCATATCCAATTTTATTCTTAACTGATTTGGAAATCTAACCAGTACTATTGGATAGAGTATTTTCTAAGCTTTCCAACGAATATTTATTTGCTAAATTTGGACTTATAAAACTCTAGGAATTTGAATTTGAAAATACCATTTGAAACAGATTTGAAATAAAAGAAAAAGGGCGGGAATAAATTAGAAAATGAAACGGACCGAAACCTTCCTAGCTGGGCCTATTCCAGACAGAACCCGAACGGGCTTGGCCCAGAAAACGTTTCGTGTCGGCTGGGAAAAATAAAAGGGTGCTGACAGGTGGGGCCACGACGTCGGACCTAATTCAAAACCCGAATCGGTAAGTTATCGTCCGATCTCGATCTAACGGTTCACGATCATCTTCTTCCTCAGTCACAGCGGGGGCTCACCTGCGAGCAGAGACGACTGTTCGACGGCGATGGCGAGGCGTAGGGGAAGCAGGGCTCGACGGCGACGCTCGGGATCGGCTGCGGTACTCCTCCTCCTCCGATTCCCTGCAGAAGTTTGCCTCCCGGTGCTCGAACGCGGCGGCGCTGCTCCTGTCCAGTACCGCGCCGGCGAGGTTGGCTACGGCGAAACAGAGCGAGAGGGAGAGAGTGGCGATGTCTGGGAGGTAGCTGGGAGTGAGGTGCCTTGCTTCGTTTGATCGAGGGGGCTTTTTATAGGCCGAGGCGGCAGGGACAAGCTCGGCCAGAAGCTCGCCGATGCGGGGGGATCCTGGCGGTGCGTGAAGCTTCCTCCGGTCACGGCGGCCACGCTCGCGTGCTGGGGAGTTACTGGGTCGGCCGCGGGGGACTGTGGGTCGCCTCTGGCGCCTTCACGTTGGTCGGCATCGCACGGGGCAGTGGGTTCCTGGGAGGGGGCCCTGGTTGCAAACCTCGCCGTTCCTCCGTTTCTCCTGGCTTGGGTCGGGGCAGAGGGGGCTGGGATCGGTCGAGGGGTGGCCAGAGGGTATGGCTACAGCGCTTGGTCGCGCTTAGAACAGTGCAGCACAGTGGGGTTGATCTCACTCGATTTTCTTCTGCCACCGTTCGACGAAATGCCCACAAGAACTCAAAATTCAAATTTTTCAAATTTGCCACTTTGGGTGCTCATCATATTGGATAAGGTACCCAGGCATATTTTTGTTCTGGAGAAATAATGAGTTTTGCAAAAATTTATATTTCAAATTGGATATGGTTTCTGTTTCAGATTCAATCTTTGGCTCAAGTTTGAGTAGTGTTCTGGTTTGAAATTTGGGTAAATCTTTGTTGGTTGAGTTAGTCCACAACTTGGTTAAGCTCAACTCACTGGCCAAACATGAAGGTGGGTTCTAGGTTTCTTAACTCAAGGGCTCAAAGTAGGGTAGTCAAACAGATTTCCTAGATCATATTAACTTTATCTCTTTCTTACCTATTTTTATTTTTGGTTCTTTTGGTTCCTAATATCTTTCTTGGTTGTTTCTATTGGTTCACTTAGAATTATTTAACCAATGCTCAAGCAAAAAGAACACACATAAAATCATAGAAATACAAATAAAGAGAATACATGTATGCATAAAATAATGAGTAAAAAGTTTTATTTGGGTCCAAAATTTGGTACTTTATTTAATAAGAAGTGGATTACAATTTCTGAGTTGTTACAGGAAACCTTAATGCATTGTTAGTATTTGTGGATGCTTGCTAACAATCCAATCATATAGTGCTTGTATTTCTAAATAGTGAAGTGCTTGTATATTTAGCCTCTCCCACATAGAAACCTGCATCAAAGACAATGAACCCGATTTATTCACTAATTGAACTTAGACAAACCACCACTATTACCACCACTTTTCCACACTCATGGTACTGTTAGTTTATGGTTACTTAGTATATTTTATTGCTGCAGCACTAACAATTATTTTCTTGTATTTATTATCTTGCAAAGCTATCTCTCATACCCGTATTGTTGCTCTAGTTTTATTTCCTAGATGATGCAAAGGTTTAGTGTGCGTAGAGTTGTATCAGCGGTTGATAGAACTTGAGAGAACATTTATCCTACCTTTAGCTCCTCATTGGGTTCGACACTCTTACTTGTCGAAAAGGCTACACATGATCCCCTATACTTGTGGGATATCAAGGTGCACTAATTCGGCGAAGAGATAGTGAAATACAAGTAGTAGTGATGATTATAAGTATTAAATGTAATCTGAAATGAATATCGCTACGAGCAAACATGTAACAAAACAGAAAGGAAACGGTGTGCAATGCTTGGAAACAAGGCCTAGGGATCATACTTTCACTAGTGGACACACTCTCAACAAATATAACGTAATTGAACCAATAGATACTAACATCAATATGCCACTCTAAACAATTCTCCAATGGAAAACGAACACTAATCATGCATAGGGCTACGAAGCACTCCTCAACGTCCATATTTCCCCAAACTAGATTGTCCAACACTATCGCCATGAACGCACTAGATGGTTCCAACAAACACCAACAATTCATAGAGACATTAACCAAAAAGACACACATAATGCGCACACTAGTCACCTTCACATTACGATACAAGGTGTCTCCGGAGATTACAATAATAAAGCACGGGAGTAGCATAATATCTGAATAATAGCATCTACCAATTCAACTAGATACAAAGATCACGATCACATAAAGATCACATCATGGGAGAGAGAGGTGAACCATATAGCTACCGGTAGAGCCCTCGGCCCCAGGGGAGAACTACTCCCTCCTCATCATAGGAGGCAGCAATGGCGATGGAGATGGCGGTGAGGTCGATGGAGATGGCGGAGACGGCGATGGAGACCGATGGAGATGGCTCCGGGGGCACTTCCCCGTCCCGGCAGGGTGCCGGAATAGAGACTTCTGTCCCCCGAAATTTGTCTTCAACGGCGGCAGCGCTGCGGAACTGTTCTGGGAAAAACGCCGATAGTTTCAGGGTTTTCCGTCGGGAGGCTTTTTATAGGCGAAGGGGCGTCGTCAGGAGTGGACCAGGGGGGCCTCACCACAGGTGGGCGTGGCCAGGGCCTGGGGCATGCCCCCTGGTGGTGAGGGTGCCCTCTGGCCCCTCTTCAGCTCCCGTTTGGTCCTCGTCCTTCATCCGGGCAAAATAGGAGTTTCGGTCTTTACTTTGTCCAATTCCGAGAATATTTCCTGTGTAGCTTTTCTGAAACACAAAAACAGCAGAAAACAGGGAACTGGCACTGTGGCATCTTGTTAGTAGGTTAGTTCCAGAAATCGCATAAAAACGCCACGAAGTGTAGACAAAACATGAAGCAAATGGTGTAAAACAAGCATGGAGCATCAAAAATTATAGATACGTTTGAGACGTATCACGGCGCAGCGGAAGTCTATCTGGGAAAAATGTCGAACCCCTGATAGTTTCAGGTCGAAGGGTATATGTAGGCGAAAGGAGGGCTCGAGGAGGCGGCTGGGGTGGCCTCACCACCCCCTGGCGTGGCCAGGCCTGGGGCGCGCCACCAGGTGGTGAGCCTGCCTCCCAGCCCCTCTCCGTCTCGTCTTCTGGCTCCGTGGGTCTTCTGGTAAAATAGGAATTTTGCAGTATTTTCCGAGATTTTTCCTGAAAGTTGGATTTCTGCACAAAAACAAGACACCAGGGCAATTCTGCGAAAAACAACGTTAGTCCGTGTTAGTTGTATTCAAAACACACGAATTAGAGGAGAAACAATAGCAAAAGTGTTCGGGAAAGTAGATACGTTTTGGACGTATCATATAACACCCAACATCTCGCGAGAAAGGCTCCTCCACCGCCGGGGACAGTAGAGATGATGAAGAAAATGTCCCAGGCACAGACAAAGCAGGAGACAGTGAGACAGGTGGGGGTGATGGCGAGGAAGAACCCCCACCCGTCAAAAGCCCGTCATCACCATGGGCCTCCACGAGCGGTGAAAGAACCTCCACCCGAGCAGCATCCAGCGCAGTTGCTGCCTCCAGCAGAGATGGGCAACCAGCCTGCTGTGGGCTAGTGTTTCCTTTTAATTTTACAACGTTAGAAATGAACGAAGCCGGAGAGGAAGAAGAGTATTTTGAAGGTGTAGAAGAAGAATAAGTCCAGGGACACATCGCTGACCGAGGCAAGCCATCTAAACTTGTTGCATCTCTAATCCTAGTTGTACTTATTGCATGATTTATTACTATTTATGAAAATGCATTGTTATACATTGCTATTGCTTCTAAATAGCAATTGTTGGCGACTTGGCTCCACAAGTCACTTGATATCATCCTTAGGGATGACACCCTTCTTGACACCTACTTATCCCTTGGATTAGTGGCTTGATGGTTAGAATCATGACCCTAGGAAAACCTTGTAGTGGAGCAAAAACTTTAGGATGGGAACACTCATAAATTGATTTTGAAAAATGTCTTCGAAAACCTTGGGATAGGAAACTATTCCATTGATGGCTTTCAAAAATGAGTTTTGATAAGATGATTATCCAGGAGTTGGAGGCAAGTTGATTTTCTAAAATGACATTGGTGATCACTAGGTATCCGCCGGAATAATTAACCCGTGCAACCACAATTACCCTTGTATGCAACTTTGGTTGTGAAGATATTCTACATACTTTATTTACATGTCCCCGTACTCAGAAGGTTTGGAAAACCCTTGGTATTTCTAACGTGATCTCTGAAGCTTCATCTGACCGATCAGGTTTGTTGATTCTCCAACAGATGATTCTGAAACTCTGTTCCTAGTGCTCCTTAAATGGTATCGGTCTACCAGAATAAATCTTGACAGGGGCTAGGTATATTTGGTGGGAACATCGACAGTTCAAACACGGAGAGGATCTTCAATTCTATGTATCATGGGAGTACGATGGCGATCGGAGTTCTTGCGCTAAACTATTGGAGAGCAAGGAATCGACCAGTGGAAAGGAAAAAAGAAGCCTAGACTAAACTGACTGGAGGTACAATTAAATTGAATGTTGAATTATTGATGTAGCATATGATGATGATCAGGGTCGTGGAAGTTTGGGAGCGGTCGCCAGAGATTTCACTGGTAAATTTATGGGGGTAAGTTGTAAGGAGATTCCTTTTGTTGCTGACCCGTATATGGCAGAGGCCTATGCATTAAGAGAGGGACTAAGCTTGGCTCAATTCCTAGGCTGCAAATAGGATTATAATCCAGTCAGATATAATTCCCAATTTATTGATACTATGAAGAAGGGTGTATTCTTCCTAGAATTTTAGCAACAGGGTTTGGAAAGATCTCCTTTGAACATTGTAATAGGAAAGCTATAATGAAGTGGCACATGCTCTTGCTAGGCATAGCTTTATTCATCAATTGGATTGTATTTGGGACGATGATCCTCCTAGCTTTTTATTTTTTAAACTTATAAACGACGTCACTATGTTTGAGAATCAAATAAAGCATGTCGAATTGCTTTCCCTAAAAAATGCCAATGCTAAAAGATGACACAAACAACTACTTTTGTCACGAAACATCTTAAAACAAACTCAAATAAGAGTGCATCAACATCAACACAGGACACATTCTAGAATGAAATGTAGAGCAAGGATTCACACAAGGACTAACATACCAAAGAGTTGCTTGGATTTCACAAATCTCTCTCTCTCTCTCTCTCTCTCTCTCTCTCTCTCTCTCTCTCTCTCTCTCTCTCAAACACATTATATCTTCCCAATAAGTAGCAGTGAACCAAATAAAGCGCTTAGGTTGCTCCGCGTCTCCGGATTGTTTTGAGCCCATATGCAGTGTCCACATCGCGCTGGCAGCGTGACGCACGTGTTTCGTTTTCCTTGCGTCTGGCTGGGTCAGTGTTTTGCTATCGTTTTCGCCTTCTCCTCCCCGCGGCGGCGCAGCGCAGTAGGAACCCGACCTGCAGCGTGCCTCCCTCTCAACCGCGGTGGCGCGACTCAGGAGAGTACCCATTCCGCAGCTCGGCTACCTCCCGACCGAGGCGGCGCAAGGCAGGAGGGCACCCTACGAGCAGCGCGGCTCGCATCCCTCCCGCGGTGGCGCAGGGCAGGAGGGAACCTGAACGGCAGCGCGGCTCGCCTCCCTTTCCCCATGGCGGCACCTTGAGGGAGGGAGCCTGAACGGCAGCGCTCCTCGATCAAGGACTGCCAAAAGGCCCAGAACTCGATGGCGCACGGCCTGCCGGACACGGGGTACCTGCACTGGCCGTGACGGCCGTAGCTGAGGAGTCGAGCTGTGTTGCACGACCGGTCCACCGTGGAGGAGACCTCAACTTTGTTTCCCCCTCCCTTGTCAGATGCCACTAGAAACTGCTAAGTACTTGCGTTTCTTGCAGAGATAATCACCAAATAAATTGATAATAGACATAGTAGATGGCGATGAGAGTTGAACCCATCACAAAACTACTAAGCCAGCAGAACCCTGCATTTGAAGATTCATATGTCCCTAATCTTCTCAATACTTGAAATAAACTTGACCTCCTTTCTTTGAGTTCAATGTGAATTGAGCTAGGACATCATATTCTACATAGATTCCCGTGTTCGGAGCTCCACATGCTTGAACCTATTCGCTTTGGGTGCTTATAGGTACTTTGAAAAACCTCTGTATTTTTTACCATGTTTATTAGTTTAATCACATATTCTTGTCTTCTCATGCCCTGGTTTGGCAGATGTCGTTTGAGTGTGCGTACCTTGTAAAAGAAGCCTGTTGATTCCGTGATTGAATTTTTGCACTCAAATGGTAAGTTTGTACAGTACTACAATTTCCTGTACAGGTTGCGTCATGTTATACCCTTCACAGTTTATATCTTTCTGCTGCAGATTTGGATTGAACCTGGAGGTCCACAACAACTCACTCATTTATTCTCTAGACTGGGATGTGCATCTTTGCAATATGTTTGCTGACTGCGATCAACATTGGACTGTTTATCCATGAAACTGCACCTTCCATGCAATTTTTTATGCAAGTACATTACTTCCCTTCTTGTAACTCAAATCTTGGTCTCAATACCAATTGCAGTATGACATCTTTCTAGATATATTGTATTAACAAATAACTAGCTTGTATGTATTATATTAAACCATTAAATACTCCGTGCTGCAAAATCTTGAAAGCAGTACACTTAGTCCTTTTTGTACTGAAACTGTAAAAATACATTTCTGTCCCAGATGACGTAAAGTAAAATGCCTATAGGATTTCACTTCTGACAATGCCAACAACTCTTTGTTTCAAAGAGGGTCTAGCCCGACTGTCGTTGTTACCATTGTGCTGCAATTCAATTACAGATATAACATTGAGCTTGATCCAAAGTTTATGTAATGTATTTATATCAATTTGCTCCATGAAGTTATTTTTCCATCCCTGTGAAAAAAGTTTGAGGACAATGTTGACAAGACCAACTTGGTGTGGGAAATATCCAATTTGAGTAAAATAAACCAGCTTGTCTTCCTTCTCAATACAAGTCTTATCATGGAACGAGCTGTGTAGGCTTGAACAGAACTGAGTTGCCGGAAAACATAAAATGTCCAGTGGACGGAGCTAGCAAATTTCGGATTGGGGATCAACTGACTTGTGGATTCTCCTTAGTTATAGACATAGTAATCGGACGATTGATATAGTCAAGGAATAATCAGCAGGGATAATAACCGACTGATGTGTATAGTCAGAGCTATTTAATAATGGAACTGCTCACGGTCAGTTGTACCTAATTAAGAAGAAATGACGTGCTGTAACTTCGTTTTAGATTGGCCCATGTATTAGTAACATTATGGATTTGATTACTGATACCAAATATAATACTCCCTCCGACCCATAATACTCTTCGCTAATGTAGATGTATCTAGACGCATTTTAGTAGTAGATACATCCGTATTAATGAAGAGTAATATGGGTCGAAGGGAGTATAATCCTTTACTTGTGCGGACTTTTAAGTGTGTATTTATGGGTAAGTTCTGTATGGTATGCATATATTTTTCAGTTACTGAGAAATTGCCTATTTTGGGCTGATTTATGTACCTGATGCAGGCTATCGTCTACTGCCTAATGGATAAAGGCATTTTAAGGATGTGGCGTGTGCTTGTCATCTTTTAAATAGCAGGGGGTGCCAAACTAAACAGATCGTCTCATAAAAAACATATGAATAATAACACACATAGACAATCAACATGCTTTGAAAAACAAAAAATTATGTAAGCAGCGCAGCAAGGCGCGCATAAGGGTCTAGTATCAATTGATTCCCAGAACACAAAATATATAGCACCAACATGATCACAGTTCCCTTCCTATGCCTATAATGCTGGCTCAATCTTGTGCCTTCCTTTCGGGTGTCCTGTGAGCTTGTCAAAAACCACATAGGTAACAGAAAACACCCCTGCCAGCATCGCAGAATCACTGACCATTTTTCCTCTCCGGTGTGAGCGCCTACAGGTCAGACAGTATAAAATTAGAACCATAATCTGACATAGATGAATGAAAATAGAGGACATAATGTGCAAATGTTTGAGGCTATACCAGCGGAAGTCGTTGGTTCTAGGCACGACTTGCACAGAAAGATCCTCCAGCAGCCGACCGTTATCTCGCGTTAAACTGCCATGAAACATGTTTTTCTCCTGACACTCGTAGAGAACACTGTACATCTCCTCTTTCATCTTCTGGATTTTCTCAGCCAAATTCTTTTCCCCGTCAACGGCAAGACCCTGTTTTTGCTGCAGCTCCTGCGTTAGCACAAAATGAGCTGCGATAACAAATAGTACGAGAAGATTCATGGATGTTGGGATCGTAAGGGCCTGGTTAAACACATGACACAAAAATAGATTGTACACTTGAAGCATTGGCTAATACAGCTACATTTCTGGCTAGGTCAAACAACTAGGGATGATTTCCGTAGATGCGTGCCCTTAGATAAGCAGTTTTGATGCAAATTCAAATCCTCACGCTCGTACACTGTCCGTCTGAAAACAAATCCTCATATCATGTGACCCTAACTTCGATTTGCCGCTAGTTTTGCGTTGTTTTTCACAAGAATATCGGTAGGGGAAAATCATACCTTCGCGTCGTCGCTACTTCGCCCGGCGCTCCGAGTCCGTCTCCGGCCAGTCGGCCACCAAACCGAACCGAATCGGGAGATCGATCGAGATTCGTTACCTTGTATGCCTCCAATTCATACTTCCGCTATGAGATATCAAGAAACTGCAGAGAAATTATTCCCTGTGATCTAATCCCCAAAGGGAACTGCACCGGGTCTGGGTGATCACCCTGTCACCCGTCTCTCTCTTGGGATTGGGATTGTTTCCACGGCAATAGCGGCGATTATTTTTTACCCATCAGAACGTGCGGGATTGACAGGGTTTAGCCGGGGTTTGAGCCCTGTCGGGTGTTACCGAACTTGAAAATTCTGGTAGGCCGAGTTTCTTTCTCGACGTGGTTTATCTCCTAAAATCCGATCGATCCCTTTCGGGACGGGAGTAACCAAACGAGGCCTAACTTAGGGCATGTACAATGCCAGACTCTTAGATAGACGCTTAAGTAGCAAAAAGAAATTAATTATCCTGAAAAATGATGGTTAGAGAAGGTAACTCCAACGCAGGGGCGCTAATTAAGGCGCTAAAACGTTTTTTTCCTATAGCATGCAAAGGGGCCTGCCGCTGGAGAAAAACGTCCGGTGCGGGAAAGAAAGGCAGAGCGTCGACGCATAATTAAGCAGCGATGCCAACTTTAATCCTTTGATCGACCGGGATTTAGCCATAACTACCAGGATTAGTACCCTGGTGCCCGTGCTTAGCGCCTCCATTGTAGATGCCCTTAATGAAGCTAGCTTTCGTGGTCGTGGAGAACTACTAGAATCCAAAGAGATATGTATATCCATATCACACAGGTACAAATGTCGATTCACAGTACACGTTTTAATTCAGTACATGAAAAGTATATAGCGTCGCGGAAAATGCTTTTAGCACATGAGCATCAGTGCTCTTGGTTTTAAAAAGCATATTTCTAAGATTCCAAAAAATCTGAAATTAAATATGCGCATACATCTAAACATTCTCAACGTACAGTAGAAATTTCAGAGGAAAATATTGTGTATTTTGAGCTATAAAAAAGACAAATTTCTGTCAAAATTTGAGTCTATACGCAGCTACAAATTTGTTTTTTTTGTAGCTCAAAATAGAATGCAATTTCTACCAAAACTTCACACAAGTATTCAAAACATATGTATGTATTCAAAGAATAAATTTCATATTTTTTAAAATAAAAAGTATTATTTTTGATTTTTTTCTAAAACTAAAAGCACTGATGCTCGGGTGCACCAAATTTGCTTTGAATTTCTACGTGTGTGTCGTGCGTGGCCCCAACAAACCGAGGAGGATACATGAGAATTGAAGTATATAGAATATAGTGTTATCTGCTGCCTATGTGACACTAAAGAAGTTGAGAACGATTCCCACTAGTTAAAGACAAATCAATTCTGCACTATAATATATATTACTGATACAGCGGAGCCTCACTAGCAGGTTTCAGATATTTACTAACTGTACATAACAGAGTAACAAAGCTAGATCAACATGAACAGAAGAAGTGTTTGTTACTACAGAGTAATTGCCCGCAAAGTTATTTTTAACGGAGCCGCGTCCTGGTATATGCAGAGGAAAAATGGTCACACCGGAGAGGAAAAATAAATAATGCTGTGAACTAGCCCCAACAGGTGTACTAATGCACTAAGGAACCTGGACCGTCAGATGTGAAATAGAGTATTCAGATTGAAGCGGATCGGCAGATACTTTCTAGTAGGTAAATTTTACACAAAGACCCTCGTTTTGCTGTACATTCATGGACAACCCGAACAGGTCTACACTCCCGATCTCCCTCACACGAGCCGGCGGCGCTCCTCTATTCGACCGTCCCCAACGGCGGCCGCGGCCAAACACCCCAACCCACATAGGCATAGATCGAAGCGGATCGGCAGTTGGTGGCGCCGTGGGGGCTGCCGGTGGTTATCTTTGTGCAATCGATTGCCGACGGCTAGCTTAAGGTGGCAGGCTGTGCAGATCGGGCGCTCTCATTCCGGCGACTGGAGAGGACCGAGTGAATGGAAGGCAGTAGCTGCCCACCGTCGTCACCTGTTCCTACTAGTCCACGCAACGGACTGGTTTTACCAGGTAAGAATCGATTACCTGCAAATTTTAGGATCTGCAGCTAGCACATGCATTCTATCCTCATGCGTAGATCTAGACAGTGGACTTTACTAGTACAATTGATCTCTTTTGCTACACGAGTGGTACTACAATTTATGTTCTAAAAAGATGGGAGAAAAAGTGCAAACGGTATTTTTCCATACACCTGGTATTATTTTCTTAGTCATGTATCTCATTATTTTCTTATTCCTGTCATAGAGATGCTGTGTATGACGGAGAAGGAAACCTGCTTGAAGAAAATGCCATTGGCTCTGCTGAAACATCGAAAAGGAGGAAGATAGCGACCGCACGAAACAAGCTATAAGAAATCTGAAGGGGTGCTAGGGCATCCAAAGAAGTAATTGACTTTGTTAATACTGGTTTGAGCAACCTTCAATCATCTCTGGTACAGAAATTTCGGTTGAGCCTCGGAAGTAATTGACTTTCTTAATATTGGTTTGAGCCTCGGAAGTAAGACAAGGTTGCGGGGGGTTTTTCAAAAAGTGACCGGGTGTGGTGTGGAGTTAGCGGGGGGTGTACTCACAAAATGGACCAGTCCATACCTCCGCGTCAATCATAACCCTTGGTACAGAATCGAACGGCCAGTCCATATCCTAGTGCACTAGTACACACGATGCCTCTAGTGCACTCTATATGCCCCAAGCGCCACATCCTGTAGTACCCTGAATGTATTTCTCTGGTAAATTTTGTATCTTGATTTACTACAATATCGTGGACCCTACACACGTGTGATCACAGTACAACCTCAACTATCCTCTCTCTCTTCTATCATTGCCGTGTGACTACACCGCAGCTGGTTTCTATCCTCTCCTCTATTACTGCCTGACTTCACACAAATCACAACTAGTTTATCATATTTAAGGGTGAAATCAATACTAGTTTTTCCAATATATGATTCAGTTATATTTCTTTGTTTCCGAAACAGTTCCAGTTTGTTCTAGAAAACATTATTTTTCTTCAATTTATGAGCTACTTAAATCATATGAACTAGTAATTTTTTTAAAATGAATGAGTTTTGTAACATCTTGGTATCAATACACATATATTCTAATTATCTTTATTTTCAAATTAGTTTAGTTCAATTTTGCAAAATAAATAAAATATATGCAATAATTTTTGTGAGCTCATTCCAATACACACAATATATTTCTAAAGTACAAATACACTAACATTTTTGCATCAAACAAATATGACATGAATTTCATATATTACACAAAACTGAGTCATACCAAATATAACCGAGTAAATTTTTAGAAATCGAAATTTGTATCATGGTTACCAATATTATACTATCAACTAATATATCATACACTTATTGATATCTGAGACTTCTTTTTTGAGGATTCCATATTGGCAACATCACCAAAATGGTACGTATCACATATGTTGCATGTTCCATTTATATTCCTAAAGTTCATTGTATATCTAATATATCAAGACCTAATAAGATCCAATTATGTTCTAGAAATTTAACCTATTTTTATGCAGAAAACGTTTTCCAGTGATTATTCGCAAATCTCGTTACGAATTCAAATTGATTTCACAATCACTTCATTGCACCACAAATGTCTCACAATTATCTATACCAATATAAAAAAGAACGGTTCCAAAAAGGACACAGGGAGGCAGATCCAACAAATCACAACCATCAGACCAAAATCTAATGCTTCACTTGCTTCCCGGTATTAGCGCTAAAACACCACGGAATGGACAACACCGATCGTTAATAAAAACTGTCTTTTATTTAAGCTAAGTCCCATTTTCCCCCAAAATCGCAACACCCTAGCATGGCCATACGACACCAGCGCTGCCGCCCCATCCAGGCGCCTCCTTGTCAGAAATCCCACCGCGCGACCTACAGGCTCCAGTGCCGCCTTAGCATCCCCGGAGTCGCTGCCGGCCGTCAGCAGCGTCGCCGCTACCATGCTGTCCCCACGTCGTGGCCACTACAGGAATCCAGCTCTATGCCGAGGGCTTCCGGCCGTCGGCGTATAGGGATATGCCCTCGGCGTACGATACGCCGACGACAGCCCTCGGCGTAGCTCGTCGGCGTAGACCTCCCTCGGCGGAGAGCGTATGGCCGTCGACGTAGCGCTGACCCTCGGCGTATAGGTCCAATACCGACGGCTGACCGCGGCCCTCGGCGTAGAGGCCCTCAGCGTAGCTCTGTGCACGGACGGCGAAGGGCAAACGACGTCGTCGCTACGCCGACGGCAATGTCCTCGGCGTATAGGGACACGTGGAAGCTTCCAGAGGCGTTCCTCGCCAGGCATACGCCGACGGCCTAACCCTTGGCGTAGGGGGGCATACGCCGACGGCCTAACCCTTGGCATAGCAGTGAACATGGGCCATATGGCCACTGCTACGCCGACGGCAATGCCCTCGGCATAGCTTGGCCCGTAATTTTTTTTTATTCACAGATTTGCTGTTTTGACAGCTGCAAATGCACAGAAATATATATAAATTTATAGATGCCATACACAGAAATCTATTGTAAGTGCCATACACAAATATATATAAATTCATAGATGCCATACATAGATGATCAAGTCGCGACACACAAGTAGCAACACACAAGTATCGACATGCAAGTAGCGACACACATTGTATCTCGAGGCGAAAAGCCCTACTACTCTGGAGACGGGGTTGGGGTGAACCCGAGATCTCCCCTAGTGAAAGTAGGCGGCCGACGATTGATGTCTACACACGCTTCTGTTCTTGTAGACAGTGTTGGGCCTCCAAGTGCAGAGGTTTATAGAACAGCAGCAAGTTTTCCTTAAGTGGATCACCCAAGGTTTATCGAACTCAGGGAGGAAGAGGTCAAAGCTATCCCTCTCAAGCAACCCTGCAATTACGATACAGAAAGTCTCTTGTGTCCCCAACACACCCAATACACTTGTCAGATGTATAGGTGCACTAGTTCGGCGAAGAGATAGTGAAATATAAGTGGTATAGATGATTACAAGTAGTAAATGCAATCTGGAATAAAAATGGCAGCAAGCAAACAAGTAACAAAACAGCGATTAAACGGTGTGCAATGCTTGGAAACAAGGCCTAGGGATCATACTTTCACTAGTGGACACACTCCCAACAAATATAACATAATTGAACAAATAAATAACTTCTCTTCACTATGGTACTCTGAATTACTCTCCTATTGAATAACACTAATCATTGCGTAGGGCTACGAAGCACTCCTCAAAGTTCATCAAGTACTTGACAAACACCACTCATAGAGATATCCAAATCAAATCACAACTCAAGATAGATATTATTGCAACTTAGACCAAGTACTAACACGGTGCACACACTGTCAACATTACACCATGAAAGGAGGAATAGATCACTTCAATACTATCATAGTGATAATTATTCTCATAATCCATAAAAGATCACAATCGTAGCCTAGACCAAGTACCACCACGATGCACGCATTGTCACCGTTACACCACGGCAGGAGGAATAGATTACTTTAATAACACACTAGAGTACACATAATGAAGAAGAGTAACATCTACTTATTCAACATGATACAAAGCTCACGATCACATAAAGATCACATCATGGGAGAGAGAGGTGAACCACATAGCTACCGGTAGAGTCCTCAGCCCCGGGGATGAACTACTCCCTCCTCATCATAGGAGACAGCAAGGTTGATGGAGATGGCGGTGAGGTCGATGGAGACGGCGGAGACGGCAATGGAGACCAATGGAGATGGCTCCGGGGGCACTTCCCTGTCCCGGCAGGGTGCCGGAACAGAGACTTCTGTCCCCCGAAATTTGTCTTCGATGGCGGCGGCGCTGCGGAACTGTTCTGGGAAAAACGCCGACTCCCCTAGGGTTTTCCGTCCCGAGGCTTTATATAGGCGAAGGGGCGTCATCAGGGGGCAGCCAGGGGCTCCTCACACCAGGGTGGGGCGTCCAGGGCCTGGGCCGCGCCACCTATGTGTGAGGGCGGCCTCTGGCCCCCCTCCGGCTCTCTTTCGGTCTTCGGGAAGCTTCCGGGAAAAATAAGACTTCTGGAACTTGTTTCGTCCAATTCCGAGAATATTTCCTGTGTAGCTTTTCTGAAACAGAAAAACAGCAGAAAACAGGGAACTGGCACTGTGGCATCTTGTCAATAGGTTAGTTCCGGAAATCGCATAAAAATGCCACGAAGTGTAACGAAACATTAGGCAAATGGTGTAAAAACAAGCATGGAGCATCAAAAATTATAGATACGTTTGAGACGTATCAAGCATCCCCAAGCTTAACTCCTGCTCGTCCTCGAGTAGGTAAGTGATAACAAAAGAATAATTTTTGAGGTGACATGCACCTACACAATCTTGATCATGTATGTAAGCATTTGTGAGCTGGGATCATAAGAACTTAAAACATGGGCATGAAAGATATAATCTTGACAATAAGAACTTAGCAATCATGTTATAACATGAAAAAGAACACAAACAAAACATCATGAATAATGAAACAATGAAAGTCAAACGTGTGTTCAAATCATATGGAAAAACATAGTAAATGGTTTTCATCTTGTCCCTCATGGAATAGCAAAACATAAATGCATAGGACACCTTCAAGTTTAAGAGGGTGACTAGATACAAATAATTTAGGAACAAGTGAAACCATAGTCATGAATCAATCAATGATGAACTTTGGGACAATGCACATTATACTCAGAATGACAACTATGCTCTCTTAATGGTGCATAAAGATAGAAGGTGGAGACTCAACATAAAAGTAAAAGAAAGGCCCTTCGCAGAGGGAAGCAGTGATTAAACATGTGCTAGAGCTTTTCATTTGTAAAACAGAGAGATAAAAATTGGTTTTGAGAGGTGGTTGTCTTTGTCAACGACTGGCAATGGGGTTCTTACTATCTTCCATACAAAAATGAAGCAAGTTTTTGAGAGAGAGATTGGCACTTTTGTGCTCTTTTATAAAGCTTGGCACTCTTCCCCACCTTTTTTCCTTTCTCAAACCATGGCTAACCGATTCCATCGGGTGCCCACCAACATTCACATACCATGGAGGAGTGCCTTTTTTTCTTTTCTTTTTCCTCTTTTTTTTCTTTTTGGAATAAGCAATATGGAAGATAACAAATTCGACCACTACGTCCCCATGAGCTGAAAACAGTGTCACAAAATGAGAAGTATTTTGAAGGTTTTTTGAAAGGTAGCACATGAAAATTTACTTGGAATGGCTTACAAATACCATGCATAGGAATTTATAGTGGACACAATGGCAAACTTGGTTTTTGGGAGTTGGATGCATGAGTAGAGCTCATACTCAGTACAAAATGAGGGCTAGCAAAAGACTGGGAGCGACCAACTAAGAGAGCAATAATGGCCATAATCATGCAAAGCGACAAAGCAACATTAAAAGAAGCATAAGATGGCATCAAAAGTCAAAAACTAAATGATCATAGAGGCTATTGGCGACGTTGTATGAGTCTAACATGTGTGAGCATGCGCCAAGTCAACCCAAATAAAGCATCAAGGAGAAAACCAAAATAATGCTTCCAAACGATAAAAACAACGCATGATTTTTTCAAATGCTCATTAAGCAATCTCAGTTATTTGAGACAAGTCATGCTACAGCAAAACCACTAAGCATACTATCAAAAAGACATCAAGCACGACATGTAAAAGTCTAGGCCACAGTCTACACAAGCACCTACTTGTACCACTTTTTTGCATAAAGTTTTTTCTCTTTTCCAACACCATTCGAACTTTTTATAAGCACCTCTTTTGATGAAAACCAATAAAGATCAGAGGCAAAAATACACCTTGATGCAAAGATATAACAAGATCTGAACAAAAATCAAGGCGAAAAATGCAAGCTAAACGCAGTAGCAGAAAAAGAGAACACTCATTAAACGATAATAGTGAAAACGAGAGTGTTCTTGGCAAATGAAAAGCGAGTTTATCTCCTCCAAAAGAAACATGATGTGATCTAACCATTTATTGCAGCAAACAAAGCAAAAGAAAACTAAAAACAAAAACAACTGACGCTCCAAGAAAAACGCATAGTGCATGAAGCAATAAAAATATAGTGTCTTGAAAGGTGACCTGATTTTTGCCGATAAAGAAGGGGTGCCTCGGGGGCATCCCCAAGCTTTAACGCTTGTACTTCTTGGATGTTTCTTGGGGTGATGCATGGGCATCCCCAAGCTTGAGCTTTTGTCCATTCTTCAACTCATCTCATCATTCTCCAATCCCTACATTTGAAAACTTCCTTCATACAAAACTAAACACAATTCTATTAGCAACATTAGTGTAAGCATAGCATTGAATCAACCCTTTTTGCTTCAGGCTTCAACTCAAAACCACCACATATTAAGCATAAACTACTGTATCAACTTCCCCAAAAGTTCCATGATCAAAAGAACTCAAAAAGAAAGCGATAAAGCGGCAAACACAAATATTGGCAGAAATCTGTCAAAACAGAACAGCTGACAAAGGTCGAATTTTTAGAGGGTTTTCTGTTGCTCAAATCAAAAAGTGTTCAACTAATGAAAGTTTGGATATAACCTGGGGCATATGCACAAGAAATCGCAGGTCCAAAAGATATACAGAGAATTTTCACGAATTTTTACGGTGCAGCACCGAAAACTGTTTCAGGACAGCAACATCCCCAAATCTTACGTCACTCAAATTATAGGCTTCTCTTGGCACAAAAACGAAATAAAAAGGATAAGGAGAGGTCATTACAGTAGTAATAACTTCCAAGACTCAAATAAAAGAAAAATTACTGAAAATAAAAACATTGGGTTATCTCCCAAGAGTGCTTTTCTTTAACGCCTTTGAGCTAGGCGCAGTAATTTGCAAAGATGCTCACGTGGGCGCCATATAAGAGCTTGAGGCAAAGGCGCCATATAGGAACTTAAAGCAATAGAGAGCATCAAAAAGCAGATATGAAAGACATTTAAATCTAAACCACTTCCTATGCATAGGAATCTTGTAAGAAAATAAATCAACGAGGCACATAGTAGCAAGCATGGATAGATAAAACAAGTGCCACTTCAAGATTTGCAACATAAAGAGGGGAAACTCAATATTATTGAGATCCATCATACCATGTTTCCCTCTCTCATAATAACTTTCAGTAGCATCATGAATAGAACTAACAATATAACTATCACATAAAGCATCCCTATCATGAGCCACATGCATAAAAGAATTAATACCCCCCACATGAACAATAGTAATAGGAGCAGATTCAACAGAATAATTATTCTCATCACCATAATCATCATAAATAGGAGGCATATTGTAATCATAACTAGTTTTCTCCTCAAAAGTAGGTGAACTGAAAAATATTATACTCATCATCATAACCATCATAAACTAGAGGTTCAGTATCATCACAAGCTAAAGAACAGCTATTTTGCAAACCATATTCTTCAAACATATCATCATAAGAAGGAACATCACATATGGGAGATAAAATATTATCAGAACAAACTTTCTCCACTAAAGCTGGGGAACTAAAAATATCATGCTTAACAAAACCACCTTCCCCAAGCTTAGACTTTTCTATAGCATTAGTAATAACAGTGTTCGAAACATTCATACTAACAACACTATTAGCATACAAATTAAGCTCCAAAGGTTTTTCAACTTTCTCTTCAAACACTTCATATCTAAACTCAGGAAAAAGACTAAAGAACTCTTTATTTTCCATTAAGCCTAACTAGTGAAAATAAAAACAAGAAACAAAAAGATGTAATTGCAGAATCTAAAGGAAATAGCTCCGAGCACTCACACAGGAGGATGCGAGTACCTTTTACCTTACCTCCTCGGCAACGGCGCCAGAAAAGAGCTTGATGTCTACACACGCTTCTGTTCTTGTAGACAGTGTTGGGCCTCCAAGTGCAGAGGTTTGTAGAACAGCAGCAAGTTTCCCTTAAGTGGATCACTCAAGGTTTATCGAACTCAGGGAGGAAGAGGTCAAAGCTATCCCTCTCAAGCAACCCTGCAATTACGATACAGAAAGTCTCTTGTGTCCCCAACACACCCAATACACTTGTCAGATGTATAGGTGCACTAGTTCGGCGAAGAGATAGTGAAATACAAGTGGTATAGATGATTATAAGTAGTAAATGCAATATGGAATAAAAATGGCAGCAAGCAAACAAGTAACAAAACAGCGAGTAAACGGTGTGCAATGCTTGGAAACAAGGCCTAGGGATCATACTTTCACTAGTGGACACACTCCCAACAAATATAACATAATGGAACAAATAAATAACTTCTCTTCACTATGGTACTCTGAATTACTCTCCTATTGAATAACACTAATCATTGCGTAGGGCTATGAAGCACTCCTCAAAGTTCATCAAGTACTTGACAAACACCACTCATAGAGATATCCAAATCAAATCACAACTCAAGATAGATATTATTGCAACTTAGACCAAGTACTAACACGGTGCACACACTGTCAACATTACACCATGAAAGGAGGAATAGATCACTTCAATACTATCATAGTGATAATTATTCTCATAATCCATAAAAGATCACAATCGTAGCCTAGACCAAGTACCACCACGATGCACGCACTGTCACCGTTACACCATGGCAGGAGGAATAGATTACTTTAATAACACACTAGAGTACACATAATGAAGAAGAGTAACATCTACTTATTCAACATGATACAAAGCTCACGATCACATAAAGATCACATCATGGGAGAGAAAGGTAAACCACATAGCTACCGGTAGAGCCCTCAGCCCCGGGGATGAACTACTCCCTCCTCATCATAGGAGACAGCAAGGTTGATGGAGATGGCGGTGAGGTCGATGGAGACGGCGGAGACGGCGATGGAGACCAATGGAGATGGCTCCGGGGGCACTTCCCCGTCCCGGCAGGGTACCGGAACAGAGACTTCTATCCCCCGAAATTTGTCTTCGATGGCGGCGGCGCTGCGGAACTGTTCTGGGAAAAACGCCGACTCCCCTAGGGTTTTCCGTCCCGAGGCTTTATATAGGCAAAGGGGCGTCGTCAGGGGGCAGCCAAGGGCTCCTCACACCAGGGTGGCGCGGCCAGGGCCTAGGCCACACCACCTATGTGTGAGGGCGGCCTCTGGCCCCCCTCCGGCTCTCTTTCGGTCTTCGGGAAGCTTCCGGGAAAAATAAGACTTCTGGAACTTGTTTCGTCCAATTCCGAGAATATTTCCTGTGTAGCTTTTCCGAAACACAAAAACAGCAGAAAACAGGGAACTGGCACTGTGGCATCTTGTCAATAGGTTAGTTCCAGAAATCGCATAAAAATGCCACGAAGTGTAACAAAACATTAGGCAAATGGTGTAAAAACAAGCATGGAGCATCAAAAGTTATAGATACGTTTGAGACGTATCAACGATCTTCGAAATTATGCCCAGTAGAAGCTACAGAAGAACCGCCGGGAGAAGTACCAGTAGGAGAAGTACCGCAAGAGGCACCAAGAGAACGGCCAGGAGAAGGACCACCGGGATGGACCGGTGTCATCTGACGCCCACCACGCGAGGCAAAGGAAGATGCTGTTCCCTACATGTTCCCTAGATGTTAGCAACTTGCGAGGCAAAGGAAAGCGGCAACCATTGGTTTGGCAAAGAACTTACCGCCGTCGATGCGTAGTATGTCCTAGCGAAACTCTCCCTCGATGGCATCAATGGCGCCGGCCCCGGTATGGGAGGCTGCTCCCCTACATCCAAACTCGCTCTAGATCGCATAGCCATCATCGATGCCTGCAAGATAGTTTAGATGTCAGGTATTGCAGAAATGCCCTAATCAAACTAGGCGAAGTGGGACTTGTCATCTTTTTCAAAAAGAAAGGTTCAGACTTACATGTAGATACACCATGTAGGCTGTAGTCGCCTCCTGGTGCAGCCGAAAGGCCTCCTGATATTGCTCTTGAGCCGCATCGAAGGCCGCCTCGAAAGCAGGCTACCATTTCACAAACAATGAATATCATCAGCACTTAGCCATGCAGGAACAAAAGTCACAAAGAGGATGAAAATGAGGAAAACTTACATCATATTTGGGTCGACGAGGCTAGTCACGAGGCGGGATAGGGGCGCTGTCAGGGGTGAGGACCACCTTGAGACACATGAAGCTCATGGTGAGGGAATGCTTGACCTTTGTATTAAGCACCTTGAGATGGCCATGCTGCAACCCGTGCCCCGACAGGACCAACGACTCCTCGTCGGTCTCCGCACGTCTAGGGTCATCCACCTCCGGGTGACGAGACTGCACCATCTGGCAGTAGTCCTCTATGTGCTCCCCGTCGTTGCCGTAGTACTGAGGGGCGGCGTCCGGAGGGGCCGAGGCTTCGGGCCTCTTCCTCCGCATCATGTCATATACCATGACGTCGTGAATCTCCTCCCCGGGCGGTGCCTCGGCCACCTGCATCGCGAACAGAAATGTTATGCGTATAAAGTAGGAACATGATGGGAAAATAAATGCAGATCATTCCATGTATGTACATACCATCTTCCCCTTGAAGCGATCAAAGCTGCGGTTTCCCGCGCAGTGTGTTCCACCATCGCCTCAATTTTTCGAGTTCCGCATCGACACGGCTGCAAACTCCTCGTCTGCCCTGAGCCACCTCGTACTAACCAGCTCCGCCCATGATATCCCACAAGTATAGGGGATCGTGTGTAGCCTTTTCGATAAGTAAGAGTGTCGAACCCAACGAGGAGCTAAAGGTAGGATAAATATTCTCTCAAGTTCTGTCAACCACTGATACAACTCTACGCACACTAAACGTTTGTATCATCTAGGAAATAAAACTAGAGCAACGATTCGGGTATGAGAGATAGCTTTGCAGGATAATAAATACAAGAAAGTAATTGTTAGTGCTGCAGCAATAAGATATACTAAGTAACCATAAACTAGCAGTACCATGAGTGTGGAAAAGTGGTGGTAATAGTGGTGGCTTTGTCTAAGTTCAATTAGTGAATAAATCAGGTTCATTGTCTTCGATGCAGTTTTCTATGTGGGAGAGGCTAAATATACAAGCACTTCACTACTTGGAAATACAAGTACTATATGATTGGATTGTTAGCAAGTATCCACAAATACTAACAATGCATTAAGGTTTCCCCAACCATAGCCTTAAGTTAATGGTCCTCTTACTCCCATACGTGCAACGTTCTGGTTCGCGTCCTCAGGTTTCTGTCACTCCGGCAGAACTACCGGCTTCCTTTTGCACATACTACTAACACCAAGATGTTTAATCCATGTGCGCATAAATATAATGGACACCAAAGGACAGTACCATATCAACATACAACTCTAATGGACCAAAGACATTCAACAAATCAATCTAAGAACAAATAAACTATGGAAACATGGCATAGATCATAGGATAAATATTATAGCATCAAACACCATGTTTACATAGGACGGTACAGAGGTGTGTGGGAGGATGAACCACTGCATATGTGATGGAGATAGTGGTGAAGATGGTGGAGAAGAGCAGCGAGGGCGCGGGCGGCAGCGGCGCGGGGGGCTCCTTCCCCGCCGCCGGCATCATGGGGGAGTGCCGCCCCTTAGCCCCCTTCCTTCATGGCTTCATGGGAGCCCTCCCCCATGGAGATGGGATCCATGGGGGAGGCTAAAACGTGTCTCTGGTGGCTGCAAATTCGTGGGTGGAGGTGTCTCCCACGAGCTAGGGTTCCTCTCTTTATATAGTCTCTCGGATTCCCATCTCTCCATCTTGGGCCGCAATGGAGCGGGCTTATCTCGGTCGTCCGTACTCGGAATCAGGTGAATTTTATGTCCAGAACGTTTGCCGTGAAATTCCCTACAACTTTGTAATTGAAGAGTTTTCTGTTTGACGCCGTCTTCGACCTGTAACTTGACCATCTTCGAAAAAAAGTTCTGGCACAGATTTCTGGAAAGTCCCAATTTGACTCCAACAAGGTTTCCACTTGTATTCTTGGTAATTCCTACACATCAAAGTGTAAAACAAGAACATTGTGCACTTTTGCAACTATTAGTAGGTTAGTCCAAATAAATCATAAAAGTGTCACAAAGTATAGACAAAATATATAGCAATTGGTGTAAAACAAGCATGGAGCATCAAAAATTATAGATATGTTTGCAATGTATCAGCCCATGCCTATTGATGCGACTCAGCCTATTCAGGGACAACCTAAAAATGCAATACTCAACTCAAGATAATGCAATGGCAACTTAGTAGCAATATAGGATCTCATTAATATTTCACTCACCGACATGAAGTCATCCAGCGACATCTCGAAGTCGGGATTAGGATTCCTACCAACAATGTCCTCCTTCTTGACCCTCTTTCCCCTTTCAGCCTAGAACTGACTAGCGGCTGTTACCTTATGGTTGTACCACACTTGCGGTGTCAACTTCTCTCAAGCTCCAAGCAAAGTCTGGTCCGCCTTCTGCGTATCCTCCTCATCCACGCGATAAAAGCACTTCAATCATGCATAAAACAATTGTGAGAGTCCTGAGTTAGCACATTGGTTCATCACTATGAATGAAACTCGAGAAATATGTCTTACCCAAAACTTGGTGATCACAGCATCAGCAGCTGTCCGAAAGCCTACGCCCGTAGCAGCCTGGTAGTCTGCCCAAGTAGTGGCTAGCTTCGGCGAGTGATACGTCCAAAACGTATCTACAATTTTTTATGCTCCATGCTTGTTTTTACACCATTTGCTTAGTGTTTCATTACACTTCGTGGCACTTTTATGCATTTTCTGAAACTAACCTATTAACAAGTCGCCACAGTGCCAGATCCCTGTTTTCTGCTGTTTTTGTGTTTCAGAAAAGTTACACAGGAAATATTCTCGGAATTGGACAAAACAAAAGCCGAACATCCAGAAATTCACCGAATCTTCCAGAGAACCGAAGAGGAGACGGAGTGGGGCCACGAGGGCCCCACACAATAGGGCGGCGTGGCCTAGCCCCTGGCCGCGCCCCCTATGTGTGACGGCGCCTCGGCCCACTCCTG
This sequence comes from Dactylis glomerata, assembly GCA_007115705.1. NCBI lineage: Eukaryota > Viridiplantae > Streptophyta > Magnoliopsida > Poales > Poaceae > Dactylis > Dactylis glomerata. Next base: position 369,155 of record QXEO01000430.1, on the reverse strand, counting down.
ACATTGCCCCTTCGCCTATAAAGATCCCTCGACGGGAAAAACCTAAGGACCCGATCACTTTTTCAGAACACATCGTGATCCGCCGCCGCCATCGACCCGAGATCGGGAGCGTCCTGAAGCACTTCTCGGCACCCTGCCGGAGAGGGAAATCGCCACCAGAGGTCTTCTTCATCACCATGCTTGCCTCCGGCGCGATGAGTGAGTAGTCTACCTTGGACTATGGGTCCATAGTAGTAGCTAGATGGTTGTTCTCTCCACCATGTGCTTCATGTTTAGATCGCATGAGCTGCCTTACATGATTGAGATCACCGTTATGTAATTCTACATGTTGTGTTTGTTGGGATCCGATGAATATTGGTGTTATGATTAAGTTGCTGTTCTGAAATTTATCTTCTGTTATCTCTATGTTGTTTATGATCTTGCATGCTCTCCGTTGTTGGTAGCTATCTTGGCCGAGTAGTTGCTAGTAACTCCAAGAGGGGGTATTTATGCTCGATAGTTGGGTTCATGCCTCTATTGAATCTGGGGGAGTGACAGAAACCTCTAAGGTTGTAGATGTGATGTTGCCACTAGGGAGAAAACAACATTCATATGCTCCAGGGTATATGCTTTGTTTACATTACACACTTTGCTTAATGCAATTATCTGTTGTTCGCAACTTAATACTTGTGGAGTTCTCGGATTGATTCGCCACAAGTGGATTATTAGTCATAGATGCAGTTGGATGGCGGTCTATGTATTTTGTTGTAATGCCCAGAGTAAATCGCATAGTGATCTTCTTGACATACCACGCTATCTTTATTCTATCAATTGCCCAACTGTATTTTGTTTACCCAGCATGTGTTATTTATCTTATGGAGAGACACCACTAGTGAACTGTGGACCCCGGTCCTATTTCCATCATATTACTATCACCTGTTTACTTTACTCGCACTGTTTACTTTACTTGCATACTACTACTGTTTTCCACTCGATACGCTCATACCCTTTGTTTCAAGCAAACCGGTGAGATTGACAACCTCATCGTAAGTTGGGAACAAAGTACTTGGTTGTGTTGTGTGCAGGTTCCACGTTGCCGCTCGCAAAGCAAAGCCTGGACGCGGCGCCTTATAAATTGTCCGGAGCCGTCGCGAAGCTAGCAAGCATCACCTTCTGGAGTATTGACTTTTTCCTAGATGATAAAACCTTGGTTTCTTACTGAGGGAAACTTGCTGCTGTGCTCATCATACCTTCCTCTTGGGGTTCCCAACTGATCGGTTATTTTCATCATCACCACCGAAGCCATCAAGCAATTTTTCTAGCGCCGTTGCCGGGGAAAAAGAAGACTTCTGCAAGGGGAGTTTCACACGCACATCCTTTACTTTGTTTTAAGTTTTGCTTTACTTTATTTTCACCTGCATCGTTTTATATCAAAAAGACAAAAAAAATTAGTTTCCTTTATAGTTGTTTATCATGTCTAGTTTAGATGCTACTACTATGTCGCCTGAGGAAATGATCTTTGCTTTCAAACAAAAGAATGAGGAAAGTTTTAAAGAAGCTTGATCTAGAATTTATGATTGGCATGGAAAAACTGAACCGAGAATGACTTTGAGTTTGCTTCTTAGTTGCTTTTACTTTGGACTTGCTCTTCACTATAGATATGCTTTGGATGTTACTGCAGAAGGAGATTTCCTTCATTGTGATGGAGATCAAGCCTTCAATATTATAAAAAAGTTGATTATAATTTATAGCATGCCAACTAGTTTTGATAATGATCTTGTGAGCATTTTTAATAGATTGAACACTCTTGAGACTCACACTACTTGTTTGAATAATTGCTATAATACTTTGCGCCAGCATTTTGATTATGTGCCAACAAATTCTGAACCATCAAGTTGGTATCCTACTGTAAAAATCACCATTGATGGTGAAACTTTTCATGCTCGTTGTGATATTATGTCTGAATTTTGTCTTATGCCAGAGGATGTTTATGAATCTTTGAGTCTTTGGAAACTTTCTGAGGGGGGAGAAGAAATTTCTCTTACTAATAATGCCACTATATTTCCTGTTGGAATAGCCGAAGGGATTTATACAAAAGTCCTAGGAAGAATGGTATCCACTGATTATCTTGTTATTGAATGTGTAGGAAAGGACAAATCACGCTTGGAAGGTCTCTACTGAAGCTCCTGGGCGCCATTATTGATGTGGGAAAAGGCAATATAAGATTCATCTGTCCACCATGCAATAGTCACGTCTTTCCTAGAGTCAAGAGCAAAGGTAAGAAAGGAAGACGTAAGGCACCCGTTGATGGTAATGCTTCATCACTTGATGTTACTTGATTCGCAATTTTATGCGCCTAGCTCAAAGGCGTTAAAGAAAAGCACTCTTGGGAGATAACCCAATGTTTTCTTTTCAGTACTTTTTTTCTTTTATTTGAGTCTTGGAAGTTATTACTACTGTAATGACCTCTCCTTATCATTTTTATTTCGTTCTTGTGCCAAGAGAAGCCTCTAATTCGAGTGAGGTAAAGATTTGAGGATATTGCTGTCCTGAAACAGATTTTCGTACTGTACTGTAAAAATTCGTGAAATATCTCTGTATATATTTTGCACCTAAGATTTCTTGTGCTTATTCCTCAGGTTATATCCAAACTTTCGTTAGTTTAACACTTTTTGATTCGAGCAACAGAAAACCCCTTAAAAAATCGGCCTTTATCAGCTAATCTGTTTTGACAGATTTCTGCTACTATTCGTTTTTGCCGCTTTATCGCTTTCTTTTTTAGTTCTTTTGATCACGGAACTTTTGGGGAAGTTGCTACAGTAGTATATACTTTATATGTGGTGATTTTGGGTTGAAACCTGAAGCAAAAGAGGTTGATTCATTGTTATGCTTACACTAATGTTGCTAATAGAATTGTGTTGAGTTTTGTATGAAGGAAGTTTTCAAGTGTAGGGATTGGAGAATGATGAGATGAGTTGAAGAATGGACAAAAGCTCAAGCTTGGGGATGCCCATGCATCACCCTAAGAAATATCCAAGAAGTACAAGCGTCAAAGCTTGGGGATGCCCCCGAGGCACCCCTTCTTCATCGGCAAAAATCAGGTCACCTTTCAAGACACTATATTTTTATTGCTTCATGCACTATGCGTTTTTCTTGGAGCGTCAATTGTTTTAGTTTTCAGTATTAGTTTAGTTTAGTTTGCTGCAATATATGGTTGGACCCCAACAAATTTCTTTTGGAGAAGTTGCCTTGCTTTTCATTTGCCAAGAACTCTCTAGTTTTCACTCTTATAAAAAACTGAGTGTTCTTCTTTTTCTGCTACTGCTTTTGGTTTTCATTTTCGCCTTGATTTGCATTCAGATCTTATTGTATCTTTTTATCAAGGTGTATTTTTGCCTCTGGACAGTACCATGAGTGTGGAAAAGTGGTGGTAATAGTGGTGGCTTTGTCTAAGTTCAATTAGTGAATAAATGGGGTTTATTGTCTTCGATGCAGTTTTTTATGTGGGAGAGGCTAAATATACAAGCACTTCACTACTTGGAAATACAAGTACTATATAATTAGATTGTTAGCAAGCATCCGCAAATACTAACAATGCATTAAGGTTTCCCCAACCATAGCCTTAAGTTAATGGTCCTCTTACTCCCATACATGCATGGTTCGCGTCCTCAGGTTTCTGTCACTCCGGCAGAACTACCCCCTTCCTTTTGCACATACTACTAACCCCAAGATGTTTAATCCATGCATGCATAAATATAATGGACACCAAAGGACAGTACCATATCAACATACAACTCTAATGAACCAAAGACATTCAACAAATCAATCTAAGAACAAATAAACAATGGAAACATGACATAGATCATAGGATAAATATTATAGCATCAAACACCATGTTTACATAGGATGGTACAGAGGTGTGTGGGAGGATGAACCACTGCATATCTGATGGAGATAGCGGTAAAGATGGTGGAGAGGAGCAGCGAGAGCGCGGGCGGCGGCGGCGCGGGGAACTCCTTCCCCGCCGCCGGCATCATGGGGGAGCGCCGCCCCTTAGCCCCCTTCCTTCATGGCTTCATGGGAGCCCTCCCCTATGGAGATGGGATCCATGTGGGAGGCTAAAACGTGGCTCTGGTGGCTGCAAATTCGTGGGTGGAGGTGTCTCCCACGAGCTAGGGTTCCTCTCTTTATATAGTCTCTCGGATTCCCGTCTCCCCATCTTGGGCCGCAATGGAGCGGGCTTATCTCGGTCGTCCGGACACGGAATCAGGTGACTTTTATGTCCAGAACGTTCACCGTGAAATTCCCTACAACTTTGTAATTGAAGAGTTTTCCGTTTGACACGGTCTTCGACCCGTAACGTGACCATCTTCGAAAAACATTCTGGCACAGATTTCTGGAAAGTCCCAATTTGACTCCAACAAGGTTTCCACTTGTATTCTTGGTAATCCTACACATCAAAGTGTAAAACAAGAACGTTGTGCACTTTTGCAACTATTAGTAGGTTAGTCCAAATAAATCATAAAAGTGCCACAAAGTATAGACAAAACATATAGCAATTGGTGTAAAACAAGCATGGAGCATCAAAAATTATAGATACGTTTGCAACGTATCAACATCCCCAAGCTTAACTCCTGCTCGTCCTCGAGTAGGTAAGTGATAACAAAAGAATAATTTTTGAGGTGACATGTACCATCACAATCTTATCATCTAAGTAAAGCATTGAGTGCTGGGATCAAAGAACTTAAAACATGGGCATAAGAGACATAATCTTGATAATAAAAACTTAGCAACCATATTATAATATAAAAAGAAACACAAACAAAAGATCATGAATAATGAAACAATGCAAGTCAAATGTGTGTTCAAATCATAAGGAAAAACATAACAAATGGTTTTCAGCTTGTCCTTAATGAGAGAGCAAAACATAAATGCATAGGACACCTTCAAGTTTAAGAGGGCGACTAGATACAAATAATTTGAGAACAAGCGAAACCATGATCATGAATCAATCAATGAAAACTTTGGGATAATGCACATTATACTCAGAATGACAACTATGCTCTCTTAATGGTGCATAAAGATAGAAGGTGGTGACTCAACATAAAAGTAAAAGAAAGGCCCTTCGCAGAGGGAAGCAGTGATTAAACATGTGCTAGAGCTTTTAATTTGTAAAACAGAGAGATAAAAATTGGTTTTGAGAGGTGGTTGCTTTTGTCAACGACTGGCAATGGGGTTCTTACTATCTTCCATACAAAAATGAAGCAAGTTTTTGAGAGAGAGATTGGCACTTTTGTGCTCTTTTATAAAGCTTGGCACTCCTCCCCACCTTTTTTTTCCTTTCACAAACCATGGCTAGCCGATTCCATCGGGTGCCCACCAACATTCACATACCATGGAAGAGTACCTTTTTTTTCTTTCCTTTTTTTCTTTTTTTTTTCTTTTTGGAATAAAACAATATGGAAGATAGCAAATCCGACCACTACGTCCCCATGAGCTGAAAACAGTGTCACAAAATGAGAAGTATTTTGAAGGTTTTTTTTAAAGGTAGCACATGAAAATTTTACTTGGAATAGCTTGCAAATACCATGCATAGGAATTTATAGTGGACACATTGGAATAACTTGGTTTTTAGGAGTTGGATGCACGAGTAGCGCTCATACTCAGTACAAAATGAGGGCTAGCAAAAAACTGGGAGCGACCAACTAAGAGAGCAATAACGGTCATAATCATGCAAAGCGACAAAGCAACATTAAAAGAAGCATAAGATGGCATCAAAACTCAAAAACTAAATGATCATAGAGGCTTATGGCGACTTTGTATGAGTCTAACATGTGTGAGCATGCGCCAAGTCAACCCAAATAAAGCATCAAGGAGAAAACCAAAATAATGCTTCCAAATAATAAAAACAACGCATGATTTTTTCAAAGGTTCATTAAGCAATCTCAGTCATTTGAGACAAGTCATGCTACAGAAAAAATCACTAAGCATACTATCAAAAAGACATCAAGCATGACATGCAAAAGTCTAAGCCGCAGTCTAAACAAGCTCCTTTTTGTACCACTTTTTTGCATAAATCTTTTTCTCTTTTCCAACACCATTCGAACTTTTTTAACTCAACTCTTTTGATGAAAACCAATATGGTCCAGAGGCAAAAATACACCTTGATAAAAATATATAAGAAGATCTGAACAAAATTCAAGGCGAAAACTGAAAACTAAACGCAGTAGCAGAAAAAGAAGAACACTCGTTGAACGATAAGAGTGAAAAACTGAGTGTTCTTGGCAAATGAAAACGAGTACATCTCCTTCAAAAGAAATTTGTTGGGGTCCAACCATTTATTGTAGCAAACTAAACTAAACTAAACTAATCTAAACTGAAAACTAAAACAACTGACGCTCCAAGAAAAATGCATAGTGCATGAAGCAATAAAATTATAGTGTCTTGAAAGGTGACCTGATTTTTGCCGATGAAGAAGGGGTGCCTCGGGGGCATCCCCAAGCTTTGACGCTTGTACTTCTTGGATATTTCTTAGGGGCTGCATGGGCATCCGCAAGCTTGAGCTTTTGTCCATTCTTCAACTCATCTCATCATTCTCCAATCCCTACACTTGAAAACTTCCTTCATACAAAACTCAACACAATTCTATTAGCAACATTAGTGTAAGCATAACAATGAATCAACCTCTTTTGCTTCAGGTTTCAACTCAAAATCACCACATATAAAGCATATACTACTGTAGCAACTTCCCCAAAAGTTCCGTGATCGAAAGAACTCAAAAAGAAAGCGTTCAAGAGGCAACAACGAATAGTGGCAGAAATCTGTCAAAACAGAACAGCTGACAAAGGTCGATTTTTTTAGGGGTCTTCTGTTGCTCAAATCAAAAAGTGTTCAACTAACGAAAGTTTGGATATAACCTGAGGAATAAGCACAAGAAATCACAGGTCTAAAAGATTTTCAGAGATTTTTCACGAATTTTTACAGTACAGTACGAAAATCTGTTTCAGGACAGCAACATCCCCAAATCTTACCTCACTCGAATTAGAGGCTTCTCTTAGCACAACAACGGAATAAAAAGGATAAGGAGCAGTTATTACATTAGTAATAACTTACAAGACTCAAATAAAAGAAAAAGTACTGAAAATAAAACAATGGGTTATCTCCCAAGAGTGCTTTTCTTTAACGCCTTTGAGCTAGGCACAAAATAGAGAACCAAACAAAGAAGCAAAACAAAAGGAACATTTTTTTTGTTTTCAATTTATAAGTGAAAGTAAAGAAGCAATAAAAACAAAATAAAGAGCCTAATAAAACTAAAAAAGATAAAACAAAGACATATAAAAGCAATTATAATACAAGTTAACACAATACATATCATGTGGATGGGTAATATAGAGTATGAAGGAGACAACCTCATGTTAGTTGATGAATAGGGGGATGACTCGGGCATCCCCAAGCTTAGATGATTGTATCTTCTTGGACATGTTCTTGGGATGCACCTAAACATCTCCAAGCTTGAGCTCTTGTGTCTTCTTGTTCATCTCATATCACCATATTGATTAGAACTTATAAGCTACATCTACATAAAACTTCACAAAACTCATTAGTAGGGTTAGTACTCATTAAATAAAATCCACTAATTTTCAAGCATTGACAAGTTTCATAATCTATACTCAACATTAGCCACTGTATATACTAAGGTATTCATGATTTCCGTTGTCCGTCGAAAAACTAATGAAACTAATAACACCAAGTACAATATTGAATAAACTAAGAAATCTATCAAAACTGAACATTCTGTAAAGATGACACTCAACGAGATAGTTAATTAGCTCAAATCGAAAAACTCCAAACTAAAGAAAGACAGATCATAATCTCAGGTTCATGCACAAAAAATTTCAGATCAAAACACTATTCTGAGATTTTTCACGATTTTTTATAGTGAAGCACAGAAATCTGTCTAAACAGAACAGTCGGTGAAAATCGAATTTTTTTTAGACAGCTACGTAACTCAAATAAAAAAAAGTTAGTCAAATCAAAGAAAGATAATAAGCATTACTTTGCACTCAAGAAATTTCAGGTCAATATCACGTTCTGGTGATTTTAAACATTTTATACGGTGAAGCACAGAAAATCTGTTTTGGGACAGCAAAGCAAAACTATCAACTTCCAAGTAACCAGGAACTACAATTATCATTTTACTTTTATGGTACAAAGGAATATGTACAATATATACAATATATACAAGTTTTTAACTGAAAAGCTTCCATGGGAATATTTGTTTTGGTTTCATAGGCATGAACACAAGTGTTCAAGGTCGACCCTCACTTAACCATTACTCATCTTTCCAATCACTTTCCTTTTTGAAAACATTTTTAGGTAACAAGTACAACTATTTTTTTTTGTAATTTGCATTCCCTATCCATACAAAGATAGAGAACAACTTAAAACTGAAAGTAAACAACTACTTAGAGATAAAGTAAACAAGTGCACACAAGAATATTCACCCACACGATATTGCTCCCCGACAACAGCGCCAGAAAAGGTCTTGATATCCCACAAGTATAGGGGATCGTGTTTAGCCTTTTCGATAAGTAAGAGTGTCGAACCCAACGAGGAGCTAAAGGTATGATAAATATTCTCTCAAGTTCTATCAACCACTGATACAACTCTACGCACACTAAATGTTTGTATCATCTAGGAAATAAAACTAGAGCAACGATTCGGGTATGAGAGATAGCTTTGCAAGATAATAAATACAAGAAAGTAATTGTTAGTGCTGCAGCAATAAGATATACTAAGTAACCATAAACTAACAGTACCATGAGTGTGGAAAAGTGGTTGTAATAGTGGTGGCTTTGTCTAAGTTCAATTAGTGAATAAATCGGGTTCATTGTCTTCGATGTTGTTTTCTATGTGGGAGAGGCTAAATATACAAGCACTTCACTACTTGGAAATACAAGTACTATATGATTGGATTGTTAGCAAGTATCTGCAAATACTAACAATGCATTAAGGTGTCCCCAACCATAGCCTTAAGTTAATGGTCCTCTTACTCCCATACATGCAACGTTCTGGTTCGCGTCCTCAGGTTTCTGTCACTCCGGCAGAACTACCCCCTTCCTTTTGCACATACTACTAACCCCAAGATGTTTAATCCATGTGCGCATAAATATAATGGACACCAAAGGACAGTACCATATCAACATACAACTCTAATGAACCAAAGACATTCAACAAATCAATCTAAGAACAAATAAACTATGGAAACATGACATAGATCATAGGATAAATATTATAGCATCAAACACCATGTTTACATAGGACGGTACAGAGGTGTGTGGGAGGATGAACCACTGCATATGTGATGGAGATAGCGGTGAAGATGGTGAAGAGGAGCAGCGAGGGCGCGGGCGGCGCGGGCGGTGGCGCGGGGAACTCCTTCCCCGCCGCCGGCATCATGGGGGAGCGCCGCCCCTTAGCCCCCTTCCTTCATGGATTCATGGGAGCCCTCTCCCATGGAGATGGGATCCATGGGGGAGGCTAAAACGTGGCTCTGGTGGCTGGAAATTTGTGGGTGGAGGTGTCTCCCACGAGCTAGGGTTCCTCTCTGTATATAGTCTCTCGGATTCCCGTCTCCTATCTTGGGCCGCAATGGAGCGGGCTTCTCTCGGTCGTCTGGACTCGGAATTAGGTGAATTTTATGTCCAGAACGTTCGCCGTGAAATTCCCTGCAACTTTGTAATTGAAGAGTTTTCCATTTGACGCCGTCTTCGACCCGTAACGTGACCATCTTCGAAAAAAGTTCTGGCACAGATATCTGGAAAGAACATTGTGCACTTGTATTCTTGGTAATTCCTACACATCAAAGTGTAAAACAAGAACATTGTGCACTTTTGCAACTATTAGTAGGTTAGTCCAAATAAATCATAAAAGTGCCACAAAGTATAGACAAAATATATAGCAATTGGTGTAAAACAAGCATGGAGCATCAAAAATTATAGATACGTTTGCAACATATCACTGGACCATGTTGGTTTTCCTCAAAAGATTTAGATTAAAAAAGTTCGAATGGTGTCGGAAAAGAGAAAAAGATTTATGCAAAAAAGTGGTACAAAAAGGAACTTGTTTAGACAGCGGCTTAGACTTTTTCATGTTATGCTTGATGTCTTTTTGATAGTATGCGTAGTGGTTTTGCTGTAGCATGACTTGTCTCAAATGACTGAGATTGCTTAATGAGCCTTTGAAAAAAATTATGCGTTGTTTTTTATCGTTTGGAAGCATTATTTTGGTTTTCTCCTTGATGCTTTATTTGGGTTGACTTGGCGCATGCTCACACATGTTAGACTCATATAAAGTCGCCAATAGCCTCTATGATCATTTAGTTTTTGACTTTTGATGCCATCTTATGCTTCTTTTAATGTTGCTTTGTCGCTTTGCATGATTATGGCCGTTATTGCTCTCTTAGTTGGTCGCTCCCAGTCTTTTGCTAGCCCTCATTTTGTACTGAGTATGAGCTCTACTCGTGCATCCAACTCCTAAAAACCAAGTTGTTCCAACGTGTCCACCATACATACCTATTAGCAATTTGCTATTCCAAAGTACATTTGACTTACTTTTATCTACTCTTCAAATTAAAATCTTACCAGTGTTATGCAAAAATTAGTCAGTAAAGCTCTCACGAACCTGATGGCACACTTTATTTTTCTCGTTCTTAAAAATTTGACATTGTGGCTCTCTTATGTTGAGTTGTTATGCTTGCAAGTTGTAAGTTGGAAATTAGCCCAGCCATGCTGTCATGGGGCAAGCTTTCAACATTGCACTTCATCTTATTTGAGTTGATATCGTGATCTTTTGTTTATGGATGCTCGCGGTGTGAAATAAATTGGAATCTTGTGGAGTTCATGGAGTTTGTATATGTGTTAGAGAAACGCCTGGGTCGCCAATCTAAGCCATGCATAATTCATGGTGGAAATTTGCAGCATGCCCATAGTGGACTTTCGACGACGCATCTCAAAATAAAAAGCTATACAAATAGTAAATAAAAGAGATGTTGAGGTGTTCATTGTCTGCTTGTCCTATCATTTTGATGTGGGCTTGTTCCATGTCATCGGGCACGGAGGTACCCCGTTGGCGGTTCTCGATGATACACGTATACTTACAATGACAAGAACTTGCTTGGGACCTAATCAAAGTAGCACGAGGTTTGGGTACTCGTATTCACGGGACACCAGGTTTTCAACTTATGATTTGTCAAGCATATGCATCATAATTGTACTCGCATTAACTTTAACCATTCAAGATGCTTATGATGGGGGCAATTAGAGCTCAAAGCTAGTAAGTACCATAATTTTTGAAGGTTTATAAAACTTGCAATCACTGCTTCCCGCTGCGAAGGGCCTTTCTTTTACTTTTATGTTGAGTCACCACCTTCTACCTTTATGCACCGTCTAAGAGAGCATAGTTGTCATTCTGAGTATAATGTGCATTGTCCCAAAGTTTTCATTGATTGATTCATGATGTTGGTTTCACTTGTTCCTAAATTATTTGTATCTAGTCGCCCTCTTAAACTTGAAGGTGTCCTATGCATTTATGTTTTGCTCTCCATGAAGGACAAGCTGAAAACCATTTGTATGTTTTTCCTTATGATTTGAACACACGTTTGACTTTCATTGTTTTATTGTTCATGATCTTTTGTTTGTGTTCTATTTCATGTTATAACATGGTTGCTAAGTTTTTATTGTCAAAATTATATATTTCATGCCCATGTTTTAAGTTCTTTTGATCCCAGCACTCAATACTTACATAGATGATCAAGATTGTGTAGGTGCATGTCACCTCAAAAATTATTTCTTTTGTTATCACTTACCTACTCGAGGACGAGCAGGAGTTAAGCTTGGGGATGCTTGATACGTCCAAAACGTATCTATAATTTTTGATGCTCCATGCTTGTTTTTACACCATTTGCTTAGTATTTCGTTACACTTCATGGCACTTTTATGCATTTTCCGGAACTAACCTATTACCAAGTCGCCACAGTGCCAGTTCCCTGTTTTCTGCTATTTTTGTGTTTCAGAAAAGTTACACAGGAAATATTCTCGGAATTGGACAAAACAAAAGCCGAACATCCAGAAATTCACCGAAGCTTCCAGAGAACCGAAGAGGACACGGAGTGGGGCCACGAGGGCCCCACACAATAGGGCGGCACGGCCTGGCCCCTGGCCGCGCCCCCTATGTGTGATGGCGCCTCGGCCCACTCCTGACGTTGCCCATTCGCCTATAAAGACCCCTCGATGGGAAAAACCTAAGGACCCGATCACTTTTCCAGAACACATCGCGGTCCGCCGCCGCCATCGACCCGAGATCGGGAGGGTCCTGAAGCTCTTCCTGGCACCCTGCCGGAGAGGGGAATCACCACCGGAGGTCTTCTTCATCGCCATGCTTGCCTCCGGCGCGATGAGTGAGTAGTCTACCTTGGACTATGGGTCCATAGCAGTAGTTAGATGGTTGTTCTCTCCACCATGTGCTTCATGTTTAGATCTCATGAGCTGCCTTACATGATTGAGATCACCGTTATGTAATTCTACATGTTGTGTTTGTTGGGATCCGATGAATATTGGTGTTATGATTAAGTTACTGTTCTGAAATTTATCTTATGTTATCTCTATGTTGTTTATGATCTTGCATGCTCTCCGTTGTTAGTTGCTATCTTGGCCGAGTAGTTGCTAGTAACTCCAAGAGGGGGTATTTATGCTCGATAGTTGGGTTCATGCCTCTATTGAATCTGGGGGAGTGACAGAAACCTCTAAGGTTGTAGATGTGCTATTGCCACTAGGGAGAAAACAACATTGATGTCTACACACTTCTATTCTTGTAGACACTTGTTGGGCCTCCAAGTGCAGAGGTTTGTAGAGCAGCAGCAAGTTTCCCTTAAGTGGATCACCCAAGGTTTATCGAACTCAGGGAGGAAGAGGTCAAAGCTATCCCTCTCAAGCAACCCTGCAATTACGATACAGAAAGTCTCTGTGTCCCCAACACACCCAATACACTTGTCAGATGTATAGGTGCACTAGTTCGGCGAAGAGATAGTGAAATACAAGCGGTACAGATGATTATAAGTAGTAAATGCAATCTGGAATAAAAATGGCAGCAAGCAAACAAGTAACAAAACAGCAAGTAAACGGTGTGCAAAGCTTGGAAACAAGGCCTAGGGATCATACTTTCACTAGTGGACACACTCCCAACAAATATAACATAATTGAACAAATAAACAACTTCTCTTCACTATGGTACTCTGAATTACTCTCCTATTGAACGACACTAATCATTGCGTAGTGGCTACAGAAGCACCCCTTAAAGTTCATCAAGTACTTGACAAACACCGCTCATAGAGATATCCAAATCAAAGCACAACTCAAGATAGATATTATTGCAACTTAGACCAAGTACTAACACGGTGCACACACTGTCAACATTACACCATGAAAGGAGGAAAAGATCACTTCAATACTATCATAGCGGTAATTATTCTCATAATCCATAAGAGATCACAATCGTAGCCTAGACCAAGTACCACCATGATGCACGCACTGTCACCTGAATAATAACATCTACTTGTTCAACATGATACAAAGCTCACGATCACATAAAGATCACATCATGGGAGAGAGAGGTGAACCACATAGCTACCGGTAGAGCCCTCAGCCCCGGGGATGAACTACTCCGTCCTCATCATAGGAGACAGCAAGGTTGATGGAGATGGCGGTGAGGTCGATGGAGACGGCGGAGACGGCGATGGAGACCTATGGAGATGGCTCCGGGGGCACTTCCCCGTCCTGGCAGGGTGCCGGAACAGAGACTTCTGTCCCCCGAAATTCGTCGACGGCGGCGGCGGAGCTACGGAACTCTTTCTGGAAAATTGCCGATTCCCCTAGGGTTTTCCGTCCCGAGGCTTCTTATAGGCGAAGGGGCGTTGTCAGGGGGCAGCCAGGGGGCAGCCAGGGGCTCCTCACACCAGGGTGGCGCGGCCAAGGCCTGGGCCGCGCCACCTATGTGTGAGGGCGGCCTCTGGCCCCCCTCCGGCTCTCTTTCGGTCTTCGGGAAGCTTCCGGGAAAAATAAGACTTCTGGAACTTGTTTCGTCCAATTCCGAGAATATTTCCTGTGTAGCTTTTCTGAAACACAAAAACAGCAGAAAACAGGGAACTGGCACTGTGGCGACTTGTTAATAGATTAGTTCCGGAAAATGCATAAAAGTGCCACGAAGTGTAACGAAACATCGGGTAAATGGTGTGAAAACAAGCATGGAGCATCAAAAATTATAGATACGTTGGAGACGTATCAGCATCCCCAAGCTTAACTCCTGCTCGTCCTCGAGTAGGTAAGTGATAACAAAAGAATAATTTTTGAGGTGACATGCACCTACACAATCTTGATCATGTATGTAAGCATTGTGAGCTGGGATCATAAGAACTTAAAACATGGGCATGAAAGATATAATCTTTGACAATAAAACTTAGCAACCATTATTATAACATGAAAATGAACACAAACAAAAGATCATGAAAATGAAACAATGAAAGTCAAACGTGTGTTCAAATCATAAGGAAAAACATACAAATGGTTTTCAGCTTGTCCTTCAAAGAGAGCAAAACATAAATGCATAGGACACCTTCAAGTTTAAGAGGGCGACTAGATACAAATAATTTAAGAACAAGTGAAACCAACAATATGAATCAATCAATGAAAACTTTGGGACAATGCACATTATACTCAGAATGACAACTATGCTCTCTTAATGGTGCATAAAGATAGAAGGTGGTGACTCAACATAAAAGTAAAAGAAAGGCCCTTCGCAGAGGGAAGCAGGGATTAAACATGTGCTAGAGCTTTTCATTTGTAAAACAGAGAGATAAAACTTGAGTTTTGAGAGGTGGTTGCTTTTGTCAACGACTAGCAATGGGGTTCTTACCATCTTCCATACAAAAATGAAGCAAGTTTTTGAGAGAGGGTGATTGGCACTTTTGTGCTCTTTTATAAAGCTTGGCACTCCTCCCCACCTTTTATCTTTCTCAAACCATGGCTAACCGATTCCATCGGGTGCCCACCAACATTCACATACCATGGAGGAGTGCTTTTTTCTTTCTTTTTTTCTCTTTTTTTTTCTTTTTGGAATAAGACAATATGGAAGATAGCAAATCCGACCACTACGTCCCCATGAGCTGAAAACAGTGTCACAAAATGAGAAGTATTTTGAAGGTTTTTTGAAAGGTAGCACATAAAAATTTAGTTGGAATGGCTTGCAAATACCATGCATAGGAATTTATAGTGGACACAATGGCAAACTTGGTTTTTAGGAGTTGGATGCACGAGTAGAGCTCATACTCAGTACAAAATGAGGGCTAGCAAAAGACTGGGAGCGACCAACTAAGAGAGCAATAACGGCCATAATCATGCAAAGCGACAAAGCGACATTAAAAGAAGCATAAGATGGCATCAAAAGTCAAAAACTAAATGATCATAGAGGCTATTGGCGACTTTGTATGAGTCTAACATGTGTGAGCATGCGCCAAGTCAACCCAAATAAAGCATCAAGGAGAAAACAAAAATAATGCTTCCAAACCATAAAAACACCGCATGATTTTTTCAAAGGCTCATTAAGCAATCTCAGTTATTTTAGACAAGTCATGCTACAGCAAAACCACTAAGCATACTATCAAAAAGACATCAAGCACGACATATAAAAGCCTAGGCCGCAGTCTACACAAGCTCCTTCTTGTACCACTTTTTTGCATAAAGCTTTTTCTCTTTTCCAACACCATTCAAAAAAATTATAAACACCTCTTTTGATGAAAACCAATAAAGACCAGAGGCAAAAATACACCTTGATGAAAAGATATAACAAGATCTAAATACAAATCAAGGCAAAAAATTCAAGCTAAACCCGGTAGCAGAAAAAGAGAACACTCATTGAACGATAAGAGTGAAAACTAGAGTGTTCTTGGCAAATGAAAAGCGAGTTCATCTCCTCCAAAAGAAACATGATGTGATCTAACCATTTATTGCAGCAAACAAAACTAAACTAACTAAGAAAACTAAAACAACTGACGCTCCAAGAAAAATGCATAGTGCATGAAGCAATAAAAATATAGTGTCTTGAAAGGTGACCTGATTTTTGCCGATGAAGAAGGGGTGCCTCGGGGGCATCCCCAAGCTTTGACGCTTGTACTTCTTGGAAATTTCTTGGGGTGATGCATGGGCATCCCCAAGCTTGAGCTTTTGTCCATTCTTCAACTCATCTCATCATTCTCCAATCCCTACACTTGAAAACTTCCTTCATACAAAACTAAACACAATTCTATTAGCAACATTAGTGTAAGCATAGCATTGAATCAACCCTTTTTGCTTCAGGCTTCAACTCAAAACCACCACATATATAGCAAATACTACTGTAGCAACTTCCCCAAAAGTTCCATGAGCAAAAGAACTCAACAGAAAGCGATAAAGCGGCAAACACAAATATTGGCAGAAATCTGTCAAAACAGAACAGCTGACAAAGGACGAATTTTTGAGGGGTTTTCTGTTGCTCAAATCAAAAAGTGTTCAACTAACCAAAGTTTGGATATAACCTGGGGCATATGCACAAGAAAGCGCAGGTCCAAAAGATATACAGAGAATTTATACGAATTTTTACGGTGCAGCACCAAAAACAGTTTCAGGACTGCAACATCCCCAAATCTTTACCTCACTCAAATTAGAGGCTTCTCTTGGCACAAAAACAAAATAAACAAGATAAGGAGCGGTCATTACAGTAGTAATGACTTCCAAGACTCAAATAAAAGAAAAATTACTGAAAATAAACAATGGGTTATCTCCCAAGAGTGCTTTTCTTTAACGCCTTTGAGCTAGGCGCAGTAATTTGCAAAGATGCTCATGTGGGCGCCATATAAGAGCTTGAGGCAAAGGCGCCGTATAGGAAATTAAAGCAATAGAGAGCATCAAAAATCAAGTACGAAAGACATTTAAATCTAAACCACTTCCTATGAAAAATAGTCTTGTAAAGAGACAAGTCATAAAAGCGCAAAGCAAAAAGCATCGGAAGGCAAAACAAGTACAACTTCAAGAATTGCAACATAAAGAGGGGAAACTCAATATTGTTGAAATCCATCAAACCATGTTTCCCTCTCTCATAATAACTTTCAGTAGCATCATGAACAGAACTAACAATATAACTATCACATAAAGCATCTCTATCATGAGCCACATGCATAAAAGGATTAATACTCCCCACATGAACAATCGTAGTAGGAGCAGATTTAACAGAATAATTATTCTCATCACCATAATCATCAAAAATAGGAGGCATATTGTAATCATAAATAATTTTCTCCTCAAAAGTGGGTCAACTGAAAATATTATACTCATCATCATAACCATCATAAACTAGAGGTTTAGTATCATCACAAGCTAGAGAGCAACTATTTCGCAAAGCATATTCATCAAACATATCATCATAAGAAGGAACATGGATAGCACTAATGGTACAACAATTATTAACCTTAGAATTGGTACCAAAATGATTTTCAATATCAAAAGTAGAGTGCTTTTCCCAATCATGATCACTAACATAAGTAATAGGCATAGGAACATCATCCCAATCAGAATTATCATAATCTATAGCAGGATCATAACGCTTAGGGGAAGATACCGTGTCCTCTCGCCTCTTACTCCTCTTCTTCTTCTTCTTCTTCTTCATACTCTTCTTACTCTCTCCTTTAGGAGGGAGAGACTTGAAGGGCATCTTCTCCACATATTCTCTAGGAGGGAAAGGCATCTTCTTCACATAATCTGGTGTGCTGACAGGAACAACAGAAGAAACTTTGGAGGATTCCTCCTCTCTATTAATAAGATTGAAACATCTATTAGTCCTGTCATAGCTTGGCAAAACATCATGTTTTACAAGATCTTGTAAGTAAGTATTTGCGAGGCAATCTTTAGCACAATAGAGACGACAACCACGAAGGGTACTATTAATATCAGCATCTCTCATATCAACCAATGAAATCTTTCTAGATATCTCTTCACAATTCAAAAACAAGGTAAGCTCATCATGCTGATTGAGAGTAATCTTATCATCACAATACAAATTTGCGGTACTCGTTCGATTAATTGGGCATTGAAAATTAAAGTGGCCCTTTTCACCGCAAAATTCACAAAGAAAAGGATAAAGCTCACAAACCCTTTCACCAAGCACATCTAGATCCTTGAGCCACATACTGGTTTCTTCATTTGCGTGGGTGATACAATAATCTTCCTTGTTGTAACTCCGTTCACAAGGTCTATGTACTCCACAAAAATTAACATGCTTATAAGAAATAGGACTTTTAGAAGTTTGAGCATGTTTATTGCAATCATCAATAACAATATCACTTTCTATGCAAGTGTCCTTAAAAGGTTCATGATACACGTCCCCATTTCCTTTAGGAACATTCATATGGGAAGCAAAGGCTTTAAAGCAATCAACCATAATTTGAGGATCAAGACCATATTTAGCACTAAGCTCTTGAAAATTAGCAGTTTCAGCGAAAGACTTAATGCAATCAAACTCGTAATTCATACCTGATCCTTTACCTTTGTCACTATCCCAACCTTCAATATTGTTTTGAATTGTCTCAAGCAGACCCCACTTGATGTTGACATCCTTGCTTGTGAAAGACCCATCAAAGCATGCATCTAGATAGTCCTTGTAATATCCTGAAAGCCTTGCATAAAAATTATTAATAACAATATTACGGAGAAGATCATGAATAGGACATTTATGCATTAGTAACTTCAATCTTCCCCAAGCTTGGGCAATGATTTCTCCCTCATGCGGATGAAAATTATAAATGTAATTCCTATCTTTATAAACCTGACTAGAAGGATAGAATTTAGAATAAAAGAGAGGTTCAATTTCCTCCCAATCAATAGATCGGCCATCCTTCAATGTTTTATACCATTCCTCAGCTCTGCCTTTCAGCGAAAAAGAGAATAGCTTCTTCTTAACTTGGTTCATTGAAATACCTGCACACTGGAACAACTTGCATAATTCATGTATAAAAAGCAAATGGTCACCAGGATGGACAGTTCCATCTCCTAAATAGCAGTTATCCCTAACATGTTCAACAATCTTTGTAGGTATTTTAAAAGGATGAGGAGCACAAGCATTACTAGAAACATCACATATGGGAGATAAAATATTATCAGAACAGACCTTCTCCACTAAAGCTGGGGGACTAAAAATATCATACCTAACAAAACCAGCTTCCCCAAGCTTAGACTTTTCTATAGCATTAGCATTAACGGTATTCAAAGCATTCGTACTAATAATATTGCTATGCGAAATAAGCTCCAAAGGATTTTCAATTTTCTCATCAAATCTAAACTCAGGAAAAAGACTAAAGAACTATTTATTTTCCATTAAGCCTAACTAGTGAAAATAAAAACAAGAAACAAAAAGATGTAACTGCAGAATCTAAAGGAAATAACTTCGAGCACTCACACAGGAGGATGCGAGTACCTTTTACCTTACCTCCCCGGCAACGGCGCCAGAAAAGAGCTTGATGTCTACGCACTTCTATTCTAGTAGACACTTGTTGGGCCTCCAAGTGCAGAGGTTTGTAGAGCAGCAGCAAGTTTCCCTTAAGTGGATCACCCAAGGTTTATCAAACTCAGGGAGGAAGAGGTCAAAGCTATCCCTCTCAAGCAACCCTGCAATTATGATACAGAAAGTCTCTTGTGTCCCCAACACACCCAATACACTTGTCAGATGTATAGGTGCACTAGTTCGGCGAAGAGATAGCGAAATACAAGCGGTACAGATGATTATAAGTAGTAAATGCAATCTGGAATAAAAATGGCAGCAAGCAAACAAGTAACAAAACAGCAAGTAAACGGTGTGCAAAGCTTGGAAACAAGGCCTAGGGATCATACTTTCACTAGTGGACACACTCCCAACAAATATAACATAATTGAACAAATAAACAACTTCTCTTCACTATGGTACTCTGAATTACTCTCCTATTGAACAACACTAATCATTGCGTAGTGGCTACAGAAGCACCCCTTAAAGTTCATCAAGTACTTGACAAACACCGCTCATAGAGATATCCAAATCAAAGCACAACTCAAGATAGATATTATTGCAACTTAGACCAAGTACTAACACGGTGCACACACTGTCAACATTACACCATGAAAGGAGGAAAAGATCACTTCAATACTATCATAGCGGTAATTATTCTCATAATCCATAAGAGATCACAATCGTAGCCTAGACCAAGTACCACCATGATGCACGCACTGTCACCATTACACTATGGCAGGAAGAATAGATTACTTTAATAACACCACTAGAGTACACATAATATCTGAATAATAACATCTACTTGTTCAACATGATACAAAGCTCACGATCACATAAAGATCACATCATGGGAGAGAGAGGTGAACCACATAGCTACCGGTAGAGCCCTCAGCCCCGGGGATGAACTACTCCCTCCTCATCATAGGAGACAGCAAGGTTGATGGAGATGGCGGTGAGGTCGATGGAGACGGCAGAGACGGCGATGGAGACCGATGGAGATGGCTCCGGGGGCACATCCCCATCCCGGCAGGGTGCCGGAACAGAGACTTCTGTCCCTCGAAATTCGTCGACGGCGGTGGCGGAGCTACAGAACTCTTTCTGGAAAATTGCCGATTCCCCTAGGGTTTTCCGTCCCGAGGCTTCTTATAGGCGAAGGGGCGTCGTCAGGGGGCAGCCAGGGGCTCCTCACACCAGGGTGGCGCGGCCAGGGCCTGGGCCGCGCCACCTATGTGTGAGGGCGGCCTCTGGCCCTCCTCCGACTATCTTTCGGTCTTCGGGAAGCTTCCGGGAAAAATAAGACTTCTGGAACTTGTTTCGTCCAATTCCGAGAATATTTCCTGTGTAGCTTTTCTGAAACACAAAAATAGCAGAAAACAGGGAACTGGCACTGTGGCGACTTGTTAATAGATTAGTTCCGGAAAATGCATAAAAGTGCCACGAAGTGTAACGAAACATCGGGTAAATGGTGTAAAAACAAGCATGGAGCATCAAAAATTATAGATACGTTGGAGACGTATCAAACATTCATATGCTCGAGGGTATATGCTTTGTTTACATTACACACTTTGCTTAATGCAATTATCTGTTGTTCGCAACTTAATACTTGTGGAGTTCTCGGATTGATTCGCCACAAGTGGATTATTAGTCATAGATGCAGTTGGATGGCGGTCTATGTATTTTGTTGTAATGCCCAGAGTAAATCGCATAGTGATCTTCTTGACATACCACGCTATCTTTATTCTATCAATTGCCCAACTGTAATTTGTTTACCCATCATGTGTTATTTATCTTATGGAGAGACACCACTAGTGAACTGTGGGCCCCGGTCCTATTTCCATCATATTGCTATCACCTGTTTACTTTACTCGCACTGTTTACTTTACTTGCATACTACTACTGTTTTCCACTCGATAGGCTCATACCCTTTGTTTCAAGCAAATCGGTGAGATTGACAACCTCATCGTAAGTTGGGAACAAAGTACTTGGTTGTGTTGTGTGCAGGTTCCACGTTGCCGCTCGCAAAGCAAAGCCTAGACGAGGCGCCTTATAAATTGTCCAGAACCGTCGCGAAGCTAGCAAGCATCACCTTCTAGAGTATTGACTTTTTCCTGGACGATAAAACCTTGGTTTCTTACTGAGGGAAACTTGTTGTTGTGCTCATCATACCTTCCTCTTGGGGTTCCCAACTGATCGGTTATTTTCATCATCACCACCGAAGCAATCAGTGAGCCACCGGGGACCATGTCGAGGGGAGTGTATTTCCCCAGCCAGAACTTCCTAATCAGAGCTCCAACCATGCTTTTAGGTAGGCGGCCCTTGCTCCCCTCAGCAAATGTCCAATTGCTGCACATAAATCAAACATTAGTACACATGCCAAATTGTTTATGACCAAAATGAAATTACATGTTCAAAATTACCAAATTAGTACACTTACCAAACGCCATCAGGAATGATGAGGATCTTCGCCTCCTGGGTCTTAGGCTCCGTCCTCTCATCAGGGACGCACGATTCCCCATGAGTCATCAACTTCTTCGGCCTCGTGTCCCCCTCGTCCTCCTCCTCCTCTGTAACCTCCACCTCGTGTCTAGAGTCTGACTCGTGTCTAGAGTCCGAGTTGTCCCCTCTAGATGGCCCCTCCAGGAACAACTCAGGAGCAACGTCGCCAGAAGAGGAGGGTGGTGGGTCAAAGTCCACTCCTCCCCTGCCACCTCGTCCTCGTCCTCCTCCCGCACCGGCAAGATCGGGGTAACGCGGATTGGGAGTCGGCTCTCTCCCACTCCGTCTAACATTCTTCTTGCGCTGGTGCATCTCCTTAAGCAAGGTCGCCGAGTTTGCCTTGCCGCTGCTCTTATTGTTCAATCACATGCATTGAGAAAGAGAAAACAATTAAGCACAAAGACATAATAAAATGTTGACAAATAAATACTAAGTATAAAGGCATAATGCAATTAAGAAGTATGTTGACAAATAAATACTAAGCATAAAGGCATAATGCAATTAAGAAGTATGTTGACAAATAAATACTAAGCATAAAGATATAAAAGACCCTCACCAGTCATCATCACTCTCATTATCATTTTCATTCTCTTTCTCACTATCACTATCTTTTGAGTAGTAAGTTTGAAGCTCGTCGACGGGTGGAGGCTCATCGATGGGGTCGTTCTCCGCATGTAACTTCTCGAGCATATTTATGTCCTTTAGATCCACCACTGACTCACCACGAGTTTCTGCATCGTCTCCAAGGTCCTCAAGAACTACCGGTTCTAACTCAAAGTGACCAAAGTCCTCTTGCTCTTGATAGAAAATTCCCTCGTATGTTACAGGGTCAATGTTGTTGTAATCGTCCTTGGAGGGAATTGGTAGGTTACCATGTGGCGATACCTGGAACACGACTTCCCAACCCTTGAGTTCCGCTTTCTGGCATGGGTAGGGCAAATAATAAACTTGCTTAGCTTGGTGCGCCACAACAAAGACATCGGCTCCGCTATAGGTGGTTGAAGGCCTAACTTCAACTAACCCAATAGACTTGGTACTTCTCTGTCCAACCCTTGGGTCGAACCAATGACACTTGAACACAACGAGATTGAGTTGTATGTTCGTACGATTGAATGTCAGCTCGTATACATTCTCTAACCTTCCGTAGTAATCAAGGCCATCGGCTCCTCCGGTGAAGACCCCAGTATTTACAGTTTTTGGATTCGCCCGGCCCTTCTGGTGTGCATCTGTATGGAAGCGAAATCCATTCACATCATACTTCTCATACTTCATGACGTCACGGTTACAACCTTGGGAAACACATCTCAACTCATCTGTCATCTCAACATTGCCATCAGCTCCCTACAAGTACAGTTCGAATTTATTGTGTGCATTAATTACGTGGAATAAGAGGGACAAGTCACGTTTTGCAACGTAAGAGAGACAAGTTAGAAATTACTTTTTTCATGAACCAGGAGGCAAAGTTTATTTTATTTCCGGGAGCACCCTCTTTCAGTAGAGTGTCCAACTCCGCGGGAGAGGGATCCATCGTTCCCAACCACTGTTCGTCCATGAATTCGCTAAAAGGAGAAAATAAGCATTAGATCGAGACCAGGTTAGTAGATGCAAAGTAATTTGTACACCATTTTACCTAATGAACTCGAGCACTTCCTTCATGTTCGTAAGCACATAGAGCATAATGCAATCCTTCACTTCCTTCTCCAATTTATAATTTTGTCCTCTATCGGCCTTGCCACCGGGATATTGGAATAGTTCGAGCTTGGGGTCATTCTTAGGTACGTCGACATTGTAATGAGAGACCGGGTTATGCAGAGTGGGAACTTCATCAGGATAGTACGTTGTCGCGGCGTCTACCATCTCCCGAAGGCATGTTGCCTTGCCTATGCATGCTTCAATCTTGGCTTTGTTTCCAGTTATCCTTCGAATATACTTAAACTCTCTCTCAATACAAAACTGCGTACAAAACTGCACCGAGCCACCCAAGAGTGCCTCGTTCGTGAGGTGAACAATGAGATGTGCCATTGGAGTAAAAAACCCTGGCGGAAAGATCATCTCCAAATTGCATAGCAACTCCGGCACTTGAACCTGCAGCTTCTCAATAACCAGAGGACATATTTGCTTAGCATAGAGCGTGCGGAAGAAATGGCTCAACTCTGCAAGCACTCGCCAGACTTTCTCGGGGAGATACCCTCGAACCATCACCGGCATCAGCCTCTCAATCCATATATGATAGTCATGACTCTTGAGCCCGATGACTTTTCCAGTCGAAAGATTGACTCCCTTACTTATATTCAAACAATAACCATCAGGGAACATCGCGACGTATTTGAGCCACTTGAATGCCTCCTTCTTTTGGGTGGAATCAAGACGGAAGTTGGCATGCGGCTTGAACCAATTCTTTCGACGGCCAGTAGGAGGTTGTATGTATAATCTCTTCCTATCACAGAGCTTCTCAACATCGACTCTAGCCTTGACATTATCCTTTGACTTCCCAGGAATGTTTAGGACTGTGTGAAAGAGGGACTCCCCGACATTCTTTTCGGTGTGCATCACATCGATGTTATGGAGAAGTTCGAGGTCCTTGTAATACTCGAGCTGTGTTAAGGCTGCCACATGAGTCCAGTTGTGCGTTACACCATATCCCTCAAGTTGATGGCCATTTCCGGGCTCCGTAGGCACGAGAGCACGTGGACCGAGGTAGAACACAGAAAACGTACTCAACTTACGGATCTGGCGACTGTCCCGTAAATGCCGCAAGCGTTATGCTTTATAATATGCCAACCTCTAATGCATATTTATCCGCATAACGCTCGCAGACGGGAAGTGACACCTAGGTTACGCAACTGGACGTGGAAATGGAATCTACTAACATAAAAAAATACGAGAGATGGGACGGAGTTCTAGCTTACCCTCGGCGGTAGAGGAAGTTGACGCGGACCTCCGGGAATGCGGACCTCCGAGAACGTGGACCTCCAGGATGCCGACCTCCGGGTCGCGGTGGCGGCAAGAGGACAGCACAGACGTAGCAGCGTGCACGAACGCGTGCATGATGGTGCACGGGCGGCCGGCCTCTGCCGGCAAAGTGGTGCACTGGCGCGCGGTGCCGGGGGCATGGGCCGCCGGCCTCTACCGGCGCAGCGGTGCAGGGGCGCGTGGTGCCGGGGGCACGGGCCGCCGGCGTAGCGGTGCAGGGGCGCGTGGTGCTGGGGACACGGGCCGCCGGCGCAGCGCTGCCAGGAGCTGCAGGGGCGCGGGGACGGTGGCGGCGGCGGCTGGGGCGGCTGTAGGGGCGCGGGGACGGTGGCGGCGGCTGCAGGGGCGCTGTGGCGGTGACGGCTGGGCGCGGGGACGGTGGTAGCGGCGGCTGGCAGGGGCGCGCGGGAGGAGTAGGTGGCGGCGGCAGGGGCGCGCGGGAGGAGGAGGTGGTGGCGGTGGCGGCTCAGGTGCAGGGGCGGGAGGGAGGTGGCGGTGATGGCGGATGCGGTGCAGGGGCGCGCAGGAGGAGAGGGAGGAGCGGGAGGGGAGGTGGCGGCGGCTGGGGTGCAGGGATGGGAGGGGAGGTGGCGGCGGCGGATGGGGTGCAAGGGGCCCGCGCGTGACGAGGAAGAAGTGAGGAGGGGAGGGTCGGGTCGGGCCGCGGCCAGATTTAGGGTTGGGGATACGCTGACGGCCCGGCCGTCGGCATAGCCCCTCACTAAAATCTGCTTCCCTATACACCGACGGCCAGGCCGTCGGCATAGATTTTTTTATTTTTTTTATTTTTTTGCGAGAAAAACTATATTAATCAGGGGTACAATTATAATCAAGCATATGTTTGTAAACTTCTTTACAAGTAAGGATAGCGCGCGCAACGCGCACCACGGGATCCACCAGAGGCTTGGGGGAACTCGCGCGATCGACGGGTCTAAGGGAAAGATCTTGGTCTCTAGTGTGGTTTTCCATGTCCCTATATCCTAACCAAACAAAATGAAGTAAAAGGTTCACCAGTCAACCATTCTTCCGAGGAAAGTCCAAGGGGTAGACCGCGCGAACCCACCTATATATATTGCATGTATCAACCTTGGGTTACACCTATACACATATGTTAGGGACACATGCATGCAAGTTTTCTAGGGTGGACGATGCTCCGATGGTCTTTATCCGACAAAACCCTAGATGGGGGGGTCCGAAGATCTACCCCTATAGCTTTCTCTGTACGAGGCCTCACCGATAGACCTTTTGCTTTATTTTGATTTGTTTAGGATATATATACATGGAAATCAAAGGTTAGGCCCACTTTACCATGAAATAGGCTCCGATAGACCCGTAGGGGGAGTTTCCACGTATAGATCCAGGATTTCAGCAAGTGTTAACATCCCATGTGTGTGAAGAAGGCCATGCCCGAGACCTATATATATTGCATGTATCAACCTTGGGTCACACCTATACACATATGTTAGGGACACATGCATGCAAGTTTTCTAGGGTGGACGATGCTCCGGTGGTCTTTATCCGGTGAAACCCTAGACGGGGGGTCTGGAGATCTACCCCTATAGCTTTCTCCGTACGAGGCCTCACCGATGGACCTTTTGCTTTATTTTGGTTTGTTTAAGACATATATACATGGAAAGCAAAGGTTAGGCCCACTTTACTATGAAATAGGCTCTGGTAGACCCGTAGCGGGAGTTTCCACATATAGATCCAGGATTTCAGCAAGTGTTAACATCCCATGTGTGTGAAGAAGGCCATGCCCGGGACCTATATATATTGTATGTATCAACCTTGGGTCACACCTATACACATATGTTAGGGACACATGCATACAAGTTTTCTAGGGTGGACGATGCTCCAGTGGTCTCTATCCGGCGAAACCCTAGACGGGGGGTCCGGAGATCTACCCCTATAGCTTTCTCCATACGAGGCCTCACCGATGGACCTTTTGCTTTATTTTGGTTTGTTTAGGACATATATACATGGAAAGCAAAGGTTAGGCCCACTTTACTATGAAATAGGCTCCGGTAGACCCGTAGCGGGAGTTTCCACGTATAGATCCAAGATTTCACCAAGTGTTAACATCCCATGTGTGTGAAGAAGGACATGCCCGGGACCTATATATATTTCATGTATCAACCTTGGGTCACACCTATACACATATGTTAGGGATACATGCATGCAAGTTTTCAAGGGTGGACGATGCTCTAGTGGTCTTTATCCGGCGAAACCCTAGACGGGGGGGGAGGGGGTCCGAAGATCTACCTCTATAGCTTTCTCCGTACGAGGCTTCACCTATGGATCTTTTGCTTTATTTTGGTTTGTTTAGGACATATATACATGGAAAGCAAAGGTTGGGCCCACTTTACCATGAAATAGGCTCCGGTAGACCCATAGCGGGAGTTTCCACGTATAGATCCAGGATTTCAGCAAGTGTTAACATCCCATGTGTGTGAAGAAGGCCATGCCTGGGACCTATATATATTGCATGTATCAACCTTGGGTCACACCTATACACATATGTTAGGGACACATGCATGCAAGTTTTCTAGGGTGGATGATGCTCCGGTGGTCTTTATCCGGCGAAACCCTAGACCGGGGGGGTCCGAAGATCTACCCCTATAGCTTTCTCCATACAAGGCCTCACCTATGGATCTTTTGCTTTATTTTGGTTTTGTTTAGGACATATATACATGGAAATCAAAGGTTGGGCCCACTTTACCATGAAATAGGCTCCCGTAGACCCGTAGCGGGAGTTTCCTCATACAGATCCTGGATTTCACCAAGTGTTAACAACCCATGTCTGTGAAGAAGGCCAGGCCCGGGACCTATATATATTGCATGTACCAACCTTTCATCATAGCTATACACATATGTTAGCGACATATGCATGCATGTTTCCTAGGGTGGACGATGCTCCGGTGGTCTTTATCCGACGAAACCCTAGACCGAGGGGGTTCGGAGATCTACCCCTATAGCTTTCTCCGTACGAGGCCTCACCGATGGATCTTTTGCTTTATTTTGGTTTGTTTAGGACATATATACATGGAAAGCAAAGGCTCCGGTAGACCCGTAGCGGGAGTTTGCACGTTCAGATCTTGGATTTCACCAAGTGTTAACAGCCCATGTGTGTGAAGAAGGCCATGCCCGGGACCTATATATATTGCATGTATCAAACTTGGGTCACACCTATACACATATGTTAGGGACACATGCATGCAAGTTTTCTCGGATGGACGATGCTCCGATGGTCTTTATCCGGTGAAACCCTATACCGGGGGGGGGGGGTCCGGAGATCTACCCCTATAACTTTCTCCATACGAGGCCTCACCGATGGACCTTTTGCTTTATTTTGGTTTGTTTAGGACACGTCTCAACATGTTCTGTCTTTTAATCATCTGACCATGCCTCATCATTATGAACTCAAAGTGTAATTCCTATCTTGGTACTACTGAACATATCATGGCTCTAACCTTTGTTAAGTTTTGGTTGTGAGTAATTTCAATGTACCACTTTTGTTATGGTTGCCATTGACATCACTAATTGGCGGGCAATATATTTTGCTTTCTTATGCTTGAACCCTTTTTGCTTTCTTTGTCCTTATACATTTAATCATGTCTCTAACGTTACATTGCCCTTTTGTAATTATCTGTATTGGATTGTCCCATGTAGGTTTTAAGTTCTTAGTACCGTGTTGCCCCTTGGCCATCATATAAAACAAAAAATTACAACTCCATGCTGGACATCATATATATTCATGATTTGTTGATACATGTCTTGTATTACACGTGTGTGGCACGTGCACATTTACTAGTACAAAGAAAAAGAAGAATCAAATTCGTTTCAAATTTTAGAGAAAACAAAAAAGTTCCATTTAGATGGATTAACTACCACTAGAAATAATTTCTCAATCTAGGGATTTTATGTTGGATTTTGACAAGGATTTCTCGGTCTGGCCATTACAAAGTAGTATCAGAAGAATAAAAGTAGAGTAGGTAATCGGATGCAGCAGATTTGACACGAAATTGAAGACTAAAATTGAGGATGAAAAAAAATAGGATTTGCTAGAAATCAGGCGCCTGATCTCTAGTTAGAGATCAGTCTTCTTCCTACAGCCTTTTTCCACCTCCATTTTTAGATATCCTATGGTTGACGATCTCGTCTGTCAGAGACGGAGACGGCACGGCTGGCCGCGATGTCGCTGGCGGAGACGAGGAAAGGACCTCGCCGGAACCGGGGATGGCGCGGCTGGCCGCGGCATCGCTGACGGAGGAGAGAAAAGGAACTTAGGGTTTAGGGTGCTGGGGGTCTTAGGGTTGAGGGTGTGGAGACTCACCGGAGTTTCCTCGCCGGAGTTAGGACGGGTTTAGAGGAAGGTC
Source organism: Dactylis glomerata (assembly GCA_007115705.1). Classification (NCBI taxonomy): domain Eukaryota; kingdom Viridiplantae; phylum Streptophyta; class Magnoliopsida; order Poales; family Poaceae; genus Dactylis; species Dactylis glomerata. Next base: position 339,711 of record QXEO01000430.1, on the reverse strand, counting down.
GGGTGTGGGGGCTCACCAAAGTTAGAGACGGGGGAGGAAGAGGAAGACGACTGATCTCTTGTTAGAGAGAGGAAGATGACTGATCTCTTGTTAGATCTAGATCGTCATCAGAGTGAAAGAAAACAATCCCTAAATCAGAAAACTGAATCTCAAACCTAGACAACATAGAAATATGGTGGTGGCGGCCGCCGCTTTGCCTTCCTCCAGTGACTCCGTCGAGGATGCTCAGGCGCTGCGGGTTGAAGGCGCGTTACACCGGCGGTTCTACAAGGAGATGGGAGCGGCGGAGGAGCGAGAGCTCACTGGAGAGCTTGTGCTCAAGCACGGCGCCGCCACTCTGGCCGCAGCCTCTCCGCGGAAACCGCGCTATCTCATCTCCGTGCAGGTTGCTACCCACCACACCGCCGCCTTTTCTGGATCAAGACTAAGAGAGAGAGGTAATGTCTCGCCGTGAGGTAACTGAAGTGGGTCCTGGGAGGTAAAGGCATACGTATCCATACCGGCCATGTCCATGGGGGAGGAAATACCGAAAGGAAAAAGCTTACAATCGATCGACTGATCGTGCACGTCGTTCGGTTGTACTCGCGCCGTACGATGGTCCCGAAACACTTGGTCAGGATTCATCCACGTCACACGACCTGGCCCGCCACACTGGTATCTCATGCTTCCCGCAATGTTGCGTTGCAGGCTTTCGCTTCTCGTGCACGGCCATAGCATGTCTTTGCTAGTTTTCGCTACATGTTCCCACAGTATCTCTTTAGTCCTCTCTCTCTCTTCATAAATCGTGAGGCAAGTGGATCAAATATAGTACTAGTCTATAGTCTATGTTGCATGCTACTTTTTGCAGATTTTTTGTGAGGCATGTGTCGGGGGGATGATCCCCGATAGGGTCAAGAGACTAGAAAGATACAAGGTTTATGGTTGACTTTATACCGGTTGACCAAGGAAGGGCCTGGCCGGAATATAGGAGCATCGGCCAGGCCGGCATATATGTATATCCCGGCTAATGTCTGGATATGCCGGATTAACCGGAATACTAACTAGGGAGTGCCGGCATATATTAGATATGCCGGCCTATCTATTCTGTGTGTGTGCAGGAGCAGGGGAGGCCGGATTACCCGACCTTCATAGGTCGTTGGTCCGGCATATAGGTCCAGGATATGGCCAACGGTCATATCCGGGATACATAAGTCAGCCAAGGTGTCACATCGCTACAATCAAGGAAGAAAACATCCAAGCATGGTAGCAGAGTATGATGGCAGGGTGCACAGTGGAGGTTACCTACCCTCACTGTGCACAAGTACAAGCTTACCTCAGAGTGGTAAGGTCAAGTCCTGGAAGTACAAGGTACAGCAAGGGTGGTCCCATCGAGAGCAATCAGGGAGAAAGTCATGGGCGTCTGCCCTCGACAGCAAGTCCTATTTGGAGTGTAGTTGGTGTCTCCTGGTCTCCTATGACCGTTGTAACCCTGGCCACCACTATATAAGGTGGCACAGGGAGTCCTAGCAAAGGGTTGGTTGGTTGATTGATCACTCTGTGTTCCTACCTTAGCAGTTCATCTTCCTCCTCTAGAGAGAGCTTGGAAGCACCATTGTTGTGTACTCCATCGATCCAAATATATAACCAGTAGAGCAGGAGTAGGGGTGTTATCTCCTTACGAGAGCCCCGAACCTGGGTAGATCAGTGTTCCTTTCTGTCGTGCTTTTTAGCTCGTTCCCCTCTCCCGAATCCTCCAGCATCTAGTTCGGCCCCCATTTAAGCCATCCTATGGCATATGTTGTTTCACCACGACGACATTTGGCGCCCACCGTGGGGCTGATCGATATGCTGGGGCGGAGTGTTTATTCGGACAGGGGTGTGATAGCAGCTTCGGAGTGCGCGTGGTCTCTGGCCTCGTCCAGAGGCTAGGCTCGCTCAGCTTCGTCAGGACAACGCCGGATGTCTCGGCGGCCGGCCGTTCCCCAGGGATGGCCGGATCATGTCTTTCGGTTCCCACGAGGTGTACGTGGGGACTGAGAGAGTTTGCAGGGAAAAGGTGCTGGTGGCGTCGGATCCTCCGTCACATCGGCTGGCTCACGCTGGGCGTAGCGCTCGCTCAGTAGAGTCGGCCGAGGTAATGATGGCCGGCACATCAGTGCCGCCGGCAGATGGTGCCGGCAAGGCAGCAGCAGCAGCAGGAGATACTCCCCCGGAGCCGCCGAAGGCCAAGAGGTCGGCCGTCCTCCGTTGGAGCTGTCGAGAACCTGGCCGGACTTCCGCTGTGCCGGCAAAAGGTCAGGTGCTTCTTCCCGTCATCGAGCGACTTCTCGAGCCGGTGCGATCCGGCGATGATCCGAGCAGACAAGGGAGGTCCTGGAAGGATCTCGTCAGGCCCTCGTCGAGAGGCCCTGGCCATGCATCAGGAGCGGAACGGTTTAACCGGCAACTCCGTGAGTATGAGGCAGCCCATGGTTTTACTCCTGTGGTAACCCGGCCTAGCCGGATAGATGAGGTTAGAACTAGAGGTAGAGATCTTAATACTGAGCTAGGAAAAGATCTAGAGCTAAGAGTCAACTGCAACTAGTACTGTGCCTAAGGTAATTTATAGCTCACCAGTGAAGAACCTTAGAGCAGCAGCCGAGGTAGCTAAGGACTTATCTAATTTGTCCGGCGAAGCACTGCATGAGCAGCAAGCCCGGCTTAACCATCTTTTGTCTGAAGCTACAAGCAGCAGGAGGCCTTCAAGAAGGCAAACCCGGTGCCGGAGCTCCCAGTACATTGCGTCGGTAGGAGGTGCCGGCGCAAGGTCAGGGGCGAAGCTTCGTCCCCGCATCCAAGCGCCCGGCGTGCCGGAAGTGTGACCTCTGGCCGCCGGGACAAGCAGATCCAAGTGTATGATCCGGCAATTGCCGGAAAGCAGGCGGTAGCTCAGAAGAGTGCCGGCCAAGCTGACAAGATGTCGGCCGCAAGAGTGCTGGCCAGAATGTGCCGGCCGGGCAAGGAGCAGCTTCGGCCGGAGGTGGCCGGAGTAACAGTGCAGCCCGGCGTCAGCAGCAGGGCCCGGAGGTACAGCGCAGCAGCAAGGTGCAGGTCATCCGGGACATCGAGAGATGATGGGAATTCCGCCCTTGTCAGGGCGGGATATCAGCAGCAGCATCAGCAAGGCCGGCATAGTGAGCAGTATCAGCCGGAGCAGCAGCAGGAAAAAGTGATCGCGGGCCCAATTGCATCCCGGCTAGGACCTCGGTCCTTGCAGCAAGTGATGCGCGCTTCAAGCTGGACAGGATTCACCAATCGGAGTTGGTGGAAAGGCAAGGAGCTCCGGGTCCTATGTGCTTTGGACCCCGGATTATGGGTGAGCCGGTACCTTACTACTTCCAGCTCGCGCGTGGCGCGAGGACATATAACGGCAGTACAAAGCCGGAAGATTGGTTGGAGGATTACTCCACCGCAGTGAACATTGCCGGAGGAAACCTCAGATGGGCGGTACGATATGTACCGCAAATGCTAGAAGGACCAGCCAGGATATGGCTGAACAATCTGCCGGCCGGAAGTATCAACGGTGGGTTGATTTGAAGAGCAGTTTGTGTCAAACTTCACCAGTACATATAAGAGGCCGAATCGTCCTCAGCAGCTGGCTAACTGCCGGCAGGGAGTGAAGAGACCGACGTGACTACCTGACCAGGTGGTGCACATTGCGCAATTCCTGCGAAGGAGTTGTGGAGCAGCAAGCCATCATGTGGTTCGCTCATGGGTGCCGGCATGGCACCATGTTGTGGCAAAAGCTTCAGAGGGAAATGCCGGCCACGTTGGCCGAGACAATCAAGATTGCCGATAGTTATGCTCTGGAGACCCCATGCAGCCCACCCTTGATTCACAAGGACAGGGGCAGACTCAGGGGAACACCATCAGCGCCGGGAGACCAGGGCAATACTATCGCACTGATAACCGGAACAAGAGAAGAGATGAAAGGCCGGATTACCGGTATGGGGCAGCACAAGTAGCAGCGGTGGAGGAAGAGCAAGAGGGCGCCGGCAGTAGCCAGCGTCCGAGATATGAGGGCTATCAGCAGCCTCAACAGCAACAACCACAGCAGCAAGCGCAGCCCTTCCAGAAGAAGAATGTCTGGGTCAACAAGAATGCCGGGGAGCCCCGGTCAGAAGAAGCAGTGGCCGAAGTATACAGTGGGTTTGGCCATGGACAAACCTTGTGTGTTTCACACATTCCAGCCGGGTAAGCCGGCAAATCATTTGACAAGAAACTGTTCATGGCTGGACGACATATTAGCAGGTCGTGCAGGTCCCTGGGGACCGGCTAGACCATCTGTCCCGGCAGCTCCATCGCCGTTGACAGGTGCCAATACAGTTGCAGTCCCGCCCAGGCCGGTTAATCCCGGGAATCAGAGCAATGCCGGAAATGCCGGCGTAAATCAAGTGGATCAGAGCTATAACCCGGAAACTATGCCGGAGGCCCAGCAGCGGGCCGGAATGAGTACAAGGACATGATCAGAGCTACATGGTCTTTGAGACCGAAAGAACAGACAAGCAGAGCTTGTACCGGCGGTGTTTGGAGGTAATGCCGTTATGTCGGCGTCCGAAGCTAATGTACTGGTCTGACCAGGCCATTGGCTGGGACAGGGCAGATCATCCCAGGATCATGCCAAACCCCGGCGGGTATGCTCTGTGATGGATCCGACATTCGTCGGGCCGGCTAATAACGTGAGGTTCAGCAAGGTCCTCATTGACAATGGAAGCAGCATCAACATCATGTACGGATACATGCAGAAGCTGGGCATCAAGGAAAATATGTGGACCAAGCAAGACCACATTCCACGGCATTGTGCCGGGACTTTCGTGTGCCGATGGGCAAGATCCGGATGGATGTCATGTTTGGCAGCCGGGATAACTGCAGGGTGGAGAACCTCATGTTGAGGTGGTGATTGGAAAGCCCCTACCATGCTTTGCTGGGTAGGCCGGCACTGGCAAAGTTCATGGCCTCTACGCATGTTGCGTACTGAAGATGAAAATGCCGGGGCCCAAGGGAGTGATCACCATCATTGGTGATTACAAGCGCTCGATGGCATGTGCAACAGCCGGATCTAATCTGGCCGAGACTCTGATCATTGCAGAGGAAAAGAAGAGGCTCAAGCGAGCAGTGGAGATTGCTGAAACGGTCGTGGCCGGCAAATCTATGCCGGGCATGGCAAATCCCGGTGGCAGTGCTTCTTTCAAGTGGGCAAGGAGTCAAAAAGGTGCCTCTGGATGAAGTTTTCCCGGAGCGCCATGCCCTCTCGGGGCAAGTTGGATCCCAAATAGGAAAGCGAGCTCATCAGCTTCCTCCGTGAGAATCGGGATATCTTTGCATGGTCTACTTCAGACTTGCAAGGTGTGCCGAGGGAGCTGGCTGAGCACGCATTGCATGTGAGACCGGATGCTAAGCCGGTGAAGCAGCCGCTCCGGCGGAATGCCGGCGATAGAAGGAAAGCCATATGGGAGGAAGTGGCCAGGCTCCTAGCCTCTGGCTTTATCAAGGAAGTACTGCATCCGGATTGGGTGTCTAATCCGGTTTTGGTGGAAAAGAAGAAGGATGAGCCCGCCATAGTGAAAGTATGGCGGATGTGTGTTGATTACACCAACTTGAAAAGGCATGCCTAAAGATCCATTCCCGCTCCCTCGATCGATCAAGTGATTGATTCCACAGCTGGATGTGAACTGTTATCATTTGTAGATGCCTATTCTGGTTTCCACCAGATCCCTTTGTATGAGCCGGATCAAATAAAGACATCCTTTATTACCCCGTACGGGGCTTATTGCTATCTCACTATGCCGTTCGGTTTAAGAAATGCCGGCGCAACTTACCAGAGATGTATGCAGAAGTGTTTGCATGATCAAATAGATAAAAATGTGCAGGTATATGTCGACGATGTCGTCATAAAGACCAAGGAGAGTGAAACTCTCATAGGCGATCTCCGGGAAACCTTCGCAAATCTGAGGAGGTTCCGGATGAAGTTAAATCCGGCAAAGTGTACCTTCGGTGTGCCGGCGGGCAAGTTGCTCGGCTTCCTTGTTTCCAGCCGGGGTATTGAGGTAAATCCCGGCAAGATTCGTGCTATAGAAAGAATGAAGCCGCCGACAGATTTGAAGGAAGTACAGAAGTTCGCAGGGTGCCTCGCATCCCTGAGCCGTTTCATAAGCCGGCTGGGCGAGAAAGCTTTGCCGTTATATCAGTTGATGAAGAAGTCCGACACATTTGTCTGGACAACGCAAGCAGATGCGCTTTCAAGGAATTGAAACAGATGTTGTCAACAGCGCCGGATAGCATCTCCAATGCCCCGGAGCCGATGTTGCTCTATATAGCGGCAACCAACAGGGTTGTCAGTGCGTGGTGGTAGTAGAGCGAGAGGAGGAGGCAAAACCGTGCAGCGGCCGGTATATTATCTGAGTGAAGTCCTCTCCACCTCAAAGCAAAACTACCCACACTATCAGAAGATGACTTATGGTGTCTATATGGCGGCCAAGAAGCTCAAGCATTACTTCCAAGAGCATCCAATCCGGGTAGTGGCCGAGGCCCCTATCTCGGAGATCATAAGTAACAAAGATGCCAGTGGCAGAATTGCCAAGTGGGCAATAGAGTTGTCCCATATACACCTCAGTATGATAAGAGGATACAATCAAGTCCCAGGTGTTGGCTGATTTCTTTATTGACTGGGCCGAGATACATATGAGCCACCATTGCCAGATGCAAATTATTGGAGGATGCATTTCGATGGGTCCAAGACAATCCATGGCCTGGGTGCCGGCATAGTTCTCAGTTCACCAAAGAATGACCAATTGAGATATGTCCTGCAGATTCATTTTGCAGCATCAAATAATGTGGCGGAATATGAGGCACTTGTGCATGGCCTGAAGGTGTCTAAGGACATAGGAATTCGCCGGATTATGTGTTTCGGTGATTCTGACTTAGTGATTCAGCAGTGTTCCGGAATATGGGATGCGCATGATGCTAACATGGGATCCTACCGTTTCCTGGTGCAGCAGTTAAGTGGTTACTTTGAAGGTTGTGAGTTCCGGCATGTTCTCCGGGCTCAGAACGATGCAGCCGATACATTGTCCAAGCTGGGGTCTTCCAGAGATTCAATCCCGCCCGGCATTTCTTTGGAGCATCTGAGGAAGCCGTCAATCAAGCCCTCGCCGGAGTCATCTTCCATTTATGTCCCGCCAGGTCCGGAGGATGCGGTTCCAATGGAGGTAGATGCCGGAGCCAGATCAGATAACCCGGGGACTGTTACCTCAGTCCCGGGGACTGGTCCGACATATGCGGTGAGTGCAGTATTCCGGAGCAGAGCTAAGGGCAAGGGTAAAATTTACCAAGAGGTTGTGCCGGTATACCCGGGGACTGCTCCGGCATACCCGGGGACTGATCCCACAGTCCCGGGGACTTCGCAGCCCATGGAGATCGATTATGTCTCGGTCGAAATGATGGAGATAGATCAGGCAGTGTTCACTGTCAGGGAAGTGCCCTCATGGGCACGTCCTATCATGAATTTCCTGGTAGATGGCCAAGTGCCGGCGGATGAAACCGAGCACGCCGGGTTAAAGGAGATCCAAAGGTTATACCATCATAAACAAGGAAATGTACAAAAGAAGTGTCACCGGAGTATTGCAGAGATGTGTCGAATCTGCGGAAGGCTGGAGATGCTCCGGGAAATTCATCAGGGGGAGTGTGGCCACCACGCTTCGTCCAGAGCATTGGTGGCAAAGGTATTCCGGCATGGGTTTTATTGGCCGACGGCACTGCAAGAAGCAGAAAACTTGGTCCGGAAATGCAATGGATGTCAGAGATATGCCCACCAGATTCATCAGCCGGCATCTGCCTTGAAGACTATCCCGATAACCTGGCCCTTTGCTGTTTGGGGCCTGGATATGGTCGGGGCTTTTAAGCCGGCCAGAGGAAAGATGACCCATATCCTGGTCATGGTGGACAAGTTCACCAAATGGATTGAAGTGAAGCCCATAAGCAAGTGTGATGGTCACACAGCAGTGAAATTCTTAAAAGATATAATCTTGAGGTATGGTGTCCCTCATGGCATCATCACTGACAATGGGTCGAACTTTGCCCAAGGGCCATTTGCCAGATTTTGTGAGGAAGTGGGAATCCGGCTGGACATTGCGTCGGTTGCTCACCCTTGTACCAATGGCCAAGTAGAGAGGTCAAATGGGCTGGTATTATCCGGCATAAAACCCCGGCTGATAGAGCCACTAGAGAAAACCCGGGATGTTGGCTAGATGAATTGCCGGCAGTGCTTTGGAGTTTAAGGACAACTCCGAATAGGTCAACAGGCTACACACCATTTTTCCTGGTGTATGGAGCAGAAGCTGTGCTTCCAACAGATGTAATACATGATGCACCAAGAGTAGTGCTATATACTGAGGAAGAGGCTAAAGAAGCCAGGGAAAACGATGTGATCTGCTAGAGGAAGCAAGAGAAATAACTCTGTCAAGAACAGCAGTATATCAGCAGAACCTCAGACGCTATCATGCGCAGAAGGTAAATCCAAGGAGATTCCAAGAGGGAGATCTAGTACTCCGGCTAAGGCAAGGAACAGAAGGCCGGCATAAGTTAACTCCTCCATGGGAGGGGCCATTCATTGTGAGCAGAGCTCTGCACAATGATGCCTATTATCTTATAGATGCGCAGGCCCCCAAGAAGGACAAGGCGGACAGGTCCGGAGAAGAAACCAAGGACCATGGAACATAGCTCTACTCCGCCCCTTTTACTCCTGAGCAGCACAATGTATGTATTTCCATATTTTGCTTTGTGTGCCGGCGCTTTATGCCGGCACAAGTCTAATGAATGAATATCGGCATCCCGAAGAGAGCGGGCTCTGCCTCCGAGATATATCGTTGTTTATTTTCAGTTCTTGTTTATATGCCGGCTGGCTTGTTTTGAATGCTTCCTATGTCGGCCTAGTAGTGTGTCGGCACCAAAGGCCGCTCTTCGACTCAGCTGCTGTCCGAAACCCGGCTTCATGGCTAGCAAGAGTAGATGCCGGAGATTGTCTACACATGGAAAACGGCTAAGGAAAGTAAAGCAAGCGAACCGACATTTATGCTAAAGAATAAAACTTGAAATGTCGGATGATTTGAAGTCTAAGTTTCAAAGTTAAAGTACTGTATGTTATGAAGCAACCTTGAGACTCATACGTCGAAAGCCAAATAAGGTAGACAAGTAGCCAAGGTTGTGAATTGAGGAAACAGGAAAACAAACTCGGTGACTTAGCCAAAGATGATCCGGCATTGATAACAAGCAAACCGAGATAAAACTTGTTCAGGTAGCAAACCAAAGGAAATTAAACGTATATCTTACAACTGCACCCGGCATTCCGGGGATCTGATAAACTTAAAGTTTTTGTGCTGCAAAGTCAAGGAGCAGGGGCAGAAGCAGAGCCGCCGGCTGGTGGAGCTGTAGCAGTGAAGTGTCGGCTTCAGGAGTGCCGGACCCAGCAGATGGAATGGAGCCATCACCTCCGCCCGGGCAGATCCCTGTTCCGGGCATCGTGTCGGCCTCTTCGGCTTCCTCTTCATCTTGGCTGGAGTCGGAGCCCTCAGCAGCGGCAGATGCCCCGGCGTCGTCCTTCTTCTCCGGCTCGCGGATGTCCCGGACGAAGGCGTCGGTGTCGGCATAGTCCACATAGCTGTGGGCCAACTCCCGCCGACGCCGGATGTGTTCCGGATCCGTGGTCCAGATGGATCCTTCGCGCACAGTGCGCAAAGTCTCCAAGTCAGCCTTTTCATACCAGGACAAGAAGTAGCTGAGAGCTTTGTCAGCTCCAACCCTCACGCCGGAATCTCGCCATTCCCGGAGGCGAACCTTGGCGAGCTGTAGGTCATTTCCGAGGTCGACAGGATCAGTGGGCATCCTTTGTCCCGGCCAGAGGGCAGAGAATGCCTCCTGGGCGCCATAGAAGAGTTCTTCGGTGTAGAGCGTCATGGCGTTCTTCCGGGATTGCAGAGCCAGCAGCTGCTCCGACATGTCCCAGTTGGCCGAGTCAACCGGAACACCCCGGCTTTCTCGATCCAACTGCAGAGCCCTCTCAACGTCTTCGACGGAAGCGGGGAACATGTCTGAGAAAAATAGATGATGTTAGCATAAGGAGAGTATGTCGGCATAGAGGGTATGTCGGAAGAGAACATGATATGACGGAAGAGAGGAGGAAAAAGGATTTGAAGCTTACTGGCGAGGTCAGCATTGAGCTGTGCGACTGTGACTTCCCATTTTGTCGCTTGCTCCTTTAAGCTAGCCAGTTCGGCATGGGCAGTGGAGGCATCAGTCTCGGAAGCAACGAGCAAGTCCTGGGTCTTCTTCAGTTGGCCCTCCCTCTGCTCCTTCTCCTCCAGAAGCTCGGCAATCCGGCCCTTCAACTGCTCTGCCTCGGCCTTATGAGCGGCATCCCGGTCGTCCAGTTGCTTGGCCACATCCACAGAGGGCATACAGTCCTGGTGGCGTGCTTCCAGTCCAGCTTTCTCATCTGAAAAGATTTGAAGTCAAAATAATGTGAAGATAGAAAACAATGGCAAGAGTTAAAGGATTCGAAGTACAACGGAAGTGATAAAAGATCTCCAGGAATCCGGCATACCTGTCAGCTCCTTCACCCTCTTAAGAAGCTCGGCGACTTGTTCTTCAGTACCAGCTGAAGAATGTCGGCACAAGGTTATGTGTCGGCAGGAATAGTATTGCAAAGTAAAAAGAGGAAAGGTATCCGGCATATAGCGGTATGTCGGCGAGGTTTACCTCTCGTGGACAGCTCCAGCCGAAGCTTGCTATGCTCGTCGGATAACTTCCGATGCTCGCACACCAGGTCATGATACATGTCGGCCCGTGTGTTGTTCATGCGCTGCAAAAGTGTTGGGATTTGAAATATCAGAAGAGAAACTTGGCATATCAGTTAAAGTTGAAGATTCTATCAGGTGATCACTCTTTGGAAGACCCGGCACAGGTGCTGCGCACCTATCCCGGCCCTCGGTGACTAGGATTTGAAGCTCGGATTGAGCTTATATCTCGGTCAAGAGGATTTGAAAGATAATTAAAAAGTGAAATAGGTAAAGACCCGGCACAGGTGCTGTGCACCTATCCCGGCTCTCGGTGACTAGGATTTGAAGCTCGGATTGAGCTTATATGTCGGCAGTTAATTCGAGAACAGCTAACTACAAGAGTATTGGAAAATCCCGGATGTCCGTATCCCGGACAGCTGACATTTTCGGGGACTGGGGATATGTGTATAGGTAGAGAAGACTTACGTTGGTGGCATCGGCTAGTTGGTGAAGTCTCTGCTGGAGGCTGAGGAGCTCGCAGGCAATCGGAAGGGGCTTCGCGGCCAGGATGTCTGAGGGATTGCCAGTGGCCGAGGCTTCGGCCATCTTCTTGCTCCTGGAGTCCGCTGTGTCCATGTTGCCGGCGTCATTCCACCTGGCACAGTGCTCCTTGAGAGACCCAAGGCTCTGATCACTTTTCGTCACCAGGGGCACGATGCCCTCAAGTTCTGGCGTGTCGAAGAAGTTGCGCCGGTAGCCAGGCCGGGTTGCTGCCCTGCCAAGATGCAGGGCCAGGGCAGAGCTGGTCCGGGACGCTGCTTTAGAAGGAGCAGTGGCGGCGGATGGTGTGCCGGACTTGGTCGGCTGGAACTTGAGAGTGCCGGGCTTGACCGGGGCAGAGGGCTTGACCGGGGCAGAGGTCCTGGTCGGAGCAGCAGGCTTGGCCGGGGCAGGAGCCTTCTCCGAGGATGGAGTCTTGGGGGCAGGTTGTTCCAGTGCGGCCGGTGCAGCTTGGCCAGCAGAGGCAGGTTCCGGAATAGTCCGGACTTCCGGCACGGCCGGGCCTTTTCCTTTGTCATCTATGCCGGCGCTCTTGTTGCTTGCGCCGACATCTTCAGTTGTGCCGGCGTCGCTGGTGGGCGCGCCGGAGTCTGGGGCTTCTTGGTGGGCTCCGGTGTCCATGTGGACATCAGAAGCCGAAGGTTCCTGTTGAGCCCCCGAGTCCATGTGGACGTCGGGGGCAGAGAAATCTTGTTCCGGCGGAGGAACGTCCTTCGCCGAGGAGATGGTCTTGTCTGGCGCAGGCGAAGATGCCGGCACCAGTGAGGTCGTATGACTGGCAGAGGGTATGTCGGAGGTCTTAGGGGCCGCTGGTTTGGTAACCTTCGGGCCGCCACTCGAGCCAGAAGCTTGTTCCGGCGCAAGAGGAGCTCTGAAAAAGAGAAAACACCAAGTCAATAATCAAAGCAAGAGATATGTCAGAGGAAATACAAAGAAAAGAAACTTACCCCGCGGCAACAGGCCTCGGTTTCTTCGGAATAGGAATGCCAACCTTCTGCCTCTTCTGTTGCTGAGGTGTGTCGGGTTGGGGCTTCACGCCTCGCTTCCGGCCAAAATGTCCACCGGTGGAAGGAGGTCCCTGGTTCAGAGGGGCGGCGTCGACAACCATGTCGTCCGGGATAGCTGAGGACGGCATTGGAAAGGCGTAAGCAACAGGTGTTTCTGGAAAAGCATAAGCAAGAGGTGTCGGGCAGATAAACGTCTGGCAGTCTTCATTGGACTCATCGTCACTCCGGCCCTGAGTGAAATGCCGGAATGAAGAGGCCTTACCCGCGGCAGAGGCAGCACGGGTGTTCCGGGGCAGCTTGTCCCAATGGTCCAGATCTTCAACATCCGCAGCAGTGCGGTCTGCCGCGATCTTGATCCGGGAGTTCTCCATGGCCTGGAAGCTGAATTTCTGTATAGCAGCAAAGTCAATTGATCAAACAAAGGAATATGTCGAGGAATAGATATATGTCGGATCAGGCATTATAAGAATGTCGGCAATTAACAATATCTCGGGCCTTGCATGACAAGTATCTATGTGCCGGACAAGAGATTATATATCGGGCAGGAGGGTTTACCGTTGGAGCGGGCCTATCCCGGCTATATGGTTCTAGCCCCTAGGCAAAGGTGGCCTGAGAGGACTTGCAGACGTCCTTGATCCGCCGCAGAATGTCGGCCGGAGTCAGCTCATGTGTGGAATGCCGGGTGGGGTCCATGGGCCCGCTCATCTGGCAGATCTTGTGCGACCGGCGCTGCAGAGGGGAGATGCGCCGGCTGATAAAGCAGGCCACTAAGTCGTTAGGGGTAAGGCCGGCATCCCGGAGCTCGCCCTTAACCCGGTGAAGCGCATTCACCGGCATCACCGAGTTCTTCGGGTTGTAGGTCCAATTCTGCATAGCCAAGGGTGGCTCGTCCACAAATGGCGGCAGGTTGAGCAGATCCACGTCGGTGGTGTTCTTGACGTAGAAGAAGCTTTTCTGCCACTTCTTGCAAGACTCGAGGAGTTCCACCTTGGGGAAGTCCGAGCCCTTCCGGGACATGATGGTGGCCGCGCCGCATAGGGTCATGGGGCGGTCCTTCTTCTCCTGGGCCGTCTCCGGCGGGTCATTCTTGCTCCGGGGCGGTTCTTGGACGACTTGCTTCCGCAGTTGGAAGTATTTCGCCCAGCCTTGGGTAAGGGGCTCTATGCCGGCATAGCCTTCGCAAAAGGCAGCGAAGGCGGAGAGGATCATCACGGCATTGGCCAGGATATGATGAGGTTGTAGATCATAGGTGTTGAGGAAGTCCCGGAAGAAGTCCGATGTCGGTAGGCCGAAGCCCCGCTCGAAGTGGGCGATGAAGACGACGTGTTCGCCGGGTTCGGGTGCCGGCGCAGTCTCCCCCGCCGGTAGCCGGCATGCAACTCCGTCCGGCACTCTCCTGGTGGAGGTGACCCAGGATATGTCGGCCGGGGTAACCTCCGACCCCTCCCAGCCGGAGCGTCCTTGGACCCGGGCCGAGTTATCTTCCTCTGAGGCCGAGGTACCTGTCATGCTTGAGGAAGCCATCGGGATGGCCGGTACAAGGCGTGATAGCCGGAGTCCCGTGATGTTATTCCTATCAAGGCCGGAGAAAAGAGGGAGGTTAGTCTCTCCGGCATACCGCTCTCGCCAATGTTAGCAGAAATAGAAGATCTACCGAGGCAGTTAAAACAGGAAACAAACAAGGGAAAAACTTCTAAGGAAGAACACCTGCGTATTGCTAAGGAACGTTGCTAGCAATGCTAGTCGAATCAAAGGGATAACAAGCAGAGGAACTGCAGCAGATCTATGCAAGTGTGGCTACCGATGCGAAACTATAGAAAAGCATGAAAGAGGAAGAACAGAGGATGATCTCACCGAAGCTTGGCCGACGGCAATGGAGCGGCGGCGAGCGTGCAGGAGAAGGTCCAATCTCCCAGCAATGTTGCGGAGGAGAGATGCGGCGGCGGTGGCGCCGTCGACAGAGATGTCGGGCGTCGTCGAGCGTCGGCGTCGGCGAGGAGCGGATCGACGGCAGCGGCGATGCTGTTCCTCTGTTCTTCGGTCCGGCGGTGAAGCGCAGGAGGCAGAGGAACAGGGGAGGAGGACGATGATGTGGGGTAAAAAGATGAGTTTACCCCCGCCGCCCTATTTATATGCCTACCAGGCAAGGGTCGTGGGGATGGTAGTGCTCCACTCCCCCGACCGTTTCTGCGGCGAGTTGCCACGTGGCAGCGCGGAGTGGGGCGGCGGTTCCTGTAACCGTGCCACTAGGCAATGATGGCAGGGAGTAAATGCACTGTGAACCGTCACATCGTGTGTGACCGTTCGAGGTAACAGGACAGTTCCAAGTTTCGATGCAAACTGTCAGGCGTGGCTTCTCGAGGAAGTCTCATCTATATGCCGGCTTGGCTGCCCGGCGAATAAGTTCCGTCCGGAATATCCACGGGGCCGGCCGGAATAGCCTTTGGAGAAAGAACAGGGGCCGGGATATGCGTGGCTGTCCCGGCATATAATCTGATTGTTGGGGTATAACGGAAAACCGGGGTATGATGAAAAGAGGATATGTTGAACCTGTCAAGGCTCCACAGTTATGACTGGGGAACCTCGGCAGCTTCGGGGACTAGTGTCGGGGGGATGACCCCCGATAGGGTCAAGAGACTAGAAAGATACAAGGTTTATGGTTGACTTTATACCGGTTGACCAAGGAAGGGCCTGGCCGGAATATAGGAGCATCGGCCAGGCCGGCATATATGTATATCCCGGCTAATGTCTGGATATGCCGGATTAACCGGAATACTAACTGGGGAGTGCCGACATATATTTAGATATGCCGGCCTATCTATTCTGTGTGCTGTGCAGGAGCAGGGGAGGCCGGATTACCCGACCTTCATAGGTCGTTGGTCCGGCATATAGGTCCAGGATATGGCCAACGGTCATATCCGGGATACATAAGTCAGCTAAGGTGTCACATCGCTACAATCAAGGAAGAAAACATCCAAGCATGGTAGCAGAGTATGATGGCAGGGTGCACAGTGGAGGTTACCTACCCTCACTGTGCACAAGTACAAGCTTACCTCAGAGTGGTAAGGTCACAGTCCTGGAAGTACAAGGTACAGCAAGGGTGCGTCCCATCGAGAGCAATCAGGGAGAAAGTCATGGGCGTCTGCCCTCGACAGCAAGTCATATTTGGAGTGTAGTTGGTGTCTCCTGGTCTCCTATGACCGTTGTAACCCTAGCCACCACTATATAAGGTGGCACAGGGAGTCCTAGCAAAGGGTTGGTTGGTTGATTGATCACTCTGTGTTCCTACGCTTAGCAGTTCATCTTCCTCCTCTAGAAGAGAGCTTGGAAGCACCATTGTTGTGTACTCCATCGATCCAAATATATAACCAGTAGAGCAGGAGTAGGGGTGTTATCTCCTTACGAGAGCCCCGAACCTGGGTAGATCAGCGTTCCTTTCTGTCGTGCTTTTTAGCTCGTTCCCCTCTCCCGAATCCTCCAGCATCTAGTTTGACCCCCATTTCAGCCATCCTATGGCATATGTTGTTTCACCACGACGACAGCATGGACCCATGCATCCATCCTGTGGTCACATACTACTAGTACTACTAGTTGCTTTATGCAGAGAATATATTAGAACAAGTATATGGATCAAATATACTAGTTTATTTTATTTTCTTGCTACTAAAAAATATATTTATTTGAAATATGTTACAACAGATCTTGGTGAGAAAAATCCTAATTTTTGGATTTTGTGGAGTTTAGCTGGAATTTTGTTGTTAACTATGGTTGTAAACAACAAACTTTTTTGTTAAATTTATTGTTGACTATTGTTGTAAATATATAATAATTTTGTTGGATTAGCTATTGATTATTGTTGCTAAAAAATGTGATTTACTTTTTTTGTTTTAAACATATGTTTTCCTTGTATAAATAGGTTGTGATTTTTGTTGCAACCAAATCTGTAGAAAAATATGTTGCTTAACTATATTTTTATTTAATGCAAAAAACATAGTTATATTATTGTAAGAATTTATGGCTATTGTTGTAATAGTTGGTGATTTTTGTTAAAAATCAAGTTGCAACAAAAAATGTTGCTTAACCACTTTTTTAGCACTATTTTTCTTAATGTTGTTCCGAATGCTACAAACTCATGTTGTTATTTTGTTGTGTACCTATGTGTAAAATGTTGCAACTTTATTATGTCTATATGCTATAATTTTCTACAATGTTGTAACCTATTTATATAACATTAATTTCAGTCAATAGAAATTTGTTGCTTAATTAATTTGTATTTGCTGAGAACACATAGGTTTTGTTGTAATTGCTTGTGATTTTTATTAAAATTATTTGTGATTTTTGCTGTAAATCATTCTATTGTCAAAAAAATTCTTTAACCACTTTTTGTACTATTTGATTTCTTAAAATGTTGTGAGTATTTATTGCAATATTATATACTCTTTTTTATGGAGATGTGTAGTCCTAGCTACACCAACATAGAGCAAAGACTATTTAATTTAGCATATGCATACAAGTTACTTGTGTAAAATCATAGCTATAAAATATTTGTACTAGAATGCCATGCTAGACCAGCTAGCAATAAATAGCATGCATATACGCAGCTGCTCGAGTTACCAGCTTCACGGGCTTGCATGCAGGCAAAGGCAGCCACGCTTTAGGGAAAAAGGTCAACACATGCATAATGGGCTCCACCCATATGGCTACCCGCAGAACACGACGTCCATGCGCAGGCCTGCATGTTGAAAAGCGACGTGACCTCCGCCTGACAAGCACTGTATCAGGATGCGACCCGAGAAATTGTGCATGTTTTCTAGACCGTAAGATGTAGATCGAACGACCGCGGTACGACCGATCCTGACGCGCGGATCAGGCACCTGACGCCTAGCATGCGCCATACCGAAATGTAAAGCAAGATACCCGCTCGCCAGCGCGAATCGCGAGCACACAGCATGTGGTCGATCCTGTTTGGATTTAGCTAATAATGTAATTACGAGCAATCCTTTACTTGTAACCGCACGGCGGTTCCCTGCTCCCACCTCTTCACGAACGGACGTGACTTCTCACTAAAGTCCATTCACCTTGTACAAATAATGTGATTGTCAATGGAATAGACATTAGTTGTTGGATCATTTGTTTCACCTCTTAACATGTTATCAGCACGTTGCCTTTGCCGAGAGCAACAGACCAACTCCGGCGATCCCCGGAACACGAAGCGAAGAAATAAGAAAGGTGAGAAATAGCCTGTTGGTCTCCTTTCTATGCGCCGATGAGGTGATGGCGATGACCCGAAGGAGGTGCCCATGGCACCCGTCGAGGAGGAGGCCGAGTCTGCAACTCCCGTGCCGCCCATGGCACCCGCAGCACCCTTGCCACCATGGTCTACGGACCTGCCGTCGAGCCGGCGTTGGGCCACGCCTCCCCGCGCCAGCGTCAGTGCACGGGGACTGTCTTCAACGATGTCTGCAGGCGTCGAGCCGGCCTCGGGCCGCGCCGGCCCTCAGAAGCCGTATCCTCCTCACCGCGTGTCAGGATCCCAATTGAATCTGGCAAGATAGGATCATCAAGAACAGTAATTTGAGAGAATTAGGAAGAAAAAGAAGTAAATTGCTGGGATTAAATCTAGGATAATATGCAAGAATTAGGGTTTATATTTCTCTTCATTGATTTCACAGGATACAAGGTAGGCCTTATATGGAGTGCGGCTGATAGACTAATAGAGATTACCAAACTGCCCTTGAGCTCATAACCCAAACTACACTTGAGCTAATGGCCCACTATTCCATGACCCTAGTACCTGACATTCCTTCCCCCTTGAGACCATTGTCCAACAATGGATAAACAAGTTTCTTCAGAAACTTTCATCCATGCTAAGGAGGATTAAAGGTGATTAGCCAAACAGCAATTCCATTGAATTTGATGTCATGGTGCCAATACATCAAAGGACTCCTTGAACGGCATTTCTCAATAATCTGGCAATACTGCATAGCACCGAACCCAAAGATCCATTGTTCATGAACCAGTGTAACCTTTTCCTTTTCTTCTCTTAATAGAAACAAGCAGATGGACTTGCATAGAAGTAACATAGTACCAGGATCCCATGCATAAGAAGCACTGCTCACTTGACTTAGCCATGTTCCTGGTTCTAGAGTTTGTAACGAGGACGGAGTATTTTCAGTAGCAGCAGTCAAATTTTGCAACCAGTGAGATATGGAAGATGATGTTCCAATTCCAGGGTCCCAATGCAGTTTGCCCCTGTTTTCAAATGAAGATAACCAGCGAGACAAAACACTGACCATATGCCTTAGGAATTTAGAAGAATTGATTATTAGACGCTGATGCATGTATGCTAGTTGTCCATCTCTGAACTCACTCACATTCTGCAACACCTTGTCCATTAGTAGGCACTCCTGTTTTGTTATTTGCAGAGGCGTGGTTGCACATTGTGATTGCAAGAACAACTTTAAAATAGAATGACTTGTCCCGTTATTGACGCCATTTGACAGAAACCGAGAATTCTTAGCTGCAGATTTGCTTTTAGAATATGGAACACCTAGGATAAATAGACCCGATGCATTCACTTCTGTCCATCCCAGACCAAAAGCATATGAACGCGTGAGAGCAGATTCAAAAATGGGTACCCTTCTTACAATATTGTAGACATCTTTGCTCTGTAATATTCTAGCACCAACAAGAGCCCGAAACAGGACAGAGAATGGTGTAGCTCCTGGATCCCATAGCAGCCTCAATTCTCTCATACTATGCTCAATACTTAGTAGGCTGCTGGACTTTGTGGCACACGTATTGGATGCCTTGAGGACTAAAACACTGCATGCCCTCTCATCATCTTGCTTCATGATATTTATCTCAGATTTCTCATCATGGCAGTGCACGGTTGCTTCTTGATCACACAATATAGGTGCAGCCTGGGTGCTCTTTTCATTTGAGAGGTTGCTAGAACTGTCAACATCTACAATAGGACCATATGGAAATGCTAAATCTGTAGCCTCTTCACTGAATGCACTATTTGAGGTGTTTTTGAAACACACAACAAGCAGTTCAGTATCAGATTCCTTCTCATCAGCAAAACTGAATATACCGTCCGTGGGTCTCTCAATATTAATTATTGGTTTGTCACTGTCTACCTTGACCTCAACTTCTTCATTGTCTATTTCAATGGTGTGGACTGCAGGACGTAGGCGACTCCGGCAAGCAGTCACATCTTCTTCATATACATCATATACAGCTATTTCCTTGAACACACTGGAAGCATCTTGTATAGCCGTTGGCACATTCTCCGCTGTTGAGTTTGACACTGGTGGAGTTGACTGATCCAATGGATAATCTGGTGGCAGAGTAAAATAGTTGTGCTTGGTTCCATCTGCTAGGTAGACGCTTTGGCGATTAAGATTATGGAAACCATAAGCTTGAGGCATTCCATCAAGATTTTGCCAACTGGGAGTGGTGCTCACATTTCGCAGACATGAATTCTTAATTGGCTTTGGATGCCCAGAATAGTAATTGGGAGCTATACCCTGTGTTCCCTGTCCAGAGATTGGTGTTGGCATTTCAGCATACACATGTCGGGCGACAGAAGCAGTAGCTGATGACATACTTGATTTACCTTGCAGGGATGCAAACGAACGCTTCATGTCGAGGACCATATGCTCGCTAAGGGCATCTACTTCTGTTGTGGTGGCACGAGAGAAGGGGTACTGGGTTGACGCAGCGGACGAAGCAACATTGGGGAAGATGAAGTCGTCGTCTTGTTGTGCTCGAGAAGCTGGACTTGGTGCGGACGCAACCCATGGCTGGGCCCTGGTCGGTGTCGATTGGTAGACTAGTGGAGACGAGACGTAGCTCTGGAGCGACCAACGCTCTTGATCTGGAGCGTGTGGGATGGCGTCCAACAGCCGCAGCGTCGGGCTAGAGTGATCGGACGGGAGAGGCGTGCGGCAGCTCTGGGCCTGGGGGTACTCTCGAATTGGAGGGGGTGTGGTGGCCGTAGGAGTGGTGGCGGTGGGGAAAAAGGGGAAGGGCGTGTATGCCGGGGTGGGGAAGAAGCCTGATGGTGGTGCGGTGGGGAAGAAAGGGAAGGGCAGGGTCGCCATGGACGCAAACTGGAGCCGATTTGGGAGTGGAGGGTGGGGAATTGCTGCGAATCAGAGACAGGAAAGAGAAGCCGCCGGGGCGAAATTTTTGGTCGGAGAATCGATGCTCTGATACCACTTTGTCAAGATCCCAATTGAATCTGGCAAGATAGGATCATCAAGAACAGTAATTTGAGAGAATTAGGAAGAAAAAGAAGTAATTTGCTGGGATTAAATCTAGGATAATATGCAAGAATTAGGGTTTATATTTCTCTTCATTGATTTCACAGGATACAAGGTAGGCCTTATATGGAGTGCGGCTGATAGACTAATAGAGATTACCAAACTGCCCTTGAGCTCATAACCCAAACTACACTTGAGCTAATGGCCCACTATTCCATGACCCTCGTACCTGACACCGCGCGCCGTGCTGTTGGCCAGCCACGCCGGCCGGCAGCCGGGAGCCCGGGAGAGAGGAACCTGACGGGGCTAGTCTTCTCAAATGGGCACTCCAGTGGAGCCTTGCCTGGGATGCTCCTTCCCGGCGTATCTTCTTCAGAGGAGGAGGGAGGTACGCCGGGGCCTTCGGCTCCCTGCTGTTGATCTTGCTGGCGGAGGAGGGTGGTGGAGCGGCCGGCCAGAAGAGCCGCCACCTGCCAGAAAAGGGGATCGTGGGGGAGCGGTGTCGCTCTAGGAAGACGACCCGTCTCCCCCCACCCTTATCCGTCCGTGTAGGGGCGGTGGGGCTAGGCCTGCCTCAAAGGCCCATGCTGATTCGGCCCACCTAAATAAAAAAATAGCACAACAAAAAAAAGAGGGTGGCAATGGCCGTTATATTGGGATCTGTAGATTCAGCCCAATTTTATTTTTTTCGTTTCTCTTTTCTAGTTAAGCTTTTTTTTAGCTTTTGCAGTTTTTGTATATATGTGTTTGTTAGTAATTTCTAACATATCACTATGAAATGTCTGCAAATTCGATGTATGGTGCAAATTATTTTAAATTGCTATATGTTGATTATGTTTGATAAGTGATATGACTAATTTCAAATTTGCACACAACTTATGGATTGGATAATTCCAATGTATTACTTTGAAGACAACTAAGAGGTCTACATCATCATGTGGCAATTACCTTCAAAGTGTTTTAATTAACACAAGGTTGTGAAGTACCATAAGAGTTAGGTCTACACTACTTAGTAGTGATTACCTACTTGTTTATAGCAAAAATGAAAGCACATAGATTATGGCATGATGAAAGATAGCCATGTCTGTTCTACAAATATGATCTACACCATGTTGTATAAGGTCATATGGGCCGTTTAGGCTTTTCCTAGACCTTTATTTAAATCAAGCATGTTGTTTTACACACAATAATTTACTTGATAGTAAATTGAGCATGATAATTTTCATGCGGGGTATGGCTGACATATCCAAGAAAGAGTTTGCTGAACTTGTCATTGATGGTAGAAACTATCTAACCTGGGCCATGGATGTCAGGATTAACTTGGCGGCCTGGACTTTGATCGGAACTATAACCACACCTGCTCAGGAGCTCCTGCTATCCCAAATGCGGCAAAGTTGCTGCTTTGCACTTCATTCGACACCACCTTGACCCTGCTCTGAAAGAAGAGTATATGATGGAGGAAAGTTCTCTATCACTTTGGGACTCCTTAAAGGAGCGCTATGATCAACAACGGTCGGTGATGTTGCCTGAAGCGGAAAGAAAAATGGGCACTTATCCGTTTTCAGGATTTTAAGTCCATTGCAGCATACAACTCCGCGGTGCATCAAATCAACTCTAAGTTGAGATTTTGCAACTATGCAGTTTTGGATGCGGATCTCATTGAAAAGACACTCTCCACTTTACATCCTAATATGAGGATACTTGCTGAACAACATCGTCAGCAGAAGTATAAGAAGCATTCTGAGTTGATTTATGCACTTCTTCAGGCAGAAAAGCACAATGAAATTCTTGATAAGAATAATCTTTCCCATCCAACGAGAACATTGTTTCTACCTGAAGCACATTTCAACTCACACAATGCTCAAAACTCCCATGGTCCCAAGAGGAACCATAGGAGGTCTAAGGGAAAATGGAAGCGTAATGAGCATCAGAATAGTAATGGAGCCCAAAAGAACAAGAATCATTTTAAGAGAAGTGATAAGGGTAACACCTCACAAGGTTGTTATCGATGTGGTTGTAACACTCATATTGCAAAGAAGTGCACAACCTCTAAGGATTTGGTGTCGCTATATCAACAATCAATTGGCAAGGGCAAGAAGGCTCAAGGGAACCATTATGAAGCTCACTTCACTGGCTCGATGATCAAGAGTTCCCAAGATGTTCAAAAGAATGATGTTCATGAGAACATGGAGAACCAATATCATGCTCAGCAAAAGGAAGGACCAACACTTCATGTGGAAGACATGCTAGTGGATTTCACTTCTACTAGTGACATATATGGAGACCAGCTTTGATCTCCTAGTAGTGTCATAGTATTGTGATGACATCCTTATATATATTGTATGCTGTAAATATTTATGTCATAAGACATATGGTATTGTAATAATTATGTTGTAGAACATAATGTATTGTAATACTTGAGCAGACATACATAGTATGTATTGTATGTATATATTCTATATGAGTTTGGATAAAATAACTAATTTTATTCTCTTTACTATATTGAAATATTCTGAAAGATCCAATGGAGGAGGAAATGTGTTTAGCGGATAGTGGTGCCTCTAACACAATATTACGAGAGGTTAAATACTTCCAAACTCTGAAAAAGAGTAAAGGGAGTGTCATGACAATTGGTGGTCGTGACACCGTCATTGTTGGTTCTAGTCAGGCCACATTTACACTCCCAAATGTTATGAAGCTTGTGATCCAGGAGGCATTATTGTATCCGGATTCAACTCGTACCTTGCTGAGTTTTAAGGATATCTAGAGTAATGGCTACCACATCGAAACTCATGAAGAAGATGCGGTTGAAAGTTTACTCATAACTCAGAAAAAGGGATCCAAAAGGGAAACCCTTGAGAATCTTCCTGCTCTATCTTCTGGACTGTATTACACATACATAAAGCCAGAGCCATATTTGGCGTATAAAATACTTTTCCAAAATCTTGACAAATTCAAGATATGGCATGATCGCCTAGGTCATCCTGGTGTGGGGATGATGAGGAAAATTATTGATGCTTCAACTAGACACAACATAACGGTTGCAAATTTCCCTAAATCCTCGGATTTTTTTTGCAATGCATGTGCAACTGGAAAATTAATCACTAGACCCTCATACTTGAAGGTCAAGAGTGAATCACTGAATTTTCTTGAACGCATTCAAGGAGATATATGTGGCCCAATTCAACCCTTATCGGGACCAGTTAGATATTTAATGGTGCTCATTGATGCATCTACAAGATGGTCTAATGTGTGTCTCCTATCCACAAGGAACCATGCTTTTGCAAAGCTGATCACTCAAATCATAAAACTGAGAGCTAATCATCCTGAACATAGGATAAAATCCATCAGGATGGATAATGCTGCTGAATTTAGTTCACGTGCATTCAATTATTACTGCCTAGCTTTGGGCATAACTATGGAGCATTCTGTACCATATGTACACACACAAAATGGACTTGCAGAATCACTTATCAAGAGGATCAAGTTGATTGCAAGACCGCTCCTACAGAATTGTAATCTCCCAACTTCATGTTGGGGACATGCGGTGTTACATGCCACGGAATTGATACAAATTCGACCAACTGCATACCATACGGCCTCCCCGTTGCAGTTAGTACGTGGAAATCAACCAAGTATTTCCCACCTACGATGATTCGGTTGCGATGTGTACATACCGATATCACCACCTCAGTGTACATCGATGGGTCCACATAGAAAGATGGGTATCTATGTGGGGTACAGTTCTCCGTCGATTATTAAGTACCTGGAAACTCTTACAGGGGATCTATTCACAACCCGTTACGCTGATTATATCTTTGATGAGGAAAATTTTTTGGCATTAGGAGGAGAAAAGAACCACAAAGAATGCCGGGAAGTAGATTGGAATGTTGAAGGCATTTAGTCTTTAGATCCACGTACAAATGAATCTGAGCTAGAGGTTCATAAGATCATTAATTTGCAAAATATTGCAAATAATCTGCCAGATGCATTTACTAACTATAAAGGTGTCACTAAATCTCATGTTCCTGCTATGAATATCCCAGAGAGAGTTGAGATAGCTAAGATCACTCAACCTCCCAAGAGGTGGAGAAATCTGGACAAAAAGGACAATGCTTCTCAGAAGCGTCCGCGGGGAATGAGAAACCCTCAAACAGTAAATGTAGGTCAACCACGGGTTGACGTTCAACCAAATGTTGAAAAAGGACACCCGAAGGATGTTCATCATCCAGGGCCCAACAAAAGTGTGCACACAAATATTGGTGCTGGGACATCGGAACACCTTGATTCAATTGTTGAGGGAAATCACGATAAGTTTGAAGGTATTGATGAGATTTCCACAGACTTTGTTGAGACAGGAGAATCATTCAACAGAAAGACTACAAATTTCGACATATTTTTCTCCTCAAAGATTGCAAAGGACTTGACATTGGACCGTGAACCTAAGACCATGGCAGAGTGTATGAAATGCTCAGACAGGTTGACGAAGGAATGACCCACGGGTCCTCGATATTGGCCTATCTGGTTTTCGGCCTGGGTAGGGTGTTTACTGAAGGGATGGCAATGCCCATAAACACAATTGGTTGGCGCGGCCTAGGAGTGAGACTTGGCGTGCAATGCAAACACTCAAAGAATAAGACCTAGTTGAATTAGGACTCGATTAGGGTTTTCACCTACTGCCTCTCTACGTAGTTAACTTGGAAAGTGCTGGCGCGTAGTTGACGTGGGAGCGTGTAGTTGACGTGGCAGCTTCTTCTTCTTCAATCCCCGGAAACGGCGCCAGAAAAATTGCTTGATGGCATGTAGATGACCGCCCAGTTGGGACCCCCAAGAGGAAGGTATGATGAGCACACTAGCAAGTCTTCCCTCAGTATGAAACCAAGGTTTATCGAACCAGTAGGAGAAAGAACCAACTTCCGAAGGTTGATGCTCGCTAGCTTCGCGACAGCTCCGGACAATTTATATATGGCGCCTCGTCCAGGGCATAGCTTTGCACCAGCAGCAATGTGGAACCTGCACACAACACAACCAAGTACTTTGCCCCAACTTACAGTGAGGTTATCAATCTCACCGGTTTGCTGTAAACAAAGGATTAAGCATATCGAGTGGTAAAAGATAGTAGTTTAAAAGAATGTAAATAAAGCGAGTAAATGGTAAATGGTAATAACATTGTAAAAGAATAGAC
Source organism: Dactylis glomerata (assembly GCA_007115705.1). NCBI lineage: Eukaryota > Viridiplantae > Streptophyta > Magnoliopsida > Poales > Poaceae > Dactylis > Dactylis glomerata. The sequence goes on along the minus strand of QXEO01000430.1, from coordinate 313,898 downwards.
CGGGGTCCACAGTTCACTAGTGGTGTCTCTCCATAAGATAAATAACATGTTGGGTAAACAAATTACAGTTGGGCAATTGATAGAATAAAGCAAGCACACAAATGTCATGAGGATCACTATGAGATTCACTTGGGCATTACAACATAATACACAAACCGTAATCTAACTGCATCTATGAATAATAATACACCCGCCGGATGTTATCCGAGCAACCGTTGGGTATTAAGTTGCAAGCAACAGATTATCGCCTGAAGCAAAGTGTGTAATGTAAACAATACAAATGTCCTTGAACACAAGATTATTGTTTTCTCCCTAGTAGCAACATCACATCTACAACTTTAGATGTTTCTGTCACTCCCCCAAGTTACTAGAGGCATGAACCCACTATCGAGCATAAATACTCCCTCTTGGAGTCACTAGCATCTACTCGGCTAAGATATCTACTAGCAACGGAGAGCATGCAAGATCATAAACAACATAGAGATAACATAAACATGATAAATCAATAGATCAACTTTACAAAGCACCAATATTCATCGGATCCCAACAAACACAACATGTAGAATTACACAACGATTATCTTAATCATGATAGGCAGCTCACAAGATCTAAACATGAAGCACATGGAGGAGATGACAACCATCTAGCTACTGCTATGGACTCGTAGTCCAAGGTAGACTACTCACACATCACTCCGGAGGCAGGCATGGTGATGAAGAAGGCCTCCGGCGGTGATTCCCCTCTCCGGCAGGGTGTCGGGAAGAGCTTCTGGACCACCCAATCTCGCGTTGACGATGGTGGCGGCTTACAATATGTTTCATGGAAAATTGATCGGGTACTTTGGTTTTTCCCATCGAGGGGAATATATAGGCGGAAGGGTGGCATCAAGAGGTGGGCCAAGTGGCCCCACCACCTGGTGGAGCGGCCAGGGGCTGGCCCGCACCACCCTATGGTGTGGGCGGCCCCTGGTCCCCCTCCGTATCATCTTTGGACTCCGTCACGCTTCGGGAAAAATAGGAACTTCGGCTTTTGTTTCGTCCAATTCCAAGAATATTTCTTGTGTAGCTTTTTTGAAACACAAAAACAGCAGAAAAGAGGGAACTAGCACTGTGGCATCTTGTTAATAGGTTAGTTCTGGAAAATGCATAAAATCGCCACGAAGTGTAGCAAAACACAAAGCAAATGGTGTATAAACAAGCATGGAGCATCAAAAATTATAGATACATTTGAGACGTATCAAGCATCCCCAAGCATAACTCCTGCTCGTCCTTGAGTAGGTAAGTGATAACAAAACAATAATGTTTTAGGTGACATGCACCAACACAATCTTGATCAAACAACGTAAAGCATTGAGTGCTGAGATCAAAGTACTCTAAACATGGGCATAAAAGACATAATCTTGACAATAAAACTTAGCAACCATGTTATAACATGAAAAGTAACACAAACAAAAGATCATGAGTAATGATGCATTGAAAGTCAAGTGTGTGTTTCGACCATATAGAAAAACATAGAAAAGTGGTTTTCAGCTTGTCCTTCATGGAGTAGCAAAACATAAATGCATAGGACACCTTCAAGTTTAAGAGGGCGACTAGATACAAATAATTTAAGAACAAGCAAAACCATAATCATGAATCAATCAATAATAAATTTTGGGATTATGCATATTAAACTCAGAATGACAACTATGCTCTCTTACACGGTGCATAAAGGTAGAAGGTGGAGACTCAACATAAAACTAAAGAAAGGCCCTTTGCAGAGGGAAGCACAGATTAAACATGTGCTAGAGCTTTTTATTTGTAAAACAGAAAGATAAAAACTTGTTTTGAGAGGTGGTTGTTCTTGTCAACGACTGGCAATGGGGTTCTTACTATCTTCCATACTAAGCAAGTTTTTGAGAGAGAGATTGGCACTTTTGTACTCTTTTATAAAGCTTGGCGCTCCTCCCCACTTTTCCTTTCACAAACCATGGCTAACCGATTCCATCGAGTGCCCACCAACTTTCACAAACCATGGAGGAGTGCCTTTTTTCTTTTCTTTTCTTTTTCTTTTTTGGAATAAAACAATATGGAAGATAGAAAATCCGACCACTACGTCCCCATGAGCTGAAAACAGTGTCAAGAAATGAGAAGTATTTTGAAGGTTTTTTTTAAAGGTGGCACATGAAAATTTACTTGGAATGGCTTGCAAATACCATGGATAGGAATTTATAGTGGACTCTTTGGAATAAACTTGGTTTTTGGTAGTTGGATGCACGAGAAGTATTCCCTCTCAATACAAAATGAAGGCCAGCAAAAGACTGGGAGCGACCAACTAAGAGAGCAATAGCGGCCATAATCATGCATAGCGACAAAACATCATTAACCGAAGCATAATGTGGTATCACAAGTCAAAAACCAAATGATCATAGAGGCTTATGGCGACTTGTTAGAGTCAAACATGTTGTAAGCATGCGCCAAGTCAACCCAAATAAAGCATCAAAGGAGAAAACCACAATATGCTCCCATATAATAAAAACAACACATGATTCTTTCCAAGGCACATTAAGCAATCTCAGTCATTTGAGACAAGTCAAGCTACAACAAAAACTACTAAGAATACTATCAAAATAACATCAAGCATGACATGCAAAAGTCTAAGCCATAGTCTAAACAAGCTCCCATTTGTACCACTATAGGCATGACATTTTTCTCTTTTCCAACACCATTCAACCTTTTTATAACAACTCTTTTGAGATGAAAACCATCATAGACCAGTGGTATAAATACACCTTGATACAAACATATGACAAGATCCGAACAAAAATCAAGGCGAAAAAACAAAGCTAAACACAGTTCTAGAAAAAGAGAACACTCGTTGAACGATAAGAGTGAAAACTAGAGTGTTCTTGGCAATAAAAAATGGAGTGTGTCTTCTCCAAAAAAAAATTGTTGGGGTACAACCATTTATTGCAGAAAACAAAACAAAAGAAAACTGAAAGCGAAAGTAAAGACGCTCCAAGAAAAAATGCATAGTACATGAAACAATAAAAATAGTGTCTTGAAAGGTGACCTGATTTTTGCCGATGAAGAAGGGGTGCCTCGGGGATCCCCAAGCTTTGATGCTTGTACCTCTTGGATATTTCTTGGGGTGACATGGGCATCCCCAAGCTTGAGCTTTTGTCCATACTTCATCTCATCTCATCACTCTCCTTTCCCTACACTTGAAAACTTCCTTGATACAAAACTTCACACAATTCTATTAGCAACATTAGTGTAAGCATGATAGTAAATCTACTCTTTTGGTTCAGTTTCAAACTCAAATATAACATCCATTAAAGCATAAGATACTGTAGCAACTTTCCCAAAAGTTCCGTGATCAAAAGAACTAAAAAAGAAAGCGATCGAGAGGCAAACAGAAATAGTGGCAGAAATCTGTCAAAACAGAACAGCTGGCAAAGATCGATTTTTCCGAGGACCTTCTGTTGCTCAAATCGAAAAGTACGAAACTAATAAAAGTTTTGAAATAACCTGGGGCATGCGCACAAGAAATTTCAGATCAAAAAGATATCCTGAGAAGTTTCATGAATTTTTACGGTGCAGCGCAGAAATCTGTTTCAGGACAACAACTTCCCCAAATCTTACCTTCCTCAAATTAGAGGTTCTTCGTGGCACAAAAACGAAATAAAAATGATAAGGAGAGGTCATTGCAGTAGTAATAACTTCCAAGACTCAATAAAAAGAAAAAGTACTGAAAAGAAAACATTGGGTTATCTCCCAAGAGTGCTTTTCTTTAACGCCTTTGAGCTAGGCGCAGAAAGTGGAAATCAATTATTTTCAAATGAAGCATTAAGATCAATTGCAGAAGTCTTTTCAACAAGGAATTGTATTGTATCCAAATGAGTTTTTGAATATCCCTTATGAACATTCTTGGGTTCACTACTTTTATCAAAAGGGTTTTCAAGAACAATCCAATCAAAATTCTTTTCCAAAGCTTCATGCAATCCTACAAGTTTGAAAGGTATTGGCACTTTGATTTCTTTCTTATTTGTACCAACAACATCTATGCATGAGTCAAGAATATTAAAACGCTCAAAAACTTTCCTAACTTCTATAACAACATCTCTAAATTCTGAATGCAATGTATCCAAAATAAAATCTTTCTTTTCGGAGTCTTCGATATCATGAAGCTTAAGAAACATTTGTTGCATTAAAGGATTAAGGTTAACAAACCTGGCCTCCAACATGTGAACTAAATAAGCAGCAGCAACTTCATAACTGGGAGCAAGCTCGGCTAAAGATCTATCCTCAACATCTTTATGCATACTAACATGATTAAAGAACTCCTCAATGTTATCTTTTCCAATTATAGAACCACTACCTATTGTAAGGTCCTCCAGAGCGTACTTAGGGAACAACATAATAAACTAAAAGTAAAAGTAACAGAATACCAACTATCAAAGGGACTAATTTTTTGTATTTTTTATAAAAAGATGCAAGCAAAAATAAAATAAAGCAAAACAATAACAAAGTAAAAGATTGGAAGCGAGAGACTCCCCTTGCAGAAATCCTCTTTCTCCCCGGCAACAGCGCTAGAAAAATTGTTGCTGGCGCGTAGTTGACGTGGGAGCGTGTAGTTGATGTGGGAGCTTCTTCTTCTTCAATACCCAGCAACGACGCCAGAAAAATTGCTTCATGGCGTGTAGATGACTGCCCAGTTGGGAACCCCAAGAGGAAGGTATGATGAGCATAGCAGCAAGTCTTCCCTCGGTATGAAACCAAGGTTTATCGAACCAGTAGGTGAAAGAACCAACTTCCGAAGGTTGATGCTCGCTAGCTTCGCAACAGCTCCGGACAATTGATATATGGCGCCTCGTCTAGGGCATAGCTTCGCACCAGCCGCAACGTGGAACCTGCACACAACACAACCAAGTACTTTGCCCCAACATACAGTGAGGTTGTCAATCTCACCGGTTTGCTATAAACAAAGGATTAAGCGTATTGAGTGGTAAAAGATAGTAGTTTGCAGGAATGTAAATAAAGCGAGTACATGGTAAACGGTAATAACAATGTAAAAGAATGGACCAGGGTCCATAGTTCAATAGTGGTGTCTCTCCATAAGATAAATAACATGCTGGGTAAACAAATTACAGTTGGTCAATTGATAGAATAAAGCAAGCGCACAAATGTCATGAGGATCACTATGAGATTTACTTGGGAATTAGAACATAATACATAGACTGTAATCCAACTGGATCTATGACTAATAATCCACTCGTCGGATGTCATTTGAGCAACCGTTGGGTATTAAGTTGCAAGCAACATATTATCGCCTTAAGCAAAGTGTGTAATGTAAACAATACAAATGTCCTTGAACACAAGATTGTTGTTTTCTCCCTATTAGCAATAGCACATCTACAACTTTAGAGGTTTCTGTCACTCCCCCAAGTTACTAGAGGCATGAACCCACTATCGAGCATAAATACTCCCTCTTGGAGTCACTAGCATCTACTCGGCCAAGATATCTACGAGCAATGGAGAGCATGCAAGATCATAAACAACATAGAGATAACATAAAGATGATAAATCAATAGATCAACTTGACAAAGTACCAATATTCATCGGTTCCCAACAAACACAACATGTAGAATTACACAACGATGATCTTGATCATGATAGGCAGCTCAGAAGATCTAAACATGAAGCACATGGAGGAGATGACAACCATCTAGCTACTACTATGGACCCGTAGTCCAAGGTAGACTAATCACACATCACTCTGGAGGCAGGCATGGTGATGAAGAAGGCCTCCAGTGGTGATTCCCCTCTCCGGCAGGGTGCCAGGAAGAGCTTCTAGACCCTCCCGATCTCGCGTCGATGACGGCGGCGGCTTACAATATGTTTCGTGGAAAATTGATCGGGTACTTAGGGTTTTCCCATCGAGGGGAATATATAGATGGAAGGGCGGTGTCAGGAGGTGGGCCAGGTGGCCCCACCACCTGGTGGCGCGGCCAGGGGCTGGCCCGCGCCACCCTATGGTGTGGGGGGCCCCTGGTCCCCCTCCGTCTCATCTTTGGACTCCGTCACGCTTCGGGAAAAATAGGAACTTCGGCTTTTGTTTCGTCCAATTCCGAGAATATTTCCTGTGTAGCTTTTCTGAAACACAAAAACAGCAGAAAATAGGGAACTGGCACTGTGACATCTTGTTAATAGGTTAGTTCTGGAAAATGCATAAAAATGCCACGTAGAGTAACAAAACACAAAGCAAATGGTGTATAAACAAGCATGAGCATCAAAAATTATAGATACATTTGAGACGTATCAGAGAGCAATCCTGAGACCCAACCTTCGCTTATAAATGGTTGGGAGGGAGATCGAAGAACCTCTCTAGACACTTTTCCACCTTCCATCTGAGCGCTCAAATCCTCGAGAGCTCCTCACCTTCGGCTAGATCCAATCTACGCCCTCGTTCTAAACACCACCGTTGTAAACACCCCAGCAATAAAGTCAGACAAGAAAGACATAGGTCATTACCCAGCAAGGGGGCCGAACCTGGGTAAAACCTGTGTTTCCCTGTGTCGTCTGATCGCCGTCGAGTTCGCCAGATCCCCTGATCGCACCATGATTCGAAAGCCCTCAAGCATGGGCATTGCCGGGGTCAAATCTCGTCAATTGGCGCCGACCGTGGGGATGACGGGATCTGGATCTATAGATTCGCCGGCTGCTTCACCAACCATCATCGACTCGCCTGCATCGACAATCTCCATCGACTCATCTGCATCACCAAGCATCGTCGGCTCATCACCAGCAACCACCATCGATTCTGCATCGCCCATCGACATTGACACCGCTTCGCCAACCATCGTCGACACCACTTCACCAACCATTGACATCGACACCACTTTGCCAACCATCATCGACACCGCTTTGCCAACCATCGTCGACACCGCTTCGCCAACCGTCGCCACACTCTATTCACCAACCATCGTCGACTCTGCTCCAATGGTCGCCATTAACACTCCAGCGGCTGCAATCGACGACCCCATCTCATGCTCGACGGGATCGACCTCGATAAGAATCGGAGGTTTTGAGATGACCTTTGGGTTGTTCAACTTCCACGTGGATGATGCCCGCGCCGCTGACTTGATCTCCATCATCGACCCAGCCACGCCCGCTGCAGATCTGGTTGTTCCATCGACTAAAGTCATATAGGTGACGGTCGAAAACACCCTCTCGTCAACATCGCCGCCAGCATCGGCGAAAGCAGATCCAATGCTGGAATCATTGACCCCATTAGTCGGGTCGACCGATTTTTAAGATCCATCACCATCCCCAACCACCGCATATTGTGTCGACTGCGACACCTACCACTTCATGGGTGATGGAGATTTCTCGTTCATGAGATCACCGGCTGTGGAGATCCTCGTGGAGGCACCGCTGCAATCTACCGGATGATCTCTGAATGCGAACGGGCTCTCAATGCCCTCACGCTCCAACCAGTGCCCTATGACCCTAATTGTGTCGAGGGGCTGTACTCGGACTACACATGTTTGGATGATGACTCTACCCCGAGGCCAAGGGGAAGATTGGCAATTCAGTCAGTTCATGCTCAAGCGAATCCGCCATATATGGCAGCGGATACACCATCGATTATGACTCCGATATGATGATCAAGGCACGGTCGTGCGTCAGTGATGATGACATATACCCTCTGGCACAAGGCGAAATCAGCGATGACTCAGCCTCGCCGTCCGGCGGACATTGCATGATGGCATCGTATGGAGATGGGAACAAGAACAGGGCCAACAACACTTGAGATCGGCAAACCGCCGGCGCCCGATTCATCACACAAGCCCAGATCCCACACGCGAGGCGGGTCTATCTGGGCGAGCTACCGATGGGCCCGAATCCCGGAGTGGACAAAGTAGCTGCGCTTTGATTCATCATCCAAGAACAGAAGGACCAGATCAACAATGAGAAGCGGATCCTGGAGCAACGCAGAGATGAGGCCAACGCATTTAGCCGTCGACGTGCCGATCTGTCATCACACTACTCATCAAGCGTCCCACGAAGAACACGATATCATCTCCCACCCGGGGGCGACACGAACAACATCACAAGAAACCTGGAAGCATAATTTAATGAGGTCGACATACTGCCCAAGACTAGGGAAGTTGCGATCATGGCCACCGTAGCATACATCGCTGCTAATGCGCCTAACGATGACGAGCACATGCGACTGCTTCGAAGCTTGGCGCTCGAGGGCGTCAGGGTGCTTCAAAGCATGAACGAGCAAGGACGCGACACAGCACCACGCAGAAACATCCCGACAGCAGAGCAGTCTAGGCACCAAGCAGTGGCACCAGCAGTAGCGCCTAGGCCTCAAGTCATATAACCTCTCAACGGTGAACTTCGACATGGTTTAGCTCAGCACAGAGTCGATCTGGCGCACGCACGATGTGAAGCATGCCACTTCGAGGGCGAAGGTGAGCCAGAGACATTCAGTGACAGAAACGACAGACTATGTGGTGCAGAATGCTTCAACATCTTCACTCCCAATACACCGCTGCCAAAGGGAATCAAGCTCAGCGATGGCATCATCAAGTTCACTGGGCAGCAGGACCCTCGAATTTGGCTTGACGACTTCCTAACTGCCATCACCATCGGCGGTGGATCCAGAGATAACGCCCTTCAGCTGCTGTCGTTGTACCTAAAAGATAACACAAGGGCGTGGCTCAACAACCTTGCTCCAGAGAGCATCCGCTCCTGGAAAGAATTTCGGTAAGCCTTCATCGTGAACTTTCGGGGCACCTCATGGCGACCCACTTCGTTCAAAGAACTTCGCTTGTGTGTGTAGAAGACCGGGGAAAACCTGCGATCTTACATATCTCGATGGCTCAGCCTACACAACACATAAGAGAATATCTCGCCCGAGAGAGCTATCGATGCTTTTCGGGATGGTCTTATTCGGTGGGACTTCAGGGAAGATTTGGGACGCTCCAAGCCCAGGACAGTCGACCACCTCATGAGCCTTGCCAACGAGTGGGTCGACGGAGAGGATTCCATCGCAAACCCCAGAAACCATCGCCGTTCGCTAGACGACGGCACTGAGGCAAAAGACCAGCATCATTCTGGATCACGTCGGGTGTGATAGAAGGGGCACAGAGGCCGTTATGAAGACGATGATACTGCTAACATGGTAGCAGTAGGCTACGTAAACCATGACCACGACGACAACCGCGATGGCCCCAGGCAAGGGACACGTACTATGGAAGTAGCAGCCGGAGCGCCGGGCACGATTCGAGGCAAAGGACGGAGTGGCGTCAATGTCGTGATCAGCCACCACCCTCAATGAAGAACTCCTCAACGGGGGGGGGGGGGTGTCCTAAGCACACCTACCTCGACAAAGATGGTAGGCGAAAACTGACGCATCCTCTCATCGAGTGCCGGGAATTTCTTCGGCTCAGCCAAGCGCTTCAGGAGAAGATGCGATCAGGATAGCCCATTCCAGGCGATATAGCTTACAACGCGCCACCACCGCCACCAAACCCACCGCCAAATGCAACACAACACGGCCATCAGGTCGCCACGATCCAACACCTTATCGAACCATGGCAACATGTTGTCGATGAGGAAGCGTTCCCACCACCACGTGGCTATGTGCCTATGATCCAGAGAGGGCACCCAACGAATCGCATTTAGAGAAAAAGAGGAAGGGAGGTGTTTCAGGCCGAACACACTTCACCAGCTTCCCCTGAGTACCTGAACTAGTCAGAGCAACCAATTGGGTTTGATCGATGAGACCACCCACCGAAGATCCCACGACCAGGCCATCACACTTTGGTCCTCAAAGCTCAGATTGGAGGCTTTGATGGCATGTAGATAACACCCCATTGGGAACCCCAAGAGGAAGGTATGATGAGCACAGCAGCAAGTTGATACATCTCAAACGTATCTAAATTTTTTGATGCTCCATGCTTGTTATTACACCATTTTCTTAGTGTTTTGTGACACTTTTTTATGCATTTTCTGGAACTAACCTATTAACAAGATGCCACAGTGCAGTTCCCTGTTTTCTGATGTTTTTGTGTTTCAGAAAAGTTACACAGGAAATATTCTCGGAATTGGACAAAACAAAAGCCAAACCTCCTAATATTTATCAAAGCTTCCAGAAGTCTGAAGAGGAGACGGAGGGGGGCCACGGGCCGGCCACACCATAGGGCGGCGCGGCCAACCCCTGGCCCGTGCCCCCTATGGGTGAGGCCGCCCTGGTCCACCTCTGACGCTGCCCCTTTGCCTATAAAGACCCCCCACCCCAACGGGAAAAACCTAAACACCCGATCAATTTTCTAGAAACACATCGCGATCCGCCGCCGTCATCGACCCGAGATCGGGAGGGTACAGAACCTCTTCCCGGCACCCTGTCGGAGAGGGAAATCGCCACCGGAGGTCTTCTTCATCGCCATGCTTGCCTCTAGTGTGACGAGTGAGTAGTCTACCTTGGACTACGGGTCCATAGCAGTAGCTAGATGGTTGTCTTCTCCACCTTGTGCTTCATGTTTAGATCTCGTGAGCTGCCTTACATGATCGAGATCATCTTTATGTAATTCTACATGTTGTGTTTGTTGGGATACGATGAATATTGGTGTTATGTTAAGTTGATGTTCTGAATTTTATCTTATGTTATCTCTATGTTGTTTATGATCTTGCATGCTCTCCGTTGTTAGTAGCTATCTTGGCCAAGTAGATACTAGTGACTCCAAGAGGGGGTATTTATGCTCAATAGTTGGGTTCATGCCTCTATTTAATCTGGGGAGTGACAGAAACCTCTAAAGTTGTAGATGTGTTGTTGCCACTAGGGAGAAAACAACATTCCTGCATGCTCTCTGTTTACTTTTACTCGTACTGTTTACTTTCTTGCATACTACTATTGCTTTCCACTCAATACGCTCAATCCTTTGTTTACAGCAAACCGGTGAGATTGACAACCTCATCGTAAGTTGGGAGCAAAGTTCTTGGTTGTGTTGTGTGCAGGTTCCACGTTGCTACTGGTGCAAAGCAAAGCCCTGGACGAGGCACCTTATAAATTGTCTGGTGCTTTCGCGAAGCTAGCAGGCATCACCTTCTGAAGTTTTCCTTTTTCCTACTGGTTCGATAAACCTCGGTTTCTTACTGAGGGAAAACTTGCTACTATGCTCATCATACCTTCCTCTTGGGGTTCCCAACTGGGTGGTTATCTGCCTGCATCAAGCAACTTTTTCTGGCGCCGTTGCCGGGGACTGAAGAAGAAGAAGCTCCCACATCAACTACACGCTCCCACGTCAACTACGCGCCAGCAACTTTTTCTGGCGCCGTTGCCGGGGAAAAAGAAGATTTCTGCCAGGGGGGTTTCGCACGCACATCCTTTACTTTGTTTATTTTTTTGCTTTACTTTATTTTTGCTTGCATCGTTTTACCAAAAACACACAAAAAATTAGTTTCCTTTATAGTTGCTTTTATTTACTTGCTTTTAGTTTTGTTAGAATGAGTAATCCTGAAGTTGAAGTTCGTACTTTTAAGCAACAAGGGGGAGAGAGCTTAAAAGATGCTTGGTACCATATTAGCAATTCTCATCATAGGTGTACAAAGAAGCATTCTACCATGATCCTCCTTAGAAATTTTTATGTTGGTATATCTTGTTGGAATAGGTACATTCTTGATACTCTTGCAGGAGGTAATTATCTGGGTACTCCCGCTCTTGAAGCTTGCACTTTAATAGAAAGTTTAGTGGGAGTACCACCTATTCATGTTGTTAAAACTGAGATCACTTTGGAGGAAGTTATAGAAAAATTAGGCTCTTTAGGTTTGCCAAATATCCTTGATAACGCTAGCCGAGTTAATGAATCGATAAAAAGTATCGGTAAGAGAATCACCGCTTTATAGGCTAGCACTACTATTGAGAGTCAAAACCTTAGGATTGGTAAACTAGAGGAATATATGGAAACTTCGAGTTCAATTTTCTCTTCTCTTAAGTTTAAGAAGGATAAAGCTTTTATTGGAAAAGAGCAAAAATTTATGTACGTTCCCAAGGTGTCTGTGCCTAAACCTCAACATGTTTTTAAAGATTGGTAAGCCTTTTAGTTCAACTAAGAGTGACTTGCAGGTAGAATCATCTTCGGGAACTTCTAAAGTGCCTAGTGTGGTAAGTGATGCTCTTGAGGAAATAGTTGATCTTAATGCTTCATCACTTGATATTACTTGATTCGCACTTTCTGCGCCTAGCTCAAAGGCGTTAAAGAAAAGCGCCCTTGGGAGATAACCCAGTGTTTTAATTTTAGTTCCTTTTCTTTTATTTGAGTCTTGGAAGTTATTACTACTGTAATAACTGCTCCTTATCATTTTTATTTCGTTGTTGTGCCAAGAGAAACCTCTAATTTGAGTGAGGTAAGATTTGGGGAAGTTGCTGCCCTGAAACTGATTTCGATACTGCACCGTAAAAATTTGTGAAAATTCTCAGAATATCTTTTTGACCTGCGATTTCTTGTGCATATGCCCCAGGTTATATCCAAACTTTCATTAGTTTTACACTTTTTGATTTGAGCAACAGAAAACCCTCGAAAAAATCGACCTTTGTCAGCTGTTCTGTTTTGACAGATTTCTGCCACTATTTGTGTTTGCCTCTGGATCGCTTTCTTTTTGAGTTCTTTTGATCACGGAACTTTTGGGGAATTTGCTACAGTAGTATATGATCTATATGTGGTGGTTTTGAGTTGAAATCTGAACCAAAAAAGGGTTTATTCATTATTATGCTTACACTAATGTTGCTAATAGAATTGTGTTGAGTTTTGTATGAAGAAAGTTTTCAAGTGTAGGGATTGGAGAATGATGAGATGCATTGAAGAATGGACAAAAGCTCAAGATTGGGGATGCCCATGCACCCCAAGAAATATCCAAGAGGTACAATCTTCAAAGCTTGGGGATGCCCCCGAGGCACCCCTTCTTCATCGGCAAAAATTAGGTCACCTTTAAAAACACTATATTTTTATTGCTTCATGCACTATGCATTTTTCTTGGAGCGTCTTTAGTTTTAAGTTTTTTGTAGTTTTGTTTGCTGCAATAAATGGTTGGACCCCAACAAATTTCTTTTGGAGGAGATTTACTTGGTTTTAATTTGCCAAGAACACTTCGTTTTTCACTCTTATCGTTCAACGAGTGTTCTCTTTTTCTAGAACTGCGTTTAGCTTTCGTTTTTCGCCTTGATTTTTGTTCAGATCTTGTTATATCTTTGCATCAAGGTGTATTTTGACCTCTGGTCCATGTTGGTTTTCATCAAAAGAGTGGTTTCAAAAAGGTTCGAATGGTGTTGGAAAAGAGAAAAAGTTTTATGGAAAAACCTAAACACCCGATCAATTTTCCAGAAACACATCGCGATCTGCCGCCGTCGTCGACCTGAGATCGGGAGGGTCCAGAAGCTCTTCCCGGCACCCTGCTGGAGAGGGGAATCGCCACTGGAGGTCTTCTTCATCGCCATGCTTGCCTCCGGCGTGATGAGTGAGTAGTCTACCTTGGACTATGGGTCCATAGCAGTAGCTAGATGGTTGTCTTCTCCACCATGTGCTTCATGTTTAGATCTCGTGAGATGCCTTACATGATCGAGATCATCTTTATGTAATTCTACATGTTGTGTTTGTTGGGATCCAATGAATATTGGTGTTATGTTAAGTTGATGTTCTGAATTTTATCTTATGTTATCTTTATGTTGTTTATGATCTTGCATGCTCTCCGTTGTTAGTAGCTATCTTGGCCAAGTAGATACTAGTGACTCAAAGAGGGGGTATTTATGATCGATAGTTGGGTTCATGCCTCTATTTAATCTGGGGGAGTGATAGAAACCTCTAAGGTTGTAGATGTGCTGTTGCCACTAGGGAGAAAACAACATTCTTGTGTCCAAGGACATTTGTTTTGTTTACATTACACACTTTGCTTAATCCAGTTATCTGTTGTTCACAACTTAATACTCGAGGGGTGTTCGGACGATATCTCTGCGAGTGGATTATTAGTCATAGATGCAGTTGGATGGCGGTCTATGTATTTTGTTGTAATGCCCAGAGTAAATCTCATAGTGATCCTCGAGACATATGCACGTTATCTTTATTCTATCAATTGCCCAACTGTAATTTGTTTACCCAGCATGTCGTTATTTATCTTATGGAGAGACACCACTAGTGAACTGTGGACCCCGGTCCAATTTCCTTTACATTGCTATTATTGTTTACTTTTGCTCGCACTGTTTACTTTCTTGCATACTACTATTGCTTTCCACTCGATACACTCAATCCTTTGTTTACAGCAAGCCGGTGAGATTGACAACCTCATCGTAAGTTGGGAGCAAAGTTCTTGGTTGTGTTGTGTGCAGGTTCCATGTTGCTGCTGGTGCAAAGCAAAGCCCTGAACAAGGCGTCTTATAAATTGTCCGGAGCTATCGCGAAGCTAGCAGGCATCACCTTCTGAAGTTTGGATTTTTCCTACTGGTTTGATAAACCTCGGTTTCTTACTGAGGGAAAACTTGCTACTGTGCTCATCATACCTTCCTCTTGGTGTTCCCAACTGGGTGGTTATCTGCCTGCATCAAGCAACTTTTTCTGGTGCCGTTGCCGGGGATTGAAGAAGAAGAAGCTCCCACGTCAACTACACGCTCCCACATCAACTATGCGCCACAAGTCTTCCCTCAATTGTGAAACCAAGGTTATCGAACCAGTAGGAGAAAGAACCACACTTCCGAAGGTTGATGCACGCTAGCTTTGCGACACTCCAGCAATGGCGCCAGATAAATGCTGGTGCATGGCTTTTCACTAGCAACAACGTGGAACCTGCACACAACACAACCAAGAACTTTGCCCCAACTTACGACGAGGTTGTCAGTCTCACCTATTTGATGTAAACAAAGGATTGAGCGTATCGAGTGGTAAAAGGTAATAGTATGCAAGAAAGTAAACAGTGCAAGTAAAAGTAAAACGGTATAGCAATGTAAAGGAAATTGGACCGGGGTCCATAGTTCACTAGTGGTGTCTCTCCATAAGATAAATAATGTGGTGACCCAGCATACCACTGCATGTTGTAGTATGCAAGTCATTGACATAACACTCGTGAAGTACCATTTCACAAATATTACATCCCTCAGGGTGGTACAACAGAAACATAGCGGTATTTTATTCAAGCACTTAATATTACAAGCAACAATGTTACAAAGGACTCCAGTTCCTCCTCGGTCCAAAGAGGGACACTAGTAGGTTCTACTTTGCTGCTACAAACCTTAACTAGTACTGAAAGTAGTAGACTAAACATGATACCTTACTCAAGTCACTTTATTCTATAAGGTTTGGTGCGACTCAAGCTACTACTCTAAACTACTAGTTGCCGGCCTCCTCCTCGGTTCCTTCGCTGCTCCCATAGGCGATGGTGTAATCCACGCCTTCGACTCCACTGGAAAGGTCCGGCTCCTCATAGTGGACTTCTTCAATGTCCTCTGATGCTCCTTCAGTGTCCTCGTACTGGCCCTCCGAGTCTAAGCAAGGGTTAAGAGGGAATGGGGGTGAGTAACGAGCGTTACCCAACAAGTTCATTTAATAGTATAGAGGTGTTTGATGCACTAGCTACGACCGTAGACTCGAAAGTCTTAGGTCAATTGCAATTTTCAAAATCATTTCTTCAAAGGTTGATTTTATTCAAAAGAACTATGTCCGTCTGTCGTGGTTTCGTCAACAGATCTGCCATAGAGGTAGGGGTATAGCAGTTTGTGGAAGGGGGTGAACATGGAGGAGCGATCCAGGACGGTGGTAGCACGAGTTTACCTAGCTTCAGATCCCGCAACGGTGGCCAGACCCTACGTGCTGCTATAATTCACTATATGGCAACAAGTGCTCGATTACAATGATGAGGTTGGCTGTTTCGCTATGCGATTGGCCATATGACTCTAATCTTCTAACTTGCCTCAAGGGCTGCTCCACGCCGGGCTTATAAAGGCGCCTGGCATGGGCTACACGTTGGTACCGGAGCGGATACAACCTGGAGTCCTAGACTAAGTCCTATGCGTGTACGACAAGGCAACCCGCCATGGGCCATCTCCGAACCCGCCATGGGCCTGTCATCAGCAATCCGCCATGGGCCTGTCTCCGGATCCGCCATAAGCGCCTGCGTCTAGTACCGCCGTGGCAACTTCAGCAACTGGGCCGCCCGGTATGGCGAATCCGCCATACCACCCCTGATGGGCCACCCTGGCTTGCTGATTTAGGACTACGTCACTGGTATACCTATTTGGTATATCCCCAACAGTAGCCCCCATGGAACTTCAAGATTGCCATCTATATCCGCCATGCATGTTCTTGGTGAGTTACTTCCGCCATAGCTCTTTTGCACCGGGATGGCGGTTATCTTGATGCTCCTTCTTTCATCTATCAATCCGCCGTAAATAACGGATCGAGCGACGTAGTTATCTTAGCGAGATTTTTGGGATCCGTTGGATCATACTGTTGAAATCCGCCGTAAATCTCGGCACACAGTTCCTTCTAGGGCAAGACTTACAGTGCACGCACTGCTTTCACCAAGTTACTTTTTTACCCCTGGACACATGTCGCCAGTTTAGGGTTACTGCGATCAGGACGAACGGTGATGATGGCGGGCACGAATCTCGAGGTCCGGGGTCTATATATACCTCGGCCTCTCACCCCCGGCCGGTCACCCCTCATTCACCTCTGTTGCATTCTCTCTCCTCAGCGCCGCCATGAGAGCTTCGTCATCTCCGACGAGCCACCGCGGAAAACCTCGCCGCCGGTAGCTTTTTCCGCCGGACCAACTCGCTCGAGTTCTTCAAGCAATTCATAGCGAAACCTCCCTTTCGCCCGACGCCATGAACCCCGGATCACCATCCCGCCACCATTCCGATGCTGAGGAGGAAGATTCCCCTTTGCAACAATCAGTCCAGGGAGAATATCCCGGGATGGCGGATTTGGACCCAGAGGACAACATGTCCGAAGCTGAAGAGGAGATGGCGGGTACAAACCCAGATGATCCTGCAGATAAGGAAGCGGATGGCGAGGCTGAGGAGGAAGGTGCTGAGGACAAGGAAGAGCAAATCCCTCAGAACCTTCATGGGTATTGGCAGAAATCCCATGTTAAGGATTCTGACGTCCAAGCCATGGAAGGCGAGGGCACTGTGGCTCCTCAAGCTGAATCCGGATGGCGGACTGATTTCAAGGCCCCAGTGCTTCTTCCTAACCCCTCCGAGATCGTGATGCTCAAATTTCACGTGGAGAGGGGTCTCAGTATGCCTCCATCTCTTTTCTTCACTAATCTTCTGAAGTTTTATGGACTGCAGCTCCACCACATATCACCAAACAGCTTGGTGTCTGTGGCGGGTTACGCAGCTTTGTGCGAGGGATACCTTGGGATCCGCCCCAGGATGGACCTCTTCCAACTTTTCTTCTCTGTGCGGGCCAACTATGAAGATGACGGATCTCTTCGAACCTGCGGGACGGTTTGCTTTCTTCCACGAAGGTTAAAGGAATACCCCTTCATTATGCCACTAGATTCCGCCATAGGATGGAGAGGGTCCTGGTTCTATATGGCGGACAAACCTGCGCCATCTCAAGCCCGCGGCCTTCCCCCCTTTAAGAACGTTCCTGCTGAATCTCGCGACTCCTGGACAGCTATCAACGATGAGTCCGACACTCCCTATGTCAAGCTCTTGGCTCGGCGGATTGCCAGGCTATCTGTGGATGGCTTGAGGGGAATCGACACCATCAACTGCTGGATATCCCGTCGGATCCAGCCGCTGCAACACCGCGATCGCCTGATGCACGAGTATACTGGTGCAAATGATGGCATGCGTTGTTCGGACCAGGAGCTGGACCCTAAAGTTGTCGAGAAGCGCATCCGTTCCCTGATGAAGTCTCCTAGGAAGAAGCCTTTGAAGTTCGGCATGGCTATGTTTGAGAATGGCACCTGCCCTTTGGTAAGTTCCCTTTCCGCCATGGTACCGTATGATACCTTTATATTTCATAAGACATACATTTTTCTTCTTATCAGCTCAAATCGCTTGGTCCTGCTCAGTTTGCCCATCCCCTTCGCCGCTCCAACCTCAAATCCGCCACTAAGGAAGAAGTTGTTCATTCTAGCGGAAACAAAGAGGAGATGGCGGGGAATGTTGATGATACAGCCCATACGACCCAGGAGAAGGTGGTTCCCAAGAAACGGGCTGGTAGTGGAAAAACTCGTGGTGGTGGCGGGAAATCTGCTGATTCCCGTCGTTTCGAAGCTCAACGCAGGGCAGAGTTAGAAACGCCATCCGAGAATACCGCTACCATCAATTTGTCCAAGTCAAGGTAATCTTTGGACACCCTTCTTCATTGTTTTGCTGCTTTCCATCTCTAATCCCCTTTTTCTTAGAAGAAAGAAGCCTACTGTCAAGGAGCCGTCCTCCAAGCGAGCCAAGCCCTCCCCTGCCACTATCCCGCTCACCCCTAATGCACCAACTCCCTCCGTTCGTATCGATATTGATATGGAGGATGCTGGTGGTCAGTTTGACCCAATGCCAGAAATCGACCCAACGACTGAAGCTGCAGCTAATGATGTCGTCCAAAGCGAAAAGGCTTCTGGCTCTCAGGGTCAAGTGGCGGATACTCCGTCTGGGGGCAGCTTATACTGGAGACAAAAGCAACTTGAGATCGTCAATCTTATTTCTAGCCAGGAAGATGCCAGCAACCAGCTGTCCAGCGGCATTGCCGCTTTTGTTGAGAAAACATCGACTATGAAGAAGGTATTTACTCCCAGTAGCCCCCGAGCACCATGGCGGATTTGCAAATTTCGATCCGCTATGGGGCTTCAAGAGTGACTTCTGTAATTTTTAATAGCACAGTCCTCGAGCGCTGGTAGTTTCACAGTGCTCTATAGAGAACTTTTTAATTTTCATACTGAGTTGCCCCCGAGCGTTATGGCGGATAACTACCCGGCATAAAGCTCTTAGGAAGACAAAAAATCAGCATAAGTAGCCCCCGAGTATTATGGCGGATTCTATTCATCATGATGCTCTAAGAGTGACTAAAAAATCATCGTGAGTAGCCCCCGAGCGTTATGGCGGATATGTATCCGGCATGAAGCTCTAAGAGTAACTAACACTTCAATTTTGTTTTGCCAGAATTACAAGAAGGTGGTGGAAGACCTGGTCCAGGTTGTCAGCTCGCAGGAGAAGGAGCTGGCAGCCAAAAGCACTCTTGTGGCGGATTTGCAGCAACACCTTGAGAATAGCGGTAATTTACCTTAACAAGTTTGTGTTCCTTTCAATCAATGCTGAGCTGACAAACTTCTGCCATGCAGACGCTGCCAAGCTCAAGTCCACACTTGAGGGGATGAAGAAGGGCCATGCCATTGCGATGGATGGGATGAATGAACAGCTCCGGAAATTGCTGGCCGAAAACACCACCCTCGAGAGGCAGCTGAAGGACTAGGAGAACCAGGGCAAGAAGAAGGACAAGGAGATAGCGGACCTCCGCAAAGCCACCGCTGATTTTGAGAAGCGGCGTGAAGGCTTTAACGAGCTCCTCCATCACTTCCAGGACAACTTGCTAGGTACCATTTCTTCTTATAATGTAAAGTTTTTCAATTTCTGCTATGCCTTGCATGATGCATCTTCTTTTTCCGCTATGCAGTCGCTTTGGGGCAGGGCGAGATGGACACCGCTGATTGCTTGCGTATGGCTACCGACGTAGCGAGGAAGGAGCTTGATGGCCTTCTCAGTGCTGGTCGCTAAGCGTGTGGGAGCCTGCAGATAGCGGGTTCTTCCAACCTCTCCGCCATCGCGCTCACACAGAAGCTTCTGCTGGTGCCAGGGCTGGTGGCGGACTGGAAACTGTCCTCTACTCGGGGTGGTGCCAGGACAGCGTTGACCTTGGCGAAGGCCCACTATCCCGAGATGGACCTGGACCAGCTCACCTCCGGCATCCCGGAGAGCGGCGAGGACGGCGCGCCGGTGGATGAGGCCACCATCCGGCAGAGCGTGCTTGGATACGATCAACTGTGTGCCCTTGGCACTCAGTTGAACGTATACTATGAAGCATACGAGCTGCCAGGGTCGCCAAGCCAAGCTTCGGCATCCGCCTCCGCGGCAACTGCAGGTGGTGATGGCGGTGACGAGGTGTCCTCCAAGGTTCCGCCATCTTCTTGAGATGTGCCCTGCGATATGGCAGGAAAAATACTTTGCATTAATTCGGCCCCTGAGTGGGTCTGTAATCAAACTTAAACTGCGTGTGAATGCTTGTGCACTGCAACTGATCTGCTTGTGGTGGATCAGTGGAATGCTTTTGAACTCTTGCAGTTTGTTTTTTATGAAGTGGTTTAATTGCGCGAAGAAACTGCCAGGCCTAATTTTCACGCGTAGGATTATGCGATCCGCCATCCGGCTCTCTGTGCTTGACTTTTCGTGAGATGGCGAAATCTTCGCACGAACAATCCGCTAGGGCGACGATACTTAATAACAACCGTCCAGAACCCGTAGTAGATGGCGGCTTAGATCGTCAAAAAGTCACTACTCTGGAATCCACACAGAGAACATCGGATGAAGATCAAAACATAAAAAAGCTACGCGGACCGCTTATGGCGGATTTAAAAGAGACGCAAGTGCAAAGCACAATTGCGCAAAAGGTTCTATACGATCTAAATGAACAATAAAGGAGGTAAAAGACTCAGAAAAAATCAAGAGTGAACCAAATGCTTTATTTCATTGATCATATAGAGATGCCTATTACATAGCTAGAGAGGTGCTAAGTGTAGAAAGGACGTAGCTGTGCGATGTTCCATGGACGATCTGTCTCGTCATAGATATCGTCAGGGTCTCTTTGTTTGCGCTTCTTACTTGGTCGCTTATCTAGCTCGCGAATATCAACGAGGTAGTAGGAACCATTCAGTAGAGCTTTGCTGATGACGAAGGGTCCTTCCCAAGGCGGGGATAGCTTGTGGGACTTCTGCTGTTTGAGGCGTAGCACCAGGTCACCTTCTTTGAACGAGCGTTGGCGAACTCGCCTGCTGTGATAGCGGCGGAGATTCTGCTGGTAGATGGCGGATCTCTGGGCTGCTAGGTCCCGTTCTTCTTCTAGCAGGTCCACAGATAGTTGTCTGGACGCTTCTGCATCTTCTTCCTTGTAGGCGTCGACTCTTGGAGAATCATACTGAACATCACTTGGCAAGATTGCCTCTGCTCCATAGACTAAGAAGAAAGGGGTAAGGCCAGTTGATCTATTTGGCGTGGTCCGTAGACTCCACAACACAGATGGCAACTCTTCTGCCCAGGCTCCAGCTGCTCTGTGTAGCGGTGCTTCTAGGCGTGGCTTGATCCCTGACATGATTAGTCCGTTGGTCCGCTCAACTTGGCCATTAGACTGTGGATGTGCCACAGATGCTAGGTCAAGGCGGATTCCGTTGTGATGGCAGTATTCTTCAACTTCTCCCTGAGACAGATTAGTGCCATTATCGGTGATGATGCTATGTGGGATGCCGAATCTAACCACAATGTCCTTGACAAATTTGAGGGCAGTTTTGCCATCAAGTTTTCTGATGGGCTTAGCTTCCACCCACTTTGTGAATTTGTCTACCTCTACCAGAAGGTGCGTAAATCCCGAAGGTGCTGTTTTCAGCGGACCCACCATGTCTAGCCCCCAGACTGCAAAAGGCCAAGTTATAGGGATCGTATGTAGTGATGTGGCGGGCATATGAGTTTGCTTGGAGTACATCTGGCAACCATGGCAGACCTCCACAATGCGGTCTGCATCTGCCTTGGCTGTTGGCCAGTAGAATCCATGGCGGAATGCTTTAGCTACTAGGGATCTGGCGGCGGCGTGATGCCCACATTCGCCTTCGTGGATCTCTCTTAGTATTTCGATTCCATCCACTTGGGATATGCACTTCATGAAAACTCCCGAGGTGCTTCGTTTGTAGAGTTGGCCATCTATGATGGTGTACGCCTTGGCTCTACGCTCGACTTGTCTTTTTTCAACTTCGTCTTCGGGAAGCTTCTTGTTCGTCAGAAATTCCAGGAAGGGCTCTGCCCATGGCGGATTGCTTGGCAAAACCGCCATAACAGGGGAGCTCGCTAGCTCTGGATTTTCTGGATCAACCATCTTGACTGATGGTACTCGCAGATGCTCAAGGAATACGCCTGGCGGGACCGCCTTACGGCTAGATCCCAATTTGGACAAGGTATCGGCCGCCATGTTATCTTCTCGCCGTACGTGTTTTATGTCGTAGCCGAGGAAACTTTTGGCCATCTCGTCTACTTCGTCTCTGTATGCCGCCATGACTTCGTTCCGAGCTTTGTATGTGCCAGCCACCTGCTGAGCCACAAGGTCAGAGTCTCCACAGCACATGATGTGTTGTACGCCGATCTCCTTTGCCACACGTAGCCCGTGTAGTAGCGCTTCATACTCCGCAATGTTGTTGGTGGTGGGGAAGTGGATCTAGAGAACGTAGCTTAGCTCATCTCCCTTGGGAGATTTGAGTGTCACTCCAGCCCCCGAGCCGTGTAGCAACTTTGAGCCATCAAAGTGCATCACCCAATGCTCTGGTTCTGGGACGGGCGTAGTTTCCTGCGCTTCCTTCCAATCCGCCATAAACTCCGCCAAAGCCCGAGACTTGATGGCGGTGCGAGGCTTGTAGTCGATGTCGAAAGAGGCCAATTCAATGCCCCACTTCGCAACTCGTCCTGTTGCGTCACTGTTGTTGATGATGTCCTTCAGTGGGGCTTTGCTCACCACTGTGATCTTATGGTCATAGAAGTAATGCCTCAACTTACGAGAAGCCAGGAAAACTCCGTATGCCAATTTTTGGTAGTGAGGGTAGCGTTGCTTGGATTCCGTCAGGACCTCGCTGACATAGTAGACTGGTCGCTGTACGCCATACTCCTGCGCTTCTTCCTTACGCTCTACCACCATGACGATGCTGACCACCCTGTTAGTTGCCGCCATGTATAGTAACATGGGTTCCTGGTCTTCGGGAGCCGCTAGGACTGGTGCAGTGGATAACACTCTCTTCAGATCCTTAAGTGCAGCGTCTACCTCGTCGGTCCAGACGAATTCGTCTGATTTCTTCATCAGCTTGTAGAGTGGCAAAGCCTTCTCGCCAAGACGACTGATGAATCTGCTCACTGCTGCCACGCAGCCTGTGAGTCATTGTACGTCTTTTAGGTCTATGGGCCGGGAGATGTCGAGGATTGCCTTGATCTTCTCTGGGTTAACCTCAATTCCGCGGTGGGAGACGATGAATCCAAGGAGTTGTCCAGCTGGGACCCCGAAGACGCACTTCATTGGGTTAAGCATCATGTTGTACTTCCTGAGATTGTCAAATGTCTCTTGCAAATCCGCTATAAGGCCATCTTGCTTTTTAGACATAACGGCGATGTCGTCCACATATGCGTGGATGTTTCGTCCGATTTGATCCGCCAGGCACTTTTGCATAGTGCGCTGATACGTTGCTCCTGCGTTTTTCAGACCGAACGGCATTGTGACATAGCAATATGTGCCATAAGGTGTTACGAACGACGTAGCGAGCTGATCGGACTTTTTCATCTTGATCTGGTGGTATCCTGAGTAGGCATCTAAGAAACACAGCAGCTCCGATCCCGCCGTCGAGTCAATGACTTGGTCAATGCGAGGCAAGGGAAAAGGGTCTTTTGGACATGCTTTGTTCAGGCCGGTGTAATCTACACACATGCGCAGAACTTTTGTGTTTTTCTTAGGAACTAGCACCGGATTTGCCACCCACTTTGTATGTATCACTTCCTTGATGAAGCCTGCTTTCAACAGCTTGGAGATCTCCTTTGCTATGGCGCGGCGCTTTTCATCTCCGAAGCGTCTCATTGCTTGTCTTACTGGCTTTGAGCCAGGAATTATCTGCAGAGCATGCTCGGCGAGTTCCCTGGGTACACCCGTCATGTCAGATGGCTGCCATGCGAAGATGTCCCGGTTCTCACGGAGGAACTCGACGAGCGCGCTTTCCTATTTGGGGGGCAAGTTTGTCCCAATGGCGGTGGTCTTGGCGGCATCGTCAGCGACAAGTTCCACCTGTTTTGTATCGACTGTAGGCTTGAAGGTGGGCGGGGAGGCGGAAACCTCCTGCTTGGATGCCGGCATCTCCGCGGGGTCCATAGCGGCATGGATTTCTTTGAACTCCTCGCCAAAGAACACTGCTTCCGCGAAGGCTGCTTCTCCTTCCTCGCACTCCTTTGCCTTTCTGAAGCTGCCATAAACGGTAATTATGCCATCCGGTCCTGGCATTTTCAAATGATTGTAGATGTAGCATGGCCTTGCATGGAAGCTGTGGAAGGCAGGGCGACCGAAGATCACGTGGTATGTGCTCTTGAACGGGACAACCTCAAAGATTATGGGCTCTTCTCTGTAGTTTTCCTCACTACCGAAGGCAACCTTGAGTGTGATGGACCCGAGGGACTTGGCTTGGCGACCAGGAACCACCCCATAAAAGGTGACCGCGCTATGGCGGAGTTGGGTCTTGGTAAGGCCGAGCTTTGTCAAAGTTTCTACGTACATGATGTTCAGGCTGCTGCCGCCATCCATTAAGCATTTGGAAAACTCATAGCCATGGATTACAGGGCATACCACCATGGCGTAATATCCATCAGGGATGTGCTCTGGATGATCATCACGGCTCCAGTGCACCGGTATTTCGGACCATCGGACGTACTGGCGGATTTTAGGCACGGTGGTATTGAGGGAGCGCATAGCGGCTCTCTGTGCCTTTGCCGTGGGGGGTCCAAGGAATGTGTGAAAGGCACCTTTTTTGTCCTTGATTGGGTTTCCTTTGCCAGCACCACCCTCTGCCTTTTCGGCGGGTTTGGGCGCAGGGTCTTCATCCATATCACTGCCATCCCTAGACTCCTTGTCTTTGTCCGCTTTTCCTTTGCCACGAGGCCGTTGTCGCCGGCTGCGTTTGAAGCCAGCTTCTTGATCCGCCTTGAGGTCGTTGACAAACTTGCAGTTCCGGTTGGTGTGGTTGCACTTTCCTGAAGCGTCACGATGGGCAAAACATGGCATATCGCGGTATTCGTCGTAAGACACGGGAGCGGATGGCGCCGAAGCAGGAGTTGCAGAACTCCGCGGCTGGCCGCCGCTACCTCCACGTCCTCTGCCGCGCTGGCTGCTTTGGCCTTTGTCAGCAAAGGTTGTGGCCACCATGTCCGGAGCCTGCGGCTCTTCTGGTGGATTCTTCAGTTTGTTGCTGCTATTCCGCTTTCCAGTGTTCTGGATGGCGGAAGCCTTCAGAGATTCGCGGGCGTCGTCGTCGGCGGCCGCGTAGTTGCTTGCGATGGTGATCATGGAATTTAGGGTCAACTTCCCTTCGTTCCTTTCCCGCAATAGGCGATGGCGGAGCAGTTGGCCTCTCTCCAAACTGTCAATAAACGCGAGGATGGCGGATTCGTCAGTAACCCCTTCACAGGAGTTCTTCATATCCAGCCATCGCGCAAGGAAAGTTCGGGAGGTCTCGTCATCAGCGCGTCGGCACCGTTGGAGGTCACCAATGTTATGGGGTCTCTTGTACGTCCCCTCAAAATTTTCGGTGAACGCAGTTTGCATATCGAACCAGGTTTGGATGGAGTTTTCTGCCAAGTCGTTGATCCACTGTCTCGCCGTGCCAGATAGCATTAGGGGCAAATAGCGGACAGCAACATTGGGTGATCCCCCGGCGAACTGTACTGCGTTGAAGTACTCTTGTAGCCAAGTTAAAGGCCGATCGACTCCATTGTACTGGCGGATATTTTTCTCGATCTTGAACCCATGCGGGATGGGCTCATCACGAATCCGTTGTCCAAAGCACTTTGGGCCGAGGAAGAAGGCTGTTTGAGACTTGGCAATCTCGTTTAGATGGGTATGAGCGTCGTAGGGCTTCTGGTCCGGCGGATCCTTGCGAGAGTTGCGTGACCTTGCTGGTCCGCCACCACCACCGCCGCCGCCATGGGGGCTCCCTGGTGGGGATGGCGAAGGGTCGCGTCGTCGTTTACTCTCGCCGTCCTGCGACTGATCTTTGCAGCTACGACGGCTTCCTTCCGTTCTTCGTGGAGATGGATCGTCGTTATGGCGGCGGGAGCCTTGCCCTTTGTCATCGTGGCGGCGAGTGGAGCGATGCTTGTCTTTGTCGCCGTCACGGTGCGCGCCGTCGTCATGGCGGGATCGGTCCCCTCTCTTGGATCCGCCGTCTCTGCTGGTTTCCCGTCGTGGCGGATCGTCTTTGCGTCCAGCGTCACGGCTTCGTCCTCGCTTGCCATCATTGTCGCGTATGACGATCCCTCCCTTTGGGACTTCGAACGTCTTATACTTTGGTGGCGGCATGTTGGTCTTATGGCGAGCGGCAGCATTGTCTTGTTGGTATCCGTAAGCAGGGTAATTCTTGCGGGGTGGCGATGGATTTCTCTGTGGGCTTTTGCCATTTGGTTTGTCATCGGAGGATATTGGGATGGCGTTCGCCCGGTTCCGAGCTTCTCTTCTTCGGATTTCCGAGGATCCGGTATGAGACTCGTTGTCGGGGCGCATACCATGGTTGACAGCCCCCGGAGCCTTAGAAGCAGTGCTGGACCTGCATAGCGCAGGATCAGATTCGAGCCGTCGTGACGACGTAGCCTTCTCCTGCTGCACTAATGCTTTTGTCATCAGCTTCACCGCCGTCTCTAGGGCTGCTGGGCTCTTATTATGCTCCAATAGCTCCTTTGCAGCCACGATATTTTCAATGGGCGTAGCCCTGACTTCATCGCGGTTTTTATCCACGTATGGCAGATTCTTGATGTACATCTTGGCCAGAGTTTCCGCCGTTGGTACGGTGAACTCAAGGTTTTGTACCAGCTGCGGGTCGCCTCCCTCGTTGATCTGGTTCTGGATGAGAGTAACGTACTTCTCCTCCATGTTCCTTGCGCGTTTCAGCGTGTCTTGAGCTTTAGCGATGTCGCCATCAAGCCGCTGGCCCATCTTCTCGACTCGCTTTGCTTCCTTGAGGAGTGCTCGCCTCTTCTTCTCGAGATCGTTCACATCTCTGACATAGTCAGGGGTGATTGGATCTGCCAGAGTTCCGTAGACGACCTTGTCCAGCGGGGTCGTGAAGTCTTCTGGGTGCTGGTCCTCGGGGATGGCGGGTTGGAGAGGCCTGGGTCCGCCGTGAATCTCAGGAAGTTGCTCTGTGGCGGGATCGGCGGCTGGTGGCGGGTTACCCAGCTCTTTGCCGGCATCTCCGTCATGGACTGCCTAAGATGGCGGATCACCGGTTGTCTGCCCAGACTCATCTCCTTTGTTGGTTACAAACACCTGCTTGGCCGCTGCTTGCTGTTCTTCAACTGCCTGCTGCGCCAATTCCGCCTCGAGTTTCCTCATGGCGGCATCGTAGTGGTCAGAATCATAGCCTTTGCTGTCCCAGTCATCTGATTCACCACTTTCGTTAAGTGCCTCTAGGATGGATTCACCTGGGCTATCTTCTCCATTGGAGGTAGATCCCGAAGTGATACCTGCGAACGCAACAAGGTAGTACCGCGGTGTTTCTAACGCCAGATTACTCATGGCGGATTCACTGCGGTCTTCCACCACTTCCTCTACCTCTAGGGCGGGCTGGGTGGGATTACTTTTCAGATCCGATCTGGGAAACTTGGAATGTTCCAGATCAGATGAGTCCTCCTTCGTATCCAGCTCGAAAGCAGTCCGTTTGGGGATTTCAGCCATACCGATCCGCCGGAAATTGGTTTCCGTGGCGGGGGTAGGATTTGTCTCTCCAATGAAGATATGGATATCTCCAATCGGAACGACAGTGAATCGACCAGGGTCTTCTCTAGCCGGCACCCAGAGGTTATCCGCTGGGACGATGGGGAAGCCGGAATCATAGAGGACGCGCCCGATGGCGATGGTGTCGCCGATGCCTGCAAAGGCGGATCCCACCTGGATCCGCGCTCCAGACGCGCTAAGCCCCACGGTGGGCGCCAACTGTCATGGTTTCGTCAACAGATCTGCCATAGAGGTAGGGGTATGGCGGTTTGTGGAAGGGGGTGAACACGGAGGAGCGATCCAGGACGGTGGTAGCACGAGTTTACCCAGCTTCAGATCCCGCAACGGTGGCGAGACCCTACGTGCTGCTATAATTCACTATATGGCAACAAGTGCTCGATTACAATGATGAGGTTGGCTGTTTCGCTATGCGATTGGCCGTATGACTCTAATCTTCTAACTTGCCTCAAGGGCTGCTCCACGCCGGGCTTATAAAGGCGCCTGGCGTGGGCTACACGTTGGTACCAGAGCGGATACAACCTGGAGTCCTAGACTAAGTCCTATGCGTGTATGACAAGGCAACCCGCCATGGGCCATCTCTGAACCCGCCATGGGCCTGTCATCAGCAATCCGCCATGGGCCTGTCTCCGGATCCGCCATAAGCGCCTGCGTCCAGTACCGCCGTGGCAACTTCAGCAACTGGGCCGCCCGGTATGGCGAATCCGCCATACCACCCCTGATGGGCCACCCTGGCTTCCTGATTTAGGACTACGTCGCTGGTATACCTATTTGGTATATCCCCAACACCGTCAGTCTTCACAGGTTGATTAGAGCTTCGATGGGTTCCTTTCCTGCCGTGTTCGTAGCTCCTTCTCGGAACAGGGAGTATCTTGATACTTTCTTACACTCTGCAGAGGTGGTCACTTGTACTCATAAGAGATCAAAGCTTTACTGCACAACCGGGCGTACTTTCCCGTCCATACTTCTTTTGTATGGGGCCCAGTCGATGATCCAAGCCAATCACTGTCCTCCTCCATGACCTCGCGTACCCACCCATTATGTAGTTACCAGTAAGAGTCTCTACCCAAGTTTATGGGACTTTACTCCTTACCAGCCCTAGCTTTAGGAGTTATTCTCCCATTTTTGGGTTTTTACCTCTAGCAGCTCAATTACAATCCATCGTAGACCAATCAGCAAGTCTGTCCCCCCTATATTATAGGTAGACCAGCAGGAAACACTTCCCCCCTTTTCTATAGTAGCTCGGCAAGACAACCCTCCACTACTGATCCATTGATATGCGAGAGGAAGTCGTTACAGCTGACTTCTCCGTCCCATTCCAGATCTTATGGTTGACCGTTATTTACGGCGCTAGAATCACGGGCGACATTTGTTATTAATTCCTAGGTGAACTTTCCAGTTGCAGTGGGACCTCCACCATACTCATGCCATGGCCCCACTGCCTACCATCCTAGGGCAACAACCATTGCGGTCGAAACCACTACTTCATATTATTTATGAAGATAGAACCTTTTGCTTTGTAATGCAGTAATAATAATACCACAGGTATATTTGCAATTAATTTGCTAAAATTAAACAGGAGGTATGAGCAAGAGTGAACTTGCCTGCAAACTGCAAGGTAGTGCAGTTGGATTTGTTGAAGTGACCCGGGACCTCGGGGTCTGGAAAACAGCATCATTGTCCGATAAGGGCAATGGTTAAAGATTCAAAAATGCATTCTTTATGGTGTGTGTTCAATTTTTTATCCCCCTGAAGTGATTTTTTTCTGGCTTTTTATGTATTCCTTTTATGATTTTAAAGAATATATGTTAATAGTATCTTCATTCAAGAATAATTACCAAATATTCTTGAATGGAGTTTATTTTATAGAGTTAAGAAATTTAACCAGATTTTTTTTAGATATCTCACAAGTTTAAATATCTTTAGAAAAGTCCTTTAATTTCTTTTTCTTTTGCATAAATAACTCATATGACTATTTTAAATTCAAAGAAATCTCAAAATGCCTAGAAAGACTAAAAATAGCTACTTTTTATGTTTATTTTTTTTAGGTATTTTTCTAGAGTTGTTCTAATCCAATTAGGGTTTTTCTAGGGTTTTTTAAGCTATTTGAAATAAAAGAAACTCGGCTGATAGCCTGGGCCCACTGGTCAGGTCAACCCGAGTGGTTTAGACCGGACCAGCGCGGCCCAGCTAGCCGCACCCCCTCCTCTCTCTCTCACTTGACTCGACCCTAACCCTAATCCCTCTCGTCCTCTCTGGCGACTATGAGTCACCGGCGACTTCGCCGCTCGATTCCAGCGAGCTCCGGCAAGCTCCGCCATCGCCGCGTGGGGCATTAGCTCCGCCTCCTCGCGCTCCCCCTTCTGACTGTGGGGATATGTTGGTCTCGCCTCCGTTCGTCGCCATCGCCTCCGCTCGCTGCCTCAGTTGAGCTCGCCCCCGTGCTGCTCGATCCGCCCTTGCTCGACCTTGCTGGGGCTTCTGCTCTTCTTCTCGATGTCTGCTGCTGGATCTCCATCATTGTTGCTGGTTAGAAGGCATGCCTACAACCCCAGCGTCTCTCCGGTGTGGTGCTGTGGTGGTCACTTGGCTGTGGGCAAGGTGCTGCCCCTCGCCATCGTAGCCACTGGATGGTGGTGCTCTGCCGCCACAACCGTGGATACGCCGACGGTGTCGCCGCCCTGGTCTTCTTCTAGCTCCTACTGTGAGCTCAGCTATGAGTTCTTCCTTTCTCCTTTGTCTATGTGCTCATTGTGTTGGTGGCCTGGCTAGTGAGCCAGGCATGCTTGCCTACTGCATCTGTGCTTGTGCTTGTGCATTTGATGTAGTCCTAGAATTTCTATGCTGGCCACTACATGATGCTGCTGTTAGCTTCAGTGAATGATTCAGTTAAGAATTTCTTAACTGAATTTGGTGGGATTCAGTTAGCTGGCTCCCTCTATAATGGCTGGCTTGATTATATGATGTATGCCTGCTGCTACTGTTAGTTTCAGTTATGCATTCAGTTAAGAATCTCTTAACTGAATCTTGGAAATTCAGTTAGCTTGCATTCTTTGTGGGGCTAGCTTGATGATCTGCTTATATGCTTGCAATGTAGTAACTATATGATGCTATCTGAATTAAAAGGTTGCAATGTTTATCTTTTGTCAGTTAAATCATGTTGTGGATGATTTACTGGAGAGCTTGTGGTGGTTTGCAGCCAGTGCTTGTTCGCTGCTGCAAAACCTTGCTTGTGCTAATGATTTAAAGTAATGATGGCTGATGCGTCTCAAACGTATCTATAATTTTTGATGCTCCATGCTTATTTATACACCATTTGCTTTGTGTTTTGTTACACTTCGTGGCGTTTTTATGCATTTTCCGGAACTAACCTATTAACAAGATGCCACAGTGCCAGTTCCCTGTTTTCTGCTATTTTTGTGTTTCAGAAAAGTTACACAGGAAATATTTTTACCGAAGCTTCACGAAGACCGAAGATGAGACGGAGGGGGGCCAGGGGCCAGGCTCACCATAGGGTGGCGCGGCCCAGCCCCTGGCCGCGCCACCACATGGTGAGGCCAGGTGGCCCACCTTCTGACGCGCCCTTTCGCCTATAAAATCCCCTCGACGGGAAAAACCTAAAGGACGGATCGCTTTTCCTCGAAACATACTGCAAGCCGCCGCCGTCGTCGAAGCGAGATCGGGACGATCCAGGAGCTCTTCCCGGCACCCTGCCGGAGAGGGGAATCCCTGTCGGAGGCCTTCTCCACCACCATGGTCGCCTCTAGAGTGATGTGTGAGTAGTCTACCTTGGACTATGGGTCCATAGCAGTAGCTAGATGGTTGTCTCCTCCACCATGTGCTTCATGTTTAGATCTTGTGAGCTGCCCTACATGATCAAGATCATATTTGTGTAATTCTACATGTTGTGTTTGTTGGGATCCGATGAGTATTGGTACTATGTTAAGTTGATGTGCTGAATTATATATCTTTATGTTATCTCTATGTTGTTTATGATCTTGCATGCTCTCCGTTGCTAGTAGATATCTTGGCTGAGTAGATGCTAGTGACTCCAAGAGGGAGTATTTATGCTCGATAGTTGGGTTCATGCCTCTAGTAATCTGGGGGAGCGACAGAAACCTCTAAGGTTGTAGATGTGCTGTTGCCACTAGGGAGAAAACAACATTCTTGTGTCCAAGGACATTTGATTCGTTTACTTTACGCACTTTGCTTAATGCAGTTACCAGTTGTGCGCAACTTAATACCCAATGTTTGCTCGGACGACATTCAGAGGGTGGATTATTAGTCATAGATGCAGTTGGATTATGGTATAAGTATTTTGTCGTATTACCTAGAGTGAATCTCATAGTGATCCTCATGACATATGTACGTTATCTTTATTCTATCAATTGCCCAACTGTAATTTGTTTACCCAACATGTTGTTATTTATCTTATGGAGAGACATTACTAGTGAAATGTGGACCCCGGTCCAATTTCCTTTACATTGCTATACCGTTTTACTTTTACTCGTACTGTTTACTTTCTTGCATACTATTACCATTTTACCACTCGATACGCTCAATCCTTTATTTCCAGCAAACCGGTGAGATTGACAATCTCATCGTAAGTTGGGAGCAAAGTTCTTGGTTGTGTTGTGTGCAGGTTCCACATTGCTGCTAAGTGAAGATGCACCAGCAATATTTCTGGTGCCATTGTCCGGAGTGTCACGAAGCTAGCAAGCATCACCTTCTGAAGTTTGGCTTTCTCCTACTAGTTCGATAAACCTTGGTTTCACAACTAAGGGAAGACTTTCTGCTGTGCTCATCATACCTTCCTCTTGGGGTTCCCAATGGGCTGTTACTTACAAGCCATCAAGCAATTTTTCTGGCGCCGTTGCCGGGGAGAAAGAAGACTTCTGCAAGTGGAGTCTGTCACGCTCAACCTTTTACTTTGTTATTGTTTTGCTTTATTTTATTTTTGCTTGCATCTTTTTATCGAAAACACAAAAAATTAGTTCCTTCTATAGTTGTTATTTTTGTTGTTTTGTTATTTTCTTGCTTTATCATGCTTTCTATCAATGGTTGGTTTCTTTGAAACTAAATCTTTTTGGCAAGGTGGGTTCACAGAAGAACAGCAGAAATATTATGAGGAACACCGCTTGTCACAAAAAGGGAAACACTTATGGGAACAAATTAATAGATTGTATATCATTGCTAGAAACACGTGCTCTACTTATAATGTTACTTATTGTTTTGATAGGTCTTGTTGCTGTAGGAGGTATAAGCACCTCCCTTTTCAATGTGAGTATAACAATGATGTTACCATATCTTCTTATATTAATGGAAATTATGACTTTTATGATGTGGAACAAATTGAAGAATTTATTGCTTGGAAGGGTGCATTCGAACTTGCTTATTTGCTTGAAAATACTGATGATGCACCTTATAAATATGAGGTTTATGATATACTTAAATTTTGCTTTGATAATTACAAGGAAGAAAATGACTATATTCTTAAATATCTTAATAGATGCTCTCCAACGGAAAAGACTAATGCCTTGAAGGAGCCTATAGAAGAAGAAATTGCTGAAACTGGAAGCTCATTGGATGAAAAAGAGGAGGTGAGTGATGATCAAGAGGAGGAAGAATGGATTTACCCATGTCTACCTCCCAATAAGAGTAACTCTTTAACTAATACCTTAATTGATCGCCCTCCATGCTTAACAAAGGAGGGTGAGTGTGATATTTATATTGTTGAGTTTGTTCATGATGCTACTGAAAATTATTATGAGAGAGGAAAATATGGTTGTTGGAGTTCTCATGTTACTAAAACACCTCTCTTTATATTGAAAGTTCCGAAGTTGCCCTTGTTTTATCTACCTGTACTTGTGACTATGTGCTTCTTTGATTTATTTTCTTACAAGATTCCTATGCATAGGAAGTGGGTTAGACTTAAATGTGTTTTATATTTGCTCCTTGATGCTCTTTTTGGCTTCCATTCATATTTCTTATGTGAGCATCTTCTCAAATTACTGAGCCTAGCTCAAAGGCGTTAAAGAAAGCACTCTTGGGAGATAACCCAGTGTTTTCTTTTCAGTACTTTTTCTTTTATTTGAGTCTTGGAAGTTATTACTACTGTAATGACCTCTCCTTATCATTTTTATTTCGTTTTTGTGCCAAGAAGAACCTCTAATTTGAGAAAGGTAAGATTTGGGGAAGTTGCTGTCCTGAAACAGATTTCTGCGCTGCACCGTAAAAATTCGTGAAAATTCTCAGAATATCTTTTTGATATGAAATTTCTTGAGCATATGCCCCAAGTTATATCCAAACTTTCATTAGTTTTGCACCTTTCGATTTAATCAATAGAAGGTCCTCGAAAAAATCGACCTTTGTCAGCTGTTCTGTTTTGACAGATTTCTACCACTATTTGTGTTTGCCTCTCAATCGCTTTCTTTTTGAGTTCTTCTGATCACGGAACTTTTGAGGAAGTTGCTACAGTAGTATATTCTTTATATGTGGTGTTTTTGAGTATGAAACTGAACCAAAAAGGGTTGATTCACTATTATGTTTATGCTAACGTTGCTAATAGAATTGTGTGAAGTTTTGTATGAAGGAAGTTTTCAAGTGTAGGGATTGGAGAGTGATGAGATGAGATGAAGTATGGACAAAAGCTCAAGCTTGGGGATGCCCATGTCACCCCAATAAATATCCAAGAGGTAAAAGCGTCAAAGCTTGGGGATGCCCCCGAGGCACCCCTTCTTCATCGGCAAAAATTAGGTCACCTTTCAACACACTATATTTTTATTGCTTCATATTCTATGCATTTTTCTTGGATCGTCTTTACTTTTGCTTTCAGTTTTTTTTGCTGCAATAAATGGTTGGACCCCAACAAATTTCTTTTGGAGGAGATATACTTCATTTTTCATTGCCAAGAACACTCTATTTTTCACTCTTATCGTTCAACAAGTGTTCTCTTTTTCTAGAACTACATTTAGCTTTCGTTTTTCGCCTTGATTTTTGTTCAGATCTTGTTTTATCTTTGCATCAAGGTGTATTTACACCACTGGTATATGTTGGTTTTCATCAAAAGAGTTGTTTCAAAAAGGTTTGAATGGTGTTGGAAAAGAGAAAAAGTTTCATGCAAAAAAGTGGTACAAAAAGGAGCTTGTTTAGACTGCAGCTTAGACTTTTTCATGCCATGCTTGATGTCGTTTTGATAGTATGCTTAGTTGTTTTTGCTGTAGCATGACTTGTCTCAAATGACTGAGATTGCTTAATGAGCCTTTGAAAAAATCATGCGTTGTTTTTATTATATGGAAGCATTTATTTGGTTTTCTCCTTGATGCTTTATTTGGGTTGACTTGGCGCATGCTTACAACATGTTTGACTCTTACAAAGTTGCCATAAGCCTTTATGATCATTTGGTTTTTGACTTGTGATGTCATTTTATGCTTCTTTTAATGATGTTTTGTCGCTATGCATGATTATGGCCGTTATTGCTCTCTTAGTTGGTCGCTTTCAGTCTTTTGCTAGCCCTCATTTTGTACTGAGTATGAGCTCTACTCGTGCATCCAACTCCCAAAAACCAAGTTATTCCAATGTGTCCACCATACATACCTATTAGCAATTTGCTATTCCAATAACATTTGACTTGCTTTTATCTATCCTTCAAATTAAACTCTTTTTGGTGTTATGTGAAAATTAGTCAGTAAAGCTCTCACGAACCTAACGGCTCACTTTACTTTTCTCTCTTTTAAAATTTTGACATTGTGGCTCTCTTATGTTGATGTTATGCTTGCAAGTTGTAAGTTGGAAATTAGCCCAGCCATGCCGTCATGGGGCAAGCTTTCAACATTGCACTTTCTCTCATTTGAGTTGATATCGTGATCTTTTGTTTATGGATACTCATGATGTGAAATAAGTTGGGAATCTTGTGGGATCATGGAGTTTGTATATGTGTTAGAGAAATGCCTGGGCCGCTAATCTAAGCCATGCATCATTCATGGTGGAAATTTACAGCATGCCCATAGTGGACATTCGACAACGCATCTCACAATAAAAAGCTATACCAATGGTAAATAAAAGAGATGCCGAGGTGTTCATTGTCTGTTTGTCCTGTCATTTTGATGTGGGCTTGTTCCATGTCATCGGGCAAGGAGGTACCCCGTTGGTGGTTCTCGATGATACGTGTATACTTACAATGACAAGAGCTTGCTTGGGACCTAAAGTCGAGTAGCATGAGGTTTGGGTATTCGTACTTCACTAGACATGAGGTTTTCAACTTATGATTTGTTAAGCATATGCTCATAATTGTACTCGCATTAACTTTAACCACTCAAGATGCCTATGATGGGGGCAATGAGAGCTCAAAACTAGTAAGTACCAGAATTTTTGAAGGTTTATAAAACTTGCAATCACTACTTCCCTCTGCGAAGGGCCTTTCTTTTACTTTTATGTTGAGTCTCCACCTTCTACCTTTATGCACCATCTAAGAGAGCATAGTTGCCATTCTGAGTTTAATGTGCATAGTCCCAAAGTTTATCATTGATTGATTCATGATTATGGTTTCACTTGTTCTTAAATTATTTGTATCTAGTCGCCCTTTCAAACTTGAAGGTGTCCTATGCATTTATGTTTTGCTATTCCATAAAGGACAAGCTGAAAACCACTTTGATATGTTTTTCCATATGATTTGAACACACATTTGAGTTTCAATGTTTCATTATTCATGATCTTTCATTTGTGTTTCTTTTCATGTTATAACATGGTTGCTAAGTTTTTATTGTCGAAATTATGCCTTTTATGCCCATTTTTTAAGTTCTTTTGATCCCAGCACTCAATGCTTTACATAGATGATCAAGATTGTGATGGTGCATGTCACCTAAAAATTATTCTTTTGTTATCACTTACCTACTCGAGGACGAGCAGGAGTTAAGCTTGGGGATGCTTGATACGTCTCAAACGTATCTATAATTTTTGATGCTCCATGCTTGTTTATACACCATTTGCTTTGTGTTTTGTTACACTTCATGGCGTTTTTATGCATTTTACAGAACTAACCTATTAACAAAATGCCACAATGCCAGTTCCCTGTTTTCTGCTGTTTTTGTGTTTCAGAAAAGTTACATAAGAAATATTCTTGGAATTGGACAAAACAAAATCCGAACCTCCTATTTTTACCGAAGCTTCGCGAAGACCGAAGATGAGATGGAGGGGGGCCAGGGGCCAGGCTCACCATTGGGTGGCTCGGCCCAGCCCCTGGCCATGCCACCACATGGTGAGGCCAGGGGGCCCACCTTCTGACGCTGCCCTTTCGCCTATAAAATATCCTCAACGGGAAAAACCTAAAGGACGGATCGCTTTTCCTCAAAACATACTGCAAGCCGCCGTCATCATCGAAGCGAGATCGGGAGGATCCAGGAGCTCTTCCTGGCACCCTGCCGGAGGCCTTCTCCACCACCATGGTCGCCTCCGGAGTGATGTGTGAGTAGTCTACCTTGGACTATGGGTCCATAGCAGTAGCTAGATGGTTGTATCCTCCACCATGTGCTTCGTGTTTAGATCTTGTGAGCTGCCCTACATGATCAAGATCATATTTGTGTAATTCTACATGTTATGTTTGTTGGGATCCGATGAGTATTTGTACTATGTAAAGTTGATGTGCTGAATTATATATCTTTATGTTATCTCTATGTTGTTTATGATCTTGCATGCTCTCCGCTGCTAGTAGATATCTAGGCCGAGTAGATGCTAGTGACTCCAAGAGGGAGTATTTATGCTAGTTGGGTTCATGCCTCTGGTAATCTGGGGGAGTGACAGAAACCTCTAAGGTTGTAGATGTGTTGTTGCCACTAGGGAGAAAACAACATTCTTGTGTCCAAGGACATTTTATTTGTTTACTTTATGCACTTTGCTTAATGCAGTTATCCGTTGTTCGCAACTTAATACCCAATGTTTGCTCGAACGACATTTGGAGGGTGGATTATCAGCCATAGATGCAGTTGGATTACGGTCTATGTATTTTGTCGTATTGCCCGGAGTGAATCTCATAGTGATCCTCATGACATATGTACGTTATCTTTATTCTATCAATTGCCCAACTGTAATTTGTTTACCCAGCATGCTGTTATTTATCTTATGGAGAGACACCACTAGTGAACTATAGACCCCGGTCCAATTTCCTTTACATTGCTATACCATTTTACTTTTACTCGCACTGTTTACTTTCTTGCATACTATTACCCTTTTACCACTCGATACGCTCAATCCTTTGTTTACAGCAAACCGGTGAGATTGACAACCTCATCGTAAGTTGGGAGCAAAGTTCTTGGTTGTGTTGTGTGCAGGTTCCACGTTGCTGCTAGGTGAGGACGCACCAGCAATATTTCTAGCGCCATTGTCCGGAGTGTCGCGAAGCTAGCAAGCATCACCTTCTGAAGTTTGGCTTTCTCCTACTAGTTTGATAAACCTTGGTTTCACAACTGAGGGAAGACTTGCTGCTGTGCTCATCATACCTTCCTCTTGGGGTTCCCAATGGGCTGTTACTTACAAGCCATCAATGGCATAAGCATGCTAGCTTGAACTTGCTAAGAATTGTCCAGTGATATTCCTCTGTTGATTATTATGAACTGAACATTGTGTCAGTGATGATTTAAGATGTATCAAGCAATTCATGCTTGAATACTCTATTACTAGTGGCTTTCCTTTGTTTCTTACAGCATGTTATACAACAGTAAGTAACTGCTATCTGTTAAGCATGATTGTGGTACCTCCCTGTGAGGTGCACAATTAGTTCTTGCTGATAAGCTAGATGGCTGCTGTTCTTGCTGTTAGTGCATGCTTTGGTGGCTTTTGATTAGTGACTAAATCAGCTTGTTGGCCATGCTAAATTACTGATAAGAACAGATCTGCATGATGATTTTGGTCTAGCCAATGATGCATGGTCCGAGGCACTTATTATTTGTGATGCATAAATAATTGTGTTTCTTTTACTGAAGCTTCCTATGATGATTATACAGAGCACTTCTCTGTAAGTCTGAGGAAACTACACCCCCTAATCGTCCTAGGTGTTGCACTTGGTAGAAGGGTTTGGTGGTGTGGGGTTTTTATCTTGCTGTTGGTCTTGTTTATGCAAGAATCTTGATTCTTGCCATGATTTGATTCATGACATGCAATTTCTGATGAGTACCTTCATCATGTGCTGGCTTCTATGAGTATCTGGTTGTGAGTGTTGGTGATGCTCTTGCTTTAGCTTGATCAAGTTCTCCTGGTACTTGCTCTGCTCCTCCCCAGGTGGCTTGCCCTGCACCTCCTCCTTGGTGCTTGGTCTGCTTCTTGCTGCAGCTTGATCTTGTTTAAGTGACCATGTTTACTAAGCTTTGGCTGCTGGGTTTTGTGTGGTGGTGATAATCCCCCTGATGCTAAGCTCATGAGCAGGGTGATTTCTGTTGGTGTTGCTAGCTGTGATTGTTTACTGTGATGAGTGAACTGTGTTGCTGGTTTGCTGTGGGATTGTGGTGGTCGACTAGGTGTTCTTGACTGTGAATCTTGGTCGACCAAAACCACCTACAGTGATCTATATATACATGCTCAAGTTCTCTGGTGTCTTGAAACCTCTGTGCATGCATATGGTGATTGAGCTACTTGCTGCCTGTCTTACAGCCCGGCCAGTTTGGTCCCTGGCTGATATTTTGGCTGGTGACTCGATGGTGATAAGCTTGACTTGTTGATGATTATCAATAGTGCTCCTTTAATTTTTGACTGCCACTTGTAATACTGCCATGGTGGAATTCTTCTTTTGTGTTTGCTTTTGCTTGCAGGTAACAAAGGAAGAATAGAAAAGAGAAGAAAAGAAAGAAAGAAGAAATTTAGTTGTTTAGGATTTCATTATCTAGATTCATTCATGTAACTTTGTATTTATTTCTTTTTATTTTGTTCCTGGTTGTAACATTCTATCTATTATGTTCCCTTTGTAATTATTCTTTTATTCTCTGAATTTTGTAAAGACAATGTATATTGTGTTGAGAATCAATAAAGTCCAAGTTTTCCTTATTATAAATATTTATCCTTTCTAAATGTGTCTTTTAAATTCAAATTCAAATTTCATAATTCAAAGTCAAGTTTTGAATTCATATCATACTCTTAGGTTTTAGTTATTCAATTTCATCCCTTCCCCACAAACAATTGATCAAAAGAGGCCATGTCGAATTCTTTCGCACTCCCAGAGTTCACCATTCCCCTTCGAAGAGAGACTCGATCCCCCTTAGGTTTTAGTGATAAAAGCACGAAAAAATCCCGTAATTTTAGATGCTATGCACAAAAGCCCTCTATTCTACCCCAAAGTTGTCCTATGTGCTGGGATATTACAGACTTCCCCCCTTAACAAAAACTTCGTCCTGAAGTTTGGGGTAAGGTGTACCTGAAGAATTCTGGATAGGCTGTCCTTAGATCCTCTTCTTTTTCCCAGGTAGCTTCTCTTTCCGGGTGATGTTTCCATTGCACCTTGCAATATTTGATAGCCCTATTACGGAGTTGCTTCCAGTTTTCTGCCAGTATCTTTGACGGCTCTTCAACATAAGTCAAATCTGCTTGTAGTTCCACTTCTTCATAGGATATGGTTTCTTCCGGTGTCTTCATACATTTGCGAAGTTGAGAGGCATGAAATACATTATGAACTTTAGACAGTTCCTTTGGTAATTCTAACTCAAAGGCTACTCCTCGGCTTTGACTTAGAATCTTGAAAGGTCCGGTGTATCTTGGACTGAGTTTTCCTTTGACTCCAAAACGATGTACCCCCTTCATTGGACTAACCCTGAGATAAACCATGTCTCCCACTTGAGGTTCTCATGTCCTCCTCTTTAAATCTACATAGCTCTTCTGCCTACGTTGAGCAATCTTTAATCGATCTCAGATGATGTCAATGGCATGCTACTTTTCTTTTACGTAGTCCGGATGGAATTCTTTACTGGCTCCAGTTTCGTACCAGCAAATCAGTGATCGGCACTTTCTTCCATAGAGTGCTTCAAATGGTGCCATTTGAATGGTACTTTGGTAACTATTGTTGTATGAAAATTCTGCTAGTGGTAGATGTTCTTCCCATGATCCTCCAAAATCCAACGCACATGCTCTAAGCATATCCTCCAAAATCTGATTGGTTCTTTCTGTTTGTCCTCCTGTCTGTGGGTGATAAGCAGTACTAAAGTCTAACTTGGACCCTAGAGCTTCATGTAACTGCTTCCAAAAGGCTGAAGTGAATACGGACCCTCGGTCCGATACTATTGTCTTCGGCACTCCGTGTTTGCTCACAATTTCTTGAACATATAGATTTACTAACTTCTCTCTGGAATCCTTCTGGTTGACTGCTAAGAAATGTGCACTCTTAGTCAGTCTATCCACAATAACCCAAATCATGTCCTTTTTCTTCGGTGTCAATGGTAACCCTGTGATAAAGTCCATCCCAATCTCTTCCCACTTCCACTCTGGAATATTCAATGGTTGCATAAGTCCAGCGGGACTTTGATGTTCCGCTTTCACTCTTTGACAGGTATGGCATTCAGACACAAACTTGGCTATCTTCCGCTTCAAGTTGTTCCACCAGAATAGTTCTTTCATATCCATGTACATCTTGGTACTCCCCGGATGTATTGAATATGGAGTTTCATGTGCCTCCTTGAGTATTAACTCCTTAATTTCCAGTATATCCGACACACAGATTCTGTCATGATACCAAAGTGATTTAAAATCACCTAAACAAAACTTAGACGGTCTCCCCTCTTCAATTCTGCGAATCTCTTCCGCAATGAATGCATCTTCTCCTTGTCGTCGGAATATTGTGTATTTGAGATCACTTTGTCATTCTTCCATCACCTTCATGGTAGACAAACTACCCAGAGATTTCACTTCTAGACATTGAATTTCTAACCTTTCCAGATCCATAAGCAATTCTTAAGGAAGTTCCCGGCTCATTGGTTGAGTATATGTGCTCTTTCTGCTTAATGCGTCGGCTACCACATTAGCCTTCCCTGGTGTGTAGTTGATGGTCAAATCATAATCCTTGATCAATTCTAACCATCATTGTTGTCTCATATTCAATTCCTTCCGAGTGAAGAAATACTTGAGACTCTTGTGATCCGTATAGAGTTCACACTTAGCTCCATACAGAAAATGCCTCCATCCTTTCAACGCAAACACCATGGCTGCTAACTCAAGGTCATGTGTTGGATAGTTAACCTCATGCGGTCGCAGTTGTCTCGACCCATAAGCGATAACCTTTCTATCTTGCATTAATACACATCCAAGTCCATTCTTGGATGCATCACAATATACCGTGTAATCCTTGCCGGTTTCTGGTACGGCTAACACAGGTGCTGTGGTTAATTTCTCCTTGAGTGTTTGAAAACTTGCCTCACATTCTTCTGACCAAACGAATGGTGTATTCTTCCGGAGCAACTTTGTCATTGGTCCAGCAATCTTGGAGAATCCTTCAATAAACCTTCTGTAGTACCCTGCCATTCCCAGAAATCCTCTAATCTTCTTGACATTCTTTGGTGCTTCCCATTCCAAAATAGATGCTACTTTGCTTGGATTTACTGCTATGCCTTCTTTACTGATCACATGTCCGAGAAACTCCACTTGGTCCAGCCAGAATTCACACTTACTAAACTTGGCATATAGTTGATGTTCTCATAGAATCTGTAGAGCAATCCTCAAATGTTTGGCATGTTCTTCTTTGTCTTTCGAGTAAATCAAGATATCATCTATGAATGCTATCACAAACTTGTCCAAGTAAGGCATAAAGATCTTAGTCATGAGGTTCATGAAAATTGCCGGTGCATTTGTCAATCCAAAAGGTACGACTAAATATTCATGGTGTCCATACCTGGACACAAAAATTGTCTTTGGAACGTCCTCCTTCTTGATCTTAATCTGGTGGTATCCTGATCGAAGATCTATCTTGGAAAATACTCTAGCTCCCTGACTTGATCAAACAAGTCCTGAATTCTTGGTAGAGGATACTTGTTCTTGATAGTAACATTGTTGAGGTTCCTGTAGTCTCTGATGCGGGCAGATAACCACCCAGTTGGGAACCCCAAGAGGAAGGTATGATGAGCACAATAGCAAGTTTTCCCTCAGTAAGAGACCGAGGTTTATCAAACCAGTAGGAAAAAGCCAAACTTCAGAAGGTGATGCCTACTAGCTTCGCGACAGCTCCGGACAATTTATAAGGCGCCTCGTCCAGGGCTTTGCTTTGCACTAGCAGCAACGTGGAACCTGCACACAACACAACCAAGAACTTCGCTCCCAACTTACGATGAGTTTGTCAATCTCACCGGTTTGCTGTAAACAAAGGATTGAGCGTATTGAGTGGAAAGTAATAGTAGTATGCGAGAAAGTAAACAGTGCGAGTAAAAGTAAACAGTAATAGCAATGTAAAGGAAATTTGACCGGGGTCCATATTTCACTACTGGTGTCTCTCCATAAGATAAATAACGACATCCTGGGTAAACAAATTACAGTTGGGCAATTGATAGAATAAAGATAACGTGCATATGTCTCGAGGATCACTATGAGATTTACTCTGGGCATTACAACAAAACACATAGACCACCATCCAACTGCATCTATGACTAATAATCCACTCGCGGGGATATCGTCCGAACACCCCTCGAGTATTAAGTTGCGAACAACAGATAACTGCATTAAGCAAAGTGTGTAATGTAAACAAAATGAATGTCCCTGGATACAAGAATGTTGTTTTCTCCCTAGTGGCAACAGCACATCTACAACCTTAGAGTTTTATGTCACTCCCCCAGATTAAATAGAGGCATGAACCCAACTATCATGCATAAATACCCCCTCTTGGAGTCACTAGTATCTACTTGGCCAAGATAGCTACTAACAACGGAGAGCATGCAAGATCATAAACAACATAGAGGTAACCTAAGATAAAATTCAGAACATCAACTTAACATAACACCAATATTCATCGGATCCCAACAAACACAACATGTAGAATTACATAAAGATGATCTCGATCATGTAAGGCAACTCATGAGATCTAAACATGAAGCACATGGTGGAGAAGACAACCATCTAGCTACTGCTATGGACCCATAGTCCAAGGTAGACTACTCACTCATCACGCTGGAGGAAAGCATGGCGATGAAGAAGACCTCTGGTGGTGATTCCCCTCTCCGGCAGGGTGCCGGGAAGAGCTTGTGGACTCTCCCAATCTCGGGTCGATGATTAACATAAGGCACCAACTGTTAC
The DNA here is from genome assembly GCA_007115705.1 of Dactylis glomerata. NCBI lineage: Eukaryota > Viridiplantae > Streptophyta > Magnoliopsida > Poales > Poaceae > Dactylis > Dactylis glomerata. Next base: position 269,881 of record QXEO01000430.1, on the reverse strand, counting down.
AGGGGGATTAGTACAAGGATAAGCGGTCTAAGGAGGGTAGAAGTGTACAGTAGAAAAATGGTACATTTTGTATTAAGAAAAGGAATTAAGAATCCAATCTAGCAGCTCCTGCACTAAGCTAGGCTTCACTCTATACTGATGTAACATCAAGTCACTTTTAAAACGCACCCCCCATCTAGAGAGAGAAGGGCCTTGTTGATTGAAGATAAATCCGTTCCTTTCTTTCCATATGTTCCATGCAGCGCAAGTGAAAATCTCAAAGAAGCAAGGTTTTGAGAACACACTTTTAGCTTGAAGAATACGTGAAGAGATATCCAAGGAGCAGTCCCAATGGATGCCTGCTCTTACCCAACAATCCGTAGCAAAAGAGCAATGGAAAAACATATGCTCCCTCGTCTCAATAGAATGCGAATCACAGAGTACACAGTGGGGTCCATCTTCTAATATCCAATTCTTTCTGATCATCAAATCTTTTGTATTAAGTCGGTCCATCATTAGCAACCACGCGAATACTTTCAATTTTGGTAAGTACTTTGATTTCCAGATCAAGTTAATAGCCTCATCAATCGGCAAGGAGGAGAATATAAAATTGTAGTACTTTGCCGACGTGTAGGAGTTACCCCAGACAAATGTTCTTGTATCATTTTGAGTCTGATCCCCTGAAATGTTCTGAATGATTTGTTGCACCTGAAGTAGTTCATCATTAGCTTCCACAGAAATAGGCAGGACAAAACTTTCAAACAGATCAGTGGTGAGCCTCATGTCCGCAACAGAAGAATCTTCATTAATAGAGAATGAGAATAGTCTTGGATAATCATCACAGAGCAATCGGTCTGTACACCAGTAGTCCTTCCAGAATAGCACTGAGTCTCCGGTAGCCACTGTTGCACTTGTTATACTTCTGTATATATGCACTAGACTGAAAACATCTCTCCACCAAAAGGATCCTCATTTGGATTGTGCATGAGGAGGTGAGTCCGGAGAATAAAGCGACCAAACTAATTTGACCCACGGGATATCAGCTTTGCTATAAAATTTGTGGAGTTGTTTAAGTAACAGGGCATTATTTTGAAGCTCAAAATTTTTTATACCGAGACCTCCAAACTTCTTTGGTTTGCAGACCAACTCCCAGGCTGCAAGAGAGTGAGCAGATGTGGCGCCTTCTTCTTTTGCCCAAAGGCAATGACGTCGAGATCGGTCCGCAATTTTAATTATGGTTTTATGCACTTTTAAAGAACAGAGATAATGATTTGGAAGTGTCAAGAGAACTGAGTTGACAAGCTGCAGTCGCCCTCCATAGTCCAAAAATCGGGCACTCGCATTTAGTCTTCTCTCCAAATGATCTACGATGGGAGTGAGATCCTGAATAGTTGTTCTGGTTGTGCCTAATGGAAGTCCAAGATAAGTGAATGGAAGGGAGCCCACCGCACAGCCAAAGGTGTTGGCTAGATTTAACAAAGTTTGATCGTCCACATTTACGGGCATTAGGCAAGATTTTGAGTAATTCACACGTAGACCTGTAGCCAAGGCAGTGGATCGCGATGTGTTTCTGGAAAATTTATCGAGTTTTTAGGTTTTTCCCGTCGGGGGGTCTTTATAGGCAAAGGGGCGGTGTCAGAGGTGGACCGGGGCGGCCTCACCCATAGGGGGCGCGGGCTAGGGGCTGGCCGCGCCGCCCTATGGTGTGGCTGGCCCGTGGCCCCCCTCTGTCTCCTCTTCGGACTTCTGGAAGCTTTGGTAAATATTAGGAGGTTCGGCTTTTGTTTCGTCCAATTCTGAGAATATTTCCTGTGTAACTTTTCTGAAACGCAAAAATAGCAGAAAACAGGGAACTGGCACTGTGGCATCTTGTTAATAGGTTAGTTCCGGAAAATGCATAAAAACGCCACGAAGTGTAACAAAATACTAAGCAAATGGTGTAAGAACAAGCATGGAGCATCAAAAATTATAGATACATTTGAGACGTATCAAGCATCCCCAAGCTTAACTCCTGCTCGTCCTCGAGTAGGTAAGTGATAACAAAAGAATAATTTTTGAGGTGACATGCACCATCACAATCTTGATCATCTATGTAAAGCATTGAGTGCTGGGATCAAAAAAACTTAAAAAATGGGAATAAAAGACATAATTTTGACAATAAAAACTTAGCAACCATGTTATAACATGAAAAAGAACACAAATGAAAGATCATGAAAAATGAAACAATGAAAGTCAAACGTGTGTTCAAATCATATGGAAAAACATAGCAAATGGTTTTCAGCTTGTCTTTCATGGAATAGCAAAACATAAATGCATAGGACACCTTCAAGTTTAAGAAGGCGACTAGATACAAATAATTTAAGAACAAGTGAAACCAAAATCATGAATCAATCAATGATAAACTTTGGGACTATGCACATTAAACTCAGAATGACAACTATGCTCTCTTAGACGATGCATAAAGGTAGAAGGTGGAGACTCAACATAAAAGTAAAAGAAAGGCCCTTCGCAGAGGGAAGCAGTGATTAAATATGTGCTAGAGCTTTTCATTTGTAAAACAGAGAGATAAAAATTGGGTTTTGAGAGGTGGTTGTCTTTGTCAATGACTGACAATGGGGTTCTTACTATCTTCCATACAAAAATGAAGCAAGTTTTTGAGAGAGAGATTGGCACTTTTGTGCTCTTTTATAAAGCTTGGCACTCCTCCCCACCTTTTTTCCTTTCTCAAACCATGGCTAACCGATTCCATCGATTGCCCACCAACATTCACATACCATGGTATTTAGCCCCGAGCAGAAGATAAGACAACGACAGCATATCAAGGACAAGACACGTAGGAGAAAAATGCAGTATGGATGAATAAAGTGTAGAAGTAAGTCAAGGAGAACATCGCACCTCGTCATGGACTCGGGGGCTCATATCGTCAGAAGGGCAGGAGGAAATCTATTAGGCGACAGTATTTATATTTTGAGCCTATACCCGAAAAATTTCGGCTATAGCCTCGGGGGCTACTCCCATCGGGAGCACTGGTCGTGCACCCGATGGCAATGGACCAACTAGAAGAAAAATATAACAGGTGCAATCGACTACCTTTCGTCGACAACAAACTTCGACTTCATTGTCGACAAAATAAAGATCGCTTACTCCCATCGGGAGTTATTTATGAGTTATCTAAAAAAACAACTCGAATATTTTGTACATTCCAACAGTCAAACAAGGCTGCGACATATGATTCTCGAGTTGCGTCATCGCAACGAAACCCTAATGCCATGACTGAAATATATCGTGAAGGTAAGACCCCGGGATCCGTCCTGTGTGGCCTAGTATACGCACATATGTGCGCTCTGCTAGTAGTTATCCGTGTCTACGACGCGAAGAAAATCCTGGTGAACGCACTGGGTACCCTGAGAACCACTCGGACTCGTTCTTTGAAAGTCCTAAATGCGGCAAAAGAATGGGTTTGACCAGTTTCCCGGATTCAAGTCCAAGGGGATTGAATTTGAAGTAGGTGACAAGTATCTCCTTCGGCAGTTCACTGGCCTCTTGATCCGTCAGAGTTGTCAGGCTTGTTCATCAAAACCCCTTGTGAGATAATATAATGAAAGATGTTTATTTTTGAGTATAGGAAGAAAAAGAAGTTGAAAGATTGATCAAGTCGAAGATATGAAGATTTGAGATTCAACCCGAATCTACAATTCTGGCAGAATCTCGGGGGCTACTGACAAGGGTATAGATAATGGAGCCCATTAGTTGAGTATCCCTGAGGCCCGTTAAGCTAGGCCCAAGTGTAATCCTAGTCGAAATACGAGTTCGTGTCGTATACCGATATTGTAATATGTATCGGACCCCTCCCGTTCCTTGAGACCTAGCCACCTATATATAGGGCCAGGAGAGGACGGTGAGGGACAGATTGAAAGCAAGCCAAAGTTTACCACCACGTTTACTTTCGATAGACACCTTGTTTGACTGATTTTACCTTCAAGTTCATCCGGCGCCCTACTCCCCCGATCCTAAGTCCTTCATCTAGGACATTTGTCGAGTTAACCCTCGTCAGATAGTGAAATACAAGTAATATGGATGATTATGCGTGGTAATTGAAATCTGAAATAAAAATTGCTGCGAGCAAACATGTAGCAGAATTGGTTGTAAACAGTGTTTCAATGCTTAGAAACAAGGCCTAGGGATCATACTTTCACTAGTGGACACTCTCAACAATGATAACATAACTGAACACATAAATATCATTCTTCACTATGCTACACTGAACTACTCTCTGGTTGGATAACGAACACTAATTATGTGTAGGGCTATAATAGCACTCCTTAAAGTTCACATTCCCCAATATAGATTACCCCACACTGTCACCTTGAGTGCACTAGACAGTTCCAGACAAACACCATAATTCATAGAGACATCCAACTCAAATCATAACTCATGATAAGTATTATTGTAAAATTTAGCCTAAGAGACACACATAATGCGCACAATGTCACCTTCACATCATGGGACAAGGTGTCTCCGGAGATTACATTAGTAAAACCACTTGAGTAGCATAATAGATGAAGAGTAACATCTACTAATTCAACTAGATACAGAGCTCATGATCACATAAAGATCACACCATGGGAGAGAGAGATGAACACATAGCTACCGGTAGAACCCTCAGCCCCGGGGGAGAACTACTCCCTCCTCATCATGGGAGTCAGCAACGCCGATGAAGATGGCGGTGGAGTCGCTGGAGATGGCTCCGGGGGCAATTCCTGTCCCGACAGGGTGCCGAAACAGAGACTTCTATCCCCTGAAATTGGTCTTCGATGGCGGCGGCGCTGTGGAACTTTTTGTGGATCGACGATAGTGCATGTTAGGCACCCAGTTGGGAACCCCAAGAGGAAGGTATGATGAGCACAGCAGCAAGTCTTCCCTCAGTATGAAACCAAGGTTTATCGAACCAGTAGGAGAAAGAACCAACTTTCGAAGGTTGATGCTCGCTGGCTTGGCGACAGCTCCAGACAATTTATATATGGTGCCTTATCTGGGGCGTAGCATTGCACCTGCAACAACGTGGAACCTGCACACAACACAACCAAAGTACTTTGCCCCAACTTACAGTGAGGTTGTCAATCTCACCGGTTTGCTGTAAACAAAGGATTAAACGTATCGTGTGGGAAAAGGTAGTAGTTTGCGAGAAAGTAAATAATGTGAGTAAATAGTAAACGGTAATATGAATATAAAAGAATGAACTGGGGTCCATAGTTCACTAGAGGTGTCTCTCCATAAGGTAAATAACATGCTGGGTAAACAAATTACAGTTGGGCAATTGACAGAATAAAGAATGCAAAAAATGCATGTACATGTCATGAGGATCACTATGATATTCACTTGGGCATTACAACATAATACATAGACCGTAATCCAACTGCATCTATGACTAATAATCGACCTGTCGGATGTCATCCGAGCAACCGTTGGGTATTAAGTTGCAAGCAACAGATTATCGCCTTAAGCAAAGTGTGTAATGTAAATAATACAAATGTCCTTGAACACAAGATTGTTTTGTTCTCCCTAGTAGCAACAACACATCTACAACCTTAGAGGTTATTGTCACTCCCCAGATTACTAGAGGCATGAACCCACTATCGAGCATAAATACTCCCTCTTGGAGTCACTAGCATCTACTCGGCCAAGATATCTACTAGCAACGGAGAGCATGCATGATCATAAACAACATAGAGATGTTAAATCAATAAATCAACTTGACAAAGTACTCAATATTCATCAGATCCCAACAAACACAACATGTAGAATTACATAATGATGATCTCGATCATGATAGGCAGCTCACAAGATCTAAACATAAAGCACATGGAGGAGAAGAAAACCATCTAGCTACTGTTATGGACCCATAGTCCAAGGTAGACTACTCACACATCACTTCGGAGGCAGGCATGGTGATGAAGAAGGCCTCCAGTGGTGAGTCCCCTCTCCGGCAGGGTGCCAGGAAGAGCTTCTGGACCCTGCCGATCTTGCGTCGATGATGGCGGTGGCTTGCAGTATGTTTTCTGGAAAATTGCTTGGGTCCTTATGGTTTTCTTGTCGAGGTGAATATATAGGCAGAGGGGCGATGTCAAGAGGTGGGCCAGGTGGCCACACCACCTGGTGGCATGGGCTAGGGGTAGGCCGCGCCACCCTATGGTGCGGCTGCCCTCTGGCCCCCCTCCGTCTCTGCTTTGGACTCCGTCTCGTGTCAGAAAAATAGGAACTTTGGCTTTTGTTTCGTCCAATTCCGAGAATATTTCCTGTGTAACTTTTCTGAAACACAAAAACAGCATAAAACAGGGAACTGGCACTGTGGCATCTCATTAATAGGTTATTTCCGGAAAATACATAAAAACGCCACGAAGTGTAACAAAACACAAAGCAAATGGTGCATAAACAAGCATGAAGCATCAAAAATTATAGATACATTGGAGACGTATCAATCGATACTGGACGATTTAGGGTTTTCGCGTTGGAGGCATTTTATAGGCGGAAGGGCGATGTCAAAGGGCACCCGAGGGGCCCACACCATGTGGTGGCACGGCCAGAGGTGGGCCCATGCCAGCCTATGGTGTGGTCGCCTCCCGGTTCTTCTCCGTCTCCCCTTTGGATGTCGTGTACGTGACAGAAAAATAGGAACTTCAGGCTTTGTTTCGTCCAATTCTCAGAATATTTCCTGTACAACTTTTTTGAAATACAAAAACAGCAGAAAACAGGAACTGGCACTGTGGCATCTTGTTAATAGGTTAGTTCTAGAAAATGCATAAAAATGACATGAAGTGTAACCAAAACATATAGCAATTGGTGTAAAACAAACATGAAGCATAAAAAATTATAGATACGTTTGCAACTTATCAGGCCTTCGCCTTAAAAAAATTTGGCCCACGCTCGGGGGCTTCGCCTTAAACTTTTTTCGACCCACACGCGGGAGCTTTGCTTTACAGGCGTTCAACTCGCACACTTAACGCAATCTACCGAAGGACAAACTTTGATACATTATACATATTTAAAAAGTATGTGCCACACGGGTATACAGTCACAAACAAAAGAAGCCTAAGCTACTTGGGGATGCTGGAGTGCTCTTTCCCTATTGCTCTCATCGATAATCTGCGCCGCAATACATTTGGCGGCTCGATGGCAAGTAGCATAATGGGCAGTCATATCAGTGCGACCACTAGGCGTCGGAGTGATGACACACAAGTATAGGGGGTGTATCGCAGTACTTTTGATAAATAAGAGTGTCGAACCCAACGTGGAGCAGAAGGTGTTGACAAGTGGTTTTGATCAAGGATTCACTGTAAATACTAGCAAACGGGTTTTCAGGGGTATTTGATAATGCATGTAAATAAAGTACGAGTAAATAAAAGACAGTAATAGTAATTGCTACAAGTGGCCCAATCCTTTCTAGAGCAAAGGACAAGCCGGTTGTGTAACTTATAATTACCAAACGTTTTCAAGGACACACAGGAGTTTCTGTCAAGTGCTTTTGCTTCATGCCGCTAAATAATCTTTACTGGTTTGATAAGTGTTATGGGGGTGAACCTGCGCTAGCGCACTACCCTTACTAGGATTAATACACACTTTTGATTATACCCCTAGCAAGCATCCGCAAATACAAGAAAGTAATTAAGATAAATCTAACCACATCCTTAAACTCTAAGATCCTACGCTCCCTGGTGCAATGGTTTCCCAATGGAGGTTTAGGTTTCTGTCACTCCAGCAACCCCACAATTAGTAGCCAAATACACAATGCATTCCACTAGGCCCATAAATGGTGAAGTATCATGTAGTCAACGTTCACATGACACTACTAGTAAAATAACACCACAACAAATAAATATCAAACCATTAAACATTACTCAACATAATTCTACTACTAACATCTTGACTTCTCCCATGTCCTCAAGAACTAAATGAACTACTCACAAGACATCATATGGATCATGACCAGAGGTGAAATAATGGTAAATAACAATCTGAACATAAACCTTAATTCAACGGTTCCACTCAATAGCATCAACTACGAAGGTAATCAACACCGGGAAAGTTTCCCCTAAGAATTTGACAAGATTCAACCCAAGATGTTACAGCGGGATGGCGTGGTGATGGTGGAGATGAAGGTGCTGGTGATTATGATGATGGTGATGATGATCCCAATGAAGTCCCGTGCAATGATGATGACGATGGCGACGATCTCCCCTCTCCGGGAAGGAATTTCCCCGATAGATTTCTGCCTGCCGGAGAGCTTTTCTCTCTCGGTGTTTTCTGCCCCGCAGAGGCGGCGGTGTCTATCTCTGATGCCCCCCCTCACTTGGGTTTTTGGGGATGATGATATACGTGAAGGGGCGATGGCAGTAGTGGGCTAGGGCGGCCTCACCACAGGCCGGCGCGGCTAGGGGTGGGCCTGCGCCCCCTGTGGGTGAGCCCACCCTGTGGCTCCTCTCGCCTCCTCCTTCTGGCTTCTTCAGTCTTCTGGCGAGATATAATTTTCTGGTATTTTTCTGGAATTTCCTGATCTTCCGAAACATGGTGTCTTGACAGTCCTTTTTCCAGCAGAATCCTGACTCCGGCAGCAAATCCTCCAATGATCATCAAACATGTAAAAACAGAGGAAACAACATAAGTATCATCTCTAAATATGAAATATATCAATGAATAACAGTAAATTATGATACAAAATAGTGATGCAAAATGGACGTATCACGGAGTTTCTTCACCAACTCCATGTCAACCTCTGGATAGTGGACTCGCACAAAGGACAAGGCTACAAGAGCACTGCATTGATGGTGTTGGCAAACAAAACGGTGGATGGCCTCTCCGTTCTCGAATCGTGTCAGCAAAGCCGGAAGACCGTCGGGCTGGTCATTCAGAGGAAACATTACCTGATGAACAACTGCCAAAGCCGAACAACATGTCTCAGCTAATGCTCCGGCCTGAGAGATTTGATCCTGAAGCACAGTTAATGCCTCAGCCTTCGATCGATCAGCCCAGAAATTGTCCGCCATCGAATTGGCGTGCGTCCGGGCCGCATTCAGGTGCGCATTCAATCGACCAGCCTCGGCGTTGTCATCCAGGCATGCATCTGCGAATAGTAGAAGGGTAGGAAACGAAATCAGCAGGAGCAGATGAAAAAGAACCTCCAACAACTAAGGAATACTTACACTTCATCGCTTTTCCAAGGTTGTTGATTTCACCAATTAGATACCGCTCTGCATCGGCAGCCCGTGACGCCTTCGAGCGAGCAACATCGACCTGGGCAGTAATCCTCTTTACCTCTTGTTGAGCACACCTCAACTGGTCTCGCAAGTTCCGGATCAAGGACAATTCGCCTGCAGAAGGCGCTCGCCTTTCGACAGAAGCTACAGGTGATTTCCCAGCTGAAGATCCACCAGCTATCTCGTAGGGAAGCGGCTAGGCATCAGACCCTGCATCCGCGCCCTACAGACAAGATACACAGTTAAAAAAGAATCGATAGTATAGCACATCCCAGCATTGACGACCTCAAGATGAAGACAAACATGTTCAAGTCAACGAAGCAAGAAATTCATACGTCCGCAAAAAATTCTGACCAAAGGTACATTATCAATTACAAAAGCTTAGTCTCTCGAAGCATTCTAGGTGGAACTGCCTGTCGCTCTACCGGAGGAGGCACCCTTCCCCGCGCCCCTCTGCTCTCAAGCAGCCTTCCTCCTGGCATTCCTCTCCGCCAAGAAAAGCGCAAGGCAATTGGATAAGTCACGAGCTCGCTCGAGGTAGTCCTTCGGAGATTTGTCATGGCCATCCTTGCCCTTGGGGTAGGTGCCCATGATCTTCTCAAAGTCGCATTCAACCTCGTGGATCATCAGCATAGAGAAGACGAAATCGGAGCCGATGGTTACCTGTTGGCGCACCGCGGCGACCATCGGATCTTCACCATCCTCTTTCAGCGCCAAGGCCTCGATGATGCCAGCCGTCGTGATGCTCGTCGACTCCGGGATAGACACATCCCGTACGCATTCAAGCGTCGAATGAGCTTTCGCCATGAGGCTTTGAACATCTTGGCAGACGCGTTCTGCAGTTTCGACGCTAGAGTCCAAATCAGCGTACTTTGTCGCCGCTTCCCTGGCACCCAATTCAGCAGCAACTACAAGGAAACAGAAGTGTGATTAGCAATATACATGATCTGGCACATGATACGTCCAAAACGTATCTACTTTCCCGAACACTTTTGCTATTGTTTCTCCTCTAATTTGTGTGTTTTGAATACAACTAACACGGACTAACGCTGTTTTCAGCAGAATTGCTCTAGAGTCTTGTTTTTGTGCAGAAATCCAACTTTTAGGAAAAATCCCGGAAAATATTGCAAAAATTCTATTTTGCCAGAAGACCCACGGAGCCAGAAGGAGAGACGAAGGGGGCAGTGGCCTGGGCTCACCACCAGGGGGCGCGGCCCAGGCCTGGCTGCGCCCACCTGTGGTGAGACCGCCTCGGTCGTCGCCTCGACCCCTCCTTCCGCCTACATATACCCTCTGACCTGAAAGGAGCGGGGGTTCAGCGTTTTTCCCAGATAGACTTCTGTTGCGCCGCCGCCATCAGAAACAGCGATTCGGAACCAGAAACTCTGTTCTGGCACCCTGCTGGGACGAGAATTCGGAGGAGATCTTCATCACCATCATCACCGACGTATCTCCATCAACCATCCATGACTCCCCCATCCATGTGTGAGTAATTCCCGCTGTAGGCGAAGGGGATGGTAGGGATTGAATGAGATCATTCATGTAATTTGCTATGAGATTGTTAGGGCATAGTGCCTAGTATCTACTATTAGTGCTTATGATATTGTTGCAACTTGTTGTGCTTAATGCTTGTCACTTTGGGCCCAAGTGCCATGATCTCAGATCTGAACTTGTTATTGTTTTATGATGATACTTGTTATTTATGATCTTACCTGCAAGTTGTTTACACATATTGTTGTCCGGAACCCGAGGCCCCAAAGTAACAGAAATTGGGATAACCGGAGGGGATGGCTATGATGTGAGGATCACATGTGTTCACCGAGTGTTAATTCTTTGCTCCGATACTTTATTAAAAGGAGTACCTTAATTACCAGTAGTTTCCCTTGAGGCCCTGCTGCAACAGGCTGGTAGGACAAAAGATGTCGTGCAAGTTTCTCATTGCGAGCACGTACGACTATATACAGAACACATGCCTATGATTGTTTAGTACTAGGATGCTTTATCATTATTTATCTGCAATGCCCATGTCTCACTGATTTCATGAATTATCTTATCCATGCAACGCCCGTACCTCCATCCCTATGCCTACAATATTTTAATCCTACTGTTTACTATTGCTACTATTACTGCTTTCATTTACTATTGCTGTTACTGTTTCACTACTATCACCACTATAAAACTGTTGCTACTGATAAACCGCTGCGAGCAAGTCTGTTTCCAGGTGCAGCTAAATTGACAACTCATCTATTAAGGCTCATAAATATTCTTTGGCTCCCCTTGTGTCGAATCAATAAATTTGGGTTTTACTTCTCTCAAAGACTGTTGCGATCCCCTATACTTGTGGGTCATCAACACATCACAATACAGACAAGGTTAAGACTTCACCACGCAACGACTTGATCGTATCCTGGAGGCCATGTCGAAGACTCTTCTCCCTCGAATCGGCTTCGGCCTGGTGCTTGTCATGCAGCAGTCACAGCTCTTGAGCTTTCGCTTGTTCTGTTTTGAGCTCAGCGACTTCGGCAACCAGACTGTCGACCTGAGTCTTGAGCAGGGAATTGTCAGCAGCGAAGCCATCCACCTGAGCCTTCAGCGACGACTTGTCGGCAGCAGCTTGAGCTCCGACCCCTGATTATCACAAAGACAATTTGATATGCCAGCAAGCATATTTTCGACCAAGGAATGTCAACAATGTACACGGAAGAAGCACTTATGGCGAACCTCGGCCAACTCAGCAGCCAATCGCTTGTTTTCCTTCTCCATTGCAAGGTAATTCTTGCTCACGTTCGAGAGGCTCTCGAAAAAAGGCTGCATCGGAGGTATCGAAAGTGTTCAGCACGTGAATTCTTGTCTAGAGGGCAAGCCCAAGTGTAAACACTTCGACTCACCCTCAGGGGATACTGGGGGAGATACTCGAAGAGCAACATAACATGAACTGCAGACTTACATGGCGGCTGGGATTAGGAGGTCCACCTGAAGAAGACACAGGGATAAAATCCCTTTCGACCTTGTCCTTTTTCAGGACAGGCGATGACCCCAGGCGCTCCTTCGGATTTGCATCCTCGGCGTTCTTCTACTGCGATTCAGCCGTGTGCTCAAGGGGGGCGTCATGATGCTAAATGCGGAAGCACTCCCAATCGTCCAGACTCCCGGAAATTTTGTCATTCGAAGACCTAAAGTATGCAAAGAAATTAGGTGCAGCAGAGACACGCCGAGAATATTCGAGCTCAGTTAGAAAATTAACTCACGAAGCATCGACGCTGAAATTGGGAAGGACTTTCTTCCCAGATCGAGAAGGAGGGCGACTGGCGAGAGGCTTCGCGGGGATGGCCGTATCATCATCTTCATCAGAATAAAAATCATGGCCGTCAAAATCCTCCGAATCCTCGACTCTGTCAAGTTCGACGACATTCTTACGCTTCGTCGAGGCATGCGATGTCGTTGGAGCAACGGAGGTCGATTCTTCTGGTGCTTCAGCAAACTCGCGACCGTGAAATTTGCCTCCTTCCAGCTAAGGCGAGTAACAGCGAACTACCTCAATAATCTAAGCAAGAAACATCGGCTCAGTTTATAGACCCCAATGGAAAGATTCGACAAGCATTAAAGAAGTTCGATCAGAGAGGCGGAAACGCGTACCTCGGTGCAGGGATGGAACTTACTGAAAGCCTCCGTCCCAAAGTTCTTTGGCACGGTCATCTTGTTCATCAGGGAAGTGACGGCGCGCACTCCCTCATCGATTTTAGCCTTCTTTAGTTCATCGAAGGTAAATCGGGTTGAGTCCCGATGCCCTGTGTAGTCCCACATGCAGTGTGCTCGCGCAGCGAGGGGCTGAACTCGGCGCTCGATGAAGTGTGCATTAGTTGGAGGCCGGTCACCACTTTTTTGGGGACGGATCGCAGCTGCCTGATTTTCTCCATCAGAAGCTCTATGATCATCATCTCTTCATCAGCCAGTTCATGCGCCCAAGACACCCTGGGCCGAAGGGCATTGGTAGCATGGAACTCTTCAATCCCGAAGTTTTGGCCGATGATGGGTTGACCCCGGGCATAGAACCATCTTGTCCTCCAGCCAGGGTTGTTCTCAGGCATCCGCAGCATGAAATATTCAACATCAGGGCGCCCCATGCAGTTGAAACCCCCGGTTTGATAATTTAGAGAGCGCCTGACGGTGAAAATTCGCTTCCACAGCGCCCAATGGGGTTCGATCCCTAGGAAACATTCACATAGCATGATGAAGCACACTATGTGCAGGATGGTATTGGGATTCAGATCATGGAGCTGAATCCCGTATGCAAAAAAGGAGTCCGCGGAGGAATTCATGCAGAGGAAAAGAAAGCCCGCGAAGGACGAAAGCAAGAAAGAGTACCCGGAGTCCCGCGGGTGGCCAAGGGATGATTTCTGGCCCGCTGATGCGAACCTCCGTAGGGTCATCCTTCAGAATGCCAGTCTTCGTGGCCTTCTGCAGATCTTGCTCTAGGAACTTGGTTTGGCTCCAGTTGCCCATGGTGGGCGCATCGGAGCCAGCAGCCTTGGTGTTCTTCTTGGCCTTCTTCACGGCACCCGCGGTGGTGTGATGGTGCGGTGTTGATGGACCAGTTGGGAACCCCAAGAGGAAGGTGTGATGAGCATAGCAGTAAGTTTTCCCTCAGTTATGAAACCAAAGTTTAATCGACCAGTAGGAGAAAGAAACCATTTCTGAATGTTGTTGCTAACTGGCTTTTGGCAGGGCGCACTACCGGCGCCAGCGGCAACGTGGAGCCTGCACACAATACAACCAAGATACTCTTCTCCAACTTGCAGTGAGGTTGTCAATCTCACTGGTTTGCTGAAAACAAAGGATTAAATGTAACATATGGAAAAAGATGTTTGTTTGCAGTAAGTAAATAATGCTTACGGAAAGTAAATGGTGCTTGCAGTAGATGGTAATATATATGTAAAAGAATGGACCGGGGTCCACAGTTCACTAGAGATGTCTCTCCATAAAGATAAATAACATGCTCGGTAAACAAATTACAGTTGGGCAATTGACAAAATAAAGAATTCATAACAATGCATGTACATGTCATGAAGATCACTATGAGATTCACTTGGGCATTACAACATAATACATAGACCGTAATCCAACTGCATCTATGACTAATAATCCACCCGCATGATATCATCCGAACAACCCTTGGGTATTAAGTTGCAAGCAACAGATTATCGCCTTAAGCAAAGTGTGTAATGTAAACAATACAATTATCCTTGAACAAAATATTGTTGTTTTCTCCCTAGTAGCAACAGCACATCTACAACCTTAGAAGTTATTGTCACTCTTCCAGATTACTAGAGGCATGAACCCACTATCGAGCATAAATACTCCCTCTTGGAGTCACAAGCATCTACTTGGCCAAAGTATCTACTAGCAACGGAGAGCATGCAAGATCATAAATAACATAGACATGATAAATCAACAATCAACTTGACATAGTACTCAATATTCATCGGATCCCAACAAACACAACATGTAGAATTACATAACGATGATCTTGATCATGATAGGCAGCTCACAAGATCTAAACATGAAGCACATGGAGGAGAAGACAACCATCTAGCTACTGCTATGGACCCATAGTCCAAGGTAGACTACTCATGCATCACTCCGAAGGCACGCATGGTGATGAAGAAGGCATCCGGTGATGATTCCCCTCTCCGGCAGGGTGCCGGGAAGAGCTTCTGGGCCCTCCTGATCTCGGGTCGACGACGACGGTGTCTTGCAGTATGTTTTGTGGAAAAGTGTTTGTGCCCCTAGGGTTTTCCTGACAAAGTGAATATATAGGCGGAAGGGCGATGTTAGGAGGTGGACCAGGGGCCCACACCACCTGGTGGCGCAGCCAGGGGTGGCATGCGCCACACTATGGTGCGGCCGCCTCCTGGTCCGGCTCCGTCTCTCCTCTAGACTCCGTCTTCCTTTCAGGTAAATAGGAACTTTGGCTTTTGTTTCGTTCAATTCCGTTATTTCCTGTGTAACTTTTCTGAAACTCAAAAATAGCAGAAAACAGGAACTAGCACTGTGGCATCTCGTTAATAGGTTAGTTCTAGATTATGCATAAAAATGCCACGAAGTGTAAACAAAACACAAAGCAATTGGTGTAAAACAAGCTTGGAGCATATAAAATTATAGATACATTTGCGAAGTATCAAGCATCCCCAAGCTTAAATCCTGCTCGTCCTCGAGTAGGTAAGTGATAACAAAATAATAATTTTTGAGGTGACATGCAGCCAACACAATCTTGATCAACTTAAAGTAAAGCATTGCATGCTGAGATCAAAGTACTCTAAGCATGGGCATAAGAGATATAATTCTAACCACAGAACTTAGCAACCATGTTAGAACATGAAAAGAAACACAAACAAAAGATCATGAGTAATAATGCATTGAAAGATGTTTGTTTGTTTTGAGCATATAGAAAACATAGCAAAGTGGTATTCAGCTTGTCCCTCGTGGAGTAGCAAAACATAAATGCATAGGACACCTTCAAAGTTCAAGAGGGTGACTAGATACAAATAATTTGAGAACAAGCAATACCATAATCATGAATCAATCAATAATAAATTTTGGGACTATGCACATTATACTCAGAATGACAACTATGCTCTCTTAATCGGTGCATAAAGATAGAAGACGAAGACTCAACATAAAAGTAAAAGAAAGGCCCTTCACAGAGGGAAGTAGTGATTGCAAGTTTTATAAACCTTCCAAAAATTATGGTACTTATTAGCTTTGAGCTCTCATTGCCCATATCATTTGCACCTTGAGTGGTTAAGGTTAATGCGAGTACAAATATGAGATATATGCTTGACAAGTCATAAGTTGAAAATCGCATGTCCCTTGAATACGAGTACCTAAACCATGCTAATCAACTTAGGTCTAAGTAAGTTCTTGTCATTGTAAGCATACATGTATCATTGAGAACGCCAACGGGGTACCTCCTGCCCGATGATATGGAAACTGTCCCGTATCAAAATGACAAGACAAACAGACAATGAACACCTCGACATCTCTTTTATTTACCATTGGGTATAGCTTTTTATTTTGAGATGCGTCGTCGAATGTCCACTATGGTTATGCTGTAAATTTCCACCATGAATGATACATGGTTTAGATTAGTGGCCCAGGCGTTTCTCTAACACATATACAAACTCCGTGAGCTTACAAGTTTCCAACTCCTTTCACACAGATAGGTATCCATAGACAAAAGATCATGATATCAACTAAATAGGAATAAGTGCAATGTTGAAAGCGTGCCACATGACAGCATGGCTGAGCTAACTCCCAACTTACAACTTGCAAGCATATAATCGTCATAAGAGAGCCACAATGGTCAAGTTTATTAAGTGCAAGAAAGTAAATGTACCATCAAGTTTGTGAGAGCTTTACTAACTAATTTTCTCATAACAAAAAATTTAATTTGGAAGAAAGATAAAAGCATGATGAATATACTTGGAATAGAAAAATGCTAATAGGAAGATATGGTGGACACATTGGAAAACTTTGGTTTTTGGGAGTTGGATTCACGAGTAGAGCTCATACTTAGTACAGGTGAAGGCTAGCAAAAGACTGGGAGCGACCAACTAAGAGAGCAATAACGGCCATAATCATGCATACCGACAAAACATTATTAATCAAAGCATAAAGTGATATTACAATTCAAAAACCAAATGATCATAGAGGTTTGAGGCGACTGGTTTAGAGTCAAACATGGTGTAAGCATGCGCCAAGTCAACCCAAATAAAGCATCAAAGGAGAATACCACAATATTATGTTTCTATATGATAAAAACAACACATGATTCTTTCAAAGGCACATTAAGCACTCTCAATTATTTGAGACAAGTCATGCTACAACAATAACTACTAAGCATATAATCAAAATAATATCTAGCATGACATGCTAAAGTCTAAGCCACAGTCTAAACAAGCTCCCTTTTGCATCACTATAAGCATGAAACATTTTACTCTTTTCCAACACCAATCAACCTTTTTGAAACAACTCTCAAAGATAAAAATGAACAAAGACCAAAGGTCTAACACACCTAGCTACAAAGAACTAACAAGTTCTGAACAAGAACAAAGGTGAAAAATAAAAGATAAATGCAGTACTAGAAAAAGAGAACACTCGTTGAACAGTAAAAGTGAAAACTAGAGTGTTCTAGGCAATGAAAACGGAGTGTGTCTTCTCCAAAAGAAATATGTTGGGGTGCAACCATTTATTACAGCAAACAAAAAAAACTGAAAGCAAAAATAAAGACGCTCCAAGAAAAACACATAGCATATGAAGCAATAAAAATATAGTGTCTTGAACAGTAAAAGTGATATTTTTGTTGATGAAGAAGAGGGTGCCTAGGGGCATCCCCAAGCTTTGACGCTTGTACTTTTTGGATATTTCTTGGGGTGACATGGGCATCCCCAAGCTTGAGCTTTTGTCCATACTTCATCTCATCTCATCATTCTCCTTTCCCTACACTTGAAAACTTCCTTCATACAAAACTTCACACAATTTTCATTAGCAACATTAGTTTATGCAAGATAGTAAATCCACTTTTGGTTCAGTTTTAACTCAAGTAAAACATCCATTAAAAAATTAGCTACTGTAGCAACTTCTTCTAAAATTTCCGTGATCAAAAGAACTCAAAAAGAAAGAGATCAAGAAGCAAACGCAAATAGTGGCAGAAATCTGTCAAAACAAAACATCAGGTAAAGATCGATTTTTTTCAAAACTCTTCTGTTGCTCAAATCGAAAAGTGCAAAACTAATGAAAGTTAGATAATAACCTGGGGCATGTGCACAAAAAATTGCATATCAAAATGACATACTGGTAATTTTCATGAATTTTTACAGCGACGCGCAGAAATCTGTTTCGGGGCAGCAACTTCCCCAAATCTTACCTTCCTCCAATTAGAGGCTCTTCTTGGCACAAAAACAAAATAAAAATGATAAGAAGAGGTCATTACAATAGTAACAACTTCCAATACTCAACAAAAAGAAAAATTACTGAAAAGAAAACATTGGGTTATCTCTCAAGAGTGCTTTTCTTTAACGCCTTTGAGCTAGGCGCAGAAAGTAAGAATCAAGTATTTTCAAATAAAGGAGCATCAAGATCATAATTTGCTCTAAGGATAGAATCAAAAGGTAGCTTCTTTATCTTTCTAGGAAAGTGGTTCATACCTTTCTTGAGTGGGAATTGATATCTAATGGTGCCTTCTTTCATATCAATAATAGCACCAATAGTTCTAAGAAAAGGTCTTCCCAAAATAATAGGAAAAGAAGCATTGCATTCAATATCCAAAATAAGGAAATCAACGGGAACAAGGTTATTGTTAACCTTAATAAGAACATCATTAATCATCCCCAAAGGTTTCTTCTTAGCAACATCAGCAAGAGGAACATCCAAATAACATTTTTCTAACGGTGGTAAACCAAGCATATCATAAATTTTTCTAGGCATAACAGAAATACTTGCACCAAGGTCACATAAAGTATTACAATCAAAATCATTCACATTCATCTTAATGATGGGCTCCCAACCATCTTATAACTTTCTAGGAATAGAAACTTTTTGTTTCAACTTATCCTCTCTAATTTGCATGAGAGCATTAGTAATATGTTTTGTAAAAGACATATTCATAGAACTAGCATTAGGACTTCTAGCAACCTTTTGCAAGAACAAAAGTACTTCAGAAATATTACAACCATCAACATCAAAATCATTCCTATCAAAGGTAGTAGAACTATTGTCTCCCATACTCCGAAAAATTTCAGCACTTTTATTAGAAAACGTTTCCGTAGTTTTAAGCAATTTCGCACAAGGAGTAGGGATTTTCTCTACACCAATCACTCTACCATTAAAAGTAGGAGGCTTGATAGCATTTGAAACAACATCACTAGTGGTGGTAATAGTACAAACTTTAGTCATATTTCTAGCAATCTCATCTTCTCTTTTCCACCTAGCATGCAATTCTGCTAACATCCTAACATTATCATCAATTCTAACTTGAATGGCATTAGTAACAGCAAAGGGATAAGGTTTAGCAGCCATTTTATTAATCAAAGAAGATTGCGCATCAGACAAGGATGAAATACGGGTTTCAGCATTTGAAATTTTAACTTACAACCCAGGAATCTCCCTATTTAAATTCTCAAGTTGATGACTAATATTCTTCAACAAGGCAGATTGTTCCTCCATGGTTTTCGTGAACAACTTATTCTGCTCATATTGCATTTGCATAAAGTTCTTAGTAGCCCTTTCAACTTCTAGAATCCTTTCTTCACTAGGCATTCTAGGTCTACATGATAGCCATTGTCACTATTGGAAGGATATTGCATATAATTGTTGCTACCAAAATTATTCCTATAAGCATTGTTGTTGAAATTATTATTTCTAATGAAGTTCACATCAACATGCTCTTCTTGAGCAACGAAAGAGGCTAAAGGAACATTATTAGGATCAATATGCGCCTTACCATTAACAAGCATAGACATAATGGTATTAATCTTATCACTCATGGAAGAGGTTTCTTCTACAGAATTTACCTTCTTACCTTGTGGAGCTCTCTCGGTGTGCCATTCAGAATAATTTACCATCATATTATCAAGGAGCTTTGTTGCGGCGCCCAAGGTGATGGACATAAATGTGCCTTCAGCAGCTGAATCCAAAAGGTTCCTTGAATTTAGTCCTGCATAAAAGGTTTCGATAATCATCCAAGTAGTCAGTCCATGAGTGGGACAATTCTTTATCAAAGATTTCATTCTTTCCCAAGCTTGAGCAACATGATCATTATCAAACTGTTTAAACTTCATTATGTCTGACAAGGCTATAGATAATAGAGCCCGTTACTTGTGTACCCCTGAGGCCCGATAAGCTAGGCCCAAGTGTAAGCATAGTCGAAGTATGAGTCCATGTCATATACTGAAATTATAATATGTATCAAACCCGACCGGATCCTTGAGACCTGGCCACCTATATATAGGGGCCAGGAGAGGCCGGCCAGGGACAGATTGAGATTAAGCCACGTTGACCACCATGTTTATTGTTGATACATGCCTTGTTTGACTGATCTTTACCTTCGAGTTCATCCGACACCCTATTCCCCGATCCTAAGTCCTTCATATAGGACATTTGTCGAGTTAACCCTCGTCAATGTCACTTCTCAAAGATATAATCTTAGCAGGAGGATAATATTTTCCAATAAAAGCATCTTTGCACTTAACCCAAGAATCAATACTATGTCTAGGTAAAGATAGCAACCAATCTTTAGCTCTTCCTCTCAAAGAGAAAGGAAACAATTTAAGCTTAATAATATCTCCATCTACATCCTTATACTTTTGCATCTCACATAGCTCAACAAAATTGTTGAGGTGAGCAGCAACATCATCAGTACTAGCACCAGAAAATTGCTCTTTCATAACAAGATTTAACAAAGTAGGTTTAATTTCATAAAAATTTGCCTCAGGAGCAGGTGGCGCAATAGGAGTGTAGATGAAATCATTGTTGTTTGTGCTAGTAAAGTCACACAACTTAGTGTTCTCAGGAGTACTCATTTTAGCAAGATAAAAATAGACAAGCAAAAATAACAACTACAAAAGGAACTAATTTTTTGTATTTTTGGTAAAAATATGCAAACAAAAATAAAGTAAAGAAACTAAGCAAAACAATAACAAAGTAAAAAAGATTGGAAGTGAGAGACTACCCTTGTAGAAATCCTCTTTTCCCCGGCAATGGCGCTAGAAAACTTGTTGATGGTGCGGTGTTGACGGACCAGTTGGGAACCCCAAGAGGAAGGTGTGATGAGCACAGCAGTAAGTTTTCCCTCAGTTATGAAACCAAAGTTTAATCGACCAGTAAGAGAAAGAAACCACTTCTGAAGGCTGTTGCTAACTAGCTTTTGGCAGGGTGCACTACCGGTGCCAGCAGCAACGTGGAAGCTACACACAACACAACCAAGATACTTTCCCCCAACTTGCAGTGAGCTTGTCAATCTCACTGGTTTGCTGAAAACAAAGGATTAAATGTATCATGTGGAAAAAGATGTTTCTTTGCAGTAAGTAAATAATGCTTACGGAAAGTAAACAGTGCTTGCAGTAGATGGTAATATATATGTAAAAGAATGGACAGGGGTCCACAGTTCACTAGAGGTGTCTCTCCATAAAGATAAATAATATGCTGGGTAAACAAATTACAGTTGGACAATTGACAAAATAAAGAATGCATAACAATGCATGTACATGTCATAAAGATTACTATGAGATTCACTTGGGCATTACAACATAATACATAGACCGTAATCCAACTGCAACTATGACTTATAATCCACCCGCAGGATATCATCCAAACAACCCTTGGGTATTAAGTTGCAATCAATAGATTATCGCCTTAAGCAAAGTATGTAATGTAAACAATGCAATTATCCTTGAACAAAAGATTGTTGTTTTGTCCCTAGTAGCAACAACACATCTACAACCTTAGAAGTTATTGTCACTCTCCCAGATTACTAGAGGCATGAACCCACTATCGAGCATAAATACTCCCTCTTGGAGTCACAAGCATCTACTTGGACAAAGTATCTATTAGCAACGGAGAGCATGCAAGATCATAAATAACATAGACATGATAAATCAACAATCAACTTGACATAGTACTCAATATTCATCGGATCCCAACAAACACAACATGTAGAATTACATAACGATGATCTTGATCATGATAGGCAGCTCACAAGATCTAAACATGAAGCACATGGAGGAGAAGACAACCATCTAGCTACTGCCATGGACCCATAGTCCAAGGTAGACTACTCACGCATCACTCCAGAGGCAGGTATGCTGATGAAGAAGGCCTCGGTGATGATTCCCCTCTTCGACAGTGTGCCGGGAAGAGCTTGTGGACCCTCCCAATCTCGGGTCAATGACGACAGCGGCTTGTAGTATGTTTCATGGAGATGTGTTCGGCCCCTAGGGTTTTCCTGACGAAGTGAATATATAGGCGGAAAGGCGATGTCAGGAGGTGGGCCAGGGACCCACACCACCTGGTGGCACGGCCAGGGGCTGGCCCGCACCACCCTATGGTGCGGCCGCCTCCTAGTCCAGCTCTGTCTCTCCTCTGGACTCCGTCTTCCTTTCAGATAAATAGGAACTTTGGCTTTTGTTTCGTCCAATTCCTAAAATATCTTGTGTAACTTTTCTGAAACACAAAAATTGCAAAAAACAGGAACTGGCACTATGGCATCTCGTTAATAGGCCAGTTCCGGAAAATGCATAAAAATTCCATGAAATGTAAACAAAACACAAAGCAATTGGTGTAAAACAAGCATGGAGCATCAAAAATTACAGATACGTTTGCGATGTATCACGGTGCCAGTGGCGGAAGACCCTCTCTTGCCCATGGCGGCGGCGCTGGGGCAGGAACACTTGTAGAGCGAGAGCGGAGAAGCGCAACAATGGCAGGGAAGTGCTAGGAGGAAGGCGATGACGGCGACGGAATGGGGGAAACAGTTGTCATTTTTCCCTCTTTATCCTATCACGGTAAAATCCCCAAGTCATCTGAGCCGTTTGTTCTGAAGAGGAAACAACGGTGTAGATCTGGCCCTCCACGTGTCAGTGCTGCTTGAGTTAAGGCCCCCACTATGCGCGAGAATTGAGGAGACGCGACAGATTTTTCTCACCGGACGCGCGGGACGTGCGGTCAAACAGAGTCAATGGCTGGCGTGCACTATGGGGGCCCCACCAAATGTCCAGTCTTGTCAATGTCAGGTCATTCCTGCGATTCCTGATGTGACAACTCGATGAATTGAAGCGTCACCTCTGATGTCAACACTGGGAAAGTTTTTTCCTTTAATGGAGGAAAGGATTTCTTCGATACGATAATTTTTTGAGGTATGTGAAATTTATCATCCTGCTCTATGCTAAGTTCTTTGGGCCGGCAGTGCCTCTCCTTTATATTCGAGTGTGGGCATCGGACCCTCGAATCACTTTTTCTTCGGGCCTGCAGTGTCTCTCTTTTATTCAAGTATGGGTGTTGAACCCTCAAATTACTTTTCTTTTGGGCCTCTGGCGCCTCTTTTATTGTGAACGTCGATTTCTCGAATTACACTCTTTCGGGCCCGCAGTGGCCTCGCCTTATCTGAATACGAGTTTTCAAGATTTATTGGATCTATTTCCTGAGTTATTCGGTGCCTCTGCGATATTCGGGCTGTGGTTGTCTACCCCTCGAATCGCTCTCTCGGAATTTGTGGTGCTTCTGTGATATTCGAGTTGTGGGCTTCGGTCCCTCGAATTACTCTCCTCAGGCCAGGCGTGCCTCCATATTGGTTGAATGCGGGTTTTCTTGTCCCCCGAATTACTTTCACTAGGCCATCAGTGCCTCCATGTCACTCCAGCACGAGCTCCGAATTTGCGAGCCAATTCTGTCGGGCTAGCAGTGCCTTTATGTTAATCTCTTATGGGCTTCAGTTCCCCGATCTTTCTCATTCAAGGCCAGCAGCGCCTCTGCATTATTCGAGTTGGGATTTTATCCTCTCAAAATTCCTCCTTGCGATAAATCTACTCCTATTTACCCGAAATTTGGTGGCAATATACTGGTTCGGATGCCGTATGTCAAATACGACGATAAGTCCACAGTTAGCAACACTAGATGGCCCGGTATTCGCATCAAGCGCGCTCTACCGAGAAAAATTTATGTGCCTACAACATGAAGTTTTGCATCGATGGACGTATCGAATGCCTCACAATCACTGGGCTTCGACCTGATAAGTCCATGCGCGGTACGGGTTGAAGTGGCGCCAGTCCATGCGGGTTCGAGTCGGGGGACTCGAATCTGAGTAAGCTAACCATTGTTTTTGCAACTATGCAATTAACTGGACCGAGCGTGTGTTCCAGACTGGTTATGCCAATCCCTCTAGCAATAAATATATGAATCCTCGAGGCTAGAAAAAGTTATCCGAATGAACTAATCACATTAGCGATCTATTCGCACACTTGTTGTTGGTTTCGCTGTTTCTATAGGTATATGCAGAATGCTTGGCAACAGCTTGATGGGAGTTCGAATTGATAAAGTTAGAGTCCCTACCCTAGTCTTCGACTATCCCATGCACTCGGGGGCTACTGATGAAGGAATGACCCACGGGTCCTCGATATTGGCCTATCTGGTTTTCAGCCCTGCTAGGGCGTTTATTGAAGGGATGGCAAGGCCCATAAACACAATCGGCTGGCGCGGCCCAGGAGTGAGACTTGGCGTGCAATGAAAGAACTCGAAGAATAAGACCTAGTCGAATTAGGACTCGATTAAGGTTTTCACCTACCGCCTCTGTATGTAGTTAACTTGGAGAGCAATCCTGAGACCCAACCTTCGCTTATAAAAAGGTTGGGAGGGAGATCCAAGAACCTCTCTAGACACTATTCCACCTTCCACCCAAGCGCTCGAATCCTCGAGAGCTCCTCACCTTTGGCTAGATCCAATCTATGCCCTCGCTGTAAACACCACCGTTGTAAACACCCCATCAATAAAGTCAGACAAGCAGGACGTAGGTCGTTACCCAACAAGGGGGTAGAACCTGGGTAAAACCCATGTTTCCCTGTGTCGTCTGATCGCTGTCGAGTTCGCCGGATCCCCTGATCGCACCATGATTCGAAAGCCCTCAAGCATGGGCATTGTCGGAGTCAAACCTCGTCACTGGTCCAAGTGGAAGGTTGCAATTGAGGATGAATTGCGCTCGCTTACCAAAAGGGAGATATTTACTACAGTAATACCGACCCCTCGGCATATTTCCCCCGTGGGGGCGAAATGGGTTTTTGTTTGAAAGAGGAATGAGAACAATGAGGTGGTGAGATACAAGGCGAGGCTTGTAGCACAAGGGTTTACACAGAAACCCGACATTGATTGCGATGAAACATATTCTCCTGTGATGAGTGGAATCACATTCCGATACTTGATATCGCTCGCAGTGCAAATGAATTTGTATATCCAACTGATGGATGTGGTGACTGCATATTTAAATGGGTCGCTTGATACAGATATCTACATGAAAGTCACTGAGTGAATGAAGATTCTAGATCCAAAGGCTGATCGCAAAATGTATTGCGCAAGGCTACAGAAGTCGTTATATGGCTTGAAACAGTCGGGTAGAATGTGGTACAACCAACTAAGTGAGTTCCTCTTGCAGAAAGGATACTCAAACAATGATGATTGCCCATGTGTGTTCACCAAGAAACCTACTGATGGGTTTTGTATAATCTCTGAGTATGTGGATGATTTGAATATCATTGGTACTACACAAGAGATACATGAGGCTAGTAATCATCTAAAGACGGAATTTGAGATGAAAGATTTGGGTAAAACCAAATTTTGTCTCGGTTACAACTTGAACATATTTCTTCTAGAATATCGGTTCATCAGTCTGCTTATATCCAAAAGATATTGAAAAAATTCAATATGGATAAAGCATACCCGTCAAAAACACCTATGGTTGTTAGGTCACTTGATAGAGACAAAGACCCTTTTAGACCTAAGGATGACGATGAAGAGATATTGGGGCCAGAGTTCCCATATCTTAGTGCAGTTGGTGCACTAATGTATCTAGAAAACTGCACGAGACCTGGTATATCCTTTGCAATTAATCTGTTGGCTAGATACAACGCATCGCCAACAAAGAGGCATTGGGTTGGTGTGAAGAATATTCTGAGATATCTTCAAGGCACCAAAGATCTTGGTTTGTTCTATCAGAAAAATCAAGAGAGAACCATGGTGGGGTATTGCAATGCTAGATACTTATCAGATCCCCATAATGCCAGATCGCAGACTAGGTTTGTCTTCTTATACATGGAGGTACGGCCTTCTCTTGGAAGTCGACAAAGCAAACTTTGGTGGCTACGTCCACGAATCATTCTGAAATAATTGCTTTGTATGAAGCATCACGGGAATGTGTATGGCTTCGCAGAATGATGAACTTTGTCCAAGGTTCAAGTGGGATTGGTTCATTGGAATCACCCACTATTATCTATGAGGATAATGCTGCTTGTATTGTACATATACAAACATGTTATATTAAGAGCAATATTACAAAGCATATTGCTCCTAAGCTATTTTATCCCCATGAGCTACAAAAGAGTGGGGAAATAGATATTTTGCAAACGAAGTCATGTGATAACCTCGCTGATTTGTTTACTAAGTCCTTACCAAGTTCTTTATTTCATAAATATGTATATGGAATTGGTATGAGGAGACTTCGTGACTTGCAAATTTCAGGGGGAGAAATCTCCTAGGTTATAACCTGTTAAAGATTATTGGATCTTCGGTATTGCACTCTGTTCCTTTATGAGTTTTTCCTAACGGTTTCTCATGTAAGGTTTTTAACGAGGCAATATCAGTAGAAGCATGGATGATATATGCCATTTTCTCCTTATTTTCCCATAGGGTTTTTAAGAGTTTTTCATGGCATATTGTACATTTCTTCTCAATTTTTCCCACGGGGTTTTTGGAGAAGATGATTCCAAGGATGATCGGTCGCAGAGACAAGCAAGGATTAGGGGGAGTGTTAGGATTTATCAAATAATGTAATTAGGAGTAATCCTTTACTTGTAACCGTACGGCGGTTCCCTCGCTCCCACCTCTTCACGAACGGACGTGACTCCTCACTCGCGTCCCTTCCCCTTGTATAAATACTGTGATCATCAATGGAATAGACATCAGTTGTTGGATCATTTGTTTCACCTCTTAACAGATCCATCACCGCTAGGGCGCGGTGCTGTTAGAAAAACCGCACCCAGTAATTGCCCGAATGTACAGGGTAATTGCTGGAATGGAGAAACAAGGAAAAACGTCTATCTGTCAAACTAACAAAGCTAGATCAAAATGAATATCTCTACTTGTACTCAGCTTTCCAGAGTACCCAACTTTACCAGCTCTCCCATCCTAGAGCACCCCTTTCCAAAAGGGGGAACATCAGGATCTTGATTCATTATTTGAAATCAACAAACTCTTTCTAGATTTTTCCTTCATTCGAAGTTCCGAACTGCACTCTCTGTAACTGGAAACCCCCAGCTCCCCCAAAGCCTTTTCTCATAGTAGACAAAATGATACTTGAATTGATCATATCCAAAGACCAAGAGGAAATTTAATAGCAGACATTATATAAAGGTAAATACTATCTACCGGGGTCCGATAGATAGCCAAACATCGGAACTCCACGATGCCGTCGATCCCAATTTGAATCGGACATTTCAGCTTGCATCAATATTTTTTCTAGTTATTACGGACGTCTGCCGGCTCCATTGATCCAACAACTCCATTAATTACACGACTAACTGAAAACGCCTCCCCTAATCCAGCTCCACCGACCACCATACGCATATGCCATCACCGCTTCCATCCCCTTCCACGCACTGCTCCCATTCCACT
Organism: Dactylis glomerata; assembly: GCA_007115705.1. Lineage (NCBI taxonomy): Eukaryota > Viridiplantae > Streptophyta > Magnoliopsida > Poales > Poaceae > Dactylis > Dactylis glomerata. Next base: position 242,222 of record QXEO01000430.1, on the reverse strand, counting down.
GCACACCACCGCTCCGCTTCCCTCTGCACACCACCGCTCCGCTTCCCTCGCCATCCACGATTTGCTTCCGGCGGCGCACGCGCACAATAATCTCCGCTGGCCTGCATCCGTCCGGCGACAACACGATTTGAGAAAGAAGGTAACATCATCTGAAATTGATCCAATCTGTGGAGTGTTTCTTTATTTTTTTTGTTGTATTTATATCCACGTAATCCTGTATATATGCATTTGTGAAATTAATTTTTACTAGTTGATTCATATGATGTGATCATATCTTGCACATGCTAATGTTTTAGATCTCTGTGTAGTAATATTAGTAATGTTCTTGTATGAGAAGCTATTTTTTCTGCTTCCATGTAATCCTACTTTTGCTGTCTAAGATTTAGTTTCATGCTTCGTGTTTACAATGCCTTTCTCAATAATTATGCATTGATGAAGAAAATAAAATTGGGTACAGATCCAGAAACAATGGCGGCAACCATTATCTACTATTATTTTTGAAATATGCCTGCTTCTACAAATAACTAATCATGTTGCCTACAAACAAATTTGATGCTTCCGTTTCCTATGCTTCCATGTCAACAAGTACATGTTTCGTTACTAATGAGAGATTGCTTCACACATCTACAAAATGACCCAATGACCAAGGTACAAAGGCAGCAAAGTATGTCGATCAGGATTGTGTGCTCAAGAAACGTTTTTCGGCAGCTCGTTTAAAAGGGGGGGTAAGGATTCTCAGAGAAATCTCATTATTTATTTAAGGTGGGGTGTTCTTCTGGATATAGGTGCTTTATCATTTTCCAAGGGCTTGCTTTCATAACATTAATCCAGAGAAGCCATTCTTGAAAAAAAAAATCCAGAGAAGCATACTGTTCAACAAAGGAATGGTAGTTAAAGCTCTCGGACTTCCTCGTGGAACTAGGCCGGTGGTGCTCACTGGTGAGCATGAAGATTCACCATACCATGAATTATGTAAAATTGTTTATCACACCACAGGAAGGAGGCACCTATTTACAATGCTGAAAATATGCTTGAAAATGCAGCTCTGGATGACGAAACATGGTTTAGGACATTCTTCATGGTGGTGATCGGTACATTTTTTGTCCTGGAACCAACATTATATATGCTTCCTCTTGAATATCTTGGGAGCCTTGGTGATTATACACTAATTCATGTATACGCTTGGGCGGAACAGATATTGAAATCAAGTCTTTCCAAGTGAAAATGAGGAAGGCGGCAAGTCTTAGAGAATTTCTGTGTAGAAACATTAGCGATGTTCTTGTATGGGAAGCTGCATTTTTTCAGCTTCATTGTAATGCTAATTTTGCTGTCCTAGATTTAGTTTCATGCTTCGTGTTTTTACAATATTCTTGTATGGGAAACATGGTTATCCTTTTTTACATCCTGTACAAGGAACATGAAACAGGCTAAAAAACTTTGTGACTGCAGTTACTTCAGAATATGCTTCCACAATATGCTTCCACAGTGCATCTACATCCTCATTGATCTTTTCAACTGTGCTTCAACGGTTCATAATTTGGAAAACAAAACACTATGTCAATACCTTTTGATGCAACCTTTTAATCCTGCTTCATATGCAGGCCTTTTGTGCTTCTGATGCATAAATCTATAGCTACTAAATCTAAGAATCAAAACCACAAAAATAGCATTGACATTATGTTGCTGTCGGATGCACCTTATCAAACCTAAAAATGTAATATTGCGAAGCAAAGCTACATTACCCAGAACCATTAAATTGGAGTAACACAAAAACAATGCTTCCACACCTGATATCATATATTACAATATATCAATTAGGTCCCATAGCTTCATGCGGTTAAGCTAAAAGCTTCCGGTGTACAAAAGTAAGCTTCTAAATCTAAAGACTTCTAGTATTCTTATAATAAAGCTTCATACTGATTGTTTAGTCACTTCAAGTTTTATGGAATAAAGCTTCGATGTTGCAGTCAGACACAACCAACCCAGATCCTACAGATGACTAACAATGTTTCGAACCAACGTACTCGAAGAAAATGAAGGATTAAAGATAGTTTTTGGATCTTGGAACATCCATGGTTTACTACAGGAGGGTTCCCGAATTGTTTGGTAATTCGATTCATTCCATCATTTCCAGCTGCACCAACCTTCTCTTATAATGATGGATCAGTCACACACGAAGCAGACATGAAAAATAGAATTACATGAGGTGGACATTCGATGCTCCCTTTAGGTGCGTCATTTTTTATCAATGAAGGCTGGAAGCAACTAACGAGCCTCTGCTATGGTGAAGCGCATGTAGGAAGGGGAGAACGATATAAACGGAGACCATTTCATTAGCATTAAATATGGAAGCATGCAATCAGTGCCGTCTTGTACGAGCACTTTTTTCTTCTTCTTAATAAACGCGGGCAGCGGGCGCTATCGGAAGATCGCACGGCACAGCTGCTTTTGATCGGACAGAAAATAAGGGGTCCGATGGGAAGCTCATATCGGGAGCCGATTCCTAGTGGTGCCAATAAAGGTAAATACTATCTACCGGGGTCCGATAGATAGCCAAACATCGGAACTCCACGATGTCGTCGATCCCAATTTGAATCGGACGTTTCAGCTTGCATCAATATTTTTTCTAGTTATTACGGACGTCTGCCGGCTCCATTGATCCAGCAACTCCATTAATTACACGACTAACTGAAAACGCCTCCCCTAATCCAGCTCCACCGACCACCATACGCATATGCCATCACCGCTTCCATCCCCTTCCACGCACTGCTCCCATTCCACTGCACACCACCGCTCCGCTTCCCTCTGCACACCACCGCTCCGCTTCCCTCGCCATCCATGATTTGCTTCCGGCGGTGCACGCGCACAATAATCTCCGCTGGCCCGCATCCGTCCGGCGACAACACGATTTGAGAAAGAAGGTAACATCATCTGAAATTGATCCAATCTGTGGAGTGTTTCTTTATTTTTTTTGTTGTATTTATATCCACGTAATCCTGTATATATGCATTTGTGAAATTAATTTTTACTAGCTGATTCATATGATGTGATCATATCTTGCACATGCTAATGTTTTAGATCTCTGTGTAGTAATATTAGTAATGTTCTTGTATGAGAAGCTATTTTTTCTGCTTCCATGTAATCCTACTTTTGCTGTCTAAGATTTAGTTTCATGCTTCGTGTTTACAATGCCTTTCTCAATAATTATGCATTGATGAAGAAAATAAAATTGGGTACAGATCCAGAAACAATGGCGGCAACCATTATCTACTATTATTTTTGAAATATGCCTGCTTCTACAAATAACTAATCATGTTGCCTACAAACAAATTTGATGCTTCCGTTTCCTATGCTTCCATGTCAACAAGTACATGTTTCGTTACTAATGAGAGATTGCTTCACACATCTACAAAATGACCCAATGACCAAGGTACAAAGGCAGCAAAGTATGTCGATCAGGATTGTGTGCTCAAGAAACGTTTTTCGGCAGCTCGTTTAAAAGGGGGGGTAAGGATTCTCAGAGAAATCTCATTATTTATTTAAGGTGGGGTGTTCTTCTGGATATAGGTGCTTTATCATTTTCCAAGGGCTTGCTTTCATAACATTAATCCAGAGAAGCCATTCTTGAAAAAAAAAATCCAGAGAAGCATACTGTTCAACAAAGGAATGGTAGTTAAAGCTCTCGGACTTCCTCGTGGAACTAGGCCGGTGGTGCTCACTGGTGAGCATGAAGATTCACCATACCATGAATTATGTAAAATTGTTTATCACACCACAGGAAGGAGGCACCTATTTACAATGCTGAAAATATGCTTGAAAATGCAGCTCTGGATGACGAAACATGGTTTAGGACATTCTTCATGGTGGTGATCGGTACATTTTTTGTCCTGGAACCAACATTATATATGCTTCCTCTTGAATATCTTGGGAGCCTTGGTGATTATACACTAATTCATGTATACGCTTGGGCGGAACAGATATTGAAATCAAGTCTTTCCAAGTGAAAATGAGGAAGGCGGCAAGTCTTAGAGAATTTCTGTGTAGAAACATTAGCGATGTTCTTGTATGGGAAGCTGCATTTTTTCAGCTTCATTGTAATGCTAATTTTGCTGTCCTAGATTTAGTTTCATGCTTCGTGTTTTTACAATATTCTTGTATGGGAAACATGGTTATCCTTTTTTACATCCTGTACAAGGAACATGAAACAGGCTAAAAAACTTTGTGACTGCAGTTACTTCAGAATATGCTTCCACAATATGCTTCCACAGTGCATCTACATCCTCATTGATCTTTTCAACTGTGCTTCAACGGTTCATAATTTGGAAAACAAAACACTATGTCAATACCTTTTGATGCAACCTTTTAATCCTGCTTCATATGCAGGCCTTTTGTGCTTCTGATGCATAAATCTATAGCTACTAAATCTAAGAATCAAAACCACAAAAATAGCATTGACATTATGTTGCTGTCGGATGCACCTTATCAAACCTAAAAATGTAATATTGCGAAGCAAAGCTACATTACCCAGAACCATTAAATTGGAGTAACACAAAAACAATGCTTCCACACCTGATATCATATATTACAATATATCAATTAGGTCCCATAGCTTCATGCGGTTAAGCTAAAAGCTTCCGGTGTACAAAAGTAAGCTTCTAAATCTAAAGACTTCTAGTATTCTTATAATAAAGCTTCATACTGATTGTTTAGTCACTTCAAGTTTTATGGAATAAAGCTTCGATGTTGCAGTCAGACACAACCAACCCAGATCCTACAGATGACTAACAATGTTTCGAACCAACGTACTCGAAGAAAATGAAGGATTAAAGATAGTTTTTGGATCTTGGAACATCCATGGTTTACTACAGGAGGGTTCCCGAATTGTTTGGTAATTCGATTCATTCCATCATTTCCAGCTGCACCAACCTTCTCTTATAATGATGGATCAGTCACACACGAAGCAGACATGAAAAATAGAATTACATGAGGTGGACATTCGATGCTCCCTTTAGGTGCGTCATTTTTTATCAATGAAGGCTGGAAGCAACTAACGAGCCTCTGCTATGGTGAAGCGCATGTAGGAAGGGGAGAACGATATAAACGGAGACCATTTCATTAGCATTAAATATGGAAGCATGCAATCAGTGCCGTCTTGTACGAGCACTTTTTTCTTCTTCTTAATAAACGCGGGCAGCGGGCGCTATCGGAAGATCGCACGGCACAGCTGCTTTTGATCGGACAGAAAATAAGGGGTCCGATGGGAAGCTCATATCGGGAGCCGATTCCTAGTGGTGCCCATAAAGGTAAATACTATCTACCGGGGTCCGATAGATAGCCAAACATCGGAACTCCACGATGCCGTCGATCCCAATTTGAATCGGACGTTTCAGCTTGCATCAATATTTTTTCTAGTTATTACGGACGTCTGCCGGCTCCATTGATCCAGCAACTCCATTAATTACACGACTAACTGAAAACGCCTCCCCTAATCCAGCTCCACCGACCACCATACGCATATGCCATCACCGCTTCCATCCCCTTCCACGCACTGCTCCCATTCCACTGCACACCACCGCTCCGCTTCCCTCTGCACACCACCGCTCCGCTTCCCTCGCCATCCATGATTTGCTTCCGGCGGCGCACGCGCACAATAATCTCCGCTGGCCCGCATCCGTCCGGCGACAACACGATTTGAGAAAGAAGGTAACATCATCTAAAATTGATCCAATCTGTGGAGTGTTTCTTTATTTTTTTTGTTGTATTTATATCCACGTAATCCTGTATATATGCATTTGTGAAATTAATTTTTACTAGCTGATTCATATGATGTGATCATATCTTGCACATGCTAATGTTTTAGATCTCTGTGTAGTAATATTAGTAATGTTCTTGTATGAGAAGCTATTTTTTCTGCTTCCATGTAATCCTACTTTTGCTGTCTAAGATTTAGTTTCATGCTTCGTGTTTACAATGCCTTTCTCAATAATTATGCATTGATGAAGAAAATAAAATTGGGTACAGATCCAGAAACAATGGCGGCAACCATTATCTACTATTATTTTTGAAATATGCCTGCTTCTACAAATAACTAATCATGTTGCCTACAAACAAATTTGATGCTTCCGTTTCCTATGCTTCCATGTCAACAAGTACATGTTTCGTTACTAATGAGAGATTGCTTCACACATCTACAAAATGACCCAATGACCAAGGTACAAAGGCAGCAAAGTATGTCGATCAGGATTGTGTGCTCAAGAAACGTTTTTCGGCAGCTCGTTTAAAAGGGGGGGTAAGGATTCTCAGAGAAATCTCATTATTTATTTAAGGTGGGGTGTTCTTCTGGATATAGGTGCTTTATCATTTTCCAAGGGCTTGCTTTCATAACATTAATCCAGAGAAGCCATTCTTGAAAAAAAAAATCCAGAGAAGCATACTGTTCAACAAAGGAATGGTAGTTAAAGCTCTCGGACTTCCTCGTGGAACTAGGCCGGTGGTGCTCACTGGTGAGCATGAAGATTCACCATACCATGAATTATGTAAAATTGTTTATCACACCACAGGAAGGAGGCACCTATTTACAATGCTGAAAATATGCTTGAAAATGCAGCTCTGGATGACGAAACATGGTTTAGGACATTCTTCATGGTGGTGATCGGTACATTTTTTGTCCTGGAACCAACATTATATATGCTTCCTCTTGAATATCTTGGGAGCCTTGGTGATTATACACTAATTCATGTATACGCTTGGGCGGAACAGATATTGAAATCAAGTCTTTCCAAGTGAAAATGAGGAAGGCGGCAAGTCTTAGAGAATTTCTGTGTAGAAACATTAGCGATGTTCTTGTATGGGAAGCTGCATTTTTTCAGCTTCATTGTAATGCTAATTTTGCTGTCCTAGATTTAGTTTCATGCTTCGTGTTTTTACAATATTCTTGTATGGGAAACATGGTTATCCTTTTTTACATCCTGTACAAGGAACATGAAACAGGCTAAAAAACTTTGTGACTGCAGTTACTTCAGAATATGCTTCCACAATATGCTTCCACAGTGCATCTACATCCTCATTGATCTTTTCAACTGTGCTTCAACGGTTCATAATTTGGAAAACAAAACACTATGTCAATACCTTTTGATGCAACCTTTTAATCCTGCTTCATATGCAGGCCTTTTGTGCTTCTGATGCATAAATCTATAGCTACTAAATCTAAGAATCAAAACCACAAAAATAGCATTGACATTATGTTGCTGTCGGATGCACCTTATCAAACCTAAAAATGTAATATTGCGAAGCAAAGCTACATTACCCAGAACCATTAAATTGGAGTAACACAAAAACAATGCTTCCACACCTGATATCATATATTACAATATATCAATTAGGTCCCATAGCTTCATGCGGTTAAGCTAAAAGCTTCCGGTGTACAAAAGTAAGCTTCTAAATCTAAAGACTTCTAGTATTCTTATAATAAAGCTTCATACTGATTGTTTAGTCACTTCAAGTTTTATGGAATAAAGCTTCGATGTTGCAGTCAGACACAACCAACCCAGATCCTACAGATGACTAACAATGTTTCGAACCAACGTACTCGAAGAAAATGAAGGATTAAAGATAGTTTTTGGATCTTGGAACATCCATGGTTTACTACAGGAGGGTTCCCGAATTGTTTGGTAATTCGATTCATTCCATCATTTCCAGCTGCACCAACCTTCTCTTATAATGATGGATCAGTCACACACGAAGCAGACATGAAAAATAGAATTACATGAGGTGGACATTCGATGCTCCCTTTAGGTGCGTCATTTTTTATCAATGAAGGCTGGAAGCAACTAACGAGCCTCTGCTATGGTGAAGCGCATGTAGGAAGGGGAGAACGATATAAACGGAGACCATTTCATTAGCATTAAATATGGAAGCATGCAATCAGTGCCGTCTTGTACGAGCACTTTTTTCTTCTTCTTAATAAACGCGGGCAGCGGGCGCTATCGGAAGATCGCACGGCACAGCTGCTTTTGATCGGACAGAAAATAAGGGGTCCGATGGGAAGCTCATATCGGGAGCCGATTCCTAGTGGTGCCAATAAAGGTAAATACTATCTACCGGGGTCCGATAGATAGCCAAACATCGGAACTCCACGATGCCGTCGATCCCAATTTGAATCGGACGTTTCAGCTTGCATCAATATTTTTTCTAGTTATTACGGACGTCTGCCGGCTCCATTGATCCAGCAACTCCATTAATTACACGACTAACTGAAAACGCCTCCCCTAATCCAGCTCCACCGACCACCATACGCATATGCCATCACCGCTTCCATCCCCTTCCACGCACTGCTCCCATTCCACTGCACACCACCGCTCCGCTTCCCTCGCCATCCACGATTTGCTTCCGGCGGCGCACGCGCACAATAATCTCCGCTGGCCCGCATCCGTCCGGCGACAACACGATTTGAGAAAGAAGGTAACATCATCTGAAATTGATCCAATCTGTGGAGTGTTTCTTTATTTTTTTGTTGTATTTATATCCACGTAATCCTGTATATATGCATTTGTGAAATTAATTTTTACTAGCTGATTCATATGATGTGATCATATCTTGCACATGCTAATGTTTTAGATCTCTGTGTAGTAATATTAGTAATGTTCTTGTATGAGAAGCTATTTTTTCTGCTTCCATGTAATCCTACTTTTGCTGTCTAAGATTTAGTTTCATGCTTCGTGTTTACAATGCCTTTCTCAATAATTATGCATTGATGAAGAAAATAAAATTGGGTACAGATCCAGAAACAATGGCGGCAACCATTATCTACTATTATTTTTGAAATATGCCTGCTTCTACAAATAACTAATCATGTTGCCTACAAACAAATTTGATGCTTCCGTTTCCTATGCTTCCATGTCAACAAGTACATGTTTTGTTACTAATGAGAGATTGCTTCACACATCTACAAAATGACCCAATGACCAAGGTACAAAGGCAGCAAAGTATGTCGATCAGGATTGTGTGCTCAAGAAACGTTTTTCGGCAGCTCGTTTAAAAGGGAGGGGTAAGGATTCTCAGAGAAATCTCATTATTTATTTAAGGTGGGGTGTTCTTCTGGATATAGGTGCTTTATCATTTTCCAAGGGCTTGCTTTCATAACATTAATCCAGAGAAGCCATTCTTGAAAAAAAAAATCCAGAGAAGCATACTGTTCAACAAAGGAATGGTAGTTAAAGCTCTCGGACTTCCTCGTGGAACTAGGCCGGTGGTGCTCACTGGTGAGCATGAAGATTCACCATACCATGAATTATGTAAAATTGTTTATCACACCACAGGAAGGAGGCACCTATTTACAATGCTGAAAATATGCTTGAAAATGCAGCTCTGGATGACGAAACATGGTTTAGGACATTCTTCATGGTGGTGATCGGTACATTTTTTGTCCTGGAACCAACATTATATATGCTTCCTCTTGAATATCTTGGGAGCCTTGGTGATTATACACTAATTCATGTATACGCTTGGGCGGAACAGATATTGAAATCAAGTCTTTCCAAGTGAAAATGAGGAAGGCGGCAAGTCTTAGAGAATTTCTGTGTAGAAACATTAGCGATGTTCTTGTATGGGAAGCTGCATTTTTTCAGCTTCATTGTAATGCTAATTTTGCTGTCCTAGATTTAGTTTCATGCTTCGTGTTTTTACAATATTCTTGTATGGGAAACATGGTTATCCTTTTTTACATCCTGTACAAGGAACATGAAACAGGCTAAAAAACTTTGTGACTGCAGTTACTTCAGAATATGCTTCCACAATATGCTTCCACAGTGCATCTACATCCTCATTGATCTTTTCAACTGTGCTTCAACGGTTCATAATTTGGAAAACAAAACACTATGTCAATACCTTTTGATGCAACCTTTTAATCCTGCTTCATATGCAGGCCTTTTGTGCTTCTGATGCATAAATCTATAGCTACTAAATCTAAGAATCAAAACCACAAAAATAGCATTGACATTATGTTGCTGTCGGATGCACCTTATCAAACCTAAAAATGTAATATTGCGAAGCAAAGCTACATTACCCAGAACCATTAAATTGGAGTAACACAAAAACAATGCTTCCACACCTGATATCATATATTACAATATATCAATTAGGTCCCATAGCTTCATGCGGTTAAGCTAAAAGCTTCCGGTGTACAAAAGTAAGCTTCTAAATCTAAAGACTTCTAGTATTCTTATAATAAAGCTTCATACTGATTGTTTAGTCACTTCAAGTTTTATGGAATAAAGCTTCGATGTTGCAGTCAGACACAACCAACCCAGATCCTACAGATGACTAACAATGTTTCGAACCAACGTACTCGAAGAAAATGAAGGATTAAAGATAGTTTTTGGATCTTGGAACATCCATGGTTTACTACAGGAGGGTTCCCGAATTGTTTGGTAATTCGATTCATTCCATCATTTCCAGCTGCACCAACCTTCTCTTATAATGATGGATCAGTCACACACGAAGCAGACATGAAAAATAGAATTACATGAGGTGGACATTCGATGCTCCCTTTAGGTGCGTCATTTTTTATCAATGAAGGCTGGAAGCAACTAACGAGCCTCTGCTATGGTGAAGCGCATGTAGGAAGGGGAGAACGATATAAACGGAGACCATTTCATTAGCATTAAATATGGAAGCATGTAATCAGTGCCGTCTTGTACGAGCACTTTTTTCTTCTTCTTAATAAACGCGGGCAGCGGGCGCTATCGGAAGATCGCACGGCACAGCTGCTTTTGATCGGACAGAAAATAAGGGGTCCGATGGGAAGCTCATATCGGGAGCCGATTCCTAGTGGTGCCCATAAAGGTAAATACTATCTACCGGGGTCCGATAGATAGCCAAACATCGGAACTCCACGATGCCGTCGATCCCAATTTGAATCGGACGTTTCAGCTTGCATCAATATTTTTTCTAGTTATTACGGACGTCTGCCGGCTCCATTGATCCAGCAACTCCATTAATTACACGACTAACTGAAAACGCCTCCCCTAATCCAGCTCCACCGACCACCATACGCATATGCCATCACCGCTTCCATCCCCTTCCACGCACTGCTCCCATTCCACTGCACACCACCGCTCCGCTTCCCTCTGCACACCACCGCTCCGCTTCCCTCGCCATCCACGATTTGCTTCCGGCGGCGCACGCGCACAATAATCTCCGCTGGCCCGCATCCGTCCGGCGACAACACGATTTGAGAAAGAAGGTAACATCATCTGAAATTGATCCAATCTGTGGAGTGTTTCTTTATTTTTTTTGTTGTATTTATATCCACGTAATCCTGTATATATGCATTTGTGAAATTAATTTTTACTAGCTGATTCATATGATGTGATCATATCTTGCACATGCTAATGTTTTAGATCTCTGTGTAGTAATATTAGTAATGTTCTTGTATGAGAAGCTATTTTTTCTGCTTCCATGTAATCCTACTTTTGCTGTCTAAGATTTAGTTTCATGCTTCGTGTTTACAATGCCTTTCTCAATAATTATGCATTGATGAAGAAAATAAAATTGGGTACAGATCCAGAAACAATGGCGGCAACCATTATCTACTATTATTTTTGAAATATGCCTGCTTCTACAAATAACTAATCATGTTGCCTACAAACAAATTTGATGCTTCCGTTTCCTATGCTTCCATGTCAACAAGTACATGTTTTGTTACTAATGAGAGATTGCTTCACACATCTACAAAATGACCCAATGACCAAGGTACAAAGGCAGCAAAGTATGTCGATCAGGATTGTGTGCTCAAGAAACGTTTTTCGGCAGCTCGTTTAAAAGGGGGGGGGTAAGGATTCTCAGAGAAATCTCATTATTTATTTAAGGTGGGGTGTTCTTCTGGATATAGGTGCTTTATCATTTTCCAAGGGCTTGCTTTCATAACATTAATCCAGAGAAGCCATTCTTGAAAAAAAAAATCCAGAGAAGCATACTGTTCAACAAAGGAATGGTAGTTAAAGCTCTCGGACTTCCTCGTGGAACTAGGCCGGTGGTGCTCACTGGTGAGCATGAAGATTCACCATACCATGAATTATGTAAAATTGTTTATCACACCACAGGAAGGAGGCACCTATTTACAATGCTGAAAATATGCTTGAAAATGCAGCTCTGGATGACGAAACATGGTTTAGGACATTCTTCATGGTGGTGATCGGTACATTTTTTGTCCTGGAACCAACATTATATATGCTTCCTCTTGAATATCTTGGGAGCCTTGGTGATTATACACTAATTCATGTATACGCTTGGGCGGAACAGATATTGAAATCAAGTCTTTCCAAGTGAAAATGAGGAAGGCGGCAAGTCTTAGAGAATTTCTGTGTAGAAACATTAGCGATGTTCTTGTATGGGAAGCTGCATTTTTTCAGCTTCATTGTAATGCTAATTTTGCTGTCCTAGATTTAGTTTCATGCTTCGTGTTTTTACAATATTCTTGTATGGGAAACATGGTTATCCTTTTTTACATCCTGTACAAGGAACATGAAACAGGCTAAAAAACTTTGTGACTGCAGTTACTTTAGAATATGCTTCCACAATATGCTTCCACAGTGCATCTACATCCTCATTGATCTTTTCAACTGTGCTTCAACGGTTCATAATTTGGAAAACAAAACACTATGTCAATACCTTTTGATGCAACCTTTTAATCCTGCTTCATATGCAGGCCTTTTGTGCTTCTGATGCATAAATCTATAGCTACTAAATCTAAGAATCAAAACCACAAAAATAGCATTGACATTATGTTGCTGTCGGATGCACCTTATCAAACCTAAAAATGTAATATTGCGAAGCAAAGCTACATTACCCAGAACCATTAAATTGGAGTAACACAAAAACAATGCTTCCACACCTGATATCATATATTACAATATATCAATTAAGTCCCATAGCTTCATGCGGTTAAGCTAAAAGCTTCCGGTGTACAAAAGTAAGCTTCTAAATCTAAAGACTTCTAGTATTCTTATAATAAAGCTTCATACTGATTGTTTAGTCACTTCAAGTTTTATGGAATAAAGCTTCGATGTTGCAGTCAGACACAACCAACCCAGATCCTACAGATGACTAACAATGTTTCGAACCAACGTACTCGAAGAAAATGAAGGATTAAAGATAGTTTTTGGATCTTGGAACATCCATGGTTTACTACAGGAGGGTTCCCGAATTGTTTGGTAATTCGATTCATTCCATCATTTCCAGCTGCACCAACCTTCTCTTATAATGATGGATCAGTCACACACGAAGCAGACATGAAAAATAGAATTACATGAGGTGGACATTCGATGCTCCCTTTAGGTGCGTCATTTTTTATCAATGAAGGCTGGAAGCAACTAACGAGCCTCTGCTATGGTGAAGCGCATGTAGGAAGGGGAGAACGATATAAACGGAGACCATTTCATTAGCATTAAATATGGAAGCATGCAATCAGTGCCGTCTTGTACGAGCACTTTTTTCTTCTTCTTAATAAACGCGGGCAGCGGGCGCTATCGGAAGATCGCATGGCACAGCTGCTTTTGATCGGACAGAAAATAAGGGGTCCGATGGGAAGCTCATATCGGGAGCCGATTCCTAGTGGTGCCCATAAAGGTAAATACTATCTACCGGGGTCCGATAGATAGCCAAACATCGGAACTCCACGATGCCGTCGATCCCAATTTGAATCGGACGTTTCAGCTTGCATCAATATTTTTTCTAGTTATTACGGACGTCTGCCGGCTCCATTGATCCAGCAACTCCATTAATTACACGACTAACTGAAAACGCCTCCCCTAATCCAGCTCCACCGACCACCATACGCATATGCCATCACCGCTTCCATCCCCTTCCACGCACTGCTCCCATTCCACTGCACACCACCGCTCCGCTTCCCTCTGCACACCACCGCTCCGCTTCCCTCGCCATCCACGATTTGCTTCCGGCGGCGCACGCGCACAATAATCTCCGCTGGCCCGCATCCGTCCGGCGACAACACGATTTGAGAAAGAAGGTAACATCATCTGAAATTGATCCAATCTGTGGAGTGTTTCTTTATTTTTTTTGTTGTATTTATATCCACGTAATCCTGTATATATGCATTTGTGAAATTAATTTTTACTAGCTGATTCATATGATGTGATCATATCTTGCACATGCTAATGTTTTAGATCTCTGTGTAGTAATATTAGTAATGTTCTTGTATGAGAAGCTATTTTTTCTGCTTCCATGTAATCCTACTTTTGCTGTCTAAGATTTAGTTTCATGCTTCGTGTTTACAATGCCTTTCTCAATAATTATGCATTGATGAAGAAAATAAAATTGGGTACAGATCCAGAAACAATGGCGGCAACCATTATCTACTATTATTTTTGAAATATGCCTGCTTCTACAAATAACTAATCATGTTGCCTACAAACAAATTTGATGCTTCCGTTTCCTATGTTTCCATGTCAACAAGTACATGTTTCGTTACTAATGAGAGATTGCTTCACACATCTACAAAATGACCCAATGACCAAGGTACAAAGGCAGCAAAGTATGTCGATCAGGATTGTGTGCTCAAGAAACGTTTTTCGGCAGCTCGTTTAAAAGGGGGGGGGGTAAGGATTCTCAGAGAAATCTCATTATTTATTTAAGGTGGGGTGTTCTTCTGGATATAGGTGCTTTATCATTTTCCAAGGGCTTGCTTTCATAACATTAATCCAGAGAAGCCATTCTTGAAAAAAAAAATCCAGAGAAGCATACTGTTCAACAAAGGAATGGTAGTTAAAGCTCTCGGACTTCCTCGTGGAACTAGGCCGGTGGTGCTCACTGGTGAGCATGAAGATTCACCATACCATGAATTATGTAAAATTGTTTATCACACCACAGGAAGGAGGCACCTATTTACAATGCTGAAAATATGCTTGAAAATGCAGCTCTGGATGACGAAACATGGTTTAGGACATTCTTCATGGTGGTGATCGGTACATTTTTTGTCCTGGAACCAACATTATATATGCTTCCTCTTGAATATCTTGGGAGCCTTGGTGATTATACACTAATTCATGTATACGCTTGGGCGGAACAGATATTGAAATCAAGTCTTTCCAAGTGAAAATGAGGAAGGCGGCAAGTCTTAGAGAATTTCTGTGTAGAAACATTAGCGATGTTCTTGTATGGGAAGCTGCATTTTTTCAGCTTCATTGTAATGCTAATTTTGCTGTCCTAGATTTAGTTTCATGCTTCGTGTTTTTACAATATTCTTGTATGGGAAACATGGTTATCCTTTTTTACATCCTGTACAAGGAACATGAAACAGGCTAAAAAACTTTGTGACTGCAGTTACTTCAGAATATGCTTCCACAATATGCTTCCACAGTGCATCTACATCCTCATTGATCTTTTCAACTGTGCTTCAACGGTTCATAATTTGGAAAACAAAACACTATGTCAATACCTTTTGATGCAACCTTTTAATCCTGCTTCATATGCAGGCCTTTTGTGCTTCTGATGCATAAATCTATAGCTACTAAATCTAAGAATCAAAACCACAAAAATAGCATTGACATTATGTTGCTGTCGGATGCACCTTATCAAACCTAAAAATGTAATATTGCGAAGCAAAGCTACATTACCCAGAACCATTAAATTGGAGTAACACAAAAACAATGCTTCCACACCTGATATCATATATTACAATATATCAATTAGGTCCCATAGCTTCATGCGGTTAAGCTAAAAGCTTCCGGTGTACAAAAGTAAGCTTCTAAATCTAAAGACTTCTAGTATTCTTATAATAAAGCTTCATACTGATTGTTTAGTCACTTCAAGTTTTATGGAATAAAGCTTCGATGTTGCAGTCAGACACAACCAACCCAGATCCTACAGATGACTAACAATGTTTCGAACCAACGTACTCGAAGAAAATGAAGGATTAAAGATAGTTTTTGGATCTTGGAACATCCATGGTTTACTACAGGAGGGTTCCCGAATTGTTTGGTAATTCGATTCATTCCATCATTTCCAGCTGCACCAACCTTCTCTTATAATGATGGATCAGTCACACACGAAGCAGACATGAAAAATAGAATTACATGAGGTGGACATTCGATGCTCCCTTTAGGTGCGTCATTTTTTATCAATGAAGGCTGGAAGCAACTAACGAGCCTCTGCTATGGTGAAGCGCATGTAGGAAGGGGAGAACGATATAAACGGAGACCATTTCATTAGCATTAAATATGGAAGCATGCAATCAGTGCCGTCTTGTACGAGCACTTTTTTCTTCTTCTTAATAAACGCGGGCAGCGGGCGCTATCGGAAGATCGCACGGCACAGCTGCTTTTGATCGGACAGAAAATAAGGGGTCCGATGGGAAGCTCATATCGGGAGCCGATTCCTAGTGGTGCCCTTATATAAATGGGTATGCTGTCTATACAAGACTACAGAGAAGCGCCAATTTTCCCCCATAGGACTCCAAGCTGCAACATGTTTCAGAACATTATCTCTACTAATAATATTGCTAGAGGTATGGTCCGTGCCCGTCGCAAATACGCTTTCAATCCACCAAAAGTACGCTTTCATCCCACCTAGCCGAAACGTTTTCTTTTTAGCAATCGAGTTAGGGTCGATGTCGGCACGCCGAGAAGAAAGCGGAGAGCCGTCTGGCTGTTGGCCGCTCAGGCGTAGGCACCGGCGTCAAAGACGTACGGGCGGGTGTGGTCGGCGGTGGACGGAACTGTAGAAGGCGGGTGCGGGGAAGGGTTTGCAGGGACGCGTGCGAGGTTTGAGAGGGAGCTTGAGCGAGGGAGAGAAGAGAGGGTATGAGCGGCGAGGCAAGCCGGCCGGCGTGCGGTTGTCGGGTCTGGCGGCGGTCGACGAAAAAGAGAGCGAGCGCTCAGGAAAGAGAGGAGGCTATACGCGCCATGTCCTTGGCGCAACCCGTGTGCCTAGGTCCGCCGCAGGCCATTGAGACCTCCGGCCCACCCCTATGTCCCGCGTCTGCGTCGCAGGAAGTCCTTCGCGCCATTCCTCTGCCCTGGGGCTGCAGTAGACAGGATCCTCGGCGTTGCCCTTGTTCCCTGCTTCCGCCGATGCGGTCTGAATTTTACTGAACTTATCTTGCAGGTGTAGGAATAGGCCTACGGCGGAAGATAGGCAAGCACCAGCGCTGGCCAGGAAAAATGCTCCTAGACTTGATTGGAGCTACGCCCTCGGGGCCTCGTCCACCGAAGCGACCTCATCCGCCGGCACAAGAAGCCGTGAGCTCATCCGCTAAAGAGAGCAGCCATAGTGGCAACAGGGAAAGAGCGAGCCGGAGGTCTTCCAATCCAATTAAGTCTGATATGGTCGTTGTCTGATTTTTCTTCTTTGTCTTAGGTCTGCACATTCTTTAGTGAAGGGTTGTAATTAGGAGATGCTCAACAACTGATGACACGGCATTTGTGTAGGCATCCACAAGAAGCCGTGAGCTCATCCGCTAAAGAGAGCAGCCATAGTGGCAACAGGGAAAGAGCAATGCTAAAGAAAAAACCTTTGAGGATTTGGAAATGAGTGTAGAGCTGCCAAAAATGTTACCCAACATGGCTGCTCCATGATACACAAAAAGCGTTGTGGTCAACATCGAAGGGGTGGTCCTTCGGTGCCATCAAACGGGAGATGCATTGGGTTGGAACGCTAAAAAAAGTTATCCATCGAGGTTGAGAAAACGCAGGAAAGAAAACTGGACTGCCATATTTCATAGAAGCTCGGCTAAATTTTGTGCAAATTTAACATTTATAGTCTCAATTGGATTTATGCACAAATAATTTTAAAAATAAGCCGTAGCAACGCACGGGCAAACTTGCTAGTCAATCATAAGCCTATTATAAAGCAAGGGCTCACCAAGAAACTTAACCGTGAAAGCAGAAACCTTACAGCAAAATATATGTGCAACACCACATGATCAGCTCCTAAACATTAGAGAAGTTCGTATAAGTATATCATTTACGAGTGCAAGGGAATAGGACTAGCTATCTCCCATTCCCCTCCTATGCATTAAAATATTAGAACAGTAAATTCATATAGAGCAAGTTGTAGTAGTAGCAAGCACCAAGTCAGAGGCAGCATTGTGAGCAGGCAAGCATGCTTCCCACGGTGCAGTGGCAGTGCAGAGGAAATCACTCTCCGCGGACATATATAACTCCTCAGCTCTAGAAGCATCGACTTGGAGCTTGGAGATCTCTAAACCCATTGCTGCTTTCTGCTGCGCGAGCAATGCCTTCTTCTCTTGAGCACGCAAAAGCATACGCTCCAGCTCCTTGATGCCTATGTCTAGTATTCCCACCTCTCGTTCCAGCGTGTTGTATGCTCCTTCCTTCTCAAGTATATCCTGTTCCAGAATCGCCTTCTTGCCCTTGAGATCAATCTGACGATTCTTGATACGGAGCAGGTTCTAGATACGCTCCTTCAGGGCTCCAACTTCAAACCCATTCTCTGACAGCTCTGCAAGGCTGCTCATTTTCCTCTCAAAAAGTTGATCTTCATCCTGAATTCGCATATTGTGTATGCTCTCGGCCAAATCGGCAAAGGAAATCACAAGTCCTACAGCCTTTCCTACACGAAATTCTGGGTTGCAATCCTGCAGCAGCTTACTGAAGTGTAGATTCTGTGGTAGCCTTGTGAAGACCTCCACTTTATTGAGGAGACTCAACAGCAAAGAACTTGTATTGAGTTCAGGAGGAAGACCATGGTTGTTAGGTGCTGGCATAAAGGTGGATAGATCCATGGTCATAGCAGGATACACCAGTGTCCTACCAGGATGCGTCAATGAAGAAGGCCCTGTCAATTTCCAGGAAAGAGGTTAGATTCAATGTCAAAAACATGGTTCTGGTCCGACAAAAACATCGGCAACCATAATTGGCTGTCAAAAACATGGTTCTGGTCCGACAAAATAGTTTTTATGCAACACAAATTACCTTCTGAGTTTGGGTAAGGCCTACAGTTCATAAGGTCATCTTCTTCATTGATTCCTGCTATGTTGTTCACCTTTCCCATCTGTAAGCAAAATCATCAATATACTATTACAGTTTACATGATATTACACAGGCAAAATTTGGGACACCGCAAAAGTGTGGCATTCTAAAGAAATAACAGTAGAAAACAAACACTTTACTGGACACATTCACTTTTGGTAACTAGCCAAGTGCATGTGTGTTTCAACGGTTCTCAATCATTATCATAAACTTTTATAATTACCTGTGTTCAATACATAAATGAGTTAAGTTGTGCTTGAAAGTTCATTTAATTATATATTGGAGCAACCATATGAGAGTCATCATGCCCAAATATTTGTCCTTAAATTTGGAAATTGCATACAAAAATCACATCATATCGAAAATCCAAAAATAATCATACAACATGTCACATGAAACAAGTGTGGATGATCCCGTAATTCCCAGGACCCTCCAGGCAGAGCCCGATCACCACAGAAAATCGTTTACATCAGTTAAGATTTTTTAGAGTATAGCAGTAATTTCAAATTATAATGAAGCATTTTAGGACAAATAATGGGTGCCAAAAGTTGATTTAGCTGCATGAGTTTCAGAATGAAGTCTAGATCACTCAAATGGCCAAGGGGAAAATTTTAAGAAGTTATTTTAAGGACTTTCATGCTACTACCTTTATTGAAATTTCAAGATAATATTTTTTAATGAGTTCTATATCCTACCAAATGATCATGATTTTGTAGAGTTCATTACTGAATTCTTGATTCCGATGTCTTCTACTAAACACCACAGTTCTGCATTCTTCTAGAGGCAGTTTTACAAAATAGAGAGGAGCTACAAGCAAATGGACTTACCACATCATCGGTCCTTTTGGATCGCTCGGGTACTTCTATTTTCTCTGATGGAAGAAACTGAAACAAGGTTGCAGTAAGTCAGTAACAGGATGCGTTTTTAGTAAGCTTTTCAATGCACAAGACCATCAACCTTAACAACCTGTTCTGCAGATGAAGATGACCCTATATTCAGAGACATTGGGGCCTCAGAATTTATTGGCTGCTGTCTCATTGAGCTGGCTTTGCCATGTAATGGATCACATATGCTCCGCTTGCCTGGTGAGTTTTCATTGTAGTTAGACAAATTTTATCAGTGCAATGTGAGCCATTGTAATATGCACTTACTGTTTTTGGAAGTTTTTGAAAAGGTGCCTGCTGCTCCATTGCAGTTATCAACCAACAAAATCTTAGCCTGTTTGGAGACGAGTTAGTTAGCAACAGACAAACAAGCATCATATGCTCCTTTAAATGAGTTAGTAAGACACAGACTATGATGCAAAAGGTGCTAAAATAGGGTATACATTTGTAACTTCTTGGCACATTTCCTGAATGTCTCTAGCTGTAGAATCATCAGGTGCCACCGGCTCAGCTCTGGAATGGGCATGACCTGACAGCGGAATTTCTTTTCTTTCATTCAATGCAGAGAGCCTTTGAAGTGGCTGCATCCCTAAAACGGGGTAGCATGACACAGGAGTTAGCTTCACACCCTCGTCATTGAAAGGAACATGTGATGCTTCCACTAGTCCCAAAGCTAGCAACACATTTTGGTTTGAAGAAGTATTTTGTGCTGATTTGGGCAATGATTCTTTATGATGTTGAACAATCCTGGAATGAAGCCCATCCTCTGTGTCAGTGAGACTTTGCCGCCTTCTTCGCCTCCTATTAGGATTACAACTGGAACTGCCACCGATTTCAATACGATCCCCGTATCCTGAGGTCTCACTATTGTCAACTATATCAAGATATGAAGATTTGCCATTTTCTCTCATATTAGTAAATTCCTGTAAAAACATGAACCAAATCACATGACAGTCATTGAAGAATGGTAATCAGTGCTGATGGGAAGAAGAAATAAAGACAAAAAGTAGTAGTATGCCATAAGTAGGACCACCATATTGTAGTAAAGCATAAAGCTTTTGGGATACAAGAACACAAAATGCATCATATCTTCTGAAACCCGGTTTTAGGGATGCAGCCATTTCAATAACACAGAAAGGAGTACAAGCAAATGGACTTACCACATCATGGGTCTTTTTACATCGCTCAGGTACTTCCATTTGTTCTGATGTAAGAAACTGAAACGCAGTAAGTCAGTAACATGATGCATTATTAGTAAGCTTTTTAATGCACAAGACCGTCAACCTTAACAACCTGTTCTGGAGATGAAGATGACCCTATTTTCAGAGAAATTGGGACCTCAGAATTTCTTGACCGTTGTCTCATTGAGCTGGCTTTGCCATGTAATGTGTCACCAATGCTCCGCTTAGCTGGTGAAGTTCTCATTGTAGTTAGACAGATTTAATCAATGTCACATGAGCCATTGCAACAAAAACTTACTATTTTCGGAAGTTATTGAAAAGGTGTCTGGTACTTCATTGCAGCCATCAGGCAACACATTCTTAGCCTGTTTTGAGATGAGTTAGTAAGAAAAGACGAACAAGAAAAGTGGATTTTGTTCTCAAAGTAAAATGAACGGCATACTATAAATTGACTACGATGCAAAAGGTGATAGAATAGCATGCACCTTTGTAACTTCTTGGCACATTTCCTGAATGCCATCTCTAGCTGTAGAATGATGAGGTGCCACCGGCTCAGCTTCGGAACAAACATGATTTGACAGTGGTAGTTCTTTTCTTTCATTCAATGCAGAGAGCACTTGAAGTGGCCGTATCTTTAAATCTGGGAAGCATGACAGAGGAGTTAGCTGCACACCCTCGTTAGTGGAAGGAACATGTGACGCTTCCTCTAGTCCCAAAGCTATCAACATACATTGGTTAGGAGGATTATTTTGTGCTGAATTGGGCGATGATTCTTGATTAAGTTGAACACCCCTGAAACGGAGCCCATCTCCTGTGTCAGTGGGACTTTGCCACCTTTTCCTCCTCCTCGTAGGGTTACAACTGGAATTGTCGTCGATTTCAATAACATCACTGTATCCAGAGCTATCACTAATTTCAACTACATCAAGATATGAAAATTTGTCGTTTCCTCTCCTATTAGAAAATGCCTGTGAAAATATGAACCATACCATGAGATAGGCCTGGAACTAAAACTCGAAACTCGTGAGTTAAATGAGTAACTCGCAACTCGGCTCGACTCGACTCGAACTCGGCGTAAAACGAGCCGAGCTGAGTTTTAATTTTTATCGTTAAACGAGTTCAAGCTAAACGAGCTACTCGCGAGTAGCTCGTGAGTGGCACGTTTAATGGGTATAGGTAGATGAAACATTGAATTTCCCATATATATGAGAAATTATTCATAATTATTGTAATTTATCATGACATATTATTTGATGGTGTCATCATATCATTCATTATGATGATAATTGCACCATATATGCCTAAATAAATAGAAAAAAATTATATAAAAATTATTATGTGACATATTGGTAGCTTGGCCGAGCTAAACGAGCAACTCGTGAGCAACTCGCGAGCTTACCGAGTCGAGCCGAGTTTCATTTTAGAACACGTTTGTTAAACGAGTTGAGCCGAGCTAACTCGTTAGTTGACCGAGCTTTACCGAGTCGAGCCGAGTTGGCTCGGCTTGGCTCGAATTCCAGCCCTACCATGAGACTCACTGAAGAGTGGTAATCAGTGCTGATGGGAGGAAGAAAAAAAGAAAAGAATGCCAGCATATGGTAGTAAAGCATAAAGCTTGTGAGACAGAAGAACATAAATGCACCATATCTTCTGAAACTAAGTTCATACATAGCCTTCTCAGTATAGTGCAACAGCAAAAAGTAAGAAGCCTGCAAGAAGTAGAAACCAAGGGGCTACCTTGGTCAGACATTTTCGCCTTTTCCCATCACCATGTTTCCAACTCATGTTTAGCACTATGTTAGATGCCGGCATGCCCTTTGCCTCAATTTCATCGTCCAGCTTTTTCATCATCCTGGTGTGCTTATCTGCGGGGGCTTCCAGATTTATGTCATCCTTTGACGATGATCCAGCTGTAACTTGAGGATGTAAAGAATGCCTTATGTGTGGCCCTTTATTTCTCACATTATCAGTCCTCATTCTTTTGTTACGGACAAAGCTATTCCGATCACTATCTCCAACAGGTGTGGAGAATACTGCTGATAAGCTGTTTTCAACAGAAAGTGTATACTTTCTTTTCCTAGCATGTTTCTAGTAAAGAGGAGCGAGTATTAGTTTGGAACATTTAAATCAAATATTCAACAGAACTAAAAAAATAATAATCTAACAGACTGTAAACTTGCATCCATGTAAACGGTAAAAAACTGAATGATCTAGGAACAAAAGAAAGAAGAGAGCAAGGTCACAACTAACCTTGTGAAGCTGGTGAAATGCCTTTGTGGAGGAAAGCCTCCATTGCTGACCATCCCATTTGCAGCATGGTCTAAGGAATGCACTCGACACAAGTGTGTAGTCCTCTTCATCAGCGTTGTTGTGATTTTTTACCCTTACTGCATATTTGCTAGATTCACAACTTCCAATTTCTGAAATGACACCCGGTAACCAAGTACCATCCCGATACACTTCCACCTCTGCAGATGGCTCCAAGTCATATTGAAACTTCATTCTATCAGAGTCAGGTGGCGGCCGAATATAACGAGAATGTAGGACCACAATTGAGCGTTTTCTATCCCCATGCTGAACTGCATAGTTTGCAAAGCCAACCATCTTAATGATAGTAGCAGTCTTCATACCCTGCTTTCCTTCAGGACATATTACTTCCACATTGCTCCCCTCATCATACAGTGGCACTCTTGGAAACTGCATGCAAATTCACAACAAAAGAATATTAGTGATTCACTTTCACTAGCTAATAATTGTGCATCTTAGTCATATGTTCAGTTAGGGAAGCTTAATGTATGCACCAAACAGTTTAAGGTTTCAGAGAGTTCCATTCATAGACAAATAATCTTCTACTTTCAGAATATACTCAAAAAAATCATTCAGTTTGACCCACAAATATGTATACAAGGGTGTCTGGTTTTATGCTATTTGTAAGATGATCTCCTAGTCTCATTGCATCGATCCACTTTTTTCAATCACTATGGCATTTTGGCAGCATGAGTTCACTACTCTGAATGCTTAGGTGCTCTACCTGCCTCCTCTCTGTAATTATGCAACCTTGTTTTTTTACTTATTCAATGTAATCGAGGATGCACATCTTAGCTAAAAAAGGACATACTTATTTCTTTGCTGAATTCAGGTAAAACTTATGGCTGTAAATGTGACAAGCTGGCCCAGTTAAGATTAGGACCAAGTGCAGCCCATTAGTGGGTGTTTGCATGAGCACATGTGTACAGTTGATGGTGCTCTAGACATGGGTTAACCATTTTGCATGAGTTAAGAAAATTGCAAATGGTTTATTGTGTAGTTTGTAGTCGGAGCAAATGCAGTTTGGTCTAAGCCAAACTGGAACCTTGGGTATTACAGTAAAGAGAAACTGAAGCCCCTAAAAGCCAGAATTAGTCCATGCTAATCATGGCAATATGGTTAAGTTGAACATAAGAAAAGTTACTTGATTTGACTGGCATGACATATTTTAACCAAATTAGTACTGTCTCAATATAAATTAGTTGCTAAACTAACAGGTTTTAGAACTTTTATGACTAGGGAGAATAGTCAAAATGCCATGGAAAATAGTGTAGCTGTCAAAAGGTCAATGCAAGAAAGGATTATAGGCAACTTTGCCATTCTCAAAAGGACCAGCAGGTTTGAACATGGTCAAATGATCATGCACTTTGAAGATTATAGTTCTTTTTAGACTCGATTATTTTGAAATTCTGACTGCTTTAAGAAATTCAGAAGGTACACACTTCCAAGTATTGAAAACATGTGAGATGTCGATGCACTTTGTGCGATGAAGTATGTTTCGACATTTTTGGGCCTAAATATCTCGACTGTGTGGTCTAAAGAAAACACATGTACCATTATAGTTCATTTTTAGACTCTATTAATTTGAACATCATACAAATCGACACTTTTTATCCAAAATTTCTAAGTTGATACTTCATCCAGCAATATATATCATAGGGTCTTGCCCATGATTTGTAATACTTTCAGTCTGACAGACAAACTTATACACTAAATTTGCAATAAAGCGGCTATGTGCATCATTTTGATGTAGAGGCTGGGGCTATGCTCCCATTTTGAAGAAAAAAATGTATCATAGGGTCTTGCCAAATTGATACAAAATACTCCCTCCATTCTAAAATATAAGATGTTTTAGCCTTTTTTTGACACATATGTATCTAGATGTCTTTTAATGTGTAGGTTCACTCATTTTGCTTTCAACCTACAGACTAAAATATGTCAGATACAGTGTTAGAGAAAGGCTAAAACATCTTATATTTTGGAACAGAGGGAGCAGCTCTTCATCGCTCAAAATAGCACAAACTCATTAAGTCTTGCCAAGTATAGTAGCCAATGCCTTCTTGAGTCATTTTTTAACCAAGTGAGAAACAAACCAAGAGCCCTTCCATAAAATGGAGAGCAAACCAAGAGCCTTCAGACCATGAGATATTTTCCCCTGTTCTTTAGGAAATGCACTGATTGTTGTGCAGTTTCTCAGTATTTCTATGAAATTCAAGCAAAGCCCCCCAAATTTGGGAGCAACATTACAGTTAATTTTTTTTGGGGCAACAGAAAACGCATTGCTGCACAAAGAGGCTTACCACTTCTTGCATATCCATCCAGCGCCCGCGCACGAATGCCCGCCGCGGACGGACAAGCGAAGCCACGATTTCTAGCACCACCGGAACTGTTGGGAAAGACACGGAGTACCGCGGCTCCCTCACGGTCGACGCCGGCCAAAAGGCGGACACGACCCCTGGCCACCAACCCTCATTGTGGTACGCCTCCACCATGTCGAAGATGTTGAGGTCGCACCGCGCCGCGCCAGGGGGAGGCGGTGGCGGCGGCCTCGGCCGCAAGTTCGCGGGAGCTACGGCCTCCCGCAGCGGGCCGCCGCCGCCGTCCTCAACTAGGGTTGAGTAGACCACCTCGTAGCCGCTGGAGTCGGGGAGGCGCGCGGTGACGGTGGCTTCGTAGTAGGCGCCGTGGAAGCCGCGGTCGGCCATTAGCACCTCGACCTCGGACCCCACGGCGAAGCGCGGGACAAGGCCGCCGGCGCCAACCGCCCCCTCCTCCTCCTGCTCCTCCACCAGCACCATTGGTCGCGAGGCTGCTTCCCCTCTAGCTGAAGTTGAGTTGGGGAGGGATATGATCAGTGTGACAGCCTGACAGGAGCCTAGAGAGAAGCTGTGTTTGAATTTTGAATTATCAAACTCGGCGACGGCTGAGGTCTGAGGAGGGTGCCGGCCGTTTGCTTGTCCGTTGGAGTTTCAGAAGGTGTCGTGTCCATTCTTTTCTGTTCTTTTCTTTTTGTGCATTGGAAGTATCCTCTATTCGTCTTGATAGTAATATAAGTGTGTGTTTGGTTTGTGGGTATAAAAATGTGGTTATGGGTACCCAACCAATATGGTCACCTCTTTGTGATGTTAAAATTGAAATTTTCTAAATTAAAATTGACCTTTTTTCATCTCTAGTTGTCAAATTGGTATAACTTACTTGTCACGTTCACACTTATTAGTTGTCAAATAATAATAACTCGGTCTACATTCTTTCTACGTCATTCTGCATGGATGTAAGGCTGCACGATACTACTTTTTAAAGAACTAGCAAGGTTGCCCTCGCAAATGCAATGGCACCACCATCTTTAGTGGTTCAATTGTTTGTTTTTCTAACAGTTAATGTTTTTTGTAATATCATATTATGTAATTAGATAGCAATTTAATAATTGTATAATTTTCGTGAACACCAGCGTGAATAAAACATAGATAGGTATTGCGGGTACTATAATCATCATAATTCTTTGGATGAGCGACTACTATGTTATTTGTTAAAACACCTCTATATTTCTGTTTTTACATAAAATTTGATTAATAAATAGATCTGTAGTTCGTACAAGGTGTGACACCATTAGGTAAAATTAATTGACATATTTTTTTAGTCTTGGATATACAATTATTGAAGTATATATCCATTGTGGCTCAAATAACAATGATGATGCACATTTTTTGACACAAAATAATGATGCACATGACCCATGTCCAATTAATGTTTAGGTGATCTGTGGAATTAATAGCAATATAAGTCCCTTTTTTGCACTTAAAGGAAGGAGGTCAATTAAATACTCTAAAATTTTATTTCGGTTGCCTTGTCGTGTACTAACTTTGCTCTGAAATAGCTGAAGTTTTAGATACAGAGAGTCTTACTGATGAATGTTTTAACATTACATTGTACTTCCTCTTTTCTAAAATATAGAGCATCTTAGTTTTTTCAAAAGTAAAAAACGTTATGTAGTTTGACAAAATATATAGAACAATGTATCAATGTTTACAGCATCAAATCAATATTGTTAGAAGCATCATGAAGAATACTTTCATACTATATGTATTTCACATTGTAGAACTCTCTATACTTTTAGGTAGCGTGAGTTCAAATAATGGAAACGCACTCAATCATACGTACACACATCTAGACTGAATATTAGCATCTTGCGATCATGATCAAGCTAGCTTTAGCGTTTATTTTTTTCGCGTACCACCCCTTTGCCAAAATATAGAACATCTTAGTTTTTTTAAGTAAAAAATAATATAAAGTATGACAAAATATATAGAAAAATATTTTAATATTTACAACACCAAATCGATATTATTGAAAGCATCACGAAGCATACTTTCATATTATATATATTTTATATTGTAGGAGTCTTTATATTTTCCAGTAGCGTGGGTTCAAATAGTAGAAATACAGTCAATCTACGTACACACATCTAGACTCAAATAATGGAAACATGGCAATCTAGGTACACATACCTAAACTGAATATTACCAGGCGATCATGTTCAAGCTAGCTTTGAATTATCTAAACCTCAACACATGCCAGGAAGCAGTGCACATGAGGTGAGCGAGTGTATTGCTCTCGGTGAGGCAGCTTGTACTACTATTTCATTCCTACAACATATAAATCTTGAAGTTGTGCTAAATCTGGGTCGGATGAATTCTGTTGTAGTCGCCAAAACGTAGAGAAATTCTCTTGTGCAGAACGCTAAATCTTTTACCTTTCCCCTATGACTTTTTTGTTTTGCTTCACGGACACACCTATGACCTATCCCAGTCAGATCTTTTTCTAGCACAACCAAATCAGATTTTTTTTTCTTTTATTCAGCGGTAATGGACGCACCTGGGAGGAACCAAATAAAATCCTAACTATTAGCTTTATCTCTAACTATAAAAATGTGGTGCCTCTTTTATATTGTTACGTGACAGTTTGTATCCAATACAGTTTACGTAACTTTTTGGTGCTTTAAATCTCAACCAATATAATTAAGATCAACGAATCAAATTATTTTGGCCTATGTGGATTAATGTGGTGGCTCTATTTTAAACTCCCGTATTGTGCTTTTAGTAGATATAGTAGATGATATCATCTTTTTTTTACAATCAGTACGACATATATTCTCTATTAATAATATTGCTAGAGGTATGGTCCGTGGCTCGCAAATACGCTTTCAATTCACTAAAAGTACCCTTTGATCCCACCTAGCCCGAAACGTTTTTCTATATGTTGGACGGTTTTACCCTTCCACTAAATCTCATATTACACTCAATGCCATTGAATCGTTTAATACTTTTTCCCCTCTCCCTAACCGAATGCCCGAGCAACAACGCTCCATCCTCCCAAATCCCCTGGGCCGCACTCTCCTGTGTGCGATGCATCGGCCCAGGCGGCTTCCCTAGCAGCATAG
The DNA here is from genome assembly GCA_007115705.1 of Dactylis glomerata. Lineage (NCBI taxonomy): Eukaryota > Viridiplantae > Streptophyta > Magnoliopsida > Poales > Poaceae > Dactylis > Dactylis glomerata. The sequence continues at coordinate 213,406 of QXEO01000430.1, read as the reverse complement.
CTCATGGCCATGGTTGTCAGTATCCCGATACGTATCTTAGTATCTTACGATTTTACGATACTATCACGGTAAAACGATACGTATCATGATGGTATCTTAATCTGGGTAGTATCATACTCGTATCCCGATACGTATCGTGGTATCTTTAGTATCCCGATACAAAAACGATATCATACGATCCCATACCTATAGTAAAAATATAAGGACACGAAGCTATGGCAAGCTCAAGATTAAAATTGGTTTTGTAATCTCAAGGCTAACTAAGTATATAAACAATATAACGCCCATTGGTTTGAGTGATATGGGTTTAAAAAAGGACTTCGTACATGCAAGAATGAAGTCAATTAGCGAGTTTTGTGTATTCATTTTCTTAAACCCGGTCTTTTGTTTTGTGGGTTCCTAATTAATTATGTTTGTATTATGTATCATCTGGGTGGGCCCATATTTATATTATAAATGCATCATTTTACATAATCAGACTCTATGAAATACATAATATGCTTAAAATTCAAATAAAAATTAAATTCAGATATACCTTTTTGGTATATTACTAATGTATACATAAATTTTATTAAAAATAAAAATCTCATAGCATCGTGATACTATGATACGATTTTACGATACAATACTGCTGACAAGAAAACGATACTACCTACCTAGTATCCCGATACTGAAAACCTTGCTCGTGGCCAGTGCCTCCTCCTGCAACCTCTCGCTCAGGATTGGCCACGGCGGCGCCAGCCGGGCTTCTGCCCTCATCCACGACGCTCCTATGCTCGTCCCATAGCTGCTTCAAGATCTGGGGCCAACATGCTCATCCTATGTGCCGAGATTGAGCGAGCGGGATCTTATCAGCTTCAGAGGGTGCTCGATCTATCCTGATTTCTTGTTTTTCGCCTTTTATTCGTGATTTTCTGTCCTCAACGATGAGGTGTTTCCTGTTCCGGATCCAGGAAAATTGGTGCCGGAGAAGGTGCATGATTTTCTTGTGAAGGTGTTCTTCAGTGTTGCTATACGTTTCTTTACAGATGTATTGTGTGAAATTTTTTTTACTGCTTGCACAAGATACAGCTGTGCACCAAGATAAACAGAGCATCGCCACGGCCCACGGGGGGAGGTGCTGCTGGCCAAGATTCCCCAAGGACCATGTCTTGGGCGACGGGAACGTGCAATTGCACAATGGGGTGCGTACACATTGCTGGTATGGGATGCGGCTGGGGCGGGGCGGGGCGGGGCGGGGCTGCTGGAGTGCTGATAGTGTGTTGTACTGTGATGGAGGCTTGGTGCTAGATGTGTTTGAAGAAATTGACCAAAGATAGGAGTAGCTGACTTTGTTTGTGTGTTTGCAAAATAGTAGTAGTATTTTTTTAATCAAATCTAGCTCAGGTTTAATTTGCTTTTTGAAAACTTTAACTTTTAATTAATGTTAATTTTGAAGGTGCAAATTTTAGTAAAGCTACTTGATTTTATTTGTGCCGGTCTCGAACTCTCAATCGTCGCCACTATCAGTCGGTCAATGCCCGGCTCTTCATTGTCACTGACTAACTTGCTGCACCTCAACTTCGGGGGCCACCTTGAGGGTGTACCCCGCCAACTGCAACAACAACTCTATGGATTCCATTACAGTATAGCTTGATTGCCGCCATCGCCAGTGGATCGTAGCCGTCCCCGCTCAATGGACTACACATCTTCATCGATGGGTCATTCATGGGCCGCTAATCACAAAGTTCTGCAGCTAGGGTCTCATTCGAGATCATGGATGTGACCACGAAGCACATCTTATTCGACAACCACACAACAAAGTCACATGACACTACGTGACCACAAGCGCAACAAGGCCTACGTCTGTTTCATCAACCGACGGGAGATGGAGGCGGCTGATGACGGCACGAAGTGTAACCGCATGGAGCACAAGCTCATTGTCATGGTGGTAGCGCTCACACACGTTATTAGTTTTCATGGCCAAAACATTATCGGTGCTGCAACTGTGCCCAGAAAAAGGAGTATATGAAAAAAATGGTTGGAGCGCATGGGGTGAATATCACATGATCCCAGGCTATACATGATACCCTGATTCAACTCCTCAAAATTCAAATTTACAAAGTTCTAAAAAAATTGAAAATATTTTGTGTGTGTTCACAAGATGTGGTTACAATCTCTAAAATTTTCAGAACCAAATTTGAAACACACATGGAGACAAAAAAGACAAAATGATACGTGAATAGTGTAATTTGTGTTTTTGTCTTATTGCAATACTATTCATGTTGAATTTATCTTTTTGTTGTATCTGTGTATTTTGAATTTTGTTGCAAAAAATGTAGGAATTATAAACACGTATGTTGTGAACACTAACATTGAATTTTTTAAAAACTTGTAAATTGGAATTTTGAGAAGTTGTATCATGTGATATAGCCCGGGATCATGTGATATTTTCCATGAGCGCATGAGCATGTTTGCTATATATTGTTATTAAAGCACAAACGTTTGAAGTAATCACACACAATTACACTTTTGGAATTAATGTATATTGATTTTCACTAATACACGGTACAAAAGATAGGTCGATCTATCAAAGCCTCCATGCAATTAGGATTGGATCGACATACGGATATAAGCATATGAAAGAATGTCAATTTTATTTAATATGATCCCGTAGCGACGCACAGGTTTTGTGCTAGTAAAGTAATAAATAGTATATGAAAGAGATACACGAGCTGACTTTAACTATTACAAAATAAAGTATGAAAGAAACTAGCAAATCTTCAAGATCTTCAAATTCTTTCTTCTTCTTCCATGACACAATGTTATACTTTCCTGGAGGCCGAAGATAGATATAAAACCATAGACCTGAAAATACCAATGAAGGTTCTCCCATAATTTTTAATTTGAGGCGCAACCATTGAAGTAGTCAATCACTATCGGCAAGAGTACCAACACCAGTATGCCAGGGAAAAGCAACTGAACAGCCTGGTCATCATCGTTGGAGAGCCGAGATTATGAATCACCATTGTCGAGGACATAGCAGTCGGGACAAATATTGCAAGGACAAACATCCTCGTGGCAACCATAGCAAGAGATCCAAGATCGATCCGGTAAAGCAAGATCTGAAGGACCATACCTAGATAACTTTAATATTCCAACACCATTAGTAACATCGGGAGAAATATCTCATCATCGAACGATGGGCCAAAGATCGATTATTGTAGATGATGTCATCTTCATTGATGTGAGGACCGAAGAGGACGACTACCTAAAATCTTAACCTAATATATTGTGAAACACTACTATTATGAAAACCTCCACGCATAGATTTCCCGCTCATCCTGATGCCGGCGAGGCTGGCCGAAGAAGGGGGAATCAATCTACGGTGGAGTAGAAGGTGGAGGCGGCGGCTGTCTCAAGGCGGTGCTTGGAGGCTGACCTAGCGATGCATATAATCATTGGTGTGGTTACAGGTCAATATCTTCCGATCTACGGTTATCATCATTGGCGATGCTTTTTTACTCTGGTGCGCTAGTCCTTTAGGGCCTTAGCACGATGATTTCCCGTCTGTCTACTACAACAAGCTCTACTACGACAAGTTTTGCCCTGCTCTAGTGATGGAGGGGCGAGGACTGGCGGCATGCCTTTGGCTTGCGTTAGTGTTTGTAGTCGTCGCTAGGTGGTCCAGTGATCTAGTTGTATATTTTATTACTTACTACTAGGAAACTAGCTATTCATAGACAGACATTTAGTGGCGCATCTAAAAGTGCATGCTCCACTAAATTTATTCTGTGGCGCATTGGTCATCAATGCGCCACAGAACTGTCTATTTCTGTGGCGCATATAGTCTCATGCGCCACAAAATATCTGTAGGACCCACCTCCAGAAATTTTAAATCAGTGTTCGGTGGCGCATATACACATATGCGCTACAGAATATTGGTTGGGCCCCATGTGGCTTAGATCTAAATTGGACATTCTGTGGCGCATAAAGCAGTACCATAGAATGTCCACTTTAGATATTAAATTATAAACTCACCTTTCCAATGTGCCGTGTTGTTGGCCTCCTCTTCCACGCCACCTCGCAGTTACCGCATAGTCAATGCGCTACCTCGTCTTCCCCGCGACGCGCCTCGTCTTCCCACGATGCGCCTCGTCTTCACGTGGCGCGTCTTCCCGCGGCGCCTCGACTTCATGCGTCATGTCTTCCCCGCACAGCACTGGTCACCGCCCCCATGCGCGCTATTTAAAATCGCCTCCGCTCCACTCTGGCACCACTCCACCCCCACTTCCAGTCCGCGGCGCTCCTCTTTGACTCCGACGCTGATGCTGCTCTTCTTCGACGCCGTCGCCGCCGCCACTCTCCTCTGACACCGCCATCGATGATGCCACGCCACCTCACCGGGGCCACCCTGTTGGCACGACGGGCTACCACGGCATTACAGCGCCCGTGTACGGCACCTACGCGACCTACATCACGGCCGCTGGGCAATGCGTGTGGATCAGAACCTTCTGCACCGCCGATGAAGCCGCACGCACCTACGAGGCGCAGTTCCTGGCGCCACCCCCCTGATCCAGTTGCGCGAGGATCAGCGCAACCACGGGCGCACCGTCCGACGCATTTCCATCGCCGAGGCTGACGAGCGGATGATAGCGGAGCACTGGCGCCTTCATCCAGAGTAGGTGGCGATGGAGAAGGAGTTTTGGGCATAAAATAAGTAGGAATGGAGGGCAGCACGCGCGTGGAGAAGAGGAGCAAGAAGGCTTGGATTGAGGCAGAGTTTGACAACCCCAGCACGGAGCTCGACAACGAGGATCCACGCTGGATGGACTACACCATCCTCACTTCCGAGAGGAGAGCACTGCCGGGGGCACCGCCGGGCAAAGCCCTGGTGGCGTGGTGGCGGTGATGGACTCCCTCGGCCGCAGATTGGTTGTGGACGGCGGCGCCCCATCTCCTCCATCCTCAGCGGCGTGATGCTTGAAGACGGCGACCAAGATCCTCTGAGGGCTTCTTGGACGCAGTGGAGGCGTAGATTGTGGCCAGGCCTTCGCGCTTGGGTGGCAGCCGTGATGACGTCGGTTCACGGCAGCGCGCGGAGGCCCCTTGGGCTCTTCCCGCTTCACGAGGATGCCCGGAGCAACTGCTCTAGGCATGGTGGTGGCAGTCTCCTCTATCGCCGGAGGTGGCTGGCTAGTTTGCAACGATCTAGGAAGGCGTGGTTGCCGGTGAAAACCGAGCTTCAATTTCAATTGTCACGGGCGATGGCGGCGTGATGCATCGCTACCTTGATGAAGGCATTGCTATCGCGGCTATCACCGACCCACTCGTGCCGCTCCGGGGGAAACCCTAGATCTGGATCTTCCGGATCGGACGATGGCGGCGCCTTCTATAACATCGCAGGATGTGAGATTAGAAATACAGAGAAAACAGAAGTGTGCATTGCATTCATGCATAGAAAATCTGGGAAATTTTCGTGCTTTTAAATACAACTTGTCAAAGTGATTGAAGTTTCTCTTAAGTTAGTGGAACAAAAGTAGCTCATCAACTGAAGTGCGATAAACTCCAACATGACATTTGTTAAAACTATTATTCTGGGTAGAAGGATGTACAATAGAATTTAACCACTTAAATAATTATCCAGTACTTCTGGGTATTACATAATTCACTCTTAAACTTGTTACAAAAATTGGAAAACCACAAGGTCTAGAGTGCATAAAAGCCACACATTCTTATTTAAATCATAACTTATCAACTATATGAGATATAACAAAACTAAACTCATTTACATTACATTAAATAGTTCAAACTATTTGAATAAAAATAACTATGATCATTTTGAAACTCTTATAATCATGCCTTGGTGAAATCAAATTAAATCATATAAACTTTGAACATGACCTTTGCTAACTTTGGATATTTTGAGCACAACTGATAATAGGAACAAATAAGATATGACAATATGCATAATTCACAATAACAGGATCATTTCAAATATGAAACTTTGGAAGTTAAACTTCCAAACAATTAATACAATATCCGTTGATAACAATTCAATTATGAATTACAAGTATGTATAAGAATATTAGTTGATTCAGCCACAAGTCCATTTAGTACCAAATGCCACTTGGCTATCCAAAATAAAGATTATTAGAGGATAATCATCATGCCACCTAGGATAGTTATCCACTTGAAAATATCTTCCTATACTTGAACCCCAAGTAATGCTCATGCATGAGAGCTTGACAACAAGTAGCTTACTCACCAAATTAAAGCAAGAGTCACCACTTGAGGTGTCAACTTGTGGTGGACATCAAATTGCTATAAAAGGAACCTCATGGCATCCATTTGACCGCATAAAATTATGGTATGAGAAGACCAACGAAATTGGGCCACTCCATACAGTAGATAGGACCAAGATAAAGCAGCTAGGAGGTGGAGTCATGCCACAAGATGCAGGTTTATCAGATTTCCCAAAGACCAAGCTTCACAAGACCACTAGGTTGGTCTAGTATGAGAAGAGAGGAGTGTAGTTAGTGGGCAAAGGGAATCAATCACCATAGGCAAGAGAAACATACCTCAGATTCAAAATCATCATTTGGTTAAAAGTAGGAGCAAGCAATATTATTTGCTCTAACCAGATTTGTAGGACTAAAATAATGAGGAGAGTGATTATGCTATTTATAGAACCTAGTTTGATAAGAAGATATCAACCATCATAAGGAGAGGGTAGAGGAGTTAAGAAACCTATCGTTGAATAGGAAGGGAAACATTTTTATGAAGAGCCAATAGAGACCTTGGTACAAGAACATGTTTGACTTGAGCAAAGAAACTTGATATAGGTGGAGGAGACCACAATCCTAAAACCCTAGGTTGCCACTTAATACATAGAGGCCACACTAATTATGTCTTAGGGGTGATCAAAATCTTCTAAGGTCAGTGGATGCAATCTTATTAAAACTACATATCTTTCACCCACCTATTTGGAAACCTATCATACCTATTCCCATTTCAATTTATGCAGCCTTGGTGATTGATTGCGGTGCGGTGTTGACGTAGATGACCGCCCAGTTGGGAACCCCAAGAGGAAGGTATGATGAGCACAGTAGCAAGTTTTCCCTCAGTAAGAAACCAAGGTTTATCAAACCAGTAGGAAAAAGCCAATACTTCAGAAGGTGATGCTTGCTAGCTTCGCGACAGCTCCGGACAATTTATTAGGTGCCTCGTCCAGGGCTTTGCTTTGCACCAGCAACAACGTGGAACCTGCACACAACACAACCAAGAACTTTGCTTCCAACTTACGATGAGGTTGTCAATCTCACCGGTTTGCTGTAAACAAAGGATTGAGCGTATCGAGTGGAAAACAGTAGTAGTATGCGAGAAAATAAACAGTGTGATTAAAAGTAAAATGGTGTAACAATGTAAAGGAAATTGGACCGGGGTCCACAGTTTACTAGTGGTGTCTCTCCATAAGATAAATAACAACATGCTGGGTAAACAAATTATAGTTGGGCAATTGATAGAATAAAGATAACGTGCATATGTCATGAGGATTACTTTGAGATTTACTCTGGGCATTACAACAAAATACATAGACCGCCATCCAACTGCATCTATGACTAATAATCCACTCACGGGGATATCGTCCAAACACCCCATGAGTATTAAGTTACGAACAACAGATAACTGCATTAAGCAAAGCGTGTAATGTAAACAAAACAAATGTCCTTGGACACAAGAATGTTGTTTTCTCCGTAGTGGCAATAGCACATCTACAACCTTAGAGGTTTCTGTCACTCTCCCAGATTAAATAGAGGCATGAACCCAACTATCGAGCATAAATACCCCCTCTTGGAGTCACTAGTATCTACTTGGCCAAGATAGCTACTAATAACGGAGAGCATGCAAGATCATAAACAACATAGAGATAACACAAGATAATATTCAGCACATCAACTTAACATAACACCAATATTCATTGGATCCCAACAAACACAACATGTAGAATTACACAAAGATGATCTCGATCATGTAAGGCAGCTCACGAGATCTAAACATGAAGCACATGGTGGAGAAGACAACTATCTAGCTACTGCTATGGACCCATAGTCTAAGGTAGACTACTGACTCATCACGCCGGAGGCAAGCATGGCAATGAAGAAGACCTCCGGTGGTGATTCCCCTCTCCGGTAGGGTGCCGGGAAGAGCTTCTGGACCCTCCCGATCTTGGGTCGACGACGGCGGCGGATCGCGACGTGTTTCTGGAAAATTGATCAGGTCTTTAGGTTTTTCCCGTCGGGGGGTCTTTATAGGCGAAGGGGCAGCGTCAGAAGTGGACCAGGGGGCCCTCACCATCGGGCGGCGCGGCCAGGGGCTGGGCCGCGCCCCCTGGTGGTGAGGCTGGCCCCTGGCCCCTCTCCATCTCCTCTTCGGTCTTCTGGAAGCTTCGGTAAATATTAGGAGGTTCGGCTTTTGTTTCGTCCAATTCTGAGAATATTTCCTGTGTAACTTTTCTGAAACACAAAAATAGCATAAAACAGGGAACTGGCACTGTGGCATCTTGTTAATAGGATAGTCCTGGAAAATGCAAAAAAACGCCATGAAGTGTAACAAAACACTAAGCAAATGGTGTAAGAACAAGCATGTAGCATCAAAAATTATAGATACGTTTGAGACGTATCAAGCATCCCGAAGCTTAAGTCCTGCTCGTCCTCGAGTAGGTAAGTGATAACAAAGAATAATTTTTGAGGTGACATGCACCAACATAATCTTGATCATCTATGTAAAGCATTGAGTGCTGGGATCAAAAGAACTTAAAACATGGGCATGAAAGACATAATCTTGATAGAAGAAACATAGCAACCATGTTATAACATGAAAAAGAACACAAACGAAAGATCATGAAAATGAAGCAATGAAAGTCAAACGTGTGTTCAAATCATATGGAAAAACATAGCAAATGGTTTTCACCTTGTCCTTCATGGAATAGCAAAACATAAATGCATAGGACACCTTCAAATTTAAGAGGGTGACTAGATACAAATAATTTAAGCACAAGTGAAACCAAAATCATGAATCAATCAATGATAAACTTTGGGACTATGCACATTAAACTCAGAATGACAACTATGCACTCTTAGACGGTGCATAAAGGTAGAAGGTGGTGACTCAACATAAAAGTAAAAGAAAGGCCCTTCACAGAGGGAAGCAGTGATTAAACATGTGCTAGAGCTTTTCATTTATAAAACAGAGAGATAAAAATTGGCTTTTGAGAGGTGGTTGTCTTTGTCAACGACTGGCAATGGGGTTCTTACTATCTTCCATACAAAAATGAAGCAAGTTTTTGAGAGAGATTGACACTTTTGTGCTCTTTTATAAAGCTTGGCACTCCTCCCCACCTTTTTCCTTTCTCAAACCATGGCTAACCGATTTCATCGGGTGCCCACCAACATTCACATACCATGGAGGAGTGCCTTTTTTTCTTTTCTTTTCTATCTCTTTTTTTCTTTTTGGAATAAACAATATGGAAGATAGCAAATCCGACCACTACGTCCCCATGAGCTGAAAATAGTGTCACAAAATGAGAAGTATTTTGAAGGTTTTTTTGAAAGGTAGCACATGAAAATTTACTTGGAATGGCTTGCAAATACCATGCATAGGAATTTATAGTGGACACATTGGAATAACTTGGTTTTTGGGAGTTGGATGCACAAGTAGAGCTCATAATCAGTACAAAATGAGGGCTAGCAAAAGACTGAGAGCGACCAACTAAGAGAGCAATAACGGCCATAATCATGCATAGCGACAAAACATCATTAAGAGAAGCATAAGATGGCATCAAAAGTCCAAAAATAAATGAACATAGAGGCTTATGGTGAATTTGTATGAGTCAAACATGTGTAAGCATTCGCCAAGTCAACCCAAATAAAGCATCAAGGAGAAAACCAAATTAATGCTTTCAAATAATAAAAACAACGCATGATTTTTTCAAAGGCTCATTAAGCAATCTCAGTCATTTGAAACAAGTCATGCTACAGAAAAACCACTAAGCATACTATCAAAATGATATCAAGCACGACATGAAAAAGTCTAAGACGCGGTCTAAACAAGCTCCTTTTTGTACCACTTTTTTGCATGAAAATTTTTCTCTTTTCCAACACCATTTGAACCTTTTTGAAACAACTCTTTTGATGAAAACCAACATGGACCAGAGGTCAAAATACACCTTGATAAAAATATATAACAAGATCTGAACAAAAATCAAGGCGAAAAATGAAAGCTAAACGCAGTTCTTGAAAAAGAGAACACTCGTTGAACGATAAGAGTGAAAAACGGAGTGTTCTTGGCAAATGAAAAGCAAGGCAACTTCTCCAAAAGAAATTTGTTGGGGTCCAACCATTTATTGCAGCAAACAAAACAAAACAAAACTAAAAACTAAAGTAAAGACGCTCCAAGAAAAACGCATAGTGCATGAAGCAATAAAAATATAGTGTGTTGAAAGGTGACCTGATTTTTGCCGATGAAGAAGGGGTGCCTCGGGGGCATCCCCAAGCTTTGACGCTTGTACCTCTTGGATATTTCTTGGGGTGCGTGAGCATCCCCAAGCTTGAGCTTTTGTCCATTCTTCAGCTCATCTCATCATTCTCCAACTCCTACACTTGAAAACTTCCTTCATACAAAACTCAACACAATTCTATTAGCAACATTAGTGTAAGGATAATAATGAATAAACCCCTTTTTAGTTCAGATTTCAACTCAAAACCACCACATATAAAGAATATACTACTGTAGAAACTTCCCCAAAAGTTCTGTGATCAACAGAACTCAAAAAGAAAGCGATCGAGAGGCAAACACAAATAGTGGCAGAAATCTGTCAAAACAGAACAGCTGACAAAGGTCGATTTTTTCGAGGGTTTTCTGTTGCTCAAATCAAAAAAATGTAAAACTAATGAAAGTTTGGATATAACCTGGGGCATATGCACAAGAAATCGAAGGTCAAAAAGATATTCTGAGAATTTTCACTAATTTTTACGGTGCAGCACCGAAATCTGTTTCAGGACAGCAACTTCCCCAAATCTTACCTCACTCAAATTAGAGGTTTCTCTTGGCACAACAACGAAATAAAAAGGATAAGGAGCAGTTATTACAGTAGTAATAACTTCCAAGACTCAAATAAAAGAAAAAGAACTGAAAGTAAAACAATGGGTTATCTCCCAAGAGTGCTTTTCTTTAACGCCTTTGAGCTAGGCACAGAAAGTGCAAATCATGTAATATCAAGCGATGAAGCATCAAGTTCATAATTTGCTCTAAGAATAGAGTCAAAAAGTAATTTATTCCTCTTCCTAGGGAAGTGTTCCATACCTTTCTTGAGTGGGAATTGATATTTGATGGTGCCTTCCCTCATATCAATGATGGCACCTACAGTTCGAAGAAAGGGTCTTCCCAAAATAATAGGACATGAAGCATTGCATTCAACATCCATAACAAGAAAATCAACGGGAACAAGGTTATTGTTAACCATAATAAGAACATCATTAATCCTTCCCAAAGGTTTCTTCTTAGCAACATCAGCAATAGGAACATCATGATAAAACTTTTCAAGCGGTGGTAAATCAAGCATGTCATAAATCTTTCTAGGCATAATAGAAATACTAGCACCTTGTCGATGGATTTCGTGTCGCAAGAACACGGGGTATCACGCGACGGACCCAAAGATTCGAACGCAGGGGGCTGAACGTGTGAGATCTAGGATCGCAACGAAGCACGGAGACGGAAGCCTCGAGTTGTCAAACGCACTACGCACTGCAGAGAGAGATGCCGAGCTTTACCCAGGTTTAGGGCCCTCGTGGTGAGGTAACACCCCTACTTCCTGCCTTCTTGTATTACAATGCGACACCTCGCGAGGAGTACAAGGTCTTGATTACAAAGCTCTAGCTGGCCAGAGGTTGAAGAACCTGCGTGCCCAGCTAGCAGCTTGGAGAAGATGAAGATCCGATCCCCTCTAAGGGGTGGCCTCCCCTCCTTTTTTGGCGCCAAGGTCCTCCTTCCCCTTATCTTCTTGGGGAAGGGGTTGCCACACACGGCCAAGGAGGGAGGACAGCTGTAGACTACACTCTTCCGTGGACGTAGTCTTCGTAGGGTAGTGGCGCCGGTCCACCGGAGTGGGTGGAGGAAGCTGACGTCTTCCTCTGGCGCCCTGCACCGTCCACGCTATTTTTAGGTGGGTGGCCAACAACCACTGTGCCGCTTTGGGCAGGCACAGCGAAAGTTGGTCTCCTCCCTGTCGGGGGTAGCGTGGGCGGTACGCGGTCTTCTGTCTCTTATCTTCTTGCTCTGCACGCCAACGTGCTGAGCTGACGTGGACGTGGTCCCTCTCCTCACCAGCGGGGGCTCGTGAAGAGGTCTTCTGGTCCTTAGCAGTTTTGGCCGTCGTTCTCCTCATGAGGCGCCTCCTCATGAGGGTCTTCTCCGTAGCTTGGGTCGTTGGTTCTCCCGTGGGCTAAAGATGGGCCAATGACGGGGCCCAGGAGCAGGTGGACCGGGATACCCCGGTATCCAGAACACCGACAGTAGCCCCCGGGAGCCCGGCCCGCGAACGCGCCCTCTTGAGGGAGCGAAGGGCCAGGGGCCCCAGAAGCTGCTGGGCCCTCCAACGGCACGCGTCAACTGCGTGGTCAGAGGACCATGTGAAGAAGCGGAGGTCGTGGGCACGTGGCACCCTTGCAGTTGGCGGAGCGAAGCGGCGTGGAGATCGTGCGTAGTGGGTGGGGTAACGGGCGTTTTTCGAACCGTCACGTCAAGGGCGACGCTTCGGAAACCGTGCCCCAGCCGCCCCCTTAAAGGCTTGGCAGAGAAGGCTCCTCCACCTACCCACAGCACATTGCCGCCACCACCTTCCTGCTGAAGATCTTGCGCATCCAAATCCTCCTAGCCTCCAATCTTCTCGCTGCAACTCGCCCCCGCCCAGAGCCATGGCACCGCGCAGGGCCATTGGAGCGGCGAGGTCTTCTAAAGCTGTGCCGCGGCCGGCGGCGCCCCTGCTCGACTCCCACATCAAGAGCAGCCGCGAGCTCCAGACCGTCCGGGAGATGGTCGGGAGCAAGAACAATGAGTGGGGCGCCACCCGCATCTGGCACGGCCGCGCGCCGCGGGACACTCTGCCCGCGACGGCGCAGCCTTTCTTCCTCTTCTCCGTCTTCGTCGGCCTGTTGCCGCCGTTCTCCCCTTCTTCCTGGCGATCCTGGAGACTTACGGGATCCAGGCCATCCACCTGCATCCCAAGTCCGTCACCCTGCTGGCGGTCTTCGCCAATGCCCGCGAGGCCTGGATCGGCATCAAGCCGTCGGTGGCGTACTTTTGTCACCTCTTCTCTCTCCGGTCCTCTGGGCTGAACCAGAGTTCCGGATGCGTCTCCTTCATCGCCACCGCCGGAACGGAGGGCGACTTCATCGACTTGAAGTGGATGAAGAAAGTCGAAGACTTTCGGAGCCACTGGTTCTTCGTCGACATCCTCGAAGAATCGGAGCTCTTCCTCGTCACCGGGATCCCTCTCATCAAGCTCACCACCTGGGCCAGCGAGGCACTTCCTGAGGAAGCCCTGAGGACGCTCCGCCCGCGAATCCGAGATCTCCAGAAGGCCGGCATTATAGGGACCATGGTTGGGGTGGAGTTCGTCACCCGACGCATCGCCCCCCTGCAGGACCACCGCCGGGAGATCTGGAGGCACAGGGCTGGGGACGACCTCAGGCTCCACGTCAGTGAGCTCAACGCCGACGCTCGGGAGGAGGTAATAAGAGCCTTCTTCTCTTCCGCCGCCATCCCCGCCATCCCGCGCAATGCCTTGCCGATCTACAATCTGGGCGCTCGGGAGACCAGCCGCGTTACGGCGGGGATCTTGAAGTTCAACGCCTGGGGCCCATTCCTTGCCGACGGCGTCGTGCCTGGTCCCCTCCCGAGCGCACCTGCGGCCAGCTCGGAGCAGGATTCAGCAGCAAGGGGAACGGGGCCCACGGCCTCTGGAGATGTTGACGATGATGACGCGGAGTCCGGTGAGTGACTGGTCCGCCAGAGGCGTCCCGAGGGCACTGTGGTGCTCTCAGATTCCTCCGACGATGGCTCCGCCTTGCCGGACCAGCCCACCGAGGGAGACGTCGACGCGTCCTCCTCGCGAGACCTGGAGGAGGAGGGACGCCGAGCCCGCCTGGAGGTGGAGCGCCGCTCCAAGTTCAACGACGAACGCGCCAGCCGGCAACCTGAGGCTGGGACCTCCCATGACAAGAAGCCGGCGGGCGAATCCTCCGCGCCCCCGCCACCACCCTCTGCCCTTCCGAGCAAAAGAGGATGGGTGGAGCGGGATGCCTCGTGAGTGTTCCTGCACAAAGACCTTTACTTCTTGTCTTACCTTTCCCTTAACCTCATTCCCCCTTTTCCTCTCCAGGGACGTAGAGGAGAAGAAGGAAGAGAAGAAGAGGAGGAAGAAGAGGAAGACCGGACAGACCACGCCGGGCCCTGACCCGGCAGCCACTGCCACACCGACAACGCCGCCGCGCGCCGCCGGAGAAGAAGAGGATCGCGTGTCCATAGACGCGCAGTCCGCCCCGGGGGCTGCTGCGGCTCCTAGCACGACCGAGCCCCCTAGCGCAGGGGGCACACCAGAGATTACGGGGGCAGCTGCGGCTGCCCCCTCTGTAGCCAGCACCACCACCACCCCGGTGTTGAGTACATAATTTGGCTGCTAGAAATTTATGGACCAAATTAATTAGAGAATCCATCATGCTAATCAGTTAGTATTTTGCTTAAGAATTGCAACAGGAATTTGTATGGATAAGAAGATACGCAAGGCACGTCGTAGCTAGATTCAGGGGCATCTGGAGCTACAAGGAAAATACCTGAGACAGGTCCTAACCGGGCTCAGGTGCCAAGCCAAGATGAAGGTATTTCGCAAAGGCCGTGTTGAATTGAAGTCTGTGCCTGAGTACCACGAAGATTTGCAAAAAGTCTCTTTGTTATTTGGTGGGATTAGCACGGTTGCCGGTATATATGTTTTTTCCTGTAGGCCACTTTGGAATTGATACGTGTTAGGTATTTTTTGTACGAGTAGACCGAACCAAGTCCCGATCGGTTTTAGCTTTGAATTATATTTCGTGTACGTCAAGTCATGCCTGTACGCAAAGTCCAGCACCTATATAAAGAGGTCACGGCCGATTGAGAAAGTAGACAATCGAATCTACTCAGAAATACAATCTACTTTTACGTACTATTTTCTCTTTATCGTTTTCTTTACCTTTATCGTTTTCTCTGTCATGCCCTAGCAGCTCTAGGGTTTGGTTCAATCTTTACCATTTTGCGCTGAAAAGCGGTCGTCTCTCCTCCACGAAAGCGGGGGGGTCTTTGTTGCTTTGCTCGGAAAGCATCCGTTCGTCGTCACGAAAGCACGACGATTATCTTGGTGTTGCACGGCAGTTTTGCGTGCCAACACCCGGAGGCGCCCTCGACGAGCACGGCCGCGCCGTCCGGCACGAGGGCAGCCCCCGAGCCGAGCGGCGAGAAGAGGACGGCCTCCACTGAGCCGGGGCCCTCCAGAGCCCCATCGCCTCCCCTGCCAGAGATACTGGGGAGGCCTGCGAGGATCGCAGCTGAGCCCCACGCTACTGACCCATGGGCGGGGGTGCTCGCGGCCATGACCGGCGCCCTCCGGGACGAGGTCATCAGGGCACGCACTGCTGAGGAGGCGCGCATCGACGAGGGCTGGGCCCTCCTGCACCAAGCCACAGAGAGATGCCGTCTCCTGGATCAGCATGCCGCCGAGCGCCGCGAGCAGGCGAGGAAGGAGGCTGAGGAGGCGCGCATTAGACTGTGGATGTGCCACAGATGCTAGGTCAAGGCGGATTCCATTGTGATGGCAGTATTCTTCAACTTCTCCCTGAGACAAATTAGTGCCATTGTCGGTGATGATGTTATGTGGGATGCCGAATATAACCACAATGTCCTTGACAAATTTGAGGGCAGTTTTGCCATCAAGTTTTCTAATGGGCTTAGCTTCCACCCACTTCGTGAATTTGTCTACCGCTACCAGGAGGTGCGTAAATCCCGAAGGTGCTGTTTTTAGCGGACCCACCATGTCCAGCCCCCAGACTGCAAAGGGCCAAGTTATAGGAATCGTATGCAGTATTGTGGCGTGCATATGGGTTTGCTTGGAGTACATCTGGCAACCGTGGCAGAGCTCCACAATACGATCTGCATCTGCCTTGGTTGTTGGCCAGTAGAACCCATGGCGGAATGCTTTAGCTACTAGGGATCTGGCAGGCGGCGTGATGCCCACATTCGCCTTCGTGGATCTCTCTTAGTATTTCGATTCCGTCCACTTGGGATATGCACTTCATAAAAACTCCCGAGGTGCTTCGTTTGTAGAGCTGGCCATCTATGATGGTGTACGCTTTGGCTCTACGCTCGATTTGTCTTTTTTGGACTTCCTCATCGGGAAGCTTCTTGTTCGTCAAATACTCCAGGTAGGGCTCTGCCCATGGCGGATTGCTAGGCAAAACCGCCATGACGGGAGAGCTTGCTAGTTCCGGATTTTCTGGATCCACCATCTTTACCGATGGTACGCGCAGATGCTCGAGGAATACGCCTGGTGGAACTGCCTTACGGCTAGATCCTAGTTTGGACAAGGTATTGATACGTCTCAAACGTATCTATAATTTTTTATGCTCCATGCTTGTTTTTACACCATTTGCCTTGTGTTTCATTACACTTCGTGGCGTTTTTATGCGATTTCCGGAACTAACCAATTGACAAGATGCCACAGTGCCAGTTCCTTGTTTTCTGCTGTTTTTGTGTTTCAGAAGTGATACTCAGGAAATATTCTCGGAATTGGACGAAACAAGTTCCTGAAGTCTTATTTTTCCCGGAAGCTTCCAGAGATCCGAAGAGGAGTAGGAGAGGGGCCACAGGCCAGGCTCACACATGGGTGGCGCGGCCCAGGCCCTGGCCGCGCCACCATGGTGTGAGGACGCCTGATCCCTCCTCTTACATCGCCCCTTCGCCTATATAAAGCCTCGGGACGGAAAACCCTAAGGGATTCGGCAATTTTCCAGAAACAGTTCTGCAGCTCCGCCGCCGCCACCGACGAATTTCGGGGGACAGAAGTCTCTGTTCTGGCACCCTGCCGGGACGGGGAAGTGCCCCCGGAGCCATCTCCATCGGTCTCCATCGCCGTCTCCGCCGTCTCCATCGACCTCACCGCCATCTCCATCAACCTTGCTGTCTCCTATGATGAGGAGGGAGTAGTTCATCCCCGGGGCTGAGGGCTCTACCGGTAGCTATGTGGTTCACCTCTCTCTCCCATGATGTGATCTTTATGTGATCGTGAGCTTTGTATCATGTTGAACAAGTAGATGTTATTATTCAGATATTATGTGTACTCTAGTGGTATTATTAAAGTAATCTATTCCTCCTGCCATGGTGTAACGGTGACAGTGCGTGCATCATGGTGGTACTTGGTCTAGGCTACGATTGTGATCTCTTATGGATTATGAGAATAATTATTACTATGATAGTATTGAAGTGATCTATTCCTCCTTTCATGGTGTAATGTTGACAGTGTGTGCACCGTGTTAGTACTTGGTCTAAGTTGCAATAATATCTATCTTGAATTGTGATCTAATTTGGATATCTCTATGAGTGGTGTTTGTCAAGTACTTGATGAACTTTGAGGAGTGCTTCGTAGCCCTACGCAATGATTAGTGTTGTTCAATAGGAGAGTAATTCAGAGTACCATAGTGGAGAGAAGTTGTTTATTTGTTCAATCATGTTATATTTGTTGGGAGTGTGTCCACTAGTGAAAGTATGATCCCTAGGCCTTGTTTCCAAGCATTGCACACCGTTTACTTACTATTTTGTTACATGTTTGCTCGCAGCGATACTTATTCCATATTATATTTACTACTCATAATCATCTATACCACTTGTATTTCACTATCTCTTCGCCGAACTAGTGCACCTATACATCTGACAAGTGTATTGGGTGTGTTGGGGACACAAGAGACTTTCTGTATCATAATTGCAGGGTTGCTTGAGAGGGATAGCTTTGACCTCTTCCTCCCTGAGTTCGATAAACCTTGGGTGATCCACTTAAGGGAAACTTGCTGCTGTTCTACAAACCTCTGCACTTGGAGGCCCAACACTGTCTACAAGAACAGACGCGTGCGTAGACATCAAGCTCTTTTCTGGCGCCGTTGCCGGGGAGGTAAGGTAAAAGGTACTCGCATCCTCCTGTGAGTGCTCGGAGTTATTTCCTTTAGATTCTGCAATTACATCTTTTTGTTTCTTGTTTTTATTTTCACTAGTTAGGCTTAATGGAAAACAAAGAGTTCTTTAGTCTTTTTCCTGATTTTAGATTTAAAGAGAAAATTGAAAATCCTTTGGAGCTTATTTCGCATAGCAATGTTATTAGTACGAATGCTTTGAATACCGTTAATGCTAATGCTATAGAAAAGTCTAATCTTGGGGAAGCTGGTTTTGTTAAGTATGATATTTTTAGTCCCCCGGCTTTAGTGGAGAAGGTTTGTTCTGATGATATTTTATCTCCCATATGTGATGTTTCTAATGATGCTTGTGCTCCTCATCCTTTAAAAATACCTACAAAGATTGTTGAATGTGCTAAGAATAACTGCTATTTAGGAGATGGAACTGTCCATCCTGGTGATCATTTGCTTTTTATACATGAATTATGCGAGTTGTTCCAGTGTGCAGGTATTTCAATGAACCAAGTTAAGAAGAAGCTATTCTCTTTATCATTGAAAGGCAGAGCTGAGGAGTGGTATCGGCTGCTTGAAGATGGTCCATCTATGGCATGGGAGGAAATTGTGCCTCTCTTTTATTCCAAGTTTTATCCTCCAAGTGAAATTCATAAAGATCGTAATCGGATATATAACTTTTGGCCTCATGAGGGAGAAAACATTGCCCAAGCGTGGGGAAGATTGAAGTTACTAATGCACAAATGTCCTATTCATGATCTTCCCCGTAATATTGTTATTAATAATTTTTATGCAAGGCTTTCAGGATATTACAAGGACTATCTAGATGCATGTTTTGATGGGTCTTTCACAAGCAAGGATGTTGACACCAAGTGGGATCTTCTTGAGACAATTCAAAACAATATTGAAGGTTGGGATAGCGACAAAGGTAAGGGATCAGGTATTAATTACGAGTTTGATTGCATTAAGTCTTTCGCTGAAACTGCTAATTTTCAAGAGCTTAGTGCTAAATATGGTCTTGATCCTCAAATTATGGTTGATTGCTTTAAGGCCTTTGCTTCCCATATGAATGTTCCTAAAGGAAATGGGGACGTGTATCATGAACCT
Organism: Dactylis glomerata; assembly: GCA_007115705.1. Classification (NCBI taxonomy): domain Eukaryota; kingdom Viridiplantae; phylum Streptophyta; class Magnoliopsida; order Poales; family Poaceae; genus Dactylis; species Dactylis glomerata. The sequence continues at coordinate 194,060 of QXEO01000430.1, read as the reverse complement.
TTTAAGGACACTTGCACAGAAAGTGATATTGTTGTTGATGATTGCAATAAACATGCTCAAACTTCTAAAAGTACTATTTCTTATAAGCATGTTAATTTTTGTGGAATACATAGACCTTGTGAACAGAGTTACAACAAGGAAGATTATTGCATCACCCACGCAAATGAAGAAACCAGTATGTGTTACAAGAATATAGGTGAGATCGGTAAAAAGGTTTGTGAGCTTTATCCTTTTCTTTGTAAACATTGCGATGACATAGGTCATTTTAATTTCCAATGCTCAAGCAATAATAGTTACTCTTCTAGTACCTTAAGTTTGTATTGTGATGACAAGATTACTCCTAATCAGCATGATGAGCTCACTTTGTTCTTGGCGTGTGAAGAGATATCTAGAAAGATTGCTTTGATAGATATGAATGATGTTGATATTAATAGCACCCTGCATGGTTGTCGTCTCTATTGTGCTAAAGATTGCCTTGCAAATACTTACATACAAAATCTTATAAAACTTGATATTCTGCCAAGCTATGACAGGACTGATAGATGTTTTTATCTTATTAATAGAGAGGAGGAATCCTCCAAAGTTTCTTCTGTTGTCTCTATCAGCAAACCAGATTATGTGGAGAAGATGTCTTTCCCTCCTAAAGAGTATGTGGAGAAGATGCCCTTCAAGTCTCTCCCTCCTAAAGGAGAGAGTAAGAAGAGTATGTAGAAGAAGAAGAGGAGTAAAAGGCGAGAGGACACGGTATCTTCCCCTAAGCGTTATGATCCTGCTATAGATTATGATAATTCTGATTGGGATGATGTTCCTATGCCTATTACTTATGTTAGTGATCATGATTGGGAAAAGCACTCTACTTTTGATATTGAAAATCTTTTTGGTACCAATTCAAAGGTTAATAATTGTTGTACCATTAGTGCTATCCATGTTCCTTCTTATGATGATATGTTTGATGAATATGCTTTGCGACATAGTAGTTCTCTATCTTTTGATGATACTAAGCCTCTAGTTTATGATGACGGGTATAATGTTTTCAATTCAACTACTTTTGAGGAGAAAAATAGTTATGATTACAATATGCCTCCTGTCTTTGATGATTATGGTGATGAGAATAATTATTCTGTTGAATCTGCTCCTACTACTATTGTTCATGTGGGGAGTATTAATTCTTTTATGCATGTGGCTCATGATAGAGATCCTTTATGTGATAGTTATATTGTTAATTCTATTCATGATGCTACTGAAAGTTATTATGAGAGAGGGAAACATGGTTTGATGGATCTCAACAATATTGAGTTTCCCCTCTTTATGTTGCAATTCTTGAAGTTGTACTTGTTTTGCCTTCCTATGCTTTTTGCTTTGCGCTTTTATGACTTGTCTCTTTACAAGACTATTTTTCATAGGAAGTGGTTTAGATTTAAATGTGTTCCATACTTGCTTTTTGATGCTCTCTATTGCTTTAAGTTCCTATATGGCGCCTTTGCCTCAAGCTCTTATATGGCGCCCACATGAGCATCTTTGCAAATTACTGCTCCTAGCTCAAAGGCGTTAAAGAAAAGCACTCTTGGGAGATAACCCAATGTTTTTACTTTTAGTACTTTTTATTTTATTTGAGTCTTGGAAGTTATTACTACTGTAATTACCGCTCCTTATCCTTTTTATTTCGTTGTTGTGCCAAGAGAAGCCTCTAATTCGAGTGAGGTAAAGATTTGGGGATGTTGCTGTCCTGAAACTGTTTTCGGTGCTGCACCGTAAAAATTCGTATAAATTCTCTGTATATCTTTTGGACCTGCGATTTCTTGTGCATATGCCCCAGGTTATATCCAAACTTTCGTTAGTTGAACACTTTTTGATTTGAGCAACAGAAAACCCCTCAAAAATTCGACATTTGTCAGCTGTTCAGTTTTGACAGATTTCTGCCAATATTTGTGTTTGCCACTTTATCGCTTTCTTTTGAGTTCTTTTGATTATGGAACTTTTGGGGAAGTTGATACAGTAGTATATGCTATATATGTGGTGGTTTTGAGTTGAAACCTGAAGCAAAAAGAGGTTGATTATATGTTATGCTACACTAATGTTGCTAATAGATTTGTGTTTAGTTTTGTATGAAGGAAGTTTTCAAGTGTAGGGATTGGAGAAGATGAGATGAGATGAAGAATGGACAAAAGCTCAAGCTTGGGGATGCCCATGCATCACCCCAAGAAATATCCAAGAAGTACAAGCGTCAAAGCTTGGGGATGCCCCCGAGGCACACCCTTCTTCATCGGCAAAAATCAGGTCACCTTTCAAAACACTATATTTTTATTGCTTCATGCACTATGTGTTTTTCTTGGAGCGTCAGTTGTTTTAGTTTTCTTAGTTAGCTTAGTTTTGTTTGCTGTAATAAATAGTTAAATCACATCATGTTTCTTTTGGAGGAGATGAACTCGCTTTTCATTTGCCAAGAACACTCTAGTTTTCACTCTTATCGTTCAATGAGTGTTCTCTTTTTCTGCTACTACGTTTAGCCTGCATTTTTTGCCTTGATTTGTGTTCAGATCTTGTTATATCTTTTCATCAAGGTGTATTTTTGCTTCTGATCTTTATTGGTTTTCATCAAAAGAGGTGTTTATAATTTTTTTTAATGGTGTTGGAAAAGAGAAAAAGCTTTATGCAAAAAAGTGGTACAAGTAGGAGCTTGTGTAGACTGCGGCCTAGGCTTTTGCATGTCGTGCTTGATGTCTTTTTGATAGCATGCTTAGTGGTTTTGCTGTAGCATGACTTGTCTCAAATGACTGAGATTGCTTAATGAGCCTTTGAAAAAATCATGCGTTGTTTTAATTATTTGGAAGCATTATTTTGGTTTTCTCCTTTATGCTTTATTTGGGTTGACTTGGCACATGCTTACACCATGTTGACTACAAAATAAGTCGCCTATAGCCTCTATGATCATTTAGTTTTTGACTTTTGATGCCATCTTATGCTTCTTTTAATGTTGCTTTGTCGCTTTGCATGATTATGGCCGTTATTGCTCTCTTAGTTGGTCGCTCCCAGTCTTTTGCTACCCCTCGCCTTGTACTAAGTATGAGCTCTACTCGTGCATCCAACTCCCAAAAACCAAGTTTGCCATTGTGTCCACTATAAATTCCTATGCATGGTATTTGTAAGCCATTCCAAAGTAAATTTTCATGTGCTACCTTTCAAAAACCTTCAAAACACTTCTCGTTTTGTGACACTGTTTTCAGCTCATGGGGACGTAGTGGTCGGATTTGCTATCTTCCATATTGCTTATTCCAAAAAGAAAAAAGAAAAAGAGAAAAAGGAAAGAAAAAAGGCACTCCTCCATGGAATGTGAATGTTGGTGGGCACCCGATGGAATCGGTTAGTCATGGTTTGAGAAAGGAAAAAAGGTGGGGAGGAGTGCCAAGCTTTATAAAAGAGCACAAAAGTGCCAATCTCTCTCTCAAAAACTTGCTTCATTTTTGTATGGAAGATAGTAAGAACCCCATTGCTAGTCGTTGACAAAGCAACCACCTCCCAAAACCAATTTTTATCTCTCTTTTTTACAAATGAAAAGCTCTAGCACATGTTTAATCACTGCTTCCCTCTGCGAAGGGCCCTTCTTTTACTTTTATGTTGAGTCTCCACCTTCTACCTTTATGCACCGTCTAAGAGAGCATAGTTGTCATTCTGAGTATAATGTGCATTGTCCCAAAGTTTTCATTGATTGATTCATGATCATGGTTTCACTTGTTCCTAAATTATTTGTATCTAGTCGCCCTCTTAAACTTGAAGGTGTCCTATGCATTTATGTTTTGCTCTCCATGAAGGACAAGCTGCAAACCATTTGTATGTTTTTCCTTATGATTTGAACACACGTTTGACTTTCATTGTTTCATTTTCATGATCTTTTGTTTGTGTTCATTTTCATGTTATAACATGGTTGTTAAGTTCTTATTGTCAAGATTATATCTTTCATGCCCATGTTTTAAGTTCTTATGATCCTAGCTCACAACGCTTACATATATGATCAAGATTGTGTAGGTGCATGTCACCTCAAAAATTATTTTCTTTTGTTATCACTTACCTACTCGAGGACGAGCAGGAGTTAAGCTTGGGGATGCTTGATACGTCTCAAACGTATCTATAATTTTTGATGCTCCATGCTTGTTTTTACACCATTTGCCTTGTGTTTTGTTACACTTCGTGGCATTTTTATGCGATTTCCGGAACTAACCTATTGACAAGATGCCACAGTGCCAGTTCCCTGTTTTCTGCTGTTTTTGTGTTTCAGAAGTGATACTCAGGAAATATTCTCAGAATTGGACGAAACAAGTTCCTGAAGTCTTATTTTTCCCGGAAGCTTCCAGAGATCCGAAGAGGAGTAGGAGAGGGGCCACAGGCCAGGCTCACACATGGGTGGCGCGGCCCAGGCCCTGGCCGCGCCACCATGGTGTGAGGACGCCTGGTCCCTCCTCTGACATCGCCCCTTCGCCTATATAAAGCCTCGGGACAGAAAACCCTAAGGGATTCGGCAATTTTCTAGAAACAGTTCCGCAGCTCCGCCGCCGCCACCGACGAATTTCGGGGGACAGAAGTCTCTGTTCCGGCACCCTGCCGGGATGGGGAAGTGCCCCCGGAGCCATCTCCATCGGTCTCCATCGCCGTCTCCGCCGTCTCCATCGACCTCACCGCCATCTCCATCAACCTTGCTGTCTCCTATGATGAGGAGGGAGTAGTTCATCCCCGGGGCTGAGGGCTCTACCGGTAGCTATGTGGTTCACCTCTCTCTCCAATGATGTGATCTTTATGTGATCGTGAGCTTTGTATCATGTTGAACAAGTAGATGTTATTATTCAGATATTATGTGTACTCTAGTGGTATTATTAAAGTAATCTATTCCTCCTGCCATGGTGTAACGGTGACAATGCGTGCATCATGGTGGTACTTGGTCTAGGTTACGATTGTGATCTCTTATGGATTATGAGAATAATTATTACTATGATAGTATTGAAGTGATCTATTCCTCCTTTCATGGTGTAATGTTGACAGTGTGTGCACCGTGTTAGTACTTGGTCTAAGTTGCAATAATATCTATCTTGAATTGTGATCTGATTTGGATATCTCTATGAGTGGTGTTTGTCAAGTACTTGATGAACTTTGAGGAGTGCTTCGTAGCCCTACGCAATGATTAGTGTTGTTCAATAGGAGAGTAATTCAGAGTACCATAGTGGAGAGAAGTTGTTTATTTGTTCAATCATGTTATATTTGTTGGGAGTGTGTCCACTAGTGAAAGTATGATCCCTAGGCCTTGTTTCCAAGCATTGCACACCGTTTACTTACTGTTTTGTTACATGTTTGCTCGCAGCGATACTTATTCCATATTATATTTACTACTCATAATCATCTATACCACTTGTATTTCACTATCTCTTCGCCGAACTAGTGCACCTATACATCTGACAAGTGTATTGGGTGTGTTGGGGACACAAGAGACTTTCTGTATCGTAATTGCAGGGTTGCTTGAGAGGGATAGCTTTGACCTCTTCCTCCCTAAGTTCGATAAACCTTGGGTGATCCACTTAAGGGAAACTTGCTGCTGTTCTACAAACCTCTGCACTTGGAGGCCCAACACTGTCTACAAGAACAGACGCGTGCGTAGACATCAGGTATCGGCCGCCATGTTATCTTCTCGCCGTACGTGTTTTATGTCATAGTCGAGGAAACTTTTGGCCATCTCATCCACTTCGTCTCTATATGCCGCCATGACTTCGTTCCGAGCTTTGTATGTGCCAGCCACCTGCTGAGCAACCAGGTTAGAGTCTCCACAGCACATGATGTGTTGTGCGCCGATCTCCTTTGCGACACGTAGCCCATGCAGTAAAGCTTCATATTCCGCGATGTTATTGGTGGTGGGGAAGTGGATCTGGAGAACGTAGCTTAGCTCATCTCCCTTGGGAGATTTGAGTGTCACTCCAGCCCCCGAGCCGTGTAGCAGCTTTGACCCATCAAAGTGCATCACCCAATGCTCTGGTTCTGGGACGAGAGTAGTTTCCTGTGCTTCCTTCCATTCCGCCAAAGCCTGGGACTTGATGGCGGTGCGAGGCTTATAGTCGATGTCGAAAGAGGCCAGTTCAATGCCCCACTTCGCAACTCGTCCTGTTGCGTCGCTGTTGTTGATGATGGCTTTCAGTGGGGCCTTGCTCACCACTGTGATCTTATGGTCATAGAAGTAATGCCTCAACTTGCGAGAAGCTAGGAAAACTCCGTATGCCAATTTTTGGTAGTGAGGGTAGCGCTGCTTGGATTCCGTTAGGACCTCGCTGACATAGTAGACTGGTCGCTGTACGCCATAGTCCTGTGCTTCTTCCTTACGCTCTACCACCATGACGATGCTGACCACCCTGTTAGTTGCCGCCATGTATAGTAACATGGGTTCCTGGTCTTCGGGAGCCTCTAGGACTGGTGCAGTGGATAACACTCTCTTCAGGTCCTTAAGTGCAGCGTCTGCCTCGTTGGTCTAGACGAATTCGTCGGATTTCTTCATCAGCTTGTAGAGTGGCAAAGCCTTCTCGCCAAGACGACTGATGAATCTGCTCACTGCTGCCACGCAGCCTATGAGTCGCTGTACATCTTTTAGATCTATGGGCCGGGAGATGTCGAGGATTGCCTTGATCTTCTCCGGGTTAACCTCAATTCCGCGGTGGGAGACGATGAATCCTAGAAGTTGTCCAGCTGGTACCCCGAAGACGCACTTCGTGGGGTTAAGCATCATGTTGTACTTCCTAAGATTGTTGAAGGTTTCTTGCAAAACCGCTATAAGGCCATCTTGCTTCTTAGACATAACTGCGATGTCGTCCACGTATGCGTGGATGTTTCGTCCAATTTGATCCGCCAGGCACTTTTGCATAGTGCGCTGATACGTTGCTCCTGCATTTTTTAGACCGAATGGCATTGTGACATAGCAATATGTGCCATAAGGTGTTACGAACGACGTAGCGAGCTGATCGGACTTTTTCATCTTGATCTGGTGGTATCCTGAGTAGGCATCTAAGAAACATAGCAGCTCCGATCCCGCCATCGAGTCAATGACTTGGTCAATGCGAGGCAAGGGAAAAGGGTCTTTTGGACACGCTTTGTTCAGGCCAGTGTAATCTACACACATGCGCAGAACTTTTGTGTTTTTCTTAGGAACTAGCACCGGATTTGCCACCCACTTAGTCTGGATCACTTCCTTGATGAAACCTGCTTTCAATAGCTTGGAAATTTCCTTTGCTATGGCGCGACGTTTTTCATCTCCGAAGCGTCTCATGGCTTGTCTTACTGGCTTCGAGCCAGGAATTATCTGCAGAGCGTGCTCGGCGAGCTCCCTAGGTACACCTATCATGTCAGATGGCTGCCATGCAAAGATGTCCCGGTTCTCACGGAGGAACTCGACGAGCGTGCTTTCCTATTTGGGGGACAAATTTGTCCCAATGGAGGTGGTCTTGGCGGCATCGCCAGGGACAAGTTCCACCTGTTTTGTGTCGACTGTAGGCTTGAAGGTGGTCGGGGAGGCGGAAATCTCCTGCTTGGATGCCGGCATCTCCGTGGGGTCCATAGCGGCATGGATTTCCTTGAACTCCTCACCGAAGAACACTGCCTCCGCGAAGGCGGCTTCGCTATCCTTGCACTCCTTTGCCTTTCTGAAACTGCCATAAACGGTGATTATGCCATCTGGGCCTGGCATCTTCAGCTGATTGTAGATGTAACATGGCCTGGCATGGAAGCTGTGGAAGGCAGGGCGGCCGAAGATCACGTGGTATGTACTTTTGAACGGGACTACTTCAAAGGTTATAGGCTCTTCACGGTAATTTTCCTCACTACCGAAGGCGACCTTGAGTGTGATGGACCCGAGGGACTTAGCTTGGCGACCAGGAACCACTCCATAGAAGGTGACCGCGCTATGGCGGAGTTGGGTTTTGGTAAGGCCAAGTTTTGTCAGTGTTTCCACGTACATGATGTTCAAGCTGCTGCCGTCATCCATTAAGCATTTGGAGAACTCGTAGCCGTGGATCACAGGGCATACCACCATGGCGTAATATCCCTCTGGGATGTGCTCTGGATGATCATCGCGGCTCCAGTGCACCGGTACCTCGGACCATCGGACGTACTGGCGGATTTTTGGCACGGTGGCATTGAGGGAGCGCATAGCGGCTCTTTGTGCCTTAGCCGTGGGGGGTCCAAGGAATGTGTGGAAGGCACCTTTTTTATCCTTGATTGGGTTACCCTTGCCAGCGCCACCCTCTGCCTTTTCGACGGGTTTGGGCGCAGGGTCTTCGTCCATGCCACTGCCATCCCCGGACTCCTTGCCTTTGTCCGCTTTCCCTTTTCCTCAAGGTCGTTGACGCCGGCTGCGCTTGAAGCCAGCTTCTTGATCCGCCTTGAGGTCGTTGACAAACTTGCAGTTCCGGTTGGTGTGATTGCACTTTCCCGAAGCATCACGATGGGCGAAACATGGCATATCGCGGTACTCGTTGTAAGACACGGGGGCGGATGGCGCCAAAGAGGGAGTTGCAGAACTCCGCGGCTAGCCACTGCTAGTACCGCGTCTCCTGCCGCACTGGCTGCTTTGGCCCTTGTCAGCGAAGGTTGTGGCCACCATATCCGGAGCCTGCTGCTCTTCTGGCGGATTCTTTCATTTGTTGATGCTATTCTGCTTTCCAGTGTTCTGGATGGCGGAAGCCTTCAGAGATTCGCGGGAGTCGTCGTCGGCGCCCGCGTAATTGCTTGCAATGGTGATCATGGAATTTAGGGTCAGCTTCCCTTCGTTCCTTTCCCGCAACAGGTGGTGGCGGAGTAGTTGGCCTCTCTCCAAACTGTCAATAAACGCGAGGATGGCGAATTCGTCGGTAACCCCTTCACAGGAGTTCTTCATATCTAGCCATCGTGTGAGGAAAGTTTGGGAGGTCTCATCGTTGGCCCGTCGACACCGTTGGAGGTCACCAATGTTATGGGGTCTCTTGTAAGTCCCCTCGAAGTTTTCGGTAAACGCAGTTTGCATATCGAACCAGGTTTGGATGGAGTTTTCCGCCAAGTCATTGATCCACTGCCTCGCAGTGCTGGATAGCATCAGGGGCAAATAGCGGACAGCGACATTGGGTGATCCCCCGGCGAACTGTACTGCGTTGAAGTAGTCTTGTAGCCAAGTCAAAGGCCTATCGACTCTATTGTACTAGCGGATATTTTTCTCGATCTTGAACCCATGCGGGATGGGCTCATCACGAATCCGTTGTCCAAAGCACTTTGGGCTGAGGAAGAAGGCTATTTGAGACTTGGCAATCTCGTTTAGATGGGTACGGGCGTCGTAGGGCTTCTGGTCCGGCGGATCCTTGCGAGAGTTGTGTGACCTTGCTGGCCCGCCGCCACCACCGCCGCCGCCATGGGGGCTCCCTGGTGGGGATGGCGAAGGGTCACGTTGTCATTTACTCTCGCCGTCCTGCGACTGATCTTTGCAGCTACGACGGCCTCCTTCTGTTCATCGCGGAGATGGATCGTCGTCATGGCGGCGGGAGCCTTGCCCTTTGTCATCGTGGTGGCGAGTGGAGCGATGCTTGTCCTTGTCGCCGCCACGGTGCGCGTCGTCATCATGGCGAGATCGGTCCCTTCTCTTGGATCCACCGTCTCTGCTTGTTTCCCGTCATGGCGGATCGTCTTTGCGTCTAGCGTCACGGCTTCGTCCTCGCTTGCCATCATTGTCGCGTATGACGATCCCTCCCTTTGGGACTTCGAACGTCTTATACTTTGGTGGCGGCATGTTGGTCTTATGGCGAGGAGCAGCATTGCCTTGTTGGTATCCATAAGCAGGGTAATTCTTGTGGGGCGGCGATGGATTTCTCTGTGGGCCTTTGCCATTTGGTCTGTCATAGGAGGATATTGGGATGGCGTTCGCCCGGTTGCGAGCTTCTCTTCTTCGGATTTCTGAGGATCCGGTATGAGATTCGTTTTTAGGGCGCGTACCATAGTTGCCAGCCCCCCGAGCTTTAGAGGCAGTGCTAGACCTGCATAGGGCGGGATCAGATTCGAGCCGTCGTGATGACGTAGTCTTCTCCTGCTGCACTAATGCCTTGGTCATCAGTTTCACCGCCGTCTCTAGGGATGCTGGGGTCTTATTATGCTCCAATAGCTCCTTTGCGGCCACGATATTCTCAATGGGCATAGCCCTGACTTCATTGCGGTTTTTATCCACGTATGGCGGATTCTTGATGTACATCTTTGCCAGAGTTTCCATTGTTGGTACGGTGAACTCAAGGTTTCATACCAGCTGCGGGTCGCCTCCCTCGGTTATCTGGTTCTGGATGAGAGTAACATACTTCTCTTCCATGTTCCTTGCACGCTTCAGTGTATCTTGAGCTTTAGCAATGTCGCCATCAAGCGGCTAGCCCATCTTCTCGACTCGCTTTGCTTCCTTGAGGAGTGCTCGCCTCTTCTTCTCGAGATCGTTCGCATCTCTGACATAGTCAGGGGTGATTGGATCTGCTAGAGTTCCGTAGACGACCTTATCCAGCGGGGTCATGAAATCTTCTGGGTGCTGGTCCTCAGGGATGGCGGGTTGCAGAGGCCTGGGTCCGCCTGTGAATCTCAGGAAGTTGTTCCATGGAGGGATCGGCGGCTGGTGGCGGGTTACCCTGCTCTTTGCCGGCATCTCCATCGTGGGCTGCCTAAGATGGCGGATCACCGGTTGTCTGCCCAGCATCATCTCCTTTGTTGGTTACAAACACCCGCTTGGCCGCTGCTTGCTGCTCTTCAAGTGCCTGCTGCGCCAATTCCGCCTCGATTTTTCTCATGGCAGCGTCGTAATGGTCAGAATCGTAGACCTTGCTGTCCCAGTCATCCGATTCACCACTTTCGTTAAGTGCCTCAAGGATGGATTCACCTGGGCTATCTTCTCCATTGGAGGTAGATCCCGAAGTGATGCCTGCGAACGCAACAAGGCAGTACCAGTGGTGTCTCTAACGCCAGATTACTCATGGCGGATTCACAGCGGTCTTCCACCACTTCCTCTACCTCTAGGGCGGGCTGGGTGGGATTATTTTTCAGGTCCGATCTGGGCAACTTGGAAAGTTCCAGGTCAGATGAGTCCTCCTCCGTATCCAGCTCGGAAGCGGTCCGTTTGGGGATTTCAACCATACCGACCCGCCGGAAATTGGTTTCCGTGGCGAGGGTAGGGTTTGTCTCTCCAATGAAGATGTGGATATCTCCAATCGGAACGACGGTGAATCGAGCCGGGTCTTCTCTAGCCGGCACCCAGAGGTTATCCACTGGGACGATGGGGAAGCCGGAATCGTAGAGGACGCGCCCGATGGCGACGGTGTCGCCGATGCCTGCAAAGGCGGATCCCGCCTGGATCCGCGCTCCAGACGCGCTAGGCCCCACAGTGGGCGCCAACTATCGTGGGTTCGTCAACAGATCTGCCATAGGGGTAGGGATATGGCAGTTCGTGGAAGGGGGTGAACACGGAGGAGCGATCCGGGACGGTGGTAGCACGAGTTTACCTAGCTTCAGATCCCGCGACGGTGGCGAGATCCTACGTGCTGCTATAATTCACTATATGGCAACAAGTGCTCGATTACAATGATGAGGTTGGCTGTTTCGCTATGCGATTGGCCGTATGACTAGAACGTGCCTCAAGGGCTGCTCCACGCCAGGCTTATCAAGGCGCCTGGCGTGGGCTACACGTTGGTACCGGAGCGGATACAACTTGGAGTCCTAGACTAAGTCCTATGCGTGTACTGCAAGGTTACCCGCCATGGGCCTATCTCTGGGCCCGCCATGGGCCTGTCGTCGGTGGTCCGCCATGGGCCTGTCTGTGGATCCGCCATGGACTTGTCTAAGGAACCGCCATGAGCGCCTGCGTCTAGTACCGCCGTGGTAATTTCAGCAACTGGGCCGCCCGGTATGGCGAATCCGCCATACCACCCCTGATGGGCCACCCTGGCTTGCTGATTTAGGACTACGTTGCTGGTATACCTATTTGGTATATCCCCAACAGCGATCCGCCGCCGCCGTCAACCCGAAGATCGGGAGGGTCCAGAAGCTCTTCCCGGCACCCTGCCGGAGAGGGGAATCGCCACCGGAGGTCTTCTTCATCGACATGCTTGCCTCCGGAGCGATGAGTGAGTAGTCTACCTTGGACTATGGGTCCATAGCAGTAGCTAGATGGTTGTCTTCTCCACCATGTGCTTCATGTTTAGATCTCATGAGCTGCCCTACATGATTGAGATCACCGTTATGTAATTCTACATGTTTGGTTTGTTGGGATCCGATGAATATTGGTGTTATGATTAAGTTGCTGTACTGAAATATATCTTATGTTATCTCTATGTTGTTTATGATCTTGCATGCTCTCCGTTGTTAGTAGCTATCTTGGCCGAGTAGTTGCTAGTGACTCGAAGAGGGGGTATTTATGCTCGATAGTGGGTTCATGCCTCTATTTAACTTGGGGGAGTGACAGAAACCTCTAAGGTTGTAGATGTGCTGTTGCTACTAGGGAGAAAACAACATTCATATGCTCAAGTGCATATGCTTTGTTTACATTACACACTTTGCTTAATGCAATTATCTGTTGTTCGCAACTTAATACTTGTGGAGTTCTCGGATTGATTCGCCACAAGTGGATTATTAGTCATAGATGCAGTTGGATGGCAGTCTATGTATTTTGTTGTAATGCCCAGAGTAAATCTCATAGTGATCTTCTTGACATATCACGTTTATCTTTATTCTATCAATTGCCCAACTGTAATTTGTTTACCCAGCATGTGTTATTTATCTTATGGAGAGACACCACTAGTGAACTGTGGACCCCGGTCCTATTTCCATCATATTGCTATCACCTGTTTACTTTACTCGCACTGTTTACTTTACTCACATACTATCATCACTTTCCACTCGATACGCTCATACCCTTTGTTTCAAGCAAACCGGTGAGATTGACAACCTCATCGCAAGTTGGGAACAAAGTACTTGGTTGTGTTGTGTGCAGGTTCTGCGTTGCAGCTAGCAAGCAAAGCTTGGACGAGGAGCCATATATAAATTGTCTGAAGCTGTCGCAAACTAGCAAGCATCACCTTCAGTCGTATTGTCTGCTTTTCTCCTGATCGACATAAACCTTGGTTTCTTACTGAGGGAAAAACTTGCTGGTATATTCATCAAACCTTAATCTTGGGGTTCCCAACAATCTAGCAATCATGCACAAACTTACTACTGTTAAATTTAAACAAATCACAATTTTGGACGTCATTTGATTTCAGAAAATGATTTTGGGGTAAAACCACTTGCAGTGGCTTTATATTACTGTCATCTATCCAGTGGTATCTTAACCCAATTTTTACAGAATAGTACCAAACCAGTACCAATTTTGGGAAGTGTTAGCCCAATTTTCCAATTAACCATTTTGTTTATTGCTTTGCTAATTGTTTAAGAAAGCTTTTCCAACACCACACCTGTTTTCTAAACAGCATAGAACACTAATTACAACATTTTCACACACTAGCTTAGTGTGTGAAATTAAAATGACATTTGCATACATGCATACATGTCTATGGTTGCCATTAGAAATAGAGTATTTATGCTTGTTCCATTTTGTTTGTTTAGATTGTGAAGAGGAGCAGAACAAATACTATGACTATTGTGAGTGTGCAGGCTGTTACCAAGGCAAGTGACACACATGTCCCTTTACCCATTTTACTATATGCATTAGTGTTTTACTTGTAGTATGCATGATAGGTTGGTTTCCCAAAGTAAAGAGTTGCAATGGTAGAACCTAGTAGTTTATAGCCACCCCTGAACCATCTCCTGGTAGGATGTTCCAATGTTGAAAAATGATGCCAATGCTTGTTTCATAAGTTGATATTTAGTTTTGAAATTTTAACTTCAACCCCAATGAAACACCTGGGTGGAAATGGCATTGCTTGATTTATGTTGAGTGGCTACTTGGGGCCGCATGCCTGGTGGATTTAACCAGAGTGTGTGGTATTTTCCTGAGGGTTAGCACAGTTGTGGTATGCCACCCAGGAACAAAGAGACTACCATGTCTTCCATGCTTAGTGAGCTTCCAGTGCAGCCTTATGACAATATGGGCTCTGTCTTGATTTAGTATGTTGTGAGGATTCATCCATGGGTACTGACAGAGGGTGGTAATTTGGGTACGGTCAGATCCGGATGGTTGAATACTCCTTCTAAAAGGTCTTGTCTCATTCTTCTCTTTGGGTAGAATGGGTCTTAAGGTGAAAGTGCACAACCCCTGCAGGGTGTAAAACTAATCGATTAGCCGTGTTCCCGGTTATGGACAATTTGAGTTCCTAGTCATGGATGTACGGAAGAGTCTCATCACCATTTCAGAATGAATAAAATTTGTTTAGAAACAATCTCAGGACCATGTGGTGGATTTAACCTCATGGGGTCATCTTGGTGGATTTAACCAGGTGACTTTGGTGCTCATGGTGGATTTAACCATGTGCCCCTTTCCTTTAAACCATGTGGTGGATTTAACCTCATGGGATCACCATGGTGGATTTAACCTGGTGATTTTGGTGCTCATGGTGGATTTAACCATGTGCCCTTCAAAGACTTTCAAAGAACAAAAGTTTGTTTTGAAAAAATGATAGGACAAACTTGCTTTATGCAATTTAGCCATAAGCTCCACCAGCCAAATATCATGTAGATAGTTCTTTCACAACAGCCACCAAATAAGTGTCATTTGCCAGTACATGTACTGACCCCCATTCATGGGGCTGCATAATCAAATGTGCAGGTTCTTCTGATGAGGAGTAAGATGTTTAGGATCTCGAGTCTACATACCAACATGTCTGCCTGTGGCGCATGGTGAAGATGGAGGCTCACTACTACCCTAGTTCCGTTGTGTTGTAGATGTGTTGAACTCTGTTATTTGTGTTAGTCCATGTGACTAGACTGGTTTGTTGTAGTGTACCTGTGCTTTATTTGTGCTAGTCCCGGATCAACTGCTAGCACACACAGTTATAGGATGAAGTACCAAGAATACAAAGGTCTTTATTACAACGCTTGATCCACAAATAACATAGTTCTTTTACAACTCGATAAGGCACAAAGCCACAAACTTATTACAACTCTAGAAATGACTAAGTAAATGAAACTACAAGTCTTCTTTTCTTCGTAGCTCCGCGGGCAGACGTGTTGGACGAAGACTCGTGACCGAAGCGCAGCAATCTTCAATCTTCATAGTAGCCACCTGCAACATGATACGTTGCAGCCACGGAGGGTCAATACATTTGAATTGTATTGGCAAGTTACTAAATTAATGCTAAGTTATGGTAAAAGAAAGGATGCGAGTTTTTTTTGAAGACGCTTGAAGATTTACCCTCCCAAGCTATCGAGTCAAATGTTTTTAGAAGGTCCTGGGGAGCACAAGGATATTACCAAGTGTCCAATCAAAAATCTAACACATGAATATTATGCACCATGTGTCAAATCCTACCATATGGATATTACTCACCATATGACCAAAGTCGCAATCTAACACATGGATACTACACACCATGTGACCGAAATCCCACCTAACACATGGATATTACACACCATGTGACAGAACCCCACCCATGAACGATGTTACTCACGAACATGGGTTTTCTCTCATGAATTGATATTACACACGATCATGAGGTTTTTCTCAAAACTAAAGAAAACAAGACGATGAAGTCCCTTAGTTGCTCCTGATGCGCGCAAACTTCCATGGCCACTCACTGGATGCAGCTGTTGTAGATGTCTTTGCCAACTTCACAACTTTACATTGAAAACCTTTTTCTTACAAACATTTTCACAATGCTACCCCAGAATGGGCGCATGCTAAAACCTACATCTAACGCACAATGTCTACTCTCAATCATACTGTAACATAACACAACATAGCATTCTCTCTACACAAACATCTATCCATTTAATGGTAAGGATCAAGCTTAACATGGTAAAGCAACTTGCCTTGGTAGATTTGAAGATCTCACACTTCTCTCTATCAACTCAGGAGTTGCAATCCGTTCAATCTAAAACAAGGTAAAATAGCACACCATAAACACATAGCAGCATACAAACAATCACAAGGAAACATTATGAATGCAATATGTGGTTTAAACATGAAAAACTCCGTTAACCATGCCTTCTGATTGATAACTACATGCATGATGTCATGGTCAATTTTTAGAATTAATTACAATATGTAAAACATTTTAATTACACAAGAAAGGCATTAATACAATTTAAATCCACAAGAAACAAATATTAAGAACCAAAAATTTAGTTCTGTTCCTTACACTATAGAGGATTCCATTTAAATCTATTAGAAACAGAGACCACTAAAAAATATTTTATACAACTAATTTTATAGCCAAAACACTCTAATAGAGATTTTATAAATTCGAGAAACTTAAAGTACGTAAAATCAAATTTTTATTGCATATTAAGATTCTATATAATTTTATGAATCCGTACATATCTTATTTGTCGAAAACGGACTTGTAGATCTTTTTCTATGGATTTTACAAGAAGTGCACATTTGCAGATTCGAATTACAGAAAAGCGGGTTTTAATAAGAAAGCTGATCGCCACATGGCGCAATCTGATTCGGTTATACCCGTTCGCGCGGATCAGCATGCTAAACCATCGGATCTAAAGCATGATGGATGGCTGAGATTGGATCTGGGAAGCTCACCGGAAAAGATGGCCGGCGACGGTGGTGGTGGTGCTCGGATGTCGACGGTGGCGGTGCTCCGGCGATCTCTCGACGTGGAGAAGTAGATGACGACGTTCAGCTCCTCGCGGCAGTCACTATGGTCTCCTCGGAAACTTCTCCTCCTTCCCAGATCGATGGTGACGTGCGGATGGAGATCTCCGACTCCGGCGAAACTCCGGCGGCTTCGTGTGGTGATTCCGATGCTCTAAAACGACAAACAAGTAGATGAGAAGATTCAGAGTAGAAAGGGGAGGATCTTAGCTTAAAAAGAGGGGCAGGGGAGGTTCATTTTATGGACGACCTGGAGCTCCGAAGCTCTAACAATGGCGATGGCGGCGAACTACTCCGGCGAGCAATTTCGAAGCAGCCTTGCGACGCAGTGGTTAGGGTTTTGAGGAGAAAGACTGTGGGAGTCGAGGAGTATTTATGGAGGGATTTTTCGTGGAGGAGGGGTCAAGAAATCTGGGCCAAATCGACGGAAAAATCGGGAAAAAAAATTCGAGTCTTTTGGATCTCGTATGCGTACAGGTTACTGGCTAAGGTTGAAGACGACTGCGGGTCCCAGGTATCAGAAAAAAAAACGAAGAACGCAGGGCTGACCTAGGTGGCCTGCGCGGCTGGAATTGGGCCACGGTGCTGCACTGCCGCGCGCACGCACAGGTGAGTTCTGGCCGGCTGATCCGGCCTGTCGTTCCTCTTTTTTTTTCCAACTTGCTATTTTCGTTTTTTTTATTTCTTGTATAGAAAATGTTTTAGAACTCTAAAATCAGCAAAAAGAATTTCTAAGCATTTTAAAAAATCGAATTTACTGTTTAGGATGTTGTGAGACTACTTCCCCGTTTAAAAATACAAACTAATTTCCATAGGCTATTGCCTAATAAATTATAATTAGGCGTTTTCAATTTGATTTTCTCCAATTTTAAAAACACAATGCATGAATGCAAGATGATGAAGGATTTGCATGTAAAATGTTTTTGAAATTGTTGAAATTTGTTTTAATAGGATTCAAAATTTTAAATTTCTTGTGAATTTTCAATCCGACATAATTATTCAAAGGAAATTGTTTATTTATTTTCACATTCCAAAATTTGGAAAATTTTGGGATGTGACATTTGTAATAATTGGAGACTATGTATCTGGATCCACATTGTAATCTTTGATACTATGCAATGAATACTATATTTTGTTCTGTGGTGCAATCATTGATCCAGGGAATAGCACTTAACACAGGTGTTCCATCTTAATCCAAAGGTGGGGCATTACAAAATGGTATCAGAACATAGTGTTGCCTGTAGGATCAAGACCCTAGGATTGGAAAGCCATAGGACTTAAAATTTATTTCTACATGATTTGCAAAATTTTCATGATCTTATTGTCTTAATCATTTCATTTCATACTCGTACTTCTTGTTCCTGTTCTGACCCCTTTTCTCTCTTTTTTTCAAAATTTTATAGATGGACACCTATGATGAGAGAGTTGTTGCTGGTCAGGGAGAACACCTTTTCACGGACGTGCTGCTTGATCTCGCCACCTTGCTTCAGATACCAGCTCCAGTTTTCTGTGGGAAGTTGCAGTACAAGGAGTACGGCATGGAGAAGTGGTTGATCTAAACCACTATCCAAGGAAGACTGGATGAAGAAGGAGAATCAACAATGGAGTATACTGAAGCATACGTGGACTTGAAGTTCTCTGTGGGGATTGCCATGCAGGGCGCCATAGCCCACATATGCCACAAGTACAGAGCCCTCATCCCATATCCATCAGCTTATGGGATGTTTGGAGAGCGTTCTGTAGGATGACTCGCTGTTGATCGCAGAGGCTAGGAGTTCCATTCCCTCCTGCGAGGCTACCTCACTGAGAGAGAGTGTTGTTTAGTCAATCTGGAAGACATGCTGAAGAAGCAGATTGACAACCAGCACTAGTTCAGAGGGCTCATGGATCTTGCCACTAAAAGAATCATGGAGACCGAATCTGCACTTGTGTTGATGGGTGAGAAGAAGACCCAGCTGGAGAATAAACTCAAGATTGTTGAAGGACCCTTGCAGTTGGGCGGAAAGATCCTTCAAGATGACATCTGGTCACATCTTCTGGAGAAGACATTACTGCTACAGTATGATAACATGCAGAAGTTGGGAGATGAGAAGACCCAGCTCGAGAATGACAACAATGAGCTAAAATCTGAAAATGAGAAGCTGAAGATGAAGATTGCTGAATTAGAAGCAAATTAGAAGAAAGAGGAGTCCGAGGAAGAAGAGGACCCCTAGGAGAGGGTCGTGTACCCCCTCAAGTGAAGAGCTATCTTATGAGGAATGGGAGGCCAAGGAGCTGAAGCGCCTCAAGGAGGAGGAGCGTAGAGACCCCGCATCTCCCACTTGTCTCAAGAGACTCAAGAGAGGCTAGACGACCACCATCCTAGTATTTGTATCGTTTACGTTGGCACGTTTGTATTGTCTTACCATGTTGGTATGACAGTACCATTACCATTTGTGTTCCGAACCTTTAGTGTTTGCTTCTAAACTTGTTAAGATGTTCAGTGTGAAGTTTAATTTTTTTATCTCTGGTTGTGTGCTTGTTTGTTTGTTGAATGGCTTGTTGTATTGTGGATGGGTAGGAATTTTGTTTCCTTAGTTCTATCTGTCTAATACTCATCTATCTATAAATTGCCTCAGATGCCGCCCCGACGTGCACCAAACAACAATGACAACGATGAAAACAACACCAACAACACCAACGCAGTGATTCAGCAATTAGTGGCAGCACAGGCTCAACTGATGCAGATGATGACCCAGTTCATCCAAGCCAGTGCAAACAACAACAATAACAATAACCCTCCACCACCACCACCCCACCTCAAGTGGATAGGTTGGCAAGGTTTCTGAGGCTCAGGCCCAACAAGTTCTCCTCTGCTACTGAGCCAATAGTGGCTGATGACTGGCTGCGTTCAGTCAACAAGGACCTGGTGACATGTGAGTGCACCGATGCTGAGAAGGTGCGATTCATGGCTCATTTGCTCGAAGGGCCAGCAGCTATGTGGTGGGAGACATACCAGATCACTCATCCAATAGATGGTCTGGATTGGGACACCTTCAGAGAAGGCTTTTGTAGTGCCCACATATCTTCGGGCACTATGAATGTGAAGAAGGATGAGTTTCGCAGTTTAAGGCAGGGTGGAAGGACTCTGAAAGAGTATATGGATGACTTCTGTGCTCTGTCTAGGTATGCACCTGAAGATATTGATACTAATGCAAAGAGGAGGGAAAAATTCCTCAGTGGACTCAAGGGAGAACTCAAGATACCATTGTCAGTGGCCTATGCACCCAACTATCAGTCTCTGCTTGATCAGGCCATAACACTGTACAACAACATCAAGAAGGAAGAGAAGCGCAAAAGGAAGTTCAGCAACAACAAGAACCATGTGGAACCATTCCACAAGAAGCACCACTCATCTGAAGGCAGTGGACATGGCAGTTCGCACAAGCATGGGGGCCATTTCAGCAAAGGGAATGGTAGTCACTTCAATGGCCATAAGCACAATGGAGGATTCAGGGGAAATAACACCAGTGGTCATCGCCATGGACACAATGGTCAGCATCGCCACAACACAGAAGCCAATAAGGACATCTCTCACATCACCTGTTTCAAGTGCAAGAAGACAGGACACTTTGCAAACAACTGCACTGAGGCAAAGTTTGATGAGCTGGCCAAGCCCAATCCATTTCAGAAAGGGCAAGTGAACCACCTCAATGTGGAGGAGGTGATGAATGAACCTGATGCAGTAATGGATATGTTCCCTCTAAACTCATTTACAGCATTAGTTTTATCTGATACTGGAGCATCTCATTCATTCATATCAAAAACTTTTGCAAACAAAAATGGGTTCCCCACTGAAACCATAGGAAAAACTATTAAAGTGAGTTCCCCTGGTGGAGAATTGTTAGTCAATGCCGGTTACAGGCAGCTGATTCTAGAAATTGGTAAATATAAGTTTCCAACCCATCTAGTAATTCTAGACTCACAAGGTTTAGATGTTATCTTGGGTATGGACTGGATGACTACCTATGGAGGAGTCATAGATTGTGTGAATAGAGCAATTACACTCACCACCCCAGAAGGGAAGAGAATTAGATATAAATACTAGTTGGAGTTTCAGGATATTAGGCTAAACCATCTTAAGGGGGTTAGCCTAGAGGAAGTGCACATACTGAATGAATATCCAGATGTGTTCCCTGATGAGCTACCTGGAATGCCACCTGATAGAGATGTGGAGTTTCTCATTGATTTGCTACCAGGCACTGGCCCAATAGCAAAGAGACCTTACCCTATGTCTACTGATGAGTTGAAAGAACTCAAGAAACAACTAGAGGAACAGTTAGGAAAAGGATTTATTAGAGAAAGTTCATCCTCATGGGGAGCACCAGTTCTGTTCGTTGAGAAGAAGGATAAGAGTTAGCATTTAGTGATGGACTATCGTTCGTTGAATGAGGTGACCATCAAGAACAAATATCCACTACCAAGAATCAATGACTTGTTTGATCAGTTGGAAGGAGCTAGTGTGTTTTCCAAGATCGATCTTAGGTCTTGATACTTTCAGCTCAAGATTAGGGAACATGATATCCCCAAAACAGCCTTTGTCACTAGATATGGATCGTATGAGTATACGGTGATGCCTTTTGGTTTAACCAATGCACCTTCATACTTCATGAACATGATGAACAAAGTGTTCATGGAATTTCTAGATAAGTTTGTCATTGTCTTCATTGACGACATACTAATCTATTCAAAGAGTAAGGAAGAACATGAAACACACCTTCGTGCAATATTAGAGAAGCTTCGAGAACACAAGTTGTATGCTAAATTCAGTAAATGTGAGTTTTGGCTCAGCGAAGTAGGATTCCTTGGACACATCGTAACCAAGGATGGAATTGCAGTTGACCCAGCCAAAGTGACTGTAGTGACAGAATGGGAACCACCCAAGAATGTTGGAGAAGTTCGTAGTTTCTTAGGACTAGCCGGATACTACCGGAGGTTCATTGAGAACTTCTCAAAGATAGCCAAACCAATGACTGAGTTATTAAAGAAAGAAAAGAAGTTTGAATGGACTGAAGGATGTGAAAACCGTTTCCAAGAGTTGAAGAAGAGATTAGTGTCTGCACCTGTTATGTGCTTACCTGATCTAGAGAAGGAATTTCAAGTGTACTGTGACGCTTCACGTCAAGGTTTAGGAAGTGTATTGATGCAAGGAGGCAAAGTAGTAGCTTACGCCTCTAGACAACTCAAGAAACATGAACTCAACTATCCTACACATGACCTTGAGTTAGCTTCAGTAGTTCATGCCTTGAAGGTTTGGAGGCACTACTTGATGGGAAAACGATGTGAAGTCTTCACTGACCACAAAAGTTTGAAATACATCTTTACTCAGAAAGATCTAAATATGAGACAAAGAAGATGGTTAGAACTCATCAAGGATTACGATTTGAGTTTGCAATACCATCCTGGTAAGGCAAACGTGGTAGCCGATGCCTTGAGTCGTAAAGCCTATGTGAATTGTCTATCAAAAGAAGTGTTGCCAGAAGATCTGTATGAGGGTTTGAGAGACCTCAGTCTGGAAGTAGTACCAGAAGGCTTTGTAGATTCACTAGTAATAAAACCAACTCTGATAGACAAAATACGACAAGCTCAGAAAGGAGATAAAGAGATAGAGAAGATTAGAGAAGACATGAAGAAAGACAAAACTAAAGGTTTTAGTGAAGATGAACAAGGAACCATTTGGTTTGAGAAGCGTATTTGTGTGCCCAATGACGCTGATCTTAGGAAATTGATATTCCAAGAAGCTCATGAGACCCCATACTCTATTCATCCTAGTAATACCAAGATGTACATAGATGTGAAAGAAAGATTCTGGTGGAGCAATATGAAGCGAGACATTGCTGAATATATAGCCAAGTGTGATGTGTGGAGTAGAGTAAAGGCTGAACATCAGAAACCAGCTGGACTACTTCAACCACTGAAAGTGCCAGACTGGAAATGGGATCAAATTGGTATGGACTTCATCACTGGATTACCCCGCACAAAATCACGGTATGATTCCATATGGGTTATAGTCGATCGTTTGACTAAGATAGCTCACTTTATACCAGTGAAGACCACTTACACTAGTGCAAAGTTGGCTGATATTTACATGAAGAGGATTGTGTGCCTTCATGGTGTTCCAAAGAGTATTATGTCAGATAGAGGAACACAATTTACCTCTCACTTCTGGAAGCAACTTCATGAATCATTGGGAACTAGGTTGGAATTCAGCACAGCATTCCATCCACAGATAGATGGTCAAACTGAGAGAGTAAACCAGATTTTGGAAGATATGCTGAGAGCATGTGCATTAGACTATGGATCTAGTTGGGATGACAACTTGCCTTACGCAGAGTTTTCCTACAACAACAGCTATCAAGCTAGTATTGAGATGGCACTGTTTGAAGCTTTGTACGACATGAAATGTACTACACCTCTACTATGGAGTGGTGTAGGAGAACGAAGTTTCTTCGGGCCTGACATCATTCAGGAAGCTAAAGAGAAGGTTAGGTTAATCAAGGATAGATTGAAGATAGTACAATCTTGTCAGAAGAGCTACGCTGATAACAAGTGTAGAGATGTTACCTATGAAGTAGGGGATAGAGCCTATCTCAGAGTGTCTCCCCTTCGTGGTGTCAAGAGGTTTGGTATCAAGGGTAAGTTAGCACCTCGATTCATAGGACCATTCAAAGTCTTATCCCGCAAGGGAGAAGTAGCTTATGAATTGGAACTACCCGAGATTCTTTCAGCTGTACACAACGTGTTCCATGTGAGTCAACTAAAGAAGTGCCATCCAGAGATGTCAGAAACACGGTTGAAAGATACGGTACCCCTTGAAGAAGTTCAACTAGAAAGTCATCTGACCTATGAGGAGAAACCCATCAAGATATTAGAGACAGCAGAAAGAATTACACGCACCAAGACCATCAAGTTCTGCAAAGTGCAGTGGAGTCACCACACCAAAGAAGAAGCAACTTGGAAGCGTGAAGATAATCTTTGAGAAGAGCATCCACACCTATTTGCTAGCCTTTCCGAAGCTTGAGGGCGAGCTTCATCTTAAGGGGGTTAGTCTGTAACATCCCAAGTTTTCAAATATAAAATTTCATCATGCATTCATGGCATATTGCATAGCATTGTCATTTTAAAGTCTTGAAATCACAATTCTTCAAAGAGCACTATTTCTTTTCCCCATTTTACCCCAAGCCTACGAACAAAAAGTTTTCAGAAAGAAAGTATTTTAAAATAGTTCTATTGGTTATGGGAGCTATTCTAAAATAAGTATTTTGATTTCAAAAAATTACTTTTAGGTGCTTCAAAAAGTGTTTAATTGTTTTATATTCTGAAGCACTACGATTTCGTTTATTATTTTTTAAATAAATTTGTGAAAACCAAATATTTTGGAAAGCTATTATTTAAGATATAGCTTCCTAATTATTTGAGTCTATGTTTAAATTCTTGTAAATTATTATTTGCAAAATATCACTAAAACTTTGGTTTATATGTTTAAAGCACACTTTTTAAAGTGCAAAAGTGGTCAGATTTGAAATTATTCAAATCAAACTTGTATAGCTTTTTCAAAAACCAAAACAGAAATCAAAAGTAAAAAGAAAAGAAAACAGAACAAAAAAAAGGAAAGGGTGGTGCCCCAGCCCAACTGGGCCACACCCGGGGCCCAAACCAGGCGAGCCCAACCCGTCAGCACCAAAACTGGCCCAGCCCCGCACCTTCCTCTCTCTCTCACCGCCAGGCAGGTCTCGCATGTCAGAATCGTCTTCTCCCCTGATTTCTCTCCCTCTCTCTCTGTAAACGGAAACTGCCAGCGAGTTACTCCCCCAGTAACGCCCCCGTGATACGTCTCCAACGTAACCATAATTTTTGATGCTCCATGCTTGTTTTTACACCATTTGTTTAGTGTTTTGTTACACTTTGTGGCATTTTTATGCATTTTCCGGAACTAACCTATTAACGAGATGCCACAGTGCCAGTTCCCTGTTTTTGCTGTTTTTGTGTTTCAGAAAAGTTACACAGGAAATATTCTTGGAATTGGACGAAACCAAAGCCAGACATCCAGATATTTCACGGAGCTTCCAGAACACCGAAGGAGAGACGGAGAGGAGCCACTGGTGGGCCACACCACCAGGGGGCGCGGCCTGGGGCTAGCCCGCGCCCACCTATGGTGAGCCCCACCAGGGCCACCTCTGACGACGCCCCTTCACCTATAAAGACCCCCCAACGGGAAAAACCTAAAGACCCGATCACTTTTTCATAACACATCGCGATCCGCCGCCATCGTCGACCCGAAGATCGGGATGGTCCAGAAGCTCTTCTCGGCACCCTGCCAGAGAGGGGAATCACCACCGGAGGTCTTCTTCATCGCCATGCTTGCCTCCAGTGCGATGAGTGAGTAGTCTACCTTGGACTATGGGTCCATAGCAGTAGCTAGATGGTTGTCTTCTCCACCATGTGCTTCATGTTTAGATCTCATGAGCTGCCTTACATGATCGAGATCACCGTTATGTAATTCTACATGTTGTGTTTGTTGGGATCCGATGCATATTGGTGTTATGATTGAGTTGAAGTACTGAATTTTATCTTATGTTATCTCTATGTTGTTTATGATCTTGCATGCTCTCTGTTGTTAGTAGCTATCTTGGCCGAGTAGTTGCTAGTGACTCCAATAGGGGGCATTTATGCTCGATAGTGGGTTCATGCCTCTATTTAATCTGGGAGAGTGACAGAAACTTCTAAGGTTGTAGATGTGCTATTGCTACTAGGGGAAAACAACATTCATATGCTCGAGGGCATATGCTTTGTTTACATTACACACTTTGCTTAATGCAATTATCTGTTGTTCGCAACTTAATACTTGTGGAGTTCTCGAATTGATTCGCCACAAGTGGATTATTAGTCATAGATGCAGTTGGATGGCGGTCTATGTATCTTGTTGTAATGCCCAGAGTAAATCTCATAGTGATCCTCTCGACATATGCACGTTGTCTTTATTCTATCAATTGCCCAACTGTAATTTGTTTACCCAGCATGTATTATTTTATCTTATGGAGAGACACCACTAGTGAACTGTGGACCCCGGTCCTATTTTCTTTACATTGCTATCACCTGTTTACTTTACTCGCACTGTTTACTTTACTCGCATACTATTATCAGTTTCCACTCGATATGCTCATACCCTTTGTTTCAAGCAAACCGGTGAGATTGACAACCTCATCGTAAGTTGAGAACAAAGTATTTGGTTGTGTTGTGTGCAGGTAACACGTTGCCGCTGATACGTCTCCAACGTATCCATAATTTTTGATGCTCCATGCTTGTTTTTACACCATTTGCCTAATGTTTCGTTACACTTCGTGGCACTTTTATGCATTTTCTGGAACTAACCTATTAACAAGTTGCCACAGTGCCAGTTCCCTGTTTTCTGCTATTTTTGTGTTTCAGAAAAGTTACACAGGAAATATTCTCGGAATTGGACGAAACCAAAGCCAGTCGTCCTGATATTTCACGGAGCTTCTAGAGAACCGAAGAGGAGACGGAGTGGGGCCACGAGGGGCCCTCACACCAGGGCAGCGTGGCCTAGCCCCTGGCCGCGCCCCCTATGTGTGAGGCCGCCTCGGTTCACTTCTGACGCTGCCCCTTCGCCTATAAAGACCCCCCGACGGGAAAAACCTAAGTACCCGATCAATTTTCCAGAAACACATCACAATCCACCGCCGTCATCGACCCGAGATCGTGAGGGTCCAAAAGCTCTTCCCGGCACCCTGTCGGAGAGGGGAATCGCCATCAGAGGTCTTCTTCATCGCCATGCTTGCCTCCAGAGCGATGAGTGAGTAGTCTACCTTGGACTATGGGTCCATAGCAGTAGCTAGATGGTTGTCCTCTCCACCATGTGCTTCATGTTTAGATCTCATGAGCCGCCCTACATGATTGAGATCACTGTTATGTAATTCTACATGTTTGGTTTGTTGGGATCCGATGAATATTGGTGTTATGATT
Organism: Dactylis glomerata; assembly: GCA_007115705.1. Lineage (NCBI taxonomy): Eukaryota > Viridiplantae > Streptophyta > Magnoliopsida > Poales > Poaceae > Dactylis > Dactylis glomerata. The sequence goes on along the minus strand of QXEO01000430.1, from coordinate 167,266 downwards.
GAGTTGCTATACTGAAATATATCTTATGTTATCTCTATGTTGTTTATGATCTTGCATGCTCTCCGTTGTTAGTAGCTATCTTGGCCGAGTAGTTTCTAGTGACTCCAAGAGGGGGTATTTATGCTCGATAGTTGGGTTCATGCCTCTATTTAATCTGGGGGAGTGACAGAAACCTCTAAGGTTGTAGATGTGTTGTTGCCACTAGGGAGAAAACAACATTCATATGCTCGAGGGCATATGCTTTGTTTACATTACACACTTTGCTTTATGCAATTATCTGTTGTTTGCAACTTAATACTCATGGGGTGTTCGGATGATATCCCCAAGATTGGATTATTAGTCATAGATGTAGTTGGATGGCGGTCTATGTATTTTGTTGTAATGCCCAGAGTAAATTGCATAGTGATCTTCTTGACATATCACGTTATCTTTATTCTATCAATTGCCCAACTGTAATTTGTTTACCCAGCATATGCTTTTTATCTTATGGAGAGACACCACTAGTGAACTGTGGACCCTGGTCCTATTTCCATCATATTGCTATCACCTGTTTACTTTACTCGCACTATTTACTTTATTCGCATACTTCTACTATTTTCCACTCAATACGCTCATACCCTTTGTTTCAAGCAAACCGGTGAGATTGACAACCTCATCGTAAGTTACGAACAAAGTACTTGGTTGTGTTGTGTGCAGGTTCCACATTGCTGCTCGCAAAGCAAAGCTTGGACGAGGCGCCATATAAATTGTCCGGAGCTATCGCAAAGCTTGCAAGCATCACCTTCAGTCGTATTGGCTTTTTCTTCTTCGAACGATAAACCTTGGTTTCTAACTGAGGGAAAAACTTGCTGCTGTGCTCATCATACCTTGCGCTTGGGGTTCCCAACTGCCTGGCCATAATCATCATCATCAACTACACGCCAGCCATCAAGTCTTTTCTGGCGCCGTTGCCGGGGAGGAAAAAAAAGACCTCTGCAAGGGGAGTTTTTTGCACGCATATCCTTTACTTTGTTTTAAGTTTTGCTTTACTTTATTTTTACTTGCATTGTTTTTTATCAAAAACACAAAAAAATTAGTTTACTTTATAGTTGCTTTTATCTGCTTGCTTTTAGTTCATCATGTTGTTCCCTAAGTATGTTTTGGAGGACCTCTCAGTAGGTAGTGGTTCAATTATTGGGAAAGATAACATTGAGGAGTTCTTTAATCACATTAGTATGCATAAAGAAGTTGAGGAAAAGTCCTTGGTTGAGCTTGCTCCTAGTATTGAAGTTGCTTCTGCTTATTTAATTCACATGTTGGAAGCTAGGTTTGCTAGCCTTAATCCTTTTATGCAACACATGTTCCATAAGCTTCATGAAATTGAAGATCCTGAAAAGAAAGCCTTTATCTTGGAAACTTTGCGCTTAGAATTTAAAGATGTTGCTATTGAAGCTAGGAAAGTTCTTAAGCATTTTAATAAACTCGGTTCACCTATAAAGGTTATTAGTACAAACGATGAAGGAACCGAAATACCTATACCTAGCAAGCTCTTGGGATTGTATGAAGCTTTCGAAAATAATTTTGACTGGATCTGTCCCAAAAATCTTTTTCGTGATTTGAGTGAAACAAAGCGTGATCACAAAGGGTCTTCAAAAACTTATGTGGATGAAATACAATGCCTTATTGACAAGACCTCTGCAGTTGATCTTAATGCTTCTTCTAAAAATACTTGATTCGCAATTTTCTGCGCCTAGCTCAAAGGCGTTAAAGAAAAGCACTCTTGGGAGATAACCCAATGTTTTCTTTTCAGTACTTTTTCTTTTATTTGAGTCTTGGAAGTCATTACTACTGTAATGACCTCTCCTTATCATTTTTATTTCATTGTTGTGCCAAGAGAAGCCTCTAATTTGAGTGAGGTAAAGATTTGGGGATGTTGTTATCCTGAAACTGTTTTCGATGCTGCACCGTAAACATTCGTAAAAATTATCTGTATATCTTTTGTACCTGCGATTTCTTGTGCATATGCCCCAGGTTATATCCAAACTTTCATTAGTTGAACACTTTTTGATTTGAGTAACAGAAAACCCCTTAAAAATTCGACCTTTGTCGGCTGTTCTGTTTTGACAGATTTCTGCCAATATTTGTGTTTGCCACTTTATCGCTTACTTTTTGAGTTCTTTTGATCACAGAACTTTTGGGGAAGTTGCTACGGTAATATATAATTTATATGTGGTGGTTTTAGGTTGAAACATGAAGCAAAAGAGGTTGATTATATGTTATGCTTACACTAATGTTGCTAATAGATTTGTGTTTAGTTTTGTATGAAGGAAGTTTTCAAGTGTAGGGTTGGAGAATGATGAGATGAGTTGAGGAATGGACAAAAGCTCAAGCTTGGGGATGCCCATGCATCACCCCAAGAAATATCCAAGAAGTACAAGCATCAAATCTTGGGGATGCCCGCGAGGCACCCCTTCTTCATCGGCAAAAATCAGGTCACCTTTCAAGACACTATATTTTTATTGCTTCATGCACTATGCGTTTTTCTTGGAGCGTCAGTTGTTTTAGTTTTAATTATTAGCTTAGTTTTGTTTGCTGCAATAAATGGTTGGACCCCAACAAATTTCTTTTGGAGAAGTTGCCTTGCTTTCATTTGCCAAGAACGCTCTAGTTTTCACTCTTATGAAAAAACCGAGTGTTCTTCTTTTTCTGCTACTACTTTTGGTTTTCATTTTCGCCTTGATTTGCGTTCAGATCTTCTTATATTTATTTATCAAGGTTTATTTTTGCCTCTGTACCATGTTGGTTTTCCTCAAAAGAATTGGATTAAAAAGTTTGAATGGTGTTGGAAAAGAGAAAAAGCTTTATGCAAAAAAGTGGTACAAGAAGGAGCTTGTGTAGACTGCGGCTTAGGCTTTTTCATGTCATGCTTGATATCTTTTTGATAGTATGCTTAGTGGTTTTGCTGTAGCATGACTTATCTCAAATAACTGAGATTGCTTAATGAGCCTTTGAAAAAATCATGCGTTGTTTTTATTGTTTGGAAGCATTATTTTGGTTTTCTCCTTGATGCTTTATTTGGGTTGACTTGGTGCATACTCACACATGTTAGACTCATACAAAGTCGCCAATAGCCTCCATGATCATTTAGTTTTTGACTTTTGATGCCATCTTATGCTTCTTTTAATGTTGCTTTGTCGCTTTGCATGATTATGGCCATTATTGCTCTCTTAGTTGGTCGCTCCCAGTCTTTTGCTAGCCCTCGCCTTGTACTGAGTATGAGCTCTACTCGTGCATCCAACTCCTAAAAACCAAGTTTGCCAATGTGTCCACCATACATACCTACTAGCAATTTTCTATTCCAAGTAAATTTGACTTGCTTTTATTTACTCTTCAAATTAAACTCTTACCAATGTTATGCGAAAATTGGTCAGTAAAGCTCTCACGAACCAGAAGGCACACTTTACTTTTTCTTGTTCTTAAAAATTTGACATTGTGGTCTCTTATGTTGAGTTGTTATGCTTGCAAGTTGTAAGTTGGAGACTAGCCCAGCCATGCCGTCATGGGCAAGCTTTCAACATTGCACTTCTTATTTGAGTTGATATCGTGATCTTTTGCTTACGGATGCCCGCGGTGTGAAATGAATTGGGAATCTTGCGAGGATCATGGAGTTTCTATATGTGTTAGGGAAACTCCTGGGCCGCCAATCTAAGCCATGCATAATTCATGGTGGAAATTTGCAGCATATCCATAGTGGACATTCGATGACGCATCTCAAAATAAAAAGCTAAACAAATGGTAAATAAAAGAGATGTCGAGGTGTTCATTGTCTGCTTGTCCTGTCATTTTGATGTGGGCTTGTTCCATGTCATCGGGCATGGAGGTACCCCGTTGGCGGTTCTCGATGATATGCATATACTTACAATGACAAGAGCCTTGCTTGGGACTCTAAGTAAAGTAGCATGAGGTTTGGGTACTCGTATTCACGGGACACGAGGTTTTCAACTTATGATTTGTAAAGCATATGCATCATAATTGTTCTCGCATTAACTTTAACCATTCAAGATGCTTATGATGGGGGCAATGAGAGCTCAAAGCCGGTAAGTACCATAATTTTTGAAGGTTATAAAACTTACAATCACTGCTTCCCTCCGCGAAGGGCCTTTCTTTTACTTTTATATTGAGTCACCACCTTCTATCTTTATGCACCATTAAGAGAGCATAGTTGTCATTCTTAGTATAATGTGCATTGTCCCAAAGTTTTCATTGATTGATTCATATTGTTGGTTTCACTTGTTCTCAAATTATTTGTATCTAGTCGCCCTCTTAAACTTGAAGGTGTCCTATGCATTTATGTTTTGCTCTCTATGAAGGACAAGCTGAAAACCATTTGTATGTTTTTCCATATGATTTGAACACATGTTTGACTTTCATTGTTTCATTTTCATGATCTTTTGTTTGTGTTCATTTTCATGTTTATAACATGGTTGCTAAGTTTATATTGTCAAGATTATATCTTTCATGCCCATGTTTTAAGTTCTTTTGATCCCAGCTCACAATGCTTACGTAGATGATCAAGATTGTGTAGGTGCATGTCACCTCAAAAATTATTTCTTTTGTTATCACTTACCTACTCGAGGACGAGCAGGAGTTAAGCTTGGGGATGCTGATACGTCTCCAACGTATCCATAATTTTTGATGCTCCATGCTTGTTTTTACACCATTTGCCTAATGTTTCGTTACACTTCGTGGCACTTTTATGCATTTTCCGAAACTAACCTATTAACAAGTTGCCACAGTGCCAGTTCCCTATTTTCTACTGTTTTTGTTTCAGAAAAGTTACACAGGAAATATTCTCGGAATTGGACGAAACCAAAGCCAGTCGTCCAGATATTTCACGGAGCTTCTAGAGAACCGAAGAGGAGACGGAGTGGGGCCACGAGGGGCCCTCACACCAGGGCAGCGCGGCCCAGCCCCTGGCCGTGCCCCCTATGTGTGAGGCCGCCTCGGTCCACTTCTGACGCTGCCCCTTCGCCTATAAAGACCCCCCGACATAAAAAACCTAAGTACCCGATCAATTTTCCAGAAACACATCGTGATCCGCCGCCGTCGTCGACCCAAGATCGGGAGGGTCCAGAAGCTCTTCCCGGCACCCTGCCGGAGAGGGGAATCGCCACCGGAGGTCTTCTTCATCACCATGCTTGCCTCCGGAGCGATGAGTGAGTAGTCTACCTTGGACTATGGGTCCATAGCAGTAGCTAGATGGTTGTCCTCTCCACCATGTGCTTCATGTTTAGATCTCATGAGCTGCCCTACATGATTGAGATCGCCGTTATGTAATTCTACATGTTTGGTTTGTTGGGATCCGATGAATATTGGTGTTATGATTGAGTTGCTATCCTAAAATATATCTTATGTTATCTCTATGTTGTTTATGATCTTGCATGCTCTTCGTTGTTAGTAGCTATCTTGGCCGAGTAGTTGCTAGTGACTCCAAGAGGGGGTATTTATGCTCGATAGTTGGGTTTATGCCTCTATTTAATCTGGGGGAGTGATAGAAACCTCTAAGGTTGTAGATGTGTTGTTGCCACTAGGGAGAAAACAACATTCATATACTCGAGGGCATATGCTTTGTTTACATTACACACTTTGCTTAATGCAATTATCTGTTGTTCACAACTTAATACTCATGGGATGTTCGGATGATATCCCCGAGAGTGGATTATTAGTCATAGATGCAGTTGGATGGCGGTCTATTTATTTTGTTGTAATGCCCAGAGTAAATCGCATAGTGATCTTCTTGACATATCACGTTATCTTTATTCTATCAATTGCCCAACTGTAATTTGTTTACCCAGCATGTGCTTTTTATCTTATGGAGAGACACCACTAGTGAACTGTGGACCCCGGTCCTATTTCCATCATATTGCTATCACCTGTTTATTTTACTCGCACTATTTACTTTATTCGCATACTTCTACTGTTTTCCACTCGATATGCTCATACCCTTTGTTTCAAGCAAACCAGTGAGATTGACAACCTCATCGTAAGTTGGGAACAAAGTACTTGGTTGTGTTGTGTGCAGGTTCCACGTTGCTACTCGCAAAGCAAAGCTTGGACGAGGCGCCATATAAATTGTCTGGAGCTGTCGCGAAACTTGCAAGCATCACCTTCAGTCGTATTGGCTTTTTCTTCTTCGAACGATAAACCTTGGTTTCTAACTGAGGGAAAAACTTGCTGCTGTGCTCATCATACCTTGCGCTTGGGGTTCCCAACTGCCTGGCCATAATCATCATCATCAACTACACGTTAGCCATCAGCCGCTCGCAAAGCAAAGCTCGGACGAGGCGCCCTATAAATTGTCCGGAGCTGTCGCGAAGCTAGCGGGCATCACCTTCAGTCGTATTCATCCTCTTACTGGATTGATAACCTTGGTTTCATAACTGAGGGAAAACTTGCTGCTATCTTCATCAAAACCTTATCTTGGGGTTTTCCAACAGGCCGGTCATTTACTACACATTCCCACGTCAACTTGGCACAGAAGTTTCCTGTCGCCGTTCCGTGTATTAAAGAAGAAGCTTTCACACCATCATCACCGTGCCATCAACAAGTTTTCTGGCGCCGTTGTCGGGGAGGAAGAAGACTTCTGCAAGGGGAGTTTCGCACGCACATCCTTTATTTTGTTTGAAGGTTTGCTTTTACTTTATTTTTACTTGCATCGTTTTATCAAAAACACAAAAAAATTAGAATCCTTTGTAGTTGTTTTTACTTGTCTGCTTTTAGTTTGCTAGAATGGCTACTCCTGAAAACACCAAGTTGTGTGACTTTACTAGCACGAATAATAGTGATTTTATCTGCACTCCTATTACGCCACCTGCTCCTGCTGCAATTTTTTATGAAATTAAGCCTGCTTTATTGAACTTTGTTATGAAAGATCAATTTTCTGGTGCTAGTACTGATGATGCTGCAGCTCATCTCAACAATTTTGTTGAGCTATGTGAGATGCAGAAATATAAGGATGTAGAAAGTGATATTATTAAGCTTAAGTTGTTTCCTTTTTCTTTGAGAGGAAAAGCTAAGGATTGGTTGCTGTCTTTGCCTAAAAATAGTATTGATTCTTGGGCTAAGTGTAAGGATGCTTTTATTGGTAGATACTATCCTCCTGCTAAGATTAATAGCTTTGTGTAGCAATATTATGAAGTTTAGTCGGTTTGATAATGAACATGTTGCTCAAGCTTGGGAAAGAATGAAATCTATGATAAAGAATTGTCCCACTCATGGACTGACTACTTGGATGATTGTTCAAACTTTTTATGCAGGACTGAATTTTTCTTCAAGGAACCTATTGGATTCAGCTGCTGGAGGCACTTTTATGTCCCTTACCTTGGGCGCCGCAACCAAGCTTCTCGACAATATGATGGTAAATTACTCTAAATGGCACACCGAGAGAGCTCCACAAGGTAAGAAGGTAAATTATGTTGAGGAAACCTCTTCCTTGAGTGATAAGATTGATGCTATTATGCTTATGCTTTCTAATGATAGGACTCATATAGATCCTAATAATGTTCCTTTGGCCTCTTTGGTTGCTCAAGAAGAGCATGTTGATGTAAACTTCATTAGAAATAATAATTTCAACAACAATGCTTATAGGAACAATTTTGCTAGTAACAATTATAGGCCGTTTCCTTCAAATGGTGATAATAGCTATCTCGGTAGACCTAAAATGCCTAGTGCAGAAAGAATTTTTGAACTTGCAAAGGCTACCAAGAATTTTATGCAGGCGCAATATGAGCAGAACAAGGCTTTTACCAAGACTATGGAGGAGCAATCAGCTCTGTTGAGGACTATTAGTCATCAACTTGAAAATTTAAACAAGGCTATTCCTGAGTTGCAAGCTAAAGTTTCCAAAACCAAAACCGATATTTCGTCTTTGTCTAATGTACAAACTTCTTTGGTTAACAGAATGTCCGCTAAGCCTGATCCTTTTCCTACTACTAATGCTATCCAAGTTAGAATTGATGAAAATGTTAGGATGCTAGCAGAATTGCATGCCAGGTGGGAAAGAGAAGATGAGATGGCTAGAAAGATGAAGGTATGTACCATTACTACCTCTAATGATGTTATTCCTAATGCTAGCAATCCTCTTACTTTGATTGGTGTAGAAAAAACTCCCACTCCTTGTGTTAAAAAACCTAAAAGTGCCAAAACTTTTTCTCAAAAGAGTGCTGAATTTTTTCGGAGTGTAGGAGATGATAGCTCTATTTCCTTTAATGATTTTGATGTTGATGGCTGCAATATATCTGAAGTTATTTTGTTCTTGCAAAAGCTTGCTTTGACTCCCAATGCTAGTTCTTTAAATGTTGCTTTTACTAAGCATATTACCAATGCTCTCATGAAAATTAGGGATGAAAAGTTGAAATAAAAAGCTTCTATTCCTAAGAAATTAGAAGATGGTTGGGAACCCATCATTGATATGCATGTTAATGGTTTTGATTGCCATGCTTTATGTGATCTAGGTGCTAGTATTTCTGTCATGCCTAGAAAATTTATGATATGCTTCATTTACCACCGCTTGAAAAGTGTTATTATGATGTTCCTATTGCTGATGTTGCTAAGAAGAAACCTTTGGGAAGGATTAATGATATTCTTATTATGGTTAACAATAACCTTGTCCCCGTTGATTTTCTTGTCATGGATGTTGAATGCAATGCTTCATGTCCTATTATTTTGGGAAGACCCTTTCTTCGAACTGTAGGTGCCATCATAGATATGAGGGAAGGCACTATCAAATATCAATTCCCACTCAAGAAAGGTATGGAACACTTCCCTAGAAAGAGAAAGAAATTACTTTTTGACTCTATTCTTAGAGCAAATTATGAGCTTGATGCTTCATCACTTGATATTACTTGATTCGCACTTTCTGCGCCTAGCTCAAAGGCGTTAAAGAAAAGCACTCTTGGGAGATAACCCAATGTTTTTTACATTCAGTTCTTTTTCTTTTATTTGAGTCTTGGAAGTTATTACTACTGTAATAATCACTCCTTATCATTTTTATTTCATTTTTGTGCCAAGAGAAGCCTTTAATTTGAGTGAGGTAAGATGTGGGGATGTTGCTGTCCTGAAACAGTTTTCGGTGCTGCACCGTAAAAACTCATGAAAATTATCTGTATATCTTTTGGACCTGAGATTTCATGTGCATATGCCCCAGGTTATATACAAACTTTCATTAGTTGAACAATTTTTTATTTGAGCAACAGAAAACCCTCTAAAAATTCTACCTTTGTCAGCTATTCTGTTTTGACAGATTTCTGCCAATATTTGTGTTTGCCGCTTTATCGCTTTCTTTTTTAGTTCTTTTGATCACAGAACTTTTGGGGAAGTTGCTAAAGTAGTATATGCTTTATATGTGGTGGTTTTGATTTGAAACCTGAAGCAAAAAGGGTTGATTCAATGTTATGCTTACACTAATATTGCTAATAGATTTGTGTTTAGTTTTGTATGAAGGAAGTTTTCAAGTGTAGGGATTGGAGAATGATGAGATGAGTTGAAGAATGGACAAAAGTTCAAGCTTGGGGATGCTCATGTCACCCGAAGAAATATCCAAGAAGTACAAGCATCAAAGCTTGGGGATGCCCCCGAGGCACCCCTTCTTCATCGGCAAAAATTAGGTCACCTTTCAAAACACTATATTTTTATTGCTTCATGCATTATGCATTTTTCTTGGAGCGTCAGTTGTTTTTAGTTTTCAGTTTTGTTTAGTTTGTTTGCTGCAATAAATGGTTGGACCCCAACAAATTTATTTTGGAGAAGTTGCCTTGCTTTTCATTTGCCAAGAACACTCCGTTTTTCATTCTTATAATTTCAACGAGTGTTTGCTTTTTCTAGAACTGCGTTTAGCTTTCGATTTTCGCCTTGATTTGTGTTCAGATCTTGTTATATCTTTTCATCAAGGTGTATTTTTGCCTCTGGTCCATATTGGTTTTCATCAAAAGAGTTGGTCATAAAAATTTCGAATGGTGTTGGAAAAGAGAAAAAGCTTTATGCAAAAAAGTGGTACAAGAAGGAGCTTGTGTAGACTGCGGCCTAGGCTTTTGCATGTCATTCTTGATGTCTTTTTGATAGTATGCTTAGTGGTTTTGCTGTAGCATGACTTTCCTCAAATGACTGAGATTGCTTAATGAGCCTTTGAAAAAATCATGCATTGTTTTAATTATTTGGAAGCATTATTTTGGTTTTCTCCTTTGATGCTTTATTTGGGTTGACTTGGCGCATGCTCACACATGTTAGACTCATACAAAGTCGCCATTGCCTCTATGATCATTTAGTTTTTGACTTTTGATGCCATCTTATGCTTCTTTTAATGTCGCTTTGTCGCTCTGCATGATTATGGCCATTATTGCTCTCTTAGTTGGTCGCTCCCAGTCTTTTGCTAGCCCTCATTTTGTACTGAGTATGAGCTCTACTCGTGCATCCAACTCCTACAAACCAAGTTGTTCCAAAGTGTCCACCATACATACCTATTAGCAATTTGCTATTCCAAAGTACATTTGACTTGCTTTTATCTATCCTTCAAATTAAACTCTTTTTGGTGTTATGCGAAAATTGGTCAGTAAAGCTCTCACGAACCGGATGGCACACTTTACTTTTCTCGGTTTAAAATTTTGACATTGTGGTCTCTTATGTTGAGTTGTTATGCTTGCAAGTTGTAAGTTGGGAATTAGCATAGCCATGCCGTCATGGGGCAAGCTTTCAACATTGCACTATCTTTCATTTGAGTTGATATCGTGATCTTTTGTTTATGGATACTCGCGATGTGAAATAAGTTGGGAATCTTGCGGGATCATGGAGTTTTTATATGTGTTAGGGAAACGCCTGGGCCACTAATCTAAGCCATGCATAATTCATGGTGGAAATTTACAGCATGCCAATAGTGAACATTTGACGACGCATCTCACAATAAAAAGCTATACCAATGGTAAATAAAAGAGATGCCGAGGTGTTCATTGTCTGTTTGTCTTGTCATTTTGATGTGGGCTTGTTCCATGTCATCGGGCAGGAGGTACCCCGTTGGCGGTTCTCGATGATACACATATATTTACAATGACAAGAGCTTGCTTGGGACTCTAAGTCGAGTAGCATGAGGTTTGGGTATTCGTATTTCACGGGACATGAGGTTTTCAACTTATGATTTGTCAAGCATATGTAGCATAAGTGTTCTCGCATTAACTTTAACCATTCAAGATGCTTATGATGGGGGCAATGAGAGCTCAAAGCCGGTAAGTACCATAATTTTTGAAGGTTTATAAAACTTGCAATCACTGCTTCCCTCCGCCAAGGGCCTTTCTTTTACTTTTATGTTGAGTCACCACCTTCTATCTTTATGCACCATTAAGAGAGCATAGTTGTCATTCTGAGTATAATGTGCATTGTCCCAAAGTTTTCATTGATTGATTCATATTGTTGGTTTTACTTGTTCTCAAATTACTTGTATCTAGTCGCCCTCTTAAACTTGAAGGTGTCCTATGCATTTATGTTTTGCTCTCTCATGAAGGACAAGCTGAAAACCATTTGTATGTTTTTCCTTATGATTTGAACACACATTTGACTTTCATTGTTTCATTTTCATGATCTTTCATTTGTGTTCTTTTTCATGTTATATCATGGTTGCTAAGTTTCTTCTATCAAGATTATATCTTTCATGCCCATGTTTTAAGTTCTTTTGATCCCAGCGCACAACGCTTACATACACGATCAAGATTGTGTAGGTGCATGTCACCTCAAAAATTATTTCTTTTGTTATCACTTACCTACTCGAGGACGAGTAGGAGTTAAGCTTGGGGATGCTGATACGTCTCCAACGTATCCATAATTTTTGATGCTCCATGCTTGTTTTTACACCATTTGTTTAGTGTTTTGTTACACTTCGTGACATTTTTATGCATTTTCCGGAACTAACCTATTAACAAGATGCCACAGTGCCAGTTCCCTGTTTTCTGCTATTTTTGTGTTTTAGAAAAGTTACACAGGAAATATTCTCGAAATTGGACGAAACCAAAGCCAGACGTCCAGATATTTCACGGAGCTTCCAGAACACAGAAGGAGAGACGGAGAGGAGCCACTGGTGGGCCAGACCACCAGGGGGCGCGGCCTGGGGCTGGCCTGCGCCCCCCTATGGTGCGCCCCACCAGGGCCACCTCTGACAATGCCCCTTCGCCTATAAAGACCCCCCGACGGGAAAAACCTAAAGACCCAATCACTTTTCCAGAACACATCGCGATCTGCCGCCACCGTCGACCCAAAGATCAGGAGGGTCCAGAAGCTCTTCCCGGCACCCTGCCGGAGAGGGGAATCGCCACTGGAGGTCTTCTTTATCGCCATGCTTGCCTCCGGCGCGATGAGTGAGTAGTCTACCTTGGACTATGGGTCCATAGCAGTAGCTAGATGGTTGTCTTCTCCACCATGTGTTTCATGTTTAGATCTTGAGCTGCCTTACATGATCGAGATCACCGTTATGTAAGTCTACATGTTGTGTTTGTTGGGATCCGATGAATATTGGTGTTATGATTGAGTTGAAGTACTAAATTTTATCTTATGTTATCTCTATGTTGTTTATGATCTTGCATGCTCTCCGTTGTTAGTAGCTATCTTGGCTGAGTAGTTGCTAGTGACTCCAAGAGGGGGTATTTATGCTCGATAGTGGGTTCATGCCTCTATTTAATCCGGGGGAGTGACAGAAACCTCTAAGGTTGTAGATGTGCTGTTGCTACTAGGGGGAAAATAACATTCATATGCTCGAGGGCATATGCTTTGTTTACATTACACACTTTGCTTAATGCAATTATCTGTTGTTCGCAACTTAATACTTGTGGAGTTCTCGGATTGATTCGCCACAAGTGGATTATTAGTCATAGATGCAGTTGGATGGCGGTCTATGTATCTTGTTGTAATGCCCACAGTAAATCTCATAGTGATCCTCTCAACATATGCACGTTGTCTTTATTCTATCAATTGCCGAACTGTAATTTATTTACCCAGCATGTATTATTTTATCTTATGGAGAGACACCACTAGTGAACTGTGGACCCCGGTCCTATTTTCTTTACATTGCTATCACCTGTTTACTTTACTCGCACTATTTACTTTACTCGCATACTATTATCACTTTCCACTCGATACGCTCATACCCTTTGTTTCAAGCAAACCGGTGAGATTGACAACCTCATCGTAAGTTGGGAACAAAGTATTTGGTTGTGTTGTGTGCAGGTAACACGTTGCCGCTCGCAAAGCAAAGCTCGGATGAGGCGCCCTATAAATTGTCCGGAGCTGTCGCGAAGCTAGCGGGCATCACCTTCAGTCGTATTCGTCCTCCTACTGGATTGATAACCTTGGTTTCATAACTGAGGGAAAACTTGCTGCTATCTTCATCAAAACCTTCTCTTGGGGTTTTCCAACTGGCCGGTCATTTACTACACATTCCCACATCAACTTGGCACAGAAGTTTCCTGTCGCCATTGCCGTGTATTAAAGAAGAATCTTTCACACCATCATCACCGCGCCATCACCACGCCTCTTAAAACCCTCCCCAATCTAGCGCCTACTCCCCTCTTCCTCTCTATCTTCCTCTCGTCGCCAATTGACGTCGCGATTAGAGAGGAATTCCTCGCCGGAATTCATGCAGTCCGCCGTTGATTTTCATCGGTAATGACGCGGTGGAGCAGCCCGCACTCCCTCTCTTGCTTCCCTCTCTTCCTCGCCCTCTGCGCTCCCTCTGACCGACGGCCGGACATTTTTCCTCTGCAGAACCTCGTCGTAGACAAGCTCCCGAAGCACCGATGCCTTCGCCCAACTCCAGCCGCCCCTCGAGCGCGTCACAGGAAGGAATCAAAGACGCCGACCAATTTTTCGAGCTCGCCGACCCCTTCTGCATCGCGTCCGCATCTTCCTTGCCGTCGCCGACCACCGGAGCGAGCTCGCCGTCGACCTTCTGGACATCCTCGCCGGACTTTGCATCGCCGGTGAGTCCACCCCTTCCTCTTCTTTTCTGTTCCTTCGATCCAGATCACCTGCCCCTCGTCAGCCCCAGTCAAATGAGTCAAACTCGTTTGAATTCAAATTTTCAAATTCCAGTTTCTGTGCTAATCTTGTAAAATCGATATAACATAAAATACTTGGCCAAAAATTTCAATTTAGGTATCCCTGGAATCCTTGCAAAGTGTAGAACACAACTATGCAGAGAAATGACAGTGGTATAGTACAAAGTTTTGAAGTGAAAAATAAAATAGCAAAATGACTTATAAACCCCATTTAATTCATAACTTTTGTTCTGTAGATCCAATTGATACAAATTTGTAGTCTATGGATTCCTTGGAACATTTAGATCAATCTAGAATTAAAAGTTTTCAAACTTGAAACATGCACAAACTTGCTACTATTAAATTTAAACAAATCACTATTTTGGACCTCATTTGATTTCAAAAAATGATTTTGGGGTAAAACCACTTGATGTGGCTTTATATTACTGTCATCTATCCAGTGGTATCTTAACCCAATTTTTATAGAACAGTACCAAACCAGTACCAATTTTGGGAAGTGTTAGCCCAATTTTCCAATTAACCACTTTGTTTATTGCTTTGCTAAATGTTTAAGAAAGCTTTTCCAACACCACACCTATTTTCTAAACAGCATAGAACACTAATTACAACATTTTCACACACTAGCTTAGTGTGTGAAATTAAAATAACATTTGCATACATGCATACATGTCTATGGTTGCCATTAGAAATAGAGTATTTATGCTTGTTCCATTTTGTTTGTTTAGATTGTGAAGAGGAGCAGAACAACTACTGTGACTGTTGTGAGTGTGCATGCTGTTACCAAGGCAAGTGACACACATATCCCTTTACCCATTTTACTATATGCATTAGTGTTTTACTTGTAGTATGCATAATAGGTTGGTTTCCCAAAGTAAAGAGTTGCAATGCTAGAACCTAGTAGTTTATAGCCACCCCTGAACCATCTCCTGGTAGGATGTTCCGATGTTGAAAAATGATGCCAATGCTTGTTTCATAAGTTGATATTTAGTTTTGAAATTTTAACTTCAACCCCAATGAAACACGTGGGTGGAAATGGCATTGCTTGGTTTATGTTGAGTGGCTACTTGGGGCCACATGCCTGGTGGATTTAACCAGAGTGTGTGGTATTTTCCTGAGGGTTAGTACACTTGTGGTATGCCACCCAGGAACAAAGAGACTACCATGTCTTCCATGCTTAGTGAGCTTCCAGTGCAGCCTTATGACAGTATGGGCTCTGTCTTGATTTAGTATGTTGTGAGGGTTCATCCATGGGTACTGACAGAGGGTGGTAATTTGGGTACGGTCAGATCCGGATAGTTAAATACTCCTTCTGAAAGGTCTTGTCTCATTCTTCTCTTTGGGTAGAATGGGTCTTAAGGTGAAAGTGCACAACCCCTGCAGGGTGTAAAACTAATCGATTAGCCGTGTCCCCGGTTATGGATAATTTGAGTTCCTAGTCATGGATGTACGGAAGAGTCTCATCACCATTTCAGAATGAATAAAATTTGTTTAGAAACAATCTCAGGACCATGTGGTGGATTTAACCTCATGGGGTCATCTTGGTGGATTTAACCAGGTGACAAGGGTATAGCTAATAGAGCCCATATGTTGAGTACCCCTGAGGCCCGTTAAGCTAGGCCCAATTGTAACGATAAGTCGAATACGAGTTCTTACCGTATGTCGATATTGTAATCTGTATCGGACCCTACCCGATCCTCGAGACCTGGCCACCTATATATAGGGGCCAGGAGGGGATGGCGTACGGCAGATTGAAAGCAAGCCAGGTTGAACACCCAAGTTTACTTTCGACACACACCTATTTCGACTAACTTTACCTTCGAGTTCATCCGACGCCCTCTTCCCCCGATCCTAAGTCCTTCATCTAGGACATTTGTCGAGTTAACCCTCATCAATTGGCGCCGACCGTGGGGAGCTTGGGCGTTGGAATCATGAATTCGATATCTTTTTCGCTTTTAGCCAATAGCAGTTCAGAATTCGATGGAAGTCAAGAGATGGAGTTAACAATTCGAAGTTTGAGCATCCTCATCGGGCCGTCGGGTTCATCTCGCCTCTCGGATTCGATGAAACCAGGTCCATCGGCGAGCAAGCCCGAAACAGAGGAAACGTTGTAATCATCAGAAGGCTCTTCCAGCGAGGTAAACTCGCCAGTCAGTTTAGAAAAAGCACCAATCGCAGAAGGCGACAAAATTCAGGAAAATTTCGACTCAGAAGAAAGAGCGTGTCAAACGCACAACAACACAAAGGATTTTGCCGCAGGAAGCAGCGGCGTCTCCAAAGTACATCAGCTATACGTCATTATCACTGAAGCAGAAGAAGTAAACAACAGCGAGGGAAGTAAAAAGGCCGACAGGCAAGTCGACAAAATAAAAGAACACAACAAAAAGGAAAAGGAGAAAGTACACGTCTCGGCTGGCGAATGGAGAATGATCAAATCAGCTATCAATGATGGTACAGAAGTACCCGAAGGATCGAGATGAGAAGTTCTAATGGGATATCAGTATGCATTATACCAACACAGGAAGAAACTAAGGAAGGAAAGAGACATGGTTCTTCAAGACAATAACAGTATATCAAGGGAGGAATACTAGGAAGACTGTAGTGAAGATTCAGAGTACAGCAGAGAAAGGCGCGGAGACCCAAAGCACAACAGGGGGGCGACAGCACGCATCAGAGAAGGAAGGTACACAAGGAGCCCTACCCCGCACCTAGAAGAGGAGGAAGATAACTTTATAAAAGAAACGCCAAAAGCAGCGTTAATAGCAGCACAGGCGTATTTACTAACTACTAGGCCAGAACCCGGAGATCCGCAAGAAGATATGCACCAAGCCGCGATACGAAGCCTCGGAATAGTGGAAAGCAAGATCAGGGAAAAAGGTCCAGAGACGAAGTCGACAAGTTACAAGAAAAATCAAAAGGCGAAGTTCAGATACAACTTCACAGATAACGAGTATAGCGAGTCATCAGAAGAGGAAAGGCAACATAAGAGGAAGGAGGATGCAAGAAATATAATAGCGCAATCTCGAGTAAATAAATCACGCCACGCCTGGAGAGAAGAGAATTATGAAGACGATGATAAAGAGATGGGCGCGTCATGCTTTACCCGCAGGGTTCGCAAAACGCGGGTACCCAAAGGATTCAAATTGCCACATGACCAGCATAAGTATGACGGGTCGCAAGAACCTACCCTATGGTTATCGGATTATTTGCAGGCAGTACAGATATTAGGGGGAACAAAAGCGACTGCAATGCAAAGTTTACAGCTACACCTCACCGGAGCAGCACGGTCCTGGTTGAATACCCTACCCAACGAATCCATTGGAAGTTGGGGAGAACTCGAAAGTCAATTCGCAAGAAATTTTCGCTCAACATACAAGCGCCCAGCATCACTAGAGGAAGTCAAGGCGTGTGTGCAAAGGAAAGGCGAAACTCTACGTTCTAACATACAACGCTGGAGTGTAATCAAAAACTCAGCAGAGGACGTCTCCGACGAGCGAGCAATAGACGCCTTTATGGCCGGACTTCGTCGCTCAGATCTCGTGGAAGAAATCGGAAGAGCAAGACCTACGACAGTAGCTGAGCTAACGGAACAAGCCAACAAATTCGCTGATGGAGAGGACGCATATAATAACAAAAGAGGACGTTCACCAGAAGTCGACAGAATAAGTAAATAGAGGAGACGACACCGCAGCCAGGATAACCAAGGAAGGCGAAATCAGGTAGCCGCGGGCTACATAGCAGAAGAAGAGGAAGGGTATGAAAATAGGAGGTTTCAGGCAAAAGGAGCAGAAAAATCGAGATACTCCGGGCCCTCGGCCGAGGATATGCTATACGGACCTTGTCGAATCCACTACGCATACCTTGACGGGAAAAGAGTCTCAAATCACCAGATGAAGGATTGCAGAACATTTCTAAGGCTGCAAAGCGTCATGGGCTCAAGCCAAGGAGGGTGGCAAGGAGAAAAACACAGAAGTCAAGGATATCAAATGCAAAGGCTAGTAAGGCACCTAGAGTCAAAAGTTTACATATCAGCTATGATTCAACCGGTGCCCAAGTCAAAGAAAGAGCGAAAGAGTATATCCAGGCAAGTAAACCTAGCAATATCGTCACCGCCAGCTACCACAGAGTACCTACGGTGGTCAGATCAACCAGATAAGTTCAGTAGAGTAGATCACCTGAGGAAAGTTCCCAGGCCAGGCCACTCGCCTATGGTCTTAAAGGCGCAAATAGGAGGGTACGACATCGGAAGAGTGTTCATGGATGCAGGGAGTGGCATAAACCTAATATATGCTAGAACCCTAAAGGCAATGTGCATCTCGCTGTCGAGTCTGAAGCCAACAGATTGCTCCTTCCATGGAATAGTACCAGGAGCCACAAACTACCCTTTGGGAAGAATAGAACTCGATGTCTGCTTTGGCAGTAGCAGCAACTATTGCAGAGAGAAGCTGGAATTCGAAGTTATGGACTGGCCGTCACAATACCACGCAATCCTGGGGCGCCCAGCATTTGCATAATTCATGGCAGTACCTCATTACGCGTATCTTACGTTAAAAATCCCAGGACCAAAAGGAACAATTACAGTACAAGGGAGCTTTGAAGTAGCCAACACATGTGACAGAGAATTCAATAGGATGGCGCAAACTTTCGGCATGACAGCAAAATATGAGAGGCTAAAAGGAGAAACGGATCATAATGTTCTACCCGACGTTGGACGATCCCTGCCAGATCAGGCTTTCGACACAACCCAGGATTCGAAAAAGATCCAGGTTCACCCTACAGATCCAAGCAAGATGACATCAATTGCGGTGAACTTGGATCCTGCATAGGAAAGCGCGCTCGTCGAGTTCCTCCATGAGCGCTGGGAAATCTTCGCCTGGTGTCCATCAGACATGCCAGGGGTTCCCAGGGAACTCGTCGAGCACGCATTAAATGTAGATCCCAAGGCAAAGCCAGTCAAGCAACCATTGCGACGATTTGATGAACCTAAAAGGAAGGCGATAGCATCAGAATTGCACAGGCTAGAAAATGCCGGATTTATCAGAGAAATCAAAACTTCGAGTTGGGTGTCGAACCCAGTCATCGTACCCAAGAAGAACACAGACGTACAAAGAGTATGTGTCGACTACACATCTCTCAATAAGCATTGTCCAAAGGATCCCTTCCCTCTACCCTGCATTGATCAGATAATCAATTCAACAGCGGGATGCGCGAGGCTTTACTTTTTGGACACATATTCTGGATACAATCAGATCAAATTGAAGAAAGAGGACGAAGAAAAGACGGCCTTCATCACACCATATGGAGTGTTTTGTTACCAAGTAATGCCGTTCGGGCTAAAAAATGCAGGAGCAACTTATCAACGGATGATGCAAAACTGCCTCGGAAGCCAAATAGGACGCAACATCCAAGTCTACATTGATGATGTAGTCATCACCACAAGAGAGGAGAAATCTTTAATCAGCAACTTGGCAGAAACCTTTGACAACCTGAGCAGGTACAAACTTAAGCTTAACCCGACAAAATGTTCTTTCGGCGTATCGGCAGGGCAACTTTTGGGGTTTCTGGTATCGGCACGAGGAATAGAGGCGAACCCAGAGAAGATTCAAGCAATTTTAACAATGGGGAAACCCACGAAGCTACACGACGTACAGAAACTCGCGGGACGTGTTGCGGCATTAAGTCGCTTCGTTGCTCGATTGGGAGAAAAGGCGCTTCCTTTCTATGCACTTATGAAGAAGTTAGATGACAAATTTGAATGGACAGAAGAAGCAGACACGGCTTTTGCATAACTGAAAAAGTGCTTTCCACGCCGCCAGTGCTGGTCGCACCAAAAGAGAAAGAACCACTACTACTCTACATCACCGCAACCCACCAGGTGGTAAGCACAGTATTAGTAGTCGAAATAAGTGAAGACGGGAAAGCCCACGGCGTCCAGAGGCCGGTATATTTCATTAGTGAAGTGTTATCTCCGACGAAACAGAGGTACCCGCATTATCAGAAACTTGCATATAGTGTTTTCACAACTGCACGAAAACTGCGACAGTACTTTGCGGTGCACCCAATTATAGTGGTCAATGAAGCGCCACTATCGAACATCTTGAACAATCCTTCAGCAATAGGACGTGTCTCTTTGTGGGGAATCGAGTTATCTCCCATGGACATCACGTACGAAAAAAGGAAGGCGATTAAGTCGCAAGTCTTGCCTAATTTTACGGCAGAGTGGCTGGAGCTGCAGAGCACGGGACCACCAGATTTATCAAGTGTCTGGACAATGTACTTCGACGGCTCCAAAAGAGTACAAGGCGCAGGCGCGGGAGTAGTCTTGATATCGCCGCATGGCGACAAACTAAAGTACGTCTTAAGGAAGAGTTTTCCGCAGGCTTCTAACAATGAAGCAGAATATGAGGCTCTATTACATGGAATGAAGATGGCCAAAGCATGTGGAGCAACTCGACTAAAAATATTTGGGGATTCAAACCTTGTTGTCCAGCAAGTTATGAATAGATGCGACACAATCAATGACAACATGATGGCCTACAAGAACTTGTATCATTATCAGGAAGGAACATTCGATGGATGCGAAGTCTCGCACATCAGTAGAAACAGCAATGAAGAAGCCGACACCTTAGCAAATATCGGGTCCCAGTGTTTACCCGTGCGATCTGGAGTATTATGGGAGGAAATAGTGGAAAGGTCAATAAAAAGTGTCAAAAGTTCGACTACTGCAGCAGGCTCGGGGGCTGCGTCGGAACCAGAGGAGGTTATGATGATAGAAGAAACTTGGATGCAGCCATATCTTGCATACATGATAAATAAACAATTACCAGAAGATGCAGTGGAAGCCAAGAGGATAACTCGACGATCGAAAGCGTTTGTCGTGTTTAGGGGAAATTATACAAGAAGAGTATTACCGGCGTTTTGCAGCGTTGTGTAACGCCTCAGGAAGGACAAACAATACTAAAAGATCTACACGGTGGAGTGTGTGGCCATCATGCTAGCAGCAGAGCAATAGCAGCAAAAGCTTTCCGAGCAGGATTTTATTGGTTAACAGCCATCGAAGACGCTAAAGATATAGTTCGAAAGTGCGAAGCATGTCAAAGATTTGCATCTAGACCGCATGCACCAGCAGCAGAGCTACAAACAATACCATTGTCCTGGCCCTTTGCGCAATGGGGCCTCAACATGGTGGGAAAGTTGCACAAATCCTGGCCAGGAGGGCATGTTTACATGCTAGTGGCAGTCGATAAATTTACCAAGTGGGTGGAAGCGGCCCCGGTAACAACTCAAGATTCGACAGCAGCAATCAACTTCATCAAGTCGATAGTATTCCGTTTTGGTGTACCATATAGCATCATCACAGACAACGGGACAAATTTCACTTCAAAGGAATTCAAGAATTATTGCGAAGGACTAGGGATCAAGCTCAAATTCGCTTCTATGGCACACCCGAAGACAAATGGGCAAGTCGAAAAATCTAATGGCCTAATATGTAGTGGGATAAAAAAGAGGCTCTTAGCACCTCTCGAGAAAGCCAAGAGCGCTTGGGTGGAAGAATTGCCCTCCGTTCTTTGGAGCCTAAGAACTGCGCCTAACGCAGCAACTCAAGAAACTCCTTTCTTCCTGGTCCATGGCGCAGAAGCCGTGCTTCCAGTCGAAGTTACACACAAAGCCCCAAGAGTGACGGCATACGACGAGACAACATCAACAGAAGCATTGCAAAATGATGTCGATGCGTTAGATGAAGCAAGAGATAAGGCCCTGGAAAGAGCAACGCAGTATCAACAGAGTCTACGAAACTATCACAGCAGTCGAGTTCGTCCGCGATCCTTCGTGGTGGGAGACCTAGTTTTGCGGCTCAGGCAAGACAGCCACAACAAGTTGGAGTTCCCGTGGGTGGGACCTTATATCGTCACAGAAGTAATACCTGGAGGAGCATATCGACTACAAGACAAGAAGACAGGGAAAGACGAGAGCAACCCGTGGAATGTAGAGCAGTTACGGCGTTTTTACGCGTAGAATAAATATAGTGGTATCAGTGAACTCGAGATAACCTTCTGAACCCAGAACATGAGGCCACAGGTCAGGCTATTTGGGTTGAACTCGACAAAATTGTACAAATATTTTTACTTCTCCGCTCGGGGGCTTCAACCCTCGGGTCGTACGAAAGGAATTTTTATCGCGACTTGGAGATCTTTTTTCACTATAAGGTTATGCAGACAACCCGATAAATATTCAAACAACTTGGTTCACAAAAGAACCCGATATTCTTCATATCAATTGGTTCGCAAAGAACCCGATATATGGAAAGCATACCTCAGAACAACGACTTGTTTTCATGGTACTAGTAAAAACATCAAGACAGAGTACGAATATTCATTATAGGAAACATGGCAGCAAGGACGTTATCAAACGAAATTACATAAAAAAAAGAAGATCCTAATGGAAGTGGACTTCAGCTTCATACTTCTTCTGGCACTGGGTGCCGTCATAGATCTTCATGTCGAACTTCGACGTGCCGATGTGGAAGTCGAAGGCCATGAAGAAGCCTTGGTGGATGTCGTGGTCTTCTGCAAACTGCGACCAGCCACCCTTAAAGTACTGCTCGCCGTTGCTATCATACCAAACCTCCACTTCATATGGAGTCCTACTGCCAGATTGCTCGCGAAGAACCGCTTCTCGCAGTTCACGCCCATCCATGAAATTTGTGAAATTCAGCGGCAGACGCTGAATCTCGCGGCATTGTGCCATGGCAATGCAGAAGAAAGAGAAGATCCTGGGAAGAGCAGCAGGAATAGCAGGAGCAGCAGGAGGAGGAGCGCTCGGACCTGGGGCAGTACCAGTCACCTTGGGCTTGTTTTTGCTACCAGGTGGGCGGCCGGGACGACGCTTAACCGGAGCGGCCGATGACGATCCTGCGGCGGCCGGAGTAGTGTTGGTCTTGTTTTTGCTTCCACGAGGGCGACCCCGACCTCGCGGCGCCGCCGGAGAGCCAAGATTCAGACGAGAACCATCTGCGTCAGCCATGCAGACAAAAGAAAAGGCTAGAAAACCCTAGATGGAGAGAAAAGATGATGCGGCGGAGGAGGAATCTGATTAGGGTTTTTACCCTAACTAGAAGGTGCTTTATTTATAAGCACGTATTATCGGGCCCCCGTGATAAGAAAAGCCCATAAACATATTCTACAAAAGAGTTAAAACTCTGCACGTAGCAGACGATAAATACCAAAGGAGAAAAAAAATAAGAAGGGGAGATTGTGGTTAAAAGCCTCGCCTTGGGCTTGGGGGCTTGTAGACAGGAGATATTACAAGAAAAAAGACGAAGTGAATTTTTGAGCCTATGCTTGACTACAAGTATTCATGCATAGCCTCGGGGGCTACTCCCATCGGGAGCGCTGAGCGCGCACCCGATAGAGGATGAGTTAATCAATATCGAGAATGAAGAAAGTATATCATACAAACTTCGGCTATGTAGTCGACAAAATGCAGAGAGATTACTCCCATCGGGAGCGAATTGGAGGAAATTAAGTTAAAGTCGACATTCTTTGATTTTATCAGTCAAAACTTGGCTGCGACATGAGATTCTCGAGTTGCGTTATCGCAATGAAACTCGAATGCCGTGATTTATCACGAAGGTAAGACCCCGGGATCCGTCCTGTGTGGCCTGGTATACGCACATGGATGCGCTCTGCTGGTATGTATCCGTGTCTACGACGCGAAGAAAATCCTGGTGGACGCACTGAGTACCCTGAGAATCACTGGGATTCATTCTTTGTAAGTCCTAAATGCGGCAAAAGAATGGGTTTGACTGGTATCCCGAATTCAAATCCAAGGGGATTGAATTTGAAGTAGGTGACAAGTATCTGTTCCGGCAGTTAACTGACCTCTTGATCCGTCAGAGTTGTCAGGCTTGTTCATCAAAACCCCTTGCAAAATATTATCATGAAAGTAAGTCGAAAGATCAAGTCGAAGATTAGAAGATAAAAAGAAGTCGAAGAATTGATCAAGTCGAAGATATAAAGATTAGAGATTCCACCCGAATCTGCAATTCTGGTAGAATCTCAGGGGCTACTGACAAGGGTATAGCTAATAGAGCCCGTATGTTGAGTACCCCTGAGGCCCGTTAAGCTAGGCCCAATTGTAACGATAAGTCGAATACGAGTTCTTACCGTATGTCGATATTGTAATCTGTATCGGACCCTACCCGATCCTCGAGACCTGGCCACCTATATATAGGGGCCAGGAGGGGACGGCGTAGGGCAGATTGAAAGCAAGCCAGGTTGAACACCCAAGTTTACTTTCGACACACACCTATTTCGACTAACTTTACCTTCGAGTTCATCTGACGCCCTCTTCCCCCGATCCTAAGTCCTTCATCTAGGACATTTGTCGAGTTAACCCTCGTCACCAGGTGACTTTGGTGCTCATGGTGGATTTAACCATGTGCCCCTTTCCTTTAAACCATGTGGTGGATTTAACCTCATGGGATCACCATGGTGGATTTAACCTGGTGATTTTGGTGCACATGGTGGATTTAACCATGTGCCCCTTCAAAGACTTTCAAAGAACAAAAGTTTGTTTTGAAAAAATGATAGGACAAACTTGCTTCATGCAATTCAGCCATAAGCTCCACCAGCCAAATATCATGTAGATAGTTCTTTCACAACAGCCACCAAATAAGTGTCATTTGCCAGTACATCATTGTACTGACCCCCATTCATGGGGCTGCATAATCAAATGTGCAGGTTCTTCTGATGAGGAGTAAGATGTTTAGGATCTCGAGTCTACATACCAACATGACTGCCTGTGGCGCATGGTGAAGATGGAGGCTCACTACTACCCTAGGTCCGTTGTGTTTGAGATGTGTTGAACTCTGTTATTTGTGTTAGTCCACGTGACTAGACTGGTTTGTAATAATTGGAGACTATGTATCTGGATCCACGTTGTAATCTTTGATACTATGCAATGAATACTATATTTTGGTCTGTGGTGCTATCATTGATCCAGGGAATAGCACTTAACACAGGTGTTCCACCTTAATCCAAAGGTGGGGCATTACAATGTGCGTGCGAAACTCCCCTTGCAGAAGTCTTCTTTTTCCCCGGCAACGGCGCCAGAAAACAGCTTGATTGCGGTGCGATGTTGATGTAGATGACCGCCCAGTTGGGAACCCCAAGAGGAAGGTATGATGAGCACAGCAGCAAGTTTTCCCTCAGTAAGAAACCAAGGTTTATTGAACCAGTAGGAAAAAGCCAATACTTCAGAAGGTGATGCTTGCTAGCTTTGCGACAGCTCCGGACAATTTATTAGGTGCCTCGTCCAGGGCTTTGCTTTGCACCAGCAACAACATGGAACCTGCACACAACACAACCAAGAACTTTGCTCCCAACTTACGATGAGGTTGTCAATCTCACCGGTTTGCTGTAAACAAAGGATTGAGCGTATCGAGTGGAAAACAGTAGTAGTATGCGAGAAAGTAAACAATGCGAGTAAAAGTAAAACGGTGTAACAATGTAAAGGAAATTGGACCGGGGTCCACAGTTTACTAGTGGTGTCTCTCCATAAGATAAATAACAACATGCTGGGTAAACAAATTACAGTTGGGAAATTGATAGAATAAAGATAACGTGCATATGTCATGAGGATCACTATGAGATTTACTCTGGGCATTACAACAAAATACATAGACCGCCATCCAACTGCATCTATGACTAATAATCCACTCACGGGGATATCGTCCGAACACCCCATGAGTATTAAGTTGCGCACAACAGATAACTACATTAAGCAAAGTGTGTAATGTAAACAAAACGAATGTCCTTGGACACAAGAATGTTGTTTTCTCCCTAGTGGCAATAGTACATCTACAACCTTAGAGGTTTCTGTCACTCCCCCAGATTAAATAGAGGCATGAACCCAACTATCGAGCATAAATACCCCCTCTTGGAGTCAGTTGTATCTACTTGGCCAATATAGCTACTAACAATGGAGAGCATGCAAGATCATAAACAACATAGAGATAACATAAGATAATATTCAGCACATCAACTTAACATGACACCAATATTAATCGGATCCCAACAAACACAACATGTAGAATTACACAAAGATGATCTCGATCATGTAAGGTAGCTCACGAGATCTAAACATGAAGCACATGGTGGAGAAGACAACCATCTAGCTACTGCTATGGACCCATAGTCCAAGGTAGACTACTCACTCATCGCGTCGGAGGCAAGCATGGCGATGAAGAAGACCTCCGGTGGCGATTCCCCTCTCCGACAGGGTGCCGGGAAAGAGCTTCTGGACCCTCCCGATCTCGGGTCGACGATGGCGGCGGATCGTGATGTGTTTCTGGAAAATTGATCGGGTCTTTAGGTTTTTCCCGTCGGGTGGTCTTTATAGGCGAAGGGGCAGCGTCAAAAGTGGACCAGGGGGCCCTCACCATAGGGTGGCGTGGCCAGGGGCTGGGCCGCGCCCCCTGGTGGTGAGGCTGGCCCCTGGACCCTCTCCGTCTCCTCTTCGGTCTTCTGGAAGCTTCGGTAAATATTAGGAGGTTTAGCTTTTGTTTCGTCCAATTCCGAGAATATTTCCTGTGTAACTTTTCTGAAACACAAAACAGCAGAAAACAGGGAACTTGCACTTTGGCATCTTGTTAATAAGTTAGTTCTGGAAAATGCATAAAAACACCACGAAGTGTAACAAAACACTAAGCAAATGGTGTAAGAACAAGCATGGAGCATCAAAAATTATAGATACGTTTGAGACGTATCATTGATCATCACTAAAATTTAACTAATGATCTTAAATCTAACCAAAAAAAAATTATTCAAACAATTACTCTATAGTTGAACTTCAACTCATGGTGCCACTACCCCATTCACCAAAGTGTACCTTGTCCTTAATGTTAAACCAACCTACTTGTGAGGGCTAATCAATACTATTAAATTAAACCAATAGTAACTAAGAAATTCTACTAATGGCTTTGGAATGGTCCTTAAGATAAATCATGCCATGTAGTAGGTAGGGTGAGCATAAATTCATACTAGAAGGACCTATGCATGTATAATAAGTCTAACCCATTAGTTGTCAATTGGTCATCCAATTATTAATATAAGATACTGTAGAATAATATGGAAGTCACCATAAGTCCTTAATAAAATTTTGTGAACACCCTTGTAATAATATTTGACCCATCACTATTAAGATCCCTCACCAAAAATCTTATTAGTGTTCAAAATACTTCTTATACAAATGTGCATGCAAGTATTTGAAATGCAAGATACTGATGTAATTAATGCACTAGATTCAAATTATAAATACTCCTAAATTCAAAATCTGCAAACAGAAATGAAATTCAATTAGTGAAATTAAAACAGAAAACAAAAAAAGGAAAAGAAAATGAAACAGAAAAAAATAGAGGAATGACTTACCTGGTGCAGCCCATCAAACCGGCCCAGCAACTCGGCCTTGGAGCCAGACCGGCCCGGTACCGCTTCGAATTATAGAGGGGGTCTTCTTCTTCCTCTTCCCCTCCTCTATACTGGTGACATGGCGCCGGCGAGGCCACGTCGCCCAGCCGCCATTCTGGACCCCCGACGACCTCCGTTGACTGCCAACTCGACGTTCTCATCTATGTGCTCCTACTGGCAAGTTAAACCTAGGTGATTCGCGCCAAATACGAGCTCCTCCATCTCCATCGTATCTGAGCCCTCTCCGATGAGGGGTGGTCGAGTTCGACCTTGCCGTACACTATAAAACCACCCAGAGAACCGTCGTGGAACCCTAACTCTCCGCCGCCACCTCGTTCTCTCACACACTCTCTCTCTCTCTGATCCTCTCAGTCACTGGAAACCATCACCGGAGGAACTCCGGCAAGCCATCAATGGAGATCACCCCGGAGCCCATGTAATGGCTAGGGAGGAGCGCATCCATCTCTTCGTCGTACTGGAGAAGTTCAGCGTCAAGGGGAGCTTGGAGGAGGCCGAATCGAGCCATTCCCTTCCGCGGTACCTCGCTGGAAAGCTCGAGAATTCACTCTCCTCTGTCTTCAATCGACCTCAACGAGTTGTCAATCAACCCCAGGGTGAGCTTGCGCATCTCCCGAGCATCTTTCCACGTCCTAGGATTAATCATAGTCGGATTTCAACACTTGGTCAGAGCTCACCGCCGCAGCAAGGCTCGCCGGAGCTAGCTCCGGCGACCATATCGGTGCGGCGCTGTCACCAGTAGCTTTGGAACGTCCTCCTGATGCTAACACACACACGCGCGCATCCCGGGGAGGCCCGAGTCGCCATCTCAGGTGATCACTTGCGGCGAGACCCTGCCAGTCAATAGTTTGACTTGGTCTCTACCAACATGGCTGCTGACCTGGCCCGTGGCCCACTGGTCAGTGGTAGTAGCTAGGGTTGCTCTCAGTACAAAAAGGTATTCTCAGCTATTTATAAATTCCAAAAAACATCTGAATCTTAGATAATTCATAACTATTTCAGTTTTAATCAGAAAAATACAAGTAATATACCAAATTGATCACAAAGATAATACCTATATGTTTATGTTATAAAATTCCATAATTGTGTACAATAATTTTGAATGAAATTATAAAACATGCCTAAGTACTTTTTGTCAATATGAATTTGAATCAAATTTAGGAATCAAATCATTTCTCTAAATATGTAGTAAATATTCTCACACTAACACAACCTTATTGTAGTTACTACTTCATTATTATAGGATCTTAAATTCAACTTTACCATTAGCACTTAAATCACTAGAGTTATTTTCCATAGATAATTTTAAAGTACTAAAATTATGGAGAACATCAACAAGTAAATAGTAACTTATATTGCAGGTTATTTCTTAACTTTCATTCAGTAAATAAGTAATTAGCTCTAAGTGCTCAATTCAACCATGAGGAATGATTAACTTAATTACTTTAACATTATAAGTTAAAACCTAGATACTTATAATAAGAAGAATCATGTTCTATTAATTAACCCAAGTTCCTAACAATAATTGTGATCACTTAAAATGAGTTAGATACTATTACCCTTTTTATAGAATGTGTTCTTGAAAAGTTATTCTTTAAAGATACCTTCAAAACAAACATAAAATCAATTCCTTTTAGCTTTAAAGTAAAACCCTAAGTTATATTCAGATTGTTGTCAACCCTAGAACTACTTACATATTGCTATGTGTATACTTTACTTTGACTTTACATATCCAAGATCAACCAAGTGATTGCTAATTATAAGATGCAACTTAAAAGCGTTATATCATGTCTTCACCATTAATCATCATTCTCTTGTAACAAGGAATGATGATAAAACCCTAAAACAACAGCTCTTATTTAAGTCTTGTTCTTTTAATAGCACATGATAGAGAGCTAATCTATAATGCTAAACAACCTTGTGTGTAGTATCTATTATATTATTAAAACAACTAACAATCAATGGTCTAGATTAGCTAAGAATAAGCATATAAAAAATAACGGCCAAGATTAGCGCTTCCTGACGCGCTGCCGGTATCGATTTGGATACCTGTATATAGCGTGTCGTGTCCTTCCACGAAAAGAATTCTCATATTACATGATTAAACAATCCCCAAGCCTAATCTGCCGCCGCCTGTCCTGTGGCCTGCCATTGCCACCGCTCCGCATGGCCCCGCTGGCTGCTACGAGTCCTCCGACTCTCTTCCTCCCAGCGTCTTTTGTCAGCTCTGCTAACAGTTCTGATGCGAAGCAAGTAGAGCACATCAACATAGAGTGTCAGCCACGCCGACGCCGACAAGATGGAGAGCGGCGATCTCCTTTCCTACGATCCCAGCAGGCACCGGAGAGGAGGCTGTCAGCCTCGAATAGACCGTAGAAGGCATCACAGAATAGCTCTATTCACAGATGGTGCTGAGTGTTGACCGCCAAGAGGTTTGATTCATAGCTTTGTACAGAGATCGATTCGTTACTATTGACGCTCAGGTCAAAGCTCTACACTATTATTGCATAAATATGGTGTGGTCACGATAGATTTGGACATATTAAAGAAAAGGATGGCAGTATGCTTTTTTAATCTTTGTCTCTCTTCCTTTGAACTGAACATAAGACATTAAAAAATTCGTCATGGAAATACTATTTTTCCCACCTGTGCAGTTTTGATCCAAGTATATATAAGTTTAAGATTAATTGAGTGATCTTACCAACTATTTTTAATCGGTGCAGTGACATAATTGTTTTCCTGGATTAGTGATGCTTAATGAACATTTTTAACTGAATTTTGTTTTCTAGAATGTGTTCAAAGATAATGAATAAATATAAAGTTGATTCCAGTATTTATCCGATGAATTACTTTTATATGAAGTTCAAGAACTGCATGAGTAATTCATGGTGCAGGATGCGGCAGACAGCGGCGCGCCATGACACGAGCAAAGCAAGGCGATTCTGTATTGCACTCAAGGTGAACTGTACACGGTTTCGAAACATGGAGCAGATCCAGAGACTAGCTATTTGGGACAATCGGTGGATATTTTCAACTGATACTATAAAACAATCTTTTTTTCCAGTAATGTTCAGAGCTTGATCGATTGCTCCAAAGAATTCACCATTGTCATAATTGCTACCAGATAATGGTCCATGTAAATTTTTGGTTATCCTTTGTTAAAGGGGGAACCTATATATTCAAGAACCTCTAACCAACCTTTTGTAGTTTATGTTCCATGTGCAGATAATTTAGTCCCTCTCTCCCAGTTAGACATGAAAGAATGGATTTTAATGAAATTCTTCAGATTTGCTTGGTGATGTTTGCATCACCAAAGATGTTCCCAGGTATATAAGTCTTATTATAAAGGTAGTGGTCCCAGTTTGTATTGCAAGTATTTTTTGTCACTTCTTATATTGTGGCATAAGAACATCAATGTACGGAAGTAACCAATGAGCTATATATGAATGTTAGAAGTACTATTGATCATTCATTATTTGATGCAAAGATCTATTTCGTGACTGCTAACTTCCAATTCGTTTATTAGTACTAGGGTTTTGATGCACCGTCTTGGACAATGTGAGATGCACATAACAAGATGATTTTGAGAATTTTTCCTGTCATATTTCTTATGCGGAACTGTTAAGATAAAGAAACCACACCAGATCCAGTAGAAAAAAATGCATAATATTAGTTGCCTAGACTCTCCAATGCCTTGGGCCTTTTCGCAGTCTATCATATTCTCCACTAGCCAGTCAAATTACCATTGATAAAGAATACACATGTAGTTTATTTCAGTATTTATCAGATGAATTACTTTGGTATTAAGTCAAATAAATGCATGAGTAATTAATGGTGGAGGATACAGCAGAGGGCGGCGGGCCATGTCGCGAGCGAGGGAGGGCGATTCTATATTGGACTCAAGGTTAACTACATGGTTTTGTTACATGGAGCAGAACCAGCGACTCGAGACTATTGAAACCTTATCTTATTTTTTAGTAATGTTCAGAGCTTGATAGATTGCTCCAGAGAATTAATCGTTATCATAATTTTCAGAGTGCATGCCTTTTTTTATATATCAGTGTGCATGCCAATATTGGTTCCCTCACAGTATTATTATTGTGGAAGGCAGAACCTATTTTTGAAGAACTTCTAATCAAACTTTTGTAATTTCAGTTCCATCTGCAAATAACTTAGTCTCTCCCCAGCTAGACATCAAAGACTGAGTTTTAATAAAATTCTTCAGGTCTATTTGGTGAGGTTCCATCAGCAAAGATGTCCGACAGGTATCACTCTAATAATAAAAGTAATGCTCCCAGTTTGTATTGCTTGCGTTAACTATTTTTTTTCACTTTTTAATTCATGCCATAAGAACATCAATGTATGGAAGTAACCAAGGGATTTATAAATGTCAAAAGCAAGTACAATATTTAAAAGAGCTGATGATCTTCAATAGATCCGCATGTACTAGGGCTTTGCTGCAGATTCATCGGTGCGGCGCCTGACAGCAGCAGTAGTCGATTTGATGATCCGGCATGGAGTTTGCATCAGCTGGGCTTTGATTATTTTCTGATGATTCAATCAGGTTATGTTCTCTCCTCAAGCATTTGTACCCAGAACATTCAGTGCGCTGAAGGGATATGCAGCGGTGATCTCTTTTTGTAGGCATGCCGCTGACGTGTCTAACCAGCTTGCCCGCTGTGTCAACGGTGCTACACCGGCGAGCCGCAGCATCGTAGGATCACGACAAGTATCTAAGAGGAGGTCGTCGGCCTGGGAGGCTGGGAGTACTCAGCAAGGCGATGGCAATAGGCCACAAAGGCATCGAAGAATAGTTGCACAGGCAGCGGGCGTATGGCACAAAGGCTGAAAGGCATCGGTTCATGCCTCTTGGACTCCAATTCAGAAGATTGTGGTGTTCCGCAACAGACTTGGATTCGCTGTTTTGGTGATGCATAGAAACTTTACATATGGGTCTTCCACGTTCTAGATTGAGTTGACCAGCGCTAACTTTTTTTTTTGCAGACGAGAATAAGCTAGGCAGGTGCTCGGACATACACACGTTGCAACCAGCATTTTTCAGAAAATTAAGGAATTTATTGTTGCACGTACGTATGCTCACTGTTATTCATCTTTGCAGGTGTTAATATGATCTAGGGAGTATATTCATGTGGCAGCTAGGAGTGTTCCAGTAAATTTGCTACAATATGAGCAGCACATGCTTTGCCAGATAAGTTGGGCGAGACAGGTTTGTTGTGCTTTAGTGTTTCTCATTAGATTCAGAGTTAGTCTGCGGCGATGGAATATCTAAGTCTAGCAATGCAAAATATGTAAGTTAATTCGTGAGGTGTGTGGAGGCGGCCGCGCATTGGCACTGAGGATAATCAGCCATGAAGTACCTTGGTTGTTCATGGTTGGGAGGCAACAGCTGGAGCGTATTTAGTTTTCTTCATTGCGTATAATATTTGTATTGCAAATTGTTTCTCTCTTCTTTACTTTCCTTTCAGCTCCAATGCAGCGGCCGTACATGTTTTTGGTTATCTAACGATACTAAGTTTTAACTTTTCATAATAGTGTCACACATAATATTCTAGACAGTATAATGAGTGAAACAAGTAGAACTGTTTCGTTACTATTAGAATCTCCTTAGATTTAATTTTATAAACTCAAGTAACAACAATTATTGTTATTTCAGTGCAGGTACTCTTTATTTAATATTCTGAGCCAAGATATAAAGAATTGACATCATGGTAGAGTCACATGATAGAGTCACATGTGAGCAAGAATACAACTTTAGTCGTCGACATCATGGTAGAGTCACATGAAGAACAAAAGTTCCATCCAAAAATATGAAGAACAAAAGACTTCAAAACTCCATACTTAGAAGTATTTGCATGTCTGTTATGAAAAAGAATCTGCAAGTGGTAGCAATTGCCATATATTTGTATGGGAAAACTAACTGTTGAATACATTGCTTTTAAAGCATATATAGTTTTAATTTTTATGCAAATGATGTACATAGGAAAATATTGTTTTTACTCTTTAATTGATCTTATAATCACCAATAAACACATAGCTCAATTATAAGATCATTTAAAGAGATTTGTGGAAAATCATGAAATCTGAATAAAAGGAGTCCATAAATTTAATTTTTGTAATGCTCTAATAAGGTATTAATTTAAATAGCCTCATCGAGACATTATATTCAATAATTTACTACAAACCTATAAAAGCATAAATAAAAATAAGGGAAGTGAATAAATTTAATATTAAAACAATTCAATATTAGTTACGCAAGCAACTCATGACAAATCTAGCCGCGCAAATGCGCGGGCCACTCTGCTAGTATATTTTAAAAGAGCTTTAAGCTCCCTGGTCTTGAAGCCCGGTGGTTGCTTAAGATGTGTCAATGCGCGATTTGTTTGACATGGGACGTATCAGTGCCTGTTTCTTTTGATACCGACTTTACGCGTGAGTTATGGGATCGGTTGCCACCTGTAACATCCCAAGTTTTTATCAAATTTTAGAATAAAAAAATTTATTTTTATTTGTGTTGATTGAAAAATCACAGGGATTTAAAACTTTTTGAGTTTAATTAAAGACTCTATTACAAAAACTATTTCAAACTTTATATTACTCCTTGAAGAACTCTTTGAGTAAATAGAAGTCCCAAAATACTATTTTGCTTTTATTCAAGTTCTATGCAAGCTTTTATGCAAGGGAATTATTTTTACAAAAGGTTTATTACCAAGTAAAGTTTTGCATCTCTAAAAATGTGTTTTAAAATAAAGTTCAAAAGTTATTTTATTAGAGTTTATTCTCTGATTTTAAAAGAAATAATTTTGAAAACCCCATTTCCATTCTTCATTAGGCAATAAAGCCTCTTAGGCCAAATTATAAGCTTTTATTAAAAAAATTGTTTAATTGGGAAAACATGTTTCCTTACTGTCCTAAATTGATGTTTGGTATTTTAGAAAATTATGCATTTTTGGTTTGATTTGTTTTGGAGCCAAAATGCAAAAGATATAAAACAAAACAGAAATTAAAAAGAAAAAGATCAGAACAAAAAAAGAAACAGAGCCAACTGGGCCAGCCCGGGCAAACCAGCCCAGCAGCAGCCCAGAAAACCCCCTGCAGATTCCCTCTCTCTCTTCTTTTTTTCCCTCCGACGGGCGGATCCCGCCTGTCAGGTCTTTCTCCTTCCTCCCAACCGCCCCCGATTTCCCCCCCGCACAGGAACCGTCAACCCCCTACTCTACCTCTATCCTCTCGAGTCTGGACCGCCTGAGTCGAGTCCCTCCCTTAGACCCCAACCTTCCCTCCTCCTTTAGCCCCAAGTCCTGCAGTAGATAGTCCCCTGGATACCTCGAAGCAAACTCGCCGGAGGCCGCAGTGCTACCGCCATTGATACCTCGGGTATAGTTTGAGCCCTTGATTCCGAGCCCCTCACCCCTTCTATTCTGTACCCTGTTCTCCTCCTACCCCTCCATTGATCTTTTCCCCTTGCGCAGAGCATGAGGACTCGCCCAATTCCTCGCCGGAGCTCACCGACGTCCGCCGCACTCCGTCCGTCCGTAGCCACCGCGAGAGTCGATGCCTAGACCCTCTGATCACGCACGCGTGCTCGCCCAGCCCCGCAGCACACCGTGCACCGCCTCCCCGACTTCCAGGACCGCCAGGAAAAGCTCGCCGTCGATGACCGAACTGGTGCCACCGCCGTCCGTTGCTTCACTAGTGAGTCCCGCAGATCACTTCTCAACCGTCCGATCCGCCTGAGATCCGACGGCCTATTTTGACAATCCGTGTGAACCGGTACCATCCAATGCCAAACAGCCACGTGGCCAGCCCCTCTGTCAAATAGGATTTCTATTTAGATTTAAAAACAGATTTTTGCCTAAACTTTAAAAATTCTTATCTTTAGTTCTACAGATCCAAAAATAGAAACTAATATGTCCCTGGAATCCTTGCAAAGTGTAGAACCTAATTATGCAGTAACATCATAGTGTTACTGTATAAAGTTTTGAAATGAATTTCAAATGGAAATAATTGCCTATTTGCACCAAATAATCCATAGAAATTGTTCTGCACATCCTTTTTCTACAAATTTGTAGTCCCTAGATTCCTCAGAACATGTAGAACACTTTAGAATCAAAAAACACCAAAGTTGATACGTGCACAAACTTGGTGCATTCAAATTTTTTCAAATCACCACTTTGATCATATCTTGAATTTTAAAATTGATCTTAAAGTGAAACCAATTGCTATAGCTTAGTTTTTCAGTACCCTATCTAGTAACATCAATGCCCAAATTATTTGAAATCATTTGTAAATATTCAAATTCAAATATGAGAATTTGAGTATTTTCTTCATAAGATTAATTCGATAATTCTTATCAATGTGATTACTTCTATAAAACTGAATCATATGACCATACCAATCTAACCCCATTCATATTGACCCTTAACCCTTACCCAATATCATGCCATCTTACTCTTATAGACTTAATTCACAATATTCAAATTACACCTGAGTAATTTGAGTAAATTGTGAATGTATCTCAATTTGTTTCTCCTTTGCCAATGTGGTGATAAACCCTACCCCATATCACACATGACCTAAATTTTTTGGATCCAAATTTTATCTTTGATGCTTAATCAAAAACTAGTTTGAATTCTTCAAAGAAGGATTTAACTTTGCCCTGGCTCAATCTTGAGATTATAACCCTAGCTCAAGTTAATCCTTTTGTCCAAGATAATCTTGTGGCCAAGAAGCCCCATCACTCTAAATAACTCTTATGCATGTTCAACCCCAAGCCAACTTAATCCTTGGCCTATATTGAACTATTCAATTCACAAATGAGTTAATTGAGTAATTCAATGTATCACCAATACAAGCCCAAACCTATGTGTAACATATACTATATTGAGTAAGTGTTATCGCACTTTATTCAGTAGTGCTCTATTGCACGATTCTATACTCATGTGAATCTATCAACATAAGTCATCTCTAAACTCTATCCTTACTTATGCCAAGCACAAGGTTATTATCATTTCATTGTAATCTTGGAGGATCAATCCTTTCCAAATCATTTGACCTTCCCATCCAAATTCTCAATCCCTATCTTGTAAGCCAAGGTTCATGACATATCTCTATCATCACAAAAATCATAAGAATTTTTAAATTGTTGAACCAACCCTTTTCAATTGTTTGCATTGCTTGATCTTGTTTGTCATGGAACAGTGTGTTTATGTTGTGTTACTCCTATTGCTATAGATTGAAAGGAGAGAACGTATCTTGTTGAGAGAAGTGAAAGGGTTTGAACTCCAAAAAGGCAAGTGACACACATGCTTCTACCCACTTTTACTACTGCATTAGTGTTTTCAGTAGTATGCATGATTATGGTTTTCTTAGCAAGAGATCCATTCAAGATTGCTTGGGATGGGCATATGAATATCTGTTTCAATGCCACCAATCTAAAGAGGAAATCTTAATTATAAAATTGGACTTTGAGAAATCATTTGATAAAATTGAGCACTCTGCTATTATTGAAATATTGCGAGCTAGAGGATTTGGAGATAAATGGATTCAATGGATTAAAATGATTCTTTCCTCTGGCACTTCATCTGTTTTGCTTAATGGTGTCCCTGGGAAAAAATTCTACTACAAAAGAGGGGTGAGGCAAGGAGATCCTTTATCACCTCTAATTTTTGTTCTAGCAGCAGATTTATTGCAAGCAATTCTTAATAAGTCCATGAATCAGCAGTTAATTTCTCCTCCAATTAGCAGAGTAGCATGCCCTGACTTTCCTGTGATTCAATATGCAGATGATACTCTGGTAGTAATGAGAGCAAATTGAAGTGAGCTCATATGCTTGAAGGCTATTCTGCATTCATTCACTGATTCAACTGGTCTGAAAGTGAATTTCAACAAGTCTTGTATGATGCTAATTAATATGGATGATCTAAGATTGGAACATTTTGCAAATATACTTTGTAATGTAAAAAAGGATAGCTCCCATTTACATATCTTGGTCTGCCTCTAGGAATTACAAAACCAACTCTAGAATATTTCCTTCCTATGGTGCAAAGAGTTGAAAAGAGACTATGTGGAATTGTGGATTTTCTTGATTATGGAGGGAAACTGCTCATGGTAAAGTCTGTTCTTGCTTCATTACCAATCTCATACATGGCATGTCTTGACATTCTAGTAACCATAAAGGATCAAATTGTTAAATATATGAGACATTATCTGTGGAGGAAAAGAAACACTGAAGTACAATCAAAAGGTCCTGCTCTCATTGCCTGGACAACTGTTTGCAAGCCAAAAGATCAGGGGGGGTCTTGGTGTCTTAAATCTGGATATTCAGAATAATGCTCTATTATTGAAAAACCTACATAAATTCTACAATAGACTGGATATTCCATGGGTAAACCTTGTTTGGTCATCTTACTATGCTCAAGATCAACTGCCCGGAAATCACCTGGAAGGGTCTTTCTGGTGGAAAGCACATCTTAAATTATTGGACAAATACAAAGGTATAAGCAGATGTCACATTGGAGATGGGAAATCAGTATTGTTCTAGACAGATCTTTGGGACTCAGAATGTATAATGCATAAATACCCACATCTCCTGACATTTGCAAAGAGCACAGATTTATCAGTTCACCAAGTGATAGAAATTGAATTTCTTGAAGATCTTTTTCACCTGCCATTATCTCAACAAGCCTTTTCAGAATTTGAATCCCTGGAAAATCTATGTGAATCTACAATGAACACTATATAACAAGGGAATATTGATCAGTGGAGCTACATTTGGGGAGGGACAAAATTTACAACAAAAAAGGCTTACAAAGCATTGATAGGTTTTCAGGTTGTCCCCCAACATTTCAAATGGATTTGGAAATCCTCATGTCAAGCTAGACACAAATTTTTCTTCTGGCTCCTGCTTCATGATAGACTAAATACAAGGAATTTGCTTGGAAGGAAGAATTTTTTAATTCAATCTTACTCATGTGCTACTCTGAATTGTAGCCATGAAGAAACACTTCACCACCTTTTTGTCACTTGTCCATTTGCTTCAGCTTGTTGGGACATCATCTGCCCAAATAGAAGTAGAGATCTTTCAATCTTGGAAACTTTTTCAGATCTCAGAGACCAAGTACGTGTACCATTCTTCATGGAAATTATAATTCTGGCGGCTTGGAGCATTTGGATTGTTAGAAATAACAAGATCTTCAACAATGAGAATCCAACAATTGCAAGCTGGAAGGCCATATTCAGACAAGAGCTTAGATGGATTCAATACAAAATGAAAGAAAAGCATTTAGATCTTTTCAGAGACTGGCTTATGCACATAGCCCTATAAATTTGTATATTCCTCTTACTTTCATTCCTAGCTAGCTGCTTGTAATTATGTAATTGTGTAACACTTAACCCCATTTTTATAAAAATTGTAGTGGGACTCTCTCCCACTGTTTTACCCTTTCAAAAAAAGTAGTATGCATGATAGGTGGAACATTCAACTGTTTTATAAAATGCTTAGATCCTAGTAGTGTGTATCTATCCTTTAAACCCTACCTGTTAGGATGCTAAATACTTTGAAAAATATTGATGCCAAGCTATGATCACTTGTTAAAAGTGTTTTGTGAACAAATTAAGAAATTCAACTAAAATGAAACACCTGGGTGGATTGGTTTGTTGATGGAGGCAAAGTTGAGTGTCTCCTAGGGCCTCATGCCTCCTAGAGGATGGGGTGAACCCCAGGAGTACACTTGTGGAATGCCACTCAGGAATAAAGAGGTTACCATGTCTTCCATGCTTTAGAGTACTTCCAGTGCAGCCTTATGACAATATGGGCTCTGTCTTGACTGATTAAGATGTGAGGGTTCAACTTGTGTGCAAGATATGGGTTGGTAGCAGAATTATAGGATGGGAACGGATCTTGCCAGTATGGTTGCTCTCCCCTTCTGAAATGTCTTGTCTCATTTTATGTATGGGCGTAAAATGAGTCTTAAGGTGAAAGTGCACAACCCCTGCAGGGTGTCAAACTAATCGATTAGCCATGTCCCCGGTTATGGACAATTTGAGTCTCTAGACATGGAATGTACGGAAGAATCTCATCACCATTTTTGAATGCTTTAAAAACTTGACTAGAAACTCTTAGGCAGGAGCTCAAGGCCATACACTCCGAGGGGTGGTGGATTTTGATGTTCCAACTTTGTTGAGTTTCGCCCAGAACTACATACCGGCCAGTATGTAATGTATGGGGGTTGTCTTGACCCTTATAAACTAAAATTTTGAAAGAAAGTTTTGAAAAGGATTTTAGGATAAATTTGGCTTTATGCAAATCAGCTTATGAGATCCACCAGCCAAATATCATGTAGTTAGTTCTTTCACAACAGCCACCAAATATGTGTTATTTGCCAGTACATCATTGTACTGACCCCCATTCATGGGGCTGCATATTCAAATGTGCAGGATTTTCTGAGGAGGAGTAAGTTGATAGGATCTCGAGTCTACATTCCAACATGACTGCCTGTGGCACATGGTAAAGATGGAGGCTCACTGCTACCTTAGTTTCCGTTGTGTTTGTAATGTGTTGAACTCTATCATTTGAGCTAGTCCATGTGACTAAGCTAGTTTGAAAGTTTAAAGACTTATGTATCTGGATCTGCGTTGTAATCTTTGATACTTTGCAATGAATACTACATTTTATTCTGTGGTGCTATCAGTGATCCAGGGAATAGCATATAACACAGGTGTTCCATCTTATTCCAAAGGTGGGGCATTACAAAATGGTATCAGAGCATAGTGTTGCCTGTAGGATCGAGACCCTAGGTTTGGAATTAGAAACAGGAAGACCCTAGGATAAAAAAATCTATCTCATCTTGTTTCTATTTACATAAAAAAATTGCATTTTGAACTCCTTGTATTCTCTCCTACTTCCTCTTCAAATGTTTCCTTTTGCTATAGATGACCCTAACCTGAAATCATCAAGAAAGGAAAGAAGATCAATGAGTCAGAAGTGTGAGGCTGATACTTCATATATTTTTCCTTGACTCAACATGAAGAACTACATTGAAGGACAAACAAAGAACTTGGAGAAAGACTCAAATGCAGCTTGCACAACTCTAGAAGATGAATCAAGGAAGTAGAGGAGAAACTTGAAGTACACAAGCAAGTAATAGACTAGACCACCAATATTTTAGTTTATAGAACAAACGATATCCTGATACCCTGTTGATCATACCAAATTGGGGTATGACCACACTAGATTGTTAGTCTTTGAACTATTTTGCTTGATGTGATGAATGTTGTTAGATGTTGTTTGTAAGATGAATTCTCTTGATCTGCTGTATTTTGGGTAGGAATCTTCTTTAGATCCCTCCTATCCATTCTCATCTATGCTAAGACCTAAACCTATCCTAAACCCCAAACAGATGCATTCCCAATGTTAGAACTATCACAACAACACTCAGATGGAGATAGTAATGCAACGGATGGTTGAAGTGCATACTGAAATGATGCGAGTATTGACCCAGAATATGGTCAACCGTGACAACAATGAGATACCTCCAGGAATGCAACAAGTACTAGATAATCATACTCGAATAGTACAAATGATGCCCAGAATTTGGCTAACACCAATAACAATCTGCCACGAAAGGATAATGGTGGCAAGAAAACAAGAGGTGATGTTGAGATGACACTGCAAGCCTGCAAGAGATGTGGAGAAATAGGACACACATCTAAGGAATGTCATGAATAGTGCCCTTACTGTGATACGAGCCACCCAATTGGAGAATGTCCCATGACCCAGGTTACTTGTTTCCTATGCGAAGGAATCAATCATGTGCCTGCTGAATGTAAGTTTTATTCCACGGTGCAACAAATGAATCAACAAGCCAAGGATGGACCATGCCAGTTGCTTGGGAAGACCCAAGAGGAAGGAAAAGAACACCTATCTAGAAATTGCTTGAGGAAACGAGAAAGGTTTCCCACAGCTATAGTGGAATATGGAGAAATGGAAGTAAGAGAACTCCTAGCCCTAGAGAGACCTAAAAAGAAGAAGGACATTAGCAAGGTATGGTGCTTCAATTGCAAGGAGCTTGGACATTATGCGAAGAAATGTCCCAAAGAGAACAACAAAGCAAACAGACCAGGTGGCGTGAAGAAGGACCTCCAACTGATCACATGTTACAAGTGCAAACAAAAGGGGCACTACGCAGATAAATGCCCAAAGAATGATACTTCGAGACTCCACTGAGCCAAGATAAAAGAAGATGCCATGAAATACAAGAAGAAGACACAACAAGATGTAATCAACCAGGAAGCTATTGCATAAAACTATTACTTTGTAACAAATATTGTAAGGATTGGTGAGAACTAAGGGCAACCTTGACGAATGGATTTTATATTCCATATGGAATGGCAAACCGAAGGATATGCAACTCAAGAGTTAACGCCATACGACAGAGTTTACGCAAAACCCTAGCTAAGGAACGATAGATTTGTTTTAAAAATTTAGAATTGGAACACAAGCCTTCATTTCAAGAAGATTTTGTCAAAGCAAGTGAGGTTGACCAAGAGTTAGAATACGAGGTTTGCAAACCATGTATGAAGTAATGATTCGAGTGCAGGATGGATTGATCACCATTCCTACTACTCTTATTATTCGCTCTCATAATGTTGTCTTTACAAACCTAGAGAGACATACCTAAGAGATACGACATTGTTAAACCTTAACCTTAGGAGGATAATATGTTACACCCCTTATAGCGAGCTAGTGTGGCCAAAACATAGGATTTCGGTGAGTTGGAATCGCAAGCTTATCATTGAAGAAGACACGTGATGGAAGGAGTCCTATCAATCTGAAGAACTCCGTTTGACCCAAAAGTGCTCACCAAGGTAGCAACCATAAGATAAAAGGACTTCAAGGATATCAGCGAAGAGGATGAAGTGAAGACAGAAGATCACTTTAACAAGGTCCTCTGATTGACAAAAGGGTGACCCTTCAGTGTCCAAAGTAGTTTAGCAAACTACATTGTTGGATAGGAGCTCTACCATGGAGCAAAGTTATACTCAGCTTCCTCGATAAATAATGGAAACCCAAGTTTGTGAATAGATTGGAAATGAAGACAGAAACTTACTATGGATTCAAAAGATGACCCAGTGCCAGGTCAAACCAAGGATGCACTGTCAGAACCCTAAGACCTAGACTATCCACAAAAGTTTCTTTTAAGGGTGGTAGCCACCTAGGTACCCCAAACCCTTCTACCTTTCTAGCCTCTTCAAATCTCGGGGACGAGATTTCTTTTAAGGGTGGTAGTCTGTAACATCCCAAGTTTTTATCAAATTTTAGAATAAAAAAATTTATTTTTATTTGTGTTGATTGAAAAATCACAGGGATTTAAATTTTTTTGAGTTTAATTAAAGACTCTATTACAAAAACTATTTCAAACTTTATATTACTCCTTGAAGAACTCTTTGAGTAAATAGAAGTCCCAAAATACTATTTT
Source organism: Dactylis glomerata (assembly GCA_007115705.1). Classification (NCBI taxonomy): domain Eukaryota; kingdom Viridiplantae; phylum Streptophyta; class Magnoliopsida; order Poales; family Poaceae; genus Dactylis; species Dactylis glomerata. The sequence continues at coordinate 124,216 of QXEO01000430.1, read as the reverse complement.
CTTTTATTCAAGTTCTATGCAAGCTTTTATGCAAGGGAATTATTTTTACAAAAGGTTTATTACCAAGTAAAGTTTTGCATCTCTAAAAATGTGTTTTAAAATAAAGTTCAAAAGTTATTTTATTAGAGTTTATTCTCTGATTTTAAAAGAAATAATTTTGAAAACCCCATTTCCATTCTTCATTAGGCAATAAAGCCTCTTAGGCCAAATTATAAGCTTTTATTAAAAAATCTTATATTTACTAATTGGAGGCACCATAGGAGATACCACGTTAATCCTTAAAAACTTACATAATCATCCGTCCGATCTCCCGTTAAGTTATTTACATCCGTTAGATGAAATATCTCTATCCACCTGCATAACACGTCTTCGGATGAATCGTCTAGAGTCCGATCTCTTCCTCCCGCATGACAGGCCCCCTCCTCTACTCGATATCGTAGAAAAGTGTACCTTCTCCTGTTGCCTTCTGATTGATCTGGCGGGCGGCGGCGAGTCCATCCGGCTGAAAATCAAGCCTCCCAAATCCTCTTCTCCAATTTTTGATTCGTGATGCTCCTTCAATTGAGTCGTGATACACAGCTTTGAATGCTCCCGTCGCTGTTGGCCTCTCTACGTTTCGTGCTCTTATCTGGGAAAAGTAAGACTGACCATTAATTGATTGTGTCATCGGCTGTCTTCTCATGTTCTACAACCACGAAGATGATTCCATGTTTTATATTGTGTGTGCACTGCTTTGTCAAGGATTAGAGGTAACATCGGTCCATTGCATCTGCATATAATGTGTTGTTCCTAAAAAGAAACGTCTACTCGGATAGAACTGGGGACTGGGCGAGCCAAGGATTTCTCTGCCACGAGCTTCCTTCCGGTCCTCGCCCTCTCCGAGCCAACCCTCAATTGCTCCTGCGGTGCAGTATCTCTGCAGTTTCTGCCTCCTCTCACAATCTCAGGCACAGCTCCAAAAATCGCCAAAATTGTTGCTTGCGTGGCCACATCATCGGCGCCAGCGACCAAGCCAGCTGCTCAAAACATGTTGTGGTTGCTCGGCTGCATCCCTATCTATACTTCGCAAAAATAGATTAGGATTATATACAATGCCAGAGTATATACGGTTCTATATTGATGTGACTTTGTTCATATTTCTTTCACAGATCAAGCAAGAGATATGGCAGCACGCTGCACGCAAGGTATCATGTATTCCTCTGATTACAATATATATAGCCAGGTGAGATTTTTCTTTGCTCATACACCGAATATAGTCAGGGAAGCAAACGAGCTTCTTCTAATCCAACGCCTTACATCTAGCATCATGTGGGAGCTCCAATATGAAAACCTACCAATTAACTCTTGCTAATTTTCTTCTACCAAATAGGAAAATTACTCAATTATACATCAAGTTAGAATATTGTGTCTTTCTAAATTTTATATATGTATTCTACAAAACCATATCATACTTTCTACATTACTTTGTTGTTTACATATGCTTTAGAAATACTCACGGGATAATTTTTATTTGACTCCTCTTAAAACCTTAAAGTACAAATGAGGAGTCCACCTATTCTCAGACATATTTTGTATTTTACATTATAGTATGTAGTCCACAAATTATTTATTGAGTTCTCATTTATAATATTTCCAATCTTAATGTTTATATTGCAGACTTTCCAGTCGAAGGATAGTGGATGGGCCCAATGTAGCAACTAGCGGCAGAAAATAATGTATTTTCAAGTATTAACCTATAAGTATTTTTGACTTTAATCATGTAGCTTTGGTATAGGAAATGTGCTTCCTCTTATGTTTTTTTCATGGGTCAAATATAGTTCACCCTTTTTGTTGCTCCTAACATTGACACATGACTCTGCAGTTCGGTGCTTAATCTAGGATGAGTTTTGTTATAAGCAGTATTACTGTCAGATAAAACTATTGTTTAATTCCATTTTTTTGAATGAAAAAATAAGTGCAATATCTCTATGAAACTTGTAAAACAGAGCTCTTTTACGGTGATTGGCACGGTACCATGGTACCATCTGGTATCACTAGTGGAAAAAGGGCCTTTGGCCTGGACCCTTTAGTCCCGGCCTCCATCTGGGCCGAGACTAAAGGCCCGGCCACGTTGCCCCAAATTCGCCAGCCGCCCGGGAGGCTTTAGTCCCGGCCCGTAACGAGCCTTTAGTCCCGGTTTGAGACACAAACCGGGACTAAAGGGCTATGCGCTGAGCGGCCCGCATGTGCGCCCCCTTTAGTCCCGGTTTGTGTCTCAAACCGGGACTAAAGTCCTCTGCCTATATATATTGGCCACAGCCCCTCTCTCCACTCTTCCTTGCATTTTTCTTGGATGGATGAGTGTGGGTGTGTGCTAGCTCTCCTTTTTTCTTAGATGCACTAGAGGTGTTTGTTGAAATGTGTATTAGAGCAATGCCGCTTCAGTTCACCGAACACAACTACGATATGAGATGCCCGAGCCACGTTTAAACCTCTTCCTCTTTATTTCCACTTATTCTAAAAGGTTAGCAATTATATTTTCTCGTTTAGACCGTGCGGTACTAATTTTTAGGATCGTGATTGTGTTTGATATACTGTCGTATGACACAGATGAGCCATCCATGGATGTACGTTGATCGACGCACAGCCGCTTACAGAGAAGGCGTGCATTCTTTTCGAGATGCGGCCGATGCGAACAAGCATGGTGGTGGCTATATGTTTTGTCCATGTGTTGAATGTCGGAATGAGAAGGATTACACTTCCTCAAGAGTCATTCAGAGCCACCTGCTTCGGTCCGGTTTTATGTCGGGCTATAATGTTTGGACCAAGCACGGAGAAAGAGGGGTTATGATGGAAGATGACGATGAAGAAGAAGAGAATGATGATGACAACTACCGATCTATGTTCCCTGAGTATGCTGATACCGCAATGGAATACAATGAAGAAGAAGATCAGGGTGCAGAACGGGAACCAGATGAGCCCGCTGATGATCTTGGCCGGGTCATTTCTGAAGCACGGCGAGGCTGCGACACAGAAAAGGAGAGGTTGCAGTTCGAGCAGATGTTACAGGACCACAACAAATTGTTGTACCCAACTTGTGAAGATGGCCAGAAGAAGCTGGGTAGCACACTGGAATTGCTGAAGTGGAAGGCAGAGACCGGTGTGACTGACTCGTCATTTGAAAAGTTGCTGGTACTGATGAAGAAGATGCTTCCAAAAAAGAACGAATTGCCCGCCAGCACGTACGAAGCAAAGAAGCTTGTCTGCCCTCTAGGATTAGACATGCAGAAGATACATGCATGCCCTAATGACTGCATCCTCTACCGCGGTGAGAAGTATGAGAATATGGATAAATGCCCGGTATGCACTGCATTGCGGTATAAGATCAGAAAAGATGACCCTGGTGAGATTGAGGGCGAGCCACCCAGGAAGAGGGTTCCTGCCAAGGTGATGTGGTATGCTCCTATAATACCACGGTTGAAACGTCTGTTCAGAAATAAAGATCATGCAAAGTTGTTGCGATGGCACATGGAAGATCGTATGAAAGACGATAAGTTGAGGCACCCCGCTGATGGTCGGCAGTGGAGAAAAATCGAGAGAGAGTTCCCGAGATTTGCAGGTGACGCAAGGAACTTATGGTTTGGTCTGAGTACAGATGGCATGAATCCTTTTGGGGAGCAGAGTTGCAGTCACAGCACCTGGCCCGTTACTCTATGTATCTACAACCTTCCTCCTTGGTTGTGCATGAAGCGGAAGTTCATTATGATGCCAGTGCTTATCCAAGGTCCAAAGCAACCCGGCAACGATATTGATGTGTACCTAAGGCCATTAGTTGATGAACTTTTACAGCTGTGGGCCGAACCAGGTGTACGTGTGTGGGATGAGCACAAACAAGAGGAATTTGACCTTCGAGCGTTGCTTTTTGTAACCATCAATGATTGGCCTGCTCTTAGTAACATTTCAGGACAGTCAAACAAGGGATACAATGCATGCACACACTGTTTGGATCAGACAGAAAGTATATATCTGGACAAAGGTAGGAAGAATGTGTACACGTACAATCGTCGTTTTCTTCCGCCCAAGCATCCCTTAAAGAAAAAAGGCAAGCATTTCAATGGCAAGGCAGAACCCCGGGGGAAGCCTGTCATCCGTACTGGTGCTGAAGTATTTGATATGGTCAAAGATTTAAAAGTAATCTTTGGAAAGGGTCCTGGCAGCCAACCTGTTCCTAACGGCCCTGATAAGCGCGTACCCATGTGGAAGAAGAAATCTATATTTTGGGAGCTACCCTATTGGGAATTCCATGAGGTCCGCCCCGCAATCGACGTGATGCACCTGACGAAGAATCTCTGCGTGAATATTCTAGGTTTCCTGGGCTTGTATGGGAAGTCAAAAGATACACCGGAAGCACGGGAGGACCAGGAACGTCATAAAGGAAGAGATGGCATGCATCCAGGGCAGTTTCAAGGGCGTGCCAGCTATGCTCTTACTAAGGAAGAGAAGGAAATCTTCTTTGAAGTCCTTTTCAGTATCAAGGTCCCGACTGGATTCTCGTCGAATATAAAGGGAATCGTAAATATGAAAGACAAAAATTCCAAAACCTAAAGTCTCATGACTGCCACGTGCTTATGACGCAATTGCTTCCGGTTGCATTGAGGGGAATTCTACCGGAAAATGTTCGCCTGGCAATTGTGAAGGTATGTGCATTCCTCAATGCAATTTCTCAGAAGGTAATCGATCGAGAAAGTCTATCAGGGTTACAGATTGATGTGGTCCAATGTCTGGTCAGATTTGAGTTGTTGTTCCCGCCATCCTTCTTCAATATAATGACACACCTCCTAGTTCACCTAGTCGAAGAGATTAGAATTCTCGGTCCTGTGTTTCTACACAATATGTTCCCCTTCGAGAGGTTCATGGGAGTCTTAAAGAAATATGTTCGTAATCGTGCTAGGCCAGAAGGAAGCATCTCCAAGGGCTATGGAACAGAGGAGGTCATTGAGTTTTGTGTGGACTTTCTTCCTGACCTTAAGCCGATTGGTGTTCCTGAATCTCGGTATGAGGGCAGGCTGACAGGAAAAGGCACACTAGGAAGGAAAGCAAAAGTATGTATGGACGGGCATTCTTTCTCTCAAGCACACTACACAGTTCTACACAATTCTACCGTGGTGGCTCCGTATATCGTGAGACACAAGAATATTCTACGCTCCGAAAACCCGGGGAAGGCTGACTCTTGGATTAAAGGGGAACACGAGAAGACTTTTGGTAGTTGGTTGCAGACACATCTCATGAATGACGACACCGTTGGAGATCAGCTGTACTGTTTGGCCAGGCCACCATCTTCGACTATATGTACTTTCCAAGGGTACGAGATAAATGGGAATACATTTTACACGGTTGCCCAAGATAAAAAGAGCACCAACCAAAACAGTGGTGTCCGTTTTGATGCAACAGACGAGAATGGGCACTGTTTGGAAACATATTACGGGTACATAGAGGAGATATGGGAACTTGACTATGGACCTACTTTTAAGATCCCTTTGTTTCGGTGCAAATGGGTGAAGCTGACAGGTGGCGGGGTAGTTGTAGACCAAAAGTACGGCATGACAACAGTGGATCTCCACAATCTTGCGTACATGGACGAACCATTCGTCCTAGCCAACGATGTCGCTCAGGTTTTCTATGTGAAGGACATGTCTACAAAAACGAGAAAAAGAAATCAGCAAAAGAAGACATCGTCCGATGAGCCAAAGCGCCACATAGTTCTTTCAGGGAAAAGAAACATCGTGGGAGTAGATGACAAGACAGACATGTCAATAGATTATAATAAGTTTCATGAAATTCCGCCCTTCAAAGTGAAGACTGACCCAAGCATCCTACTGAATGATGAAGATTCTCCATGGCTACGACCCAGAAGAAAACAGAAATAATAGATAGGATTGTTGGTGCAATAATGTAATAATGTATTAAATCTTTTATGTAATGCATGATGAAGATTGTTGTACCCACAGCCTCCACATAGAAAATTGTTTTGAATTACTTATTCAATTTTAAACACTTTTCATATTCATAGTTTTTAATTGAAAATGGCAAAATAGTTAATACTTAGGATAGTTAAAATAATTAATTTTTAAAATAGAAAATAGTTTTGAATTATCTATTCAATTTCAAACACTTTTCATTTTTATAGTTTTGTCAAATTCTCAAATATGCAAAAAGAATATTAATAAACATAGTTTTTAATTGAAAATGGCAAAATAGTTAATACTTAGGATAGTTAAAAAATTTAATTTTTAAAATAGAAAATAGTTTTGAATTATCTATTCAATTTCAAACACTTTTCATTTTTATAGTTTTGTCAAATTCTCAAATATGCAAAAAGAATATTAATAAACATAGTTTTTAATTGAAAATGGCAAAATAGTTAATACTTAGGATAGTTAAAATAATTAATTTTTAAAATAGAAAATAGTTTTGAATTATCTATTCAATTTCAAACACTTTTCATTTTTATAGTTTTGTCAAATTCTCAAATATGCAAAAAGAATATTAATAAACATAGTTTTTAATTGAAAATGGCAAAATAGTTAATACTTAGGATAGTTAAAATAATTAATTTTTAAAATAGAAAATAGTTTTGAATTATCTATTCAATTTCAAACACTTTTCATTTTTATAGTTTTGTTAAATTCTCAAATATGCAAACAGATAACTATTTATAAAACAAAAAACAGAAAAAAGTCTTTAGTCCCGGTTCGTGCCACAGACCGGGACTAAAGGCCCTAGCGCTGAAACCCCCACCCGAGGCCTTTAGTCCCGGGCGGTGGCTCAAACCGGGACTAAAGGCCCCCCTTTAGTCCCGGCCTGAGCCACCGCCCGGGACTAAAGGTCCCGGGGTATAAAAGCCTCGCCTTCTTCCCCGCCGGTTCAGACTTACGAAAAAACGCGCGCGAGGAATTTTCGGGACGCCGCCAGGCTGCCGGAATTCGCCGCCGACGTCCGCGCGCGCGCCGCCCTCCTGCGACACCGCCGCCATGCGACCGCGTCGCCGCCGCCCCATCACCGCAGCGCCGCCGCCGCCCGCACCCGCGCCCGAGCGCGTCGCTGCGCGCCGCCCATCACCGCAGCGCCGCCGCACCAGCGCCGCCCGCCGCCGCACCAGCGCCGCTCGCCGCCGCACCGCCGCTTCATCTCGCCGGCTGCAGCCTGCAGGTTAGACATTTTACAGTTAGGGTTTAGTTTTTTTTTTTGAAAGTAGGGTTAGGGTTAGATTGTTTAGGGTTAGGGTTTAGTTTAGGATTATTTAGTTAGAATTTATATTAGGGTTAGAATTTAGTTAGTTATTTATATTAGGGTTAGAATTTATATTAGGGTTAGAATTTATATTAGGGTTAGAATTTAGTTAGTTATTTATATTAGGGTTAGAATTTATATTAGGGTTAGAATTTATATTGGGTTAGAATTAGTTGTTATTTAGTTAGATTTATATCGGTTAGAATTTAGTTAGTTATTTTAGTTAGAATAGAATTATTTTAGTTAGAATAGAATTATTTAGTTAGAATCGAATTATTTAGTTAGAATAGAGTTATTTTAGTTAGAAGAGTTATTTAGTTAGAATAGAATTATTTTAGTTAGAATAGAGTTATTTAGTTAGAATAGAGTTATTTAGTTAGAATAGAATTATTTAGTTCGAATCGTTATTTAGTTAGAATACGAGTTATTTAGTTAGAATAGAGTTATTTAGTTCGACATTAGTTTAGTTAGAATCGAATTATTTAGTTAGAATTTATTTGCAATAGAAATAGAATTATTTAGTTAGAATTTATTTGCAAATAGAAATAGAATTATTTAGTTAGAATTTATTTGCAAATAGAAATAGAATTATTTTGCAAATAGAAATAGAATTATTTTGCATCATATATAGTTTGTTAGTTTATTAGTTAATCAAATGTCTGTTTTTTGCAGAACTATGGATCCACATAGCAGGAACCTCGAAGAGGAAGAACTTCTCGAAGATATAATCAAAGACGCCCCCGACGTTGAACCAGCTGAATCTCCGTCGTCATATCTAAACCCCTCCGGAGATGGAATGGAGGTTGATCGACACGAAGATGAAGCCGATGGGGCCGGAGATAGCTCCAATGACGGAGAAGGTGATAGCTCCACTGATGGAGAAGCCGGTGGAGAAGCCGGTGGAGAAATAATAAAGTCCGGCGAGGTATACATATGAAGTTCGACAATCACTTGTAATATGTGAAAAATATTGGAGATAGCTCTATATTGTATACATATACATTCATTTGACGAATGTTTCTCCCTCTTAGGCCTCCACATCGAGCAAATCTACGAAACGAGGCCCGACTAAAAAGTTGGACGCACGGACGCATTACACCTTTGAGGTGATATTGCCTACGGGCGAACCAAAGCTTCCTAAGAATGCTGCTGACACATTCAAGAAGCAATGCGGAGTTCTCATTAGGGATCACGTCCCGATCAGTGTTCGGGAGTGGAACAAGCGCAAAGGGGCAGCCGATAGTGACTATGTCGCCGAAAGGTACAAAGATAATCTTTGGAATGATATCATGTCACATTTCAACCTGCCAGAATGTGAGAATGAAGACTCCGCAAAAAACTGAGGGCCAAAGTCAAGCAGTGGACTCTAAAGAAGATGGCCGAACTGTTCCGTAGCTGGAAGAAGAAGCTATGGAAAGACTATCTGAAGACAAAGAAAGTGCCAGTATCCGAGGGGTATCTAGCCAAGCAGGCGAATCACTGGAAGGCATTTCAGGAGTACAAGCAGTCAGAAGATGCCAAGGCATTATCAGAAAAGAACAAGAAAAATGCCGACAAGAAGAAATATCACCACACGTTGGGGCCAGGGGGCTATGAGACTGCCATCCCAAAGTGGGATAAGAAAGAGCAAGATTTGCTAGCTAAAGGCATCATACCTGAACCCATCCGTGATGAGTGGGAATTAAGAGCAAGGAATTGGTTCCTTGCGCATGGTGGTTCATACGACGAAGAAACAGGGGACCTTATCTGCAGTGACGGTCTTAGGATACCCAGGGAGAATTGGAAAAAGATAGTGAAAGAAATTAAAGAGGGAAAAAGACAGTTCACTGCAGATAGAGAGAAAGATTTGCTCACACTGGTCCTCGGCAATGACGAACATGGAGGACGAACGCGAGGCTTCGGTCCTTCTTACCCGTGGTGGCTTGGGTTTGCCAGAGACCAAGACACTTACAGAAGCCGAGCGAGAGCAAAGAAGCGACAGCAGGATGAGGAGAATGACAAGTTCAACCAGTTGCTTGCCAGGCTTAACGAGCAACAGAAGCAGATTGACGAGCTTAGAGGAGTAGCGCGCCAGGAAGATCCTGCACTCGATATTACCGGCGCCCCATCTAAGCGGAAAAGCAGCGTGGCTGAATCTGAGGCCCCGCCCGACGATGCACGAAGAATGATAGAGGGCGGTCCCGGCTACCCCGTGGATGGAATCAAGGAGTCAACATCATGTGAAATCCATCAGAAATTTAAGAACATATCCATGAAGGTGGCCGTCGGACAAGCTTTACCTTCTGGCCCTGATGCACGCTGGCATGACCGTGAGATTCCAGCTGGCTTTGCTAAAGTCGGGGTGGATGAAATCATGGCGGGGTTTCATGATATGGAGCTCGACATGGCTGGACCCGAAGATGAGAGGACACTCGGAAAAGTACTGGGTGGAGTCATCCTATGGGACAAGAACTACATCAAGCTTTCAGGCTCGGCCCCAAGGACAACACCGCCTCCGAGTCATCGCAGGTCACCTACACCTCCATCACCTCCAAGCCCTCCACATGACGACGGCCACCACAACACGAGTCCATCTCGATCACCGCCGCCGGACTTGGGTCGGCCGTCTCCGCCGCCCCCCGCTAAGGATACTAAGCGGAAGCGTGCCAGCAAGAACGCTCCGTCGATGAGTTCTAAGCGACGGAGCTCCCCAAAGCGCAAACTGTCGCCCCTCCCAAAGGTACCTCATGCTAATCTTCCTATCAGACCTTATGATCGTACCGACGAGGAAAACTCCAGGATAGCAAAGGAACATTATGATGCGCAGATGAAAAAGAAGGAACCCGAGCCCCGCCCGGAATACACCGAGAAGCAAATAGCATATGCAAAATACTTCATGACCCTTCCATCACAGTATGACTTACACCATAAGCCTGACGACTATACACGCACATTGCAGAAGGAAGGGCAAAAGAGAAGATCACGTGCAAGTGGGAGCAAATCAAGTTCAACTACAAGCAAAAAAAGATCAGACGTTCCTCAGCTTGGACAACAGGCCAAACAGTCGATCCCACCCCTCAGGGTGTTACCCGAGAATGTTCCCTCTCTGGTGCAGGGGCAAGATTTGGAATTAGCAAAGAAGTGGGCGGCTGAATGGGGTATCCCGGTTGAAGACGTTCTTGCTTCCCAAGACGACAGGTTACCCAAGGCTGTGGTAGCCCCTAAGCCACAGTTTGTCATGGGAGCGCCTTTGGTCAGCAAAGATAAGTTGGATGATCTCCCAACAAATATGCGTTACTTGCATACATGGTACTTAAGTGAATCAAAGAATGGGAGAACAATGATCGTGGCTTGTGTCCCACGGGAGTACTACGGCCGCCCCGAAGACATCCATATCGACTTTGATGAACTCTTCCAGATGTACAATGCCGACGCCCTCGACAAATCGCTTATGAGTTGCTATTGTCTGTAAGTTTTTTAATTCATTGTCTACATATAACTTGTTCAGTTATTTCAATTCATTGTCTACATATAACTTGTTCCGTTCTGACTTGTACTCTATTATGCAGAATGAAGATTCTGGAATGTAAAAGTAGGAACATCCTAAATATTGGGTTTATTGACCCAGATAAAATACATATAAAGACGCTAACTGATAACCCCAAGGAGACAGAGGAAAACCTTCTAAGGTTTCTAACAGATCAAAATTTCTGTGACCACATACTGTTTCCATACAACTTCAGGTGAGGGTCTTACTCTGTTGTGTCCATTCACTTATAAGTGTAATTGATAAGTTACTGACACACATATATATATACATGTGCAGCTACCACTGGATTCTGTTGGACATTCAAATTGATAAGGGAAGAGTTGATGCCTTCGACCCATTATCGAGACCCTTGGAACAGTTCCAAAGCCTGCAGGACATGCTCCAAGGGTAATTTCAATCATTCTTGCGCTCTATCGGTCTCTTTCGATGATTTTCTGATATATCAATTAATGAAAAACTTAGCAAATCATTTTCCTTGTCGGGCAGGGTTTGGAAGCGGTTCAAGTGCGTGACTGACGGTATCGAGCATGAGAAGCTGACCTTTAGAGCCGCTCAGGTAAGTAGTAGTATGATATACTTCTATTTTCAATACATTTATGATGCTAGATTATTATTTTGATTATATATATTCTATTCTCGTAAAGTGCGACCAGCAGCCACGGGGGACGCATCTATGCGGATACTATGTTTGTGAGACCATTCGCACGTTTACCTCTGAGCACAAGGATTACAGATACGACGTAAGTAATGAACATTCACACCTCTATTTTTACCCGTCATTCTTTGTTATCATGATTGATATTCATATTCATCTCGTCTTCTTATATAGTACACGGCCATGAGGGAGAAGTACCTACCAGAGCAACTCGCGATTGCTGTTGCAGAGGAGCTAGTGACCTTTCTGAGGACGGAAGCTATAGATGACAAAGGACGATTTAGTGTAGCTAGGGGCCATTACTGATGTTGGTCCATGTAATCGAATAGGCGGGCTCTAGTCCCGATAATTCTGATCTCCAATATAATTGTATATATATGCTCACTTGTAAGATAAGTTAATCTTATATATATGCATAAACTAATTCCCGAACACCAAACAAGGCACCAAACGAGGCATCACGTTAATCCCCCGAACACCTAAAACCCTAAACCCCTAAACCCTAAAGAAAAAAACAAAATATGTAGATGCCTTTAGTCCCGGTCTGTGTTACAAACCGGGACTAAAGGTCCTGGCCCTGGATTCACTCGGAGCCGCCCACGTGGACAGCCTCCAGTCCCGGCTGGTAACCGGGCCGGGACTAAAGGTTTACCCTTTAGTCCCGCGGCTGGGGTCCCGGTTTGCAAACCGGGACTAAAGGCCCTTACGGGCCGGGGCTGGAGGCCCTGTCCCCACTAGTGTATCATTGAGTTCGATTTTTTGTGACCGTAGATTAAAATAGTAGATAACTTAATTAAAGCGATACAATGATTCGATCCAGATGTGTCCGTGCGAGACAACGCTCAATAGACGAGAGGTGAGAAAAAAACTCATCGGTCGGCCGGTTGGCCAGACTTCTTCTCTTTCCTCACATCCTGACATGACACAGAGGACGGCGACGGACGCCCACTGCCGGAGCAATCCGCCACAACCGGAGCAACCCCTGCCGACCGCCGGAGCAATCCTAGCCACCGTCGACGACTTCTTCCAATCCCCGGACCCCGCGCTCCCAATCCTCCTTCCTCACCTACGGCCGGCGTCCGGCTCCGCCGTGCCACCCTGTAGCCGCCGATGCCCCAAACTGCGACGCCCCTCCTCGTTTATCGCCTAGCGCCGGTGGCCACCCCATATTACATGAGACATCTTCTCCTCCCTCGCCTGCGCCGGCGTCCGGCTCCATCGTTCGGCCCCAACAGGCAACAACCACACGTTTAAATTGCTGGCAATAGAGCGGGCAGGATTGAGAGCAGGGGTCACCGGGGAGTGAGGCACCTCCTTCTCCCCCGCCTAGCAGTGGCGGCCGGCTCCGTCGTTCCGCCCCAACAGCCACAGGGAAAAATCACCGGAGAGGGGTCGCCGGGAGAGAGAGACAACCAGTGAGGATGAGTGGGGAAGACGAGACCGACAGTGAAGAGGAGAATGAGATGGCCTGGATGATTTAAGATTTTTTTATGGGATTAATGCTTTAAGATTTGTGTAGGGTTATCCGGTGACTCGACCGCTCACAAGATCGCTTGTTTTTTACAAATTTCGTTTAGTATATTAAAGGTACCGGTCCCACGTTATTATGGTACCGTGGTACCGTGTGGTACCGTCAGTTTGGTTCCATCTATTTTACAACCATCAGATCAGGATGGATGCACGGTTATTAAAAATGCCAATCATTGTAAAACTTGTAAAACATATTACATCATCAATATTTGAAAATTTTGACTGCACGTCTCCTAACAAGTCACTTACTTACGAATGAAATTAGTATATCTAACTATTCACACATATATGCAAACTAAAGACCATCATTTTAGTTGCAGGGTGACTTGATCACAACATCGTACTTTAACTATTCATGTTCAACATTATTCTTTAGTAGAAGTTGCAAAGCTTTCCCAAAAAAGCAACTTATCTGATAGTGAGACATCCAACATGAACGTGTGTTTCCAAAGGATGTGTATAATTTGTATTGATCTAGAGTTTCCATGAACCAACATCCTGGCTTGACAATCATGACTTCATCATATCTTCTGCAAAACATGCATTCTCCACTGCTTGACCTATATGTAACAACCCAAATTTTTGGGAAATAGAAATAAATGGATTTATTAAAATACCAAGTTTTTGGAGCCAACAAAAACTTTTATTGTGCATATAAGATTAATTTCTTGCCTTTTCGAAACTTCTGAATTTGAGCATTTGCTCCCATGCTTCAAATAAAAAGAGAATGGGAAGGGTTTTAAAACAAATAATTATACATGTAAAATGTTTTTGTGAAATAGAAAGAGTTTTCTAACTATTAAATTTTGTGCATGGTTACGTGCTAAACCCATTTGGGTCAATGGCCAAACAAAAATTAAGTCAATCCATCACAAACAAATAGAAAAGAATCAAGAAACTAAACCGCAACACAAAAACCTAAGTAAGAAAAGAGGAAGTAGTGATCTTAACAAAATCACTGATTACACTACTTTGCCCTTATATATTAAGCAATATTTGAACTATACCATCATGCATCTCTCCACCACAACTAAGAACAAGTTACAAAGAATCAAATACAATAAAGTTTGAAACAAAACTCAACTTGGAACTCTCTTTAATAGTCTGCCAAAGTTTGAATCGGTTACATATGCCATTTGAAATTCAAATCTTAAATGACACCAAATCTCCATCTCAGGACAAAACCAACATTTATCTAGGGTCCTTATCCAATGCAAGGTCCAACCCAACAGGAAGTTTCTAAAATTTTGAAGTTTGAATTCATGCATGCATAGATTCCTATTCTATGTCTTTTATGATTTCATGTGTGTTTTAAATTGTTGGGCAATGTTTAGTTAATTCAAACTTAACCAATAGAAGCATTAGAGAAGAACCACAAAGATCAAAAGAACCAGAAGCAAGAGAAATAAAGAAAAAGAGAAGAAAAGATGATCTAGAAAAAGTTAACCACTACCCTACTTTGGACACTTGGATTAAGAAATCTGTAACTCACCTTCATGTTTGGTCAGTTAGTTGAGCTTCACCAAGTTACATACTAACTCAACCAAGAAGTTTCCAGCAAAAACTCAAACCCTAACCTCTTTCAAAATCTGTCCAAAGTTTGAATCTGAAACAGAAACCGTACCTCAAATTGGAAATAAGATTTTTGCAAAACCTCATATCTCTTCATAACAAAAATATTTCTGGAATCCCTATCCAATATAATGACCAACCCAATTGGAAATTTTCAAAAATTCAAATTTTGATTTCATGCGGACATTGTATCGAACACGTGGTGGGCGAAATCCAGGGAAAATCGGTTCTACTGTGGCCAACGCTGTTCACCCCTGCCCAAACCCTGTAGCCATGCTTGGGGACATCTCTTGGTCGAGCCCCAGCATCCCCTGCCCCGACCACGGCCGTGAGGCAAGGAAGAACAGAGGAGAACCACCGCCCGGACCCCTCACTTGCTCCCTCTGAACCAGACCACCCCGCAGCCCGTGAGTGCGCCAGCAGCACCCCACAGCACCCTGCAGCCCTCCGCCGAAAGCACCGACCGCCGCGTCCCTCCGTTAGCCGACACCGGCCGCGCTCTCTCCGCAGATCCACTCGCCTCGTGCTCCCTCTCCCGTCTATAAAAGGCCGCCATTCTTCCCTGAAAAGAACCCCGCCATCACCAGGAACCTCCTAGACATAATCTCCTCGCTAGTTGCTCGCCGGTTTGAGCTCGCCGGAGTAGGCCGAGCTCCGGAGCGTGCAGCCGTTCCCAGTGTTCCAGCAGCTCCCTCGAGCTTCCGGCTGGACAAGGTGGAAGAGGAGAAGCTCCTCCGCCGCCTAGACAACCTCGCCGCCGCTCCCCATCGCCGCAGGTGAGATCCCCGTCGCCGCCCTGCTCCCAGTAACTCGCTCTCGTTTACGTTCCTATAGCACGAGGAAGAAGAAGCCCGATACCTGTTCGTGTTTAAGTTCTGACCGGTGGGGCCCCTTGGCAGGCCGGCTCCCTATTTTTTTTTCCCTGCTCACCCGGCCAGCTTAGCCTAGTGGGCCGGCCCAGTAAGATCTGCGTGTCCGGCCCGGATAGAAAAAAAAGGGGCTAAATCGATATTTTCCGATTTTGCGAATTTCCGAAATTGTTTTCAGATGCTTGAGTATATTTAGTTTTCCCGGAGATCTACCGATCCAAATCTAGCAAATAAAAATGTTCTGGAAACCTTAGAACATAAGCTATCCAATAAAAGTGGTTTCAACACAATTAGATTTACAGATTGGTTGCAGTAAAAATAACAAAACAGGAGCTTTTTCACCTTAGAAAATTCATATCAATTCGAATAAAATTCCTAAAAATATAAATCCAACTTTGAAAATTCACAATTAGTGATACCCATCTGTCTATACCATTAGATCTCATTTTTGAACCTTTTAAATCAAATGCTATTTACCCATATGGTTAAATAGGCATTTGCCATATAGGATTTTATTAAACTCAAACCTATAATTGGAATTTTGATGGAGCTCTTATATATTGTTATACCACCTTTCCAATTATCTATCTGTAGGTTGATCTTAGTCCATGTGATCTGGTAGAAGGTATTTGGAGAATTAATACTACATAGTAGTAATTAGAAACTCAAACTTGCACACCTATCTCAAAATATGGAAATGATATGAAACCAATTCGAATCAACCACATTTCTAAATATTGATCTTTGATCCCATTCAACTAGGATCCATAAACTCTACTTGTAAGATTCAAACTTGATCACTAAATCTTTGCAAACTAGAAATGGCTTCAATAAAAGAAACATACTCCAAATCCTATGAAGCCTCTTTAGTTGAACCATAATCTTGAATATATACTAGTAGTATATGAACTTTGGTCAATAAGAACTTGCAGGAGATATTTTTTATAATCCAAAATAAATAAACCCTACTTAGATACAACAACTCAATCATCTCATCCATCGGAACTCAATTATCATCGAAACCACTCTCCATAGACTTCCTAGATCACTTCCCTTACCCAAGTATGTGTATTTGAGTAAATAGATGTTGTTTGTGAATTGTGTGGTGATTGTATGCTTATCTGCTTTCCAACGATTAGACGACAACGAGAGTAAGGAGAATGGATCCCGAAGTCAACCAAGCAATGGTGATGGAGACTACACAACCCGAGATGAAGATGAAGAAGCCTATGACATTGCCAAGCCAGGCAAGCCATCTTTTGATCATACCATTACCCAGTTTTATAATGCATGTTTACTTGCTTTTAAATAAAAATACATGCTAAAATGATTGTTACCAAGTTGCAAATAAGTAGTGATGTCTTTCTTGACAAGTGCATCCAACTCTTTTTGTGGATGACATCAAGAGCATCAAACCTAGCCTACCTTTGAGAAACCCTTTCCTTAGTGGATGCTAAGTAGCGCATCAAGCTAAGTCTATCCAATATACCTACCTAGATCCTTGTGCCCTCATGAGGATCATGCTTGAGCTGAAGGCATTCATGGAAAATGACTAGGTGGGAACCCCAATGGAGATCATGAAGATTTTGAAATGAAAACCTTGGAAAGGGGCAACCTTGCCCAAGGATGATTTTTTTTAAATACAAACCTTGGAGATGGGCAACCTTCCCAAGGGTGACTTTGAAAACTATTTACAAAATGGTGACATGGTGAAGGTGACATGAAGGTTTGACAAAAATGATAAATGAGTGAAGTACCACTGGACCAATCATACAGTGCGACCACATTATCCTGGTATGGGACAGGGCTTAGTGGAGTACTTGTGTCTCCTTAGTGTAGACCCTATAAAATGTAAATGGAAGTCCGACCAGGGACTCCTCTTCCAGGGCACCCTATGGCTACGGCCTAGGTTCGCCTTGTCCTCCTTTTTAGGTGGTTGGGGTACAAGCCGAAGAGCCCTCATTGAAAATGGACTACCGGGTGTGGGACCCTACCTCGGTTAGTGGCATTCCGGTGGGTCAAGCGGCTGGGAACTTTGCACACTCTGGACAGCTTCTTGGACTCCGGTGTTGAGGGGTACATCTCTAGGCGGTAGTGTTTATGCTAAGGCGGGCAGGTGAAACATTAATGGTTGGCTGCTTGTCGTGGCATATGTCGTTATGCGGGGAAGTTGCCCACACGATGAGTAGTCGGATGGTGTGGGTAAAGTGTACAACCTCTGCAGAGTGTAAAACTATTCGAATAGCCGCGTCCGCGGTCATGGACGGTTGGATTGGCGCTGCTTGGCCGTTATCAAGTTTTACTTTGAAAATGATTTGAGAAAGGTGACTTGACAATGAATTTTGATGACCATGAAGGTG
Source organism: Dactylis glomerata (assembly GCA_007115705.1). Taxonomy (NCBI): domain Eukaryota; kingdom Viridiplantae; phylum Streptophyta; class Magnoliopsida; order Poales; family Poaceae; genus Dactylis; species Dactylis glomerata. The sequence continues at coordinate 106,432 of QXEO01000430.1, read as the reverse complement.
ACTTGGTGAACAAAAGAATTGACATTTGGGGGACTCCATCTAGAGATTTATAAAGAGCTAAATGTTTTTCTTACCATTTTAGATAAAAGATCTTTGAAAGGAAATTTTGCTTTATGCAAATGAACCTAGAGCTTAGACCACTATATGAACTATGCATTCTCTATTCATTTATTTATAAGATGGTTTGCGAGTGCATGCAATGTACTCACGGCTCTGTCCCTGGCTATTAACTTGGCCAGACTTGAAGGAGAAAAATCAAGGAGGAAGGAATCATTGACGACTTTGCGAATTAGGCTCGTTTCCTACTGTCTACTTTGCCTGTGCGGTTGAAGCTTGACAATATGGACCCAAAGTGTTATTCCGCTGCTTATTGATGCAATGTAAGGTTTGGTCTGTGCGACCACCTATGTAATCCCCTTTAATTACTATTAATGTCTATGACTGTGGTATCAACTACGTTATGTAAATCACAACAATGATTCTGGGATTGTGATGGATTACATAACGGGCACTTCGAATTTGTTATCAAATTTGAGGTCGTCACAAGTTGGTATCAGAGCCTAGGCTGACTCTAGGAAACCCTAGTTAGCATGGTCGTTAGAAAATAATATCTCTGATATCACAAGTTTGGTATCAGGACTATCATGACCTTAGGAGACCTTAGTTAGTATGGTCGTTAGCTAAGAAAGTGATATGTTGACAAAAACTTATTTCTACAAAAGAAATTTATTTGCTTTTGTATCCAAAGCCAATCTTATACCCTCATCTTATTCACTTGAAATATCTTATACTCTCAACTTATGGTCTCAAAATATTTTGACAAAGAATTTTTGTATGAACATCTTGGATTACAATTTATTTTTAAAAGATTTGTTTTATTCTATTCCCCATCTACTTCAAATATATACCATGGACGATATACCGACCTTAAGACCGAAGGACTTTTGGATCAAAAGATTAGGGACTCAATATTTTTCAAGACTTCAACCTTGGATGTCAACTACGACTGCTACCATCGAAAGAGAGTCTCTTCACCTGATCTAGAAATCTTCCAACAAGAGTCAACCCGATGAGATAAGGACTTCAAGAGCAAAGAGAGAGTGATAAAAAATGACAAAGACCCAACAACCTTTTGACCCACAGGATTTATAGGAAATGCTCAGTTGATGTCATTGAGCTGCCCTTACCTCACGATTACTAAGTGTGCTTAGTACCTTGATTGTTTGAATGATTGATTTATTTTGAGATATGTTGCTCATATGCCATTCGGCAAAAGGTAGCAACCACCCCAACAACTTGTTTTCTCAAAAATGTTCTAGAATTATTTGGCCCAAACTAAACTCTAAACCATACCCACCCCGCATAAGAAACCTTTTGAAAGACGTTCCCTCTCATCTACTGCAGGACTTGACCCCTCTGATGCACCCCATGCTCTCCAATCCACCATTTCAGTTATGTACGAAAGGAGGTCAGGCCAACTCGGAGTTTGAGTTTCACCTCAATAGAATTGCGCGAGAATACCAAAAGAGGTCCCACTTGAACCTAATTCCAAAGAAGAAGCAAGGAGATTTGTGCACTCAACCCTTATGTTATGATTGTGGAGAAGCACTCCACGCAAAACGTCCCTGTCCCAATAAAAGTATTCCCAACCTAGATCACCTCCGTATGAAGGCTTGTAGCCGTTGTGGAGAAGAAGGTCATCAATCTAGCCAATGTACGAGCAACTGTCCCAATTGCGACATCAAGCATCCAACTGGAGAATGCCCCTCAAGAAACATCACATGCTTCTTATGTGAGAGTAGTACTCATGTTCCAGCAAACTGCTCCATGAATCACCTGGTGACAGCTATATCCAAGATCAAGCAAAAGCATTTTCAGCTAGCAGCTCAAGTTGTCAAGACTAGCAAGGAGCATGACAGTCCTAGAAAACAACAGAAAGCTCGTAACAAAAAGAAGAGAGAAAGGAGGATAAGACGTCAAGAAAGTAGGCCTCCGGCACCCTCTAGCCTATGCTATGACCTTACCCTACGATCTGGAAGAGCTCTACCAAAGAATACTTTTCCCAATGCTAGTGACAAGACCAACATCACCTGCTATGAGTGCGGAACCCAGGGGCACTACTCCAACGACTGCCCAACAAAGTTGAACGCTGCACCAGAACCTCCGGTCGCTCAAGATCAGGTCATAACTAAAGAGAGTGTCAAACCCAGTTGCTCGGAAGATCCTGCAAATGATCTTTCATCTTCAGGAGGCAACCCTATCGACATCAACCTGGGCAGAGTTCACAACCGCATCATTATTGAAGATAGTGTCAAAGGACTCTATAGCCTCGACCCCCGCAGGGGAAGGAAGCAGCCTTACAAACCACCGGGAAGTAACTTTGGCAACCTTAAGACCCGAAGAGAAGAAAAAGATCAAACATCATGAATCAGCCATGGAATACCCCGAAGTTGCTCGTAGCCATAAAGTTAGTAAGAACAAGTTGAATCAAGTGGGAGGATCCAAGCCGAGAAGAAGCCTTAGTCACCTTAGTTGGGACTAGTCAGCTTGTTTATTTCTTTGAGAATCAAGAGCGAGAAGTGTAATCTGCAAGACCCTTATTAATGAAATCCTATGGTTTAAACCGAGAAGATTTTTGTTTTTGAAAGTGTGATTGTGTGTTGACATTGCTGTGTGATTGGTGAAGATGTGTTTTTGGCCCGTATGGCCTTATCACATTTTGGGTGTACCCAATCTTTATAGGAATCAATATACCCTACATCTCTTATCTGTTAATCTCATCTCCCAAGCTATCTCAATCTTAACTTGTGAATCTCGGGACGAGATTCTTTTTAAGGGGGGAAGATTGTAACAACCCAAATTTTTGGGAAATAGAAATAAATGGATTTATTAAAATACCAAGTTTTTGGAGCCAACAAAAACTTTTATTGTGCATATAAGATTAATTTCTTGCCTTTTCGAAACTTCTGAATTTGAGCATTTGCTCCCATGCTTCAAATAAAAAGAGAATGGGAAGGGTTTTAAAACAAATAATTATACATGTAAAATGTTTTTGTGAAATAGAAAGAGTTTTCTAACTATTAAATTTTGTGCATGGTTACGTGCTAAACCCATTTGGGTCAATGGCCAAACAAAAATTAAGTCAATCCATCACAAACAAATAGAAAAGAATCAAGAAACTAAACCGCAACACAAAAACCTAAGTAAGAAAAGAGGAAGTAGTGATCTTAACAAAATCACTGATTACACTACTTTGCCCTTATATATTAAGCAATATTTGAACTATACCATCATGCATCTCTCCACCACAACTAAGAACAAGTTACAAAGAATCAAATACAATAAAGTTTGAAACAAAACTCAACTTGGAACTCTCTTTAATAGTCTGCCAAAGTTTGAATCGGTTACATATGCCATTTGAAATTCAAATCTTAAATGACACCAAATCTCCATCTCAGGACAAAACCAACATTTATCTAGGGTCCTTATCCAATGCAAGGTCCAACCCAACAGGAAGTTTCTAAAATTTTGAAGTTTGAATTCATGCATGCATAGATTCCTATTCTATGTCTTTTATGATTTCATGTGTGTTTTAAATTGTTGGGCAATGTTTAGTTAATTCAAACTTAACCAATAGAAGCATTAGAGAAGAACCACAAAGATCAAAAGAACCAGAAGCAAGAGAAATAAAGAAAAAGAGAAGAAAAGATGATCTAGAAAAAGTTAACCACTACCCTACTTTGGACACTTGGATTAAGAAATCTGTAACTCACCTTCATGTTTGGTCAGTTAGTTGAGCTTCACCAAGTTACATACTAACTCAACCAAGAAGTTTCCAGCAAAAACTCAAACCCTAACCTCTTTCAAAATCTGTCCAAAGTTTGAATCTGAAACAGAAACCGTACCTCAAATTGGAAATAAGATTTTTGCAAAACCTCATATCTCTTCATAACAAAAATATTTCTGGAATCCCTATCCAATATAATGACCAACCCAATTGGAAATTTTCAAAAATTCAAATTTTGATTTCATGCGGACATTGTATCGAACACGTGGTGGGCGAAATCCAGGGAAAATCGGTTCTACTGTGGCCAACGCTGTTCACCCCTGCCCAAACCCTGTAGCCATGCTTGGGGACATCTCTTGGTCGAGCCCCAGCATCCCCTGCCCCGACCACGGCCGTGAGGCAAGGAAGAACAGAGGAGAACCACCGCCCGGACCCCTCACTTGCTCCCTCTGAACCAGACCACCCCGCAGCCCGTGAGTGCGCCAGCAGCACCCCACAGCACCCTGCAGCCCTCCGCCGAAAGCACCGACCGCCGCGTCCCTCCGTTAGCCGACACCGGCCGCGCTCTCTCCGCAGATCCACTCGCCTCGTGCTCCCTCTCCCGTCTATAAAAGGCCGCCATTCTTCCCTGAAAAGAACCCCGCCATCACCAGGAACCTCCTAGACATAATCTACTCGCTAGTTGCTCGCCGGTTTGAGCTCGCCGGAGTAGGCCGAGCTCCGGAGCGTGCAGCCGTTCCCAGTGTTCCAGCAGCTCCCTCGAGCTTCCGGCTGGACAAGGTGGAAGAGGAGAAGCTCCTCCGCCGCCTAGACAACCTCGCCGCCGCTCCCCATCGCCGCAGGTGAGATCCCCGTCGCCGCCCTGCTCCCAGTAACTCGCTCTCGTTTACGTTCCTGTAGCACGAGGAAGAAGAAGCCCGATACCTGTTCGTGTTTAAGTTCTGACCGGTGGGGCCCCTTGGCAGGCCGGCTCCCTATTTTTTTTTCCCTGCTCACCCGGCCAGCTTAGCCTAGTGGGCCGGCCCAGTAAGATCTGCGTGTCCGGCCCGGATAGAAAAAAAAGGGGCTAAATCGATATTTTCCGATTTTGCGAATTTCCGAAATTGTTTTCAGATGCTTGAGTATATTTAGTTTTCCCGGAGATCTACCGATCCAAATCTAGCAAATAAAAATGTTCTGGAAACCTTAGAACATAAGCTATCCAATAAAAGTGGTTTCAACACAATTAGATTTACAGATTGGTTGCAGTAAAAATAACAAAACAGGAGCTTTTTCACCTTAGAAAATTCATATCAATTCGAATAAAATTCCTAAAAATATAAATCCAACTTTGAAAATTCACAATTAGTGATACCCATCTGTCTATACCATTAGATCTCATTTTTGAACCTTTTAAATCAAATGCTATTTACCCATATGGTTAAATAGGCATTTGCCATATAGGATTTTATTAAACTCAAACCTATAATTGGAATTTTGATGGAGCTCTTATATATTGTTATACCACCTTTCCAATTATCTATCTGTAGGTTGATCTTAGTCCATGTGATCTGGTAGAAGGTATTTGGAGAATTAATACTACATAGTAGTAATTAGAAACTCAAACTTGCACACCTATCTCAAAATATGGAAATGATATGAAACCAATTCGAATCAACCACATTTCTAAATATTGATCTTTGATCCCATTCAACTAGGATCCATAAACTCTACTTGTAAGATTCAAACTTGATCACTAAATCTTTGCAAACTAGAAATGGCTTCAATAAAAGAAACATACTCCAAATCCTATGAAGCCTCTTTAGTTGAACCATAATCTTGAATATATACTAGTAGTATATGAACTTTGGTCAATAAGAACTTGCAGGAGATATTTTTTATAATCCAAAATAAATAAACCCTACTTAGATACAACAACTCAATCATCTCATCCATCGGAACTCAATTATCATCGAAACCACTCTCCATAGACTTCCTAGATCACTTCCCTTACCCAAGTATGTGTATTTGAGTAAATAGATGTTGTTTGTGAATTGTGTGGTGATTGTATGCTTATCTGCTTTCCAACGATTAGACGACAACGAGAGTAAGGAGAATGGATCCCGAAGTCAACCAAGCAATGGTGATGGAGACTACACAACCCGAGATGAAGATGAAGAAGCCTATGACATTGCCAAGCCAGGCAAGCCATCTTTTGATCATACCATTACCCAGTTTTATAATGCATGTTTACTTGCTTTTAAATAAAAATACATGCTAAAATGATTGTTACCAAGTTGCAAATAAGTAGTGATGTCTTTCTTGACAAGTGCATCCAACTCTTTTTGTGGATGACATCAAGAGCATCAAACCTAGCCTACCTTTGAGAAACCCTTTCCTTAGTGGATGCTAAGTAGCGCATCAAGCTAAGTCTATCCAATATACCTACCTAGATCCTTGTGCCCTCATGAGGATCATGCTTGAGCTGAAGGCATTCATGGAAAATGACTAGGTGGGAACCCCAATGGAGATCATGAAGATTTTGAAATGAAAACCTTGGAAAGGGGCAACCTTGCCCAAGGATGATTTTTTTTAAATACAAACCTTGGAGATGGGCAACCTTCCCAAGGGTGACTTTGAAAACTATTTACAAAATGGTGACATGGTGAAGGTGACATGAAGGTTTGACAAAAATGATAAATGAGTGAAGTACCACTGGACCAATCATACAGTGCGACCACATTATCCTGGTATGGGACAGGGCTTAGTGGAGTACTTGTGTCTCCTTAGTGTAGACCCTATAAAATGTAAATGGAAGTCCGACCAGGGACTCCTCTTCCAGGGCACCCTATGGCTACGGCCTAGGTTCGCCTTGTCCTCCTTTTTAGGTGGTTGGGGTACAAGCCGAAGAGCCCTCATTGAAAATGGACTACCGGGTGTGGGACCCTACCTCGGTTAGTGGCATTCCGGTGGGTCAAGCGGCTGGGAACTTTGCACACTCTGGACAGCTTCTTGGACTCCGGTGTTGAGGGGTACATCTCTAGGCGGTAGTGTTTATGCTAAGGCGGGCAGGTGAAACATTAATGGTCGGCTGCTTGTCGTGGCATATGTCGTTATGCGGGGAAGTTGCCCACACGATGAGTAGTCGGATGGTGTGGGTAAAGTGTACAACCTCTGCAGAGTGTAAAACTATTCGAATAGCCGCATCCGCGGTCATGGACGGTTGGATTGGCGCTGCTTGGCCGTTATCAAGTTTTACTTTGAAAATGATTTGAGAAAGGTGACTTGACAATGAATTTTGATGACCATGAAGGTGACTTGGTGAACAAAAGAATTGACATTTGGGGGACTCCATCTAGAGATTTATAAAGAGCTAAATGTTTTTCTTACCATTTTAGATAAAAGATCTTTGAAAGGAAATTTTGCTTTATGCAAATGAACCTAGAGCTTAGACCACTATATGAACTATGCATTCTCTATTCATTTATTTATAAGATGGTTTGCGAGTGCATGCAATGTACTCACGGCTCTGTCCCTGGCTATTAACTTGGCCAGACTTGAAGGAGAAAAATCAAGGAGGAAGGAATCATTGACGACTTTGCGAATTAGGCTCGTTTCCTACTGTCTGCTTTGCCTGTGCGGTTGAAGCTTGACAATATGGACCCAAAGTGTTATTCCGCTGCTTATTGATGCAATGTAAGGTTTGGTCTGTGCGACCACCTATGTAATCCCCTTTAATTACTATTAATGTCTATGACTGTGGTATCAACTACGTTATGTAAATCACAACAATGATTCTGGGATTGTGATGGATTACATAACGGGCACTTCGAATTTGTTATCAAATTTGAGGTCGTCACACTATACCACTTAATACGGTCTAATTAGCATAATTTTATCAGTCAGCCCGTATTATTCTACTGGAGTTTATGTTATATAAAAGTACTATGTATCATAATTTTATCAGTCAGCCCGTATTATTCTATTTTAACCAAAATTTATATTGTTTTACAAAATATCATTATTTTCTATTTTTATAATCATGAGATTAAGATTTCCTAGCCTGTGCTGGTGCACGGGTTGATGACTAGTTTGTTTAATTGTGAAAACATGTTTCCTTACTGTCCTAAATTGATGTTTGGTATTTTAGAAAATTTTGCATTTTTGGTTTGATTTGTTTTGGAGCCAAAATGCAAAAGATATAAAACAAAATAGAAATTAAAAAGAAAACATTCAGAACAAAAAAAAGAAACAGAGCAAACTGGGCCAGCCCGGGCAAACCAGCCCAGCAGCAGCCCAGAAAACCCCCCGCAGATTCCCTCACCCTCTCCTTTTTTCCCTCCGACAGGCGGGTCCCGCCTGTCAGGTCTTTCTCCTTCCTCCCAACCACCCCCGATTTCCCCCCCGCATAGGAACCGTCAACCCCCCTACTCTCCCTCTATCCTCTCGAGTCTGGACCGCCTGAGTCGAGTCCCTCCCTTAGACCCCAACCTTCCCTCCTCCTTTAGCCCCAAGTCCCACAGCAGATAGTCCCCTGGACACCTCGAAGCAAACTCGCCGGAGGCCTCAGTGCTACCGCCATTGATACCTCGGGTATAGTTCGAGCCCTTGATTCTGAGCCCCAGCTCCCCTTCTATTCTGTACCCTGTTCTCCTCCTATCCCTCCATTGATCTTTTCCCCTTGCGCAGAGCACGAGGACTCGCCCAATTCCTCGCCGGAGCTCACCGACGTCCGCCACACTCTGTTCGTCCGTAGCCACCGCGAGAGTCGATGCCTAGACCCTCTGATCACGCACGCGTGCTCGCCCAGCACCGCAGCAAACCGTGTACCGCCTCCGCGACTTCCAGGACCGCCGGGGAAAGCTCGCCGTCGACGACCAAACCGACGCCACCGCCATCCGTTGCTTCACCGGTGAGTCCCGCAGATCACTTCTCAACCGTCCGATCCGCCTGAGATCCGACGGCCTATTTTGACAATCCGTGTGAATCGGTACCAGCCAATGCCAAACAGCCACGTGGCCAGCCCCTCTGTCAAATAGGATTTCTATTCAGATTTAAAAATAGATTTTTGCCTAAACTTTAAAAATTCTTATCTTTAGTTCTACAGATCCAAAAATAGAAAATAATATGTCCCTGGAATCCTTGCAAAGTGTAGAACCTAATTATGCAGTAAAATCATAGTGTTACTGTATAAAGTTTTGAAATGAATTTCAAATGGAAATAATTGCCTATTTGCACCAAATAATCCATAGAAATTGTTCTGCACATCCTTTTTCTACAAATTAGTAGTCCCTGGATTCCTCAGAACATGTAGAACACTTTAGAATCAAAAAGCACGAAAGTTGATACATGCACAAACTTGGTGCATTCAAATTTATTCAAATCACCACTTTGATCATAACTTGAATTTTAAAATTGATCTTAAAGTGAAACCAATTGCTATAGCTTAGTTTTTCAGTACCCTATCTAGTAACATCAATGCCCAAATTATTTGAAATAATTTGTAAATATTCAAATTCAAATATGAGAATTTGAGTATTTTCTTCATAAGATTAATTCTATAATTCTTATCAATGTGATTACTTCTATAAAAGTGAATCTTAAGACCATACCAATCTAACCCCATTCATATTGACCCTTAACCCTTACCCAATATCATGCCATCTTACTCTTATGGACTTAATTCACAATATTCAAATTACACCTGAGTAATTTGAGTAAATTGTGAATGTATCTCAATTTTTTTCTCCTTTTCCAATGTGGTGATAAACCCTACCCCATATCACACATGACCTAAATTTTTTGGATCCAAATTTTATCTTTGATGCTTAATCAAAAACTAGTTTGAATTCTTCAAAGAAGGATTTAACTTTGCCCTGGCTCAATCTTGAGATTATAACCCTAGCTCAAGTTAATCCTTTTGTCTAAGATAATCTTGTGGCGAAGAAGCCCCATCACTCTAAATAACTCTTATGCCTGTTCAACCCCAAGCCAACTTAACCCTTGGCCTATATTGAACTATTCAATTCACAAATGAGTTAATTGAGTAATTCAATGTATCACCAATACAAGCCCAAACCTATGTGTAACATATACTATATTGAGTAAGTGTTATCGCACTTTATTCAGTAGTGCTCTGTTGCACTATTCTATACTCATGTGAATCTATCAACATAATTCATCTCTAAACTCTATCCTTACTTATGCCAAGCACAAGGTTATTATCATTTCATTGTAATCTTGGAGGATCAATCCTTTCCAAATCATTTGACCTTCCCATCCAAACTCTCAATCCCTATCTTGTAAGCCAAGGTTCATGACATATCTCTATCATCACAAAAATCATAAGAATTTTTAAATTGTTGAACCAACCCTTTTCAATTGTTTGCATTGCTTGATCTTGTTTGTCATGGAACAGTGTGTTTATGTTGTGTTACTCCTATTGCTATAGATTGAAAGGAGAGAACGTATCTTGTTGAGAGAAGTGAAAGGGTTTGAACTCCAAAAAGGCAAGTGACACACATGCTTCTACCCACTTTTACTACTTCATTAGTGTTTTTAGTAGTATGCATGATAGGTGGAACATTCAACTGTTTTATAAAATGCTTAGATCCTAGTAGTGTGTAGCTATCCTTTAAACCCTACCTGTTAGGATGCTAAATACTTTGAAAAATATTGATGCCAAGCTATGATCACTTGTTAAAAGTGTTTTGTGAACAAATTAAGAACTTCAACTAAAATGAAACACCTGGGTGGATTGGTTTGTTGATGGAGGCGAAGTTGAGTGTCTCGTAGGGCCTCATGCCTCCTAGAGGATGGGGTGAACCCCAGGAGTACACTTGTGGAATGCCACTCAGGAATAAAGAGGTTACCATGTCTTCCATGCTTTCGAGTACTTCCAGTGCAGCCTTATGACAATATGGGCTCTGTTTTGACTGATTAAGATGTGAGGGTTCAACTTGTGTGCAAGATATGGGCTGGTAGCAGAATTATAGGATGGGAACGGATCTTGCCAGTATGGTTGCTCTCTCCTTCTGAAAGGTCTTGTCTCATTTTATGTATGGGCGTAAAATGAGTCTTAAGGTGAAAGTGCACAACCCCTGCAGGGTGTTAAACTAATCGATTAGCCGTGTCCCCGGTTATGGACAATTTGAGTCTCTAGACATGAAATGTACGGAAGAATCTCATCACCATTTCTGAATGCTTTAAAAACTTGACTAGAAACTCTTAGGCAGGAGCTCAAGGCCATACACTCCGAGGGGTGGTGGTTTCTGATGTTCCAACTTTGTTGAGTTTCGCCCAGAACTACATACCGGCCAGTATGTAATGTATGGGGGTTGTCTTGACCCTTATAAACTAAAATTTTGAAAGAAAGTTTTGAAAAGGATTGTAGGATAAAATTGGCTTTTTGCAAATAAGCTTATGAGATCCACCAGCCAAATATCATGTAGTTAGTTCTTTCACAACAGCCACCAAATATGTGTCATTTGCCAGTACATCATTGTACTGACCCCCATTCATGGGGCTGAATATTCAATGTGTAGGATTTTTTGAGGAGGAGTAAGTTGATAGGATCTTGAGTCTACATTCCAACATGACTGCCTGTGGCACATGGTGAAGATGGAGGCGCACTGCTACCTTAGTTTCCGCTGTGTTTGTGATGTGTTGAACTCTGTCATTTGAGCTAGTCCATGTGACTAAGCTGGTTTGAAAGTTTAAAGACTTGTGTATCTAGATCTGCGTTGTAATCTTTGATACTTTGCAATGAATACTACATTTTGTTCTGTGGTGCTATCTGTGATCCTGGGAATAGCACATAACACAGGTGTTCCACCTTTGTCCAAAGGTGGGGCGTTACACCACCGCTTTGACTGGATCTTTTATTTGGATCTTCTTGTTTTTTTCTATTCCCTAACCCAAACCTACCTGTCTGTTCCCAATACACCCGTTCCCCACGCCTCCACTTCCACGGTCTTGCTCCCTGCCGCCGGCTAGAGTCTCACTGCCGCCCCTACACCCTCTGCTCCGGCGACCATCATGGAGCTAGAGCCGGCTTTGGCTTCCTGCTTTTCGATGGTGTGGGCGCCTTTGTGGTATCCCATGGAGGAATCACATTGGGACCAACTGTGGAGGCGGGCACCACGTCGACCACCATGGGCACATATCGTGGAGAGGAGGCGGTGAGGGGCGGCATGCTGGGGAGTCCGCGGCGTTTGCACTGGGAAGCTGGGAGAGCGTTACGAATGAGAGGATGTGGACGGGACCGCCGACGCGCTAGGGAGCTGGCGGCTAGGTAACACACAACCATGAATTTTTGATATTGGGCCCGTCTTTTCCTAGATCTTTATGGTACGCATTGTAGTGCAGATTAAAATGCCTATTTGTCATCTAGATTCACATGTTGCCTTCGTGATCTCAGACGGAAATATAATTTTAGATTGTGCTTGATGATCAAGATCCATTTTTCTAGATCCTTACTCCTACGCCTGCTAAGGACAACCACAGACCTAGAAGGCCAGTTCAAAGCTTTCCTTAAAAGTTTGTGTACTTGTTGTTCTTTGAATCCAATAGACTTTTGCCTCCAGTTCCAATTAGTTATGCCATCCCATGTTGACACAAACAAAGACACCACGGTTTCATTTCCAGATCCAACTATTTTATTTTTCCTTTATTGTATCCGAGGCACACAAATCCACAAGAATTTCTGAAACTGTTGATCCAGGTTTCACACCATGGTAAGTGATTGTGATTAAGCAACTCAATGGAACTGACTACTTGAGAAACTAAGCAAGACATATTGTATTTAATTTATTTGTCTTGAGGGAAGATGGTGCTTCATTTGTCATTAATAGAGGATTTTACAAAGTGTTTTACAACCACGTCGATAAACTAGCACTTGATCAAACCAGGTTTCAGTTATTCCCTGGTTCATGGCCCTTTTAGCAAGTTAATGAGCTAATGTGTTTCACTCTCTTCTAATCTTACAAATGGTAGGTTCTTCACGTCTTTAGATTTAATACCCTTCTCCTTAAGAGATTTCTTGGCTTCTCTCATCACTTCGTCATTTAATTCAATCATCCCTCTCTTCTTTGGTGTCAGTGCTGGCATTGGTGCTGGTGTTGGTGCTGGTGCTGGTGTTGGTGTTGGTGTTGGCACTGGTGTTGACTCAGCCATAGTCCAATCATCATAATTCCGGCTTATTTTAGCCATTAATTCTTCAGCTTCAGCTGGAGTCTTTTTCCTAAAAACACCACCAGTACAACTAACCAAGTATGTCTTAGATTCATCAGTTAGTCCATTATAAAATATATCAAGGAGTTCATTTTTAGGCAATGGCTCTCTAGGCAGTACTCTAATTAAAGAGCAAAACCTTCCCCATGATTCCGGTAGTTTCTCTCCCTTTACCTGCTCAAAGTCAAAGATTTTCTGCAAAGTAGCATGTTGAGCACTAGCAGGAAAATATTTCTGAAAGAAAGTGTTAACCAAAACAATAGGACTATCAATAGATCCAGGAGACAAATTATTAAACCAAGCTTTAGCTGCACCTTTCAATGAAAAAGGGAAAACCTTAGCAACAAAGTACATACGCAGCTTAGTATCATCAGAAAAAAAATTACTCAAAGAAGAAAGCTCATTCATGTGCTCCATAGCACTCTCACTTTCAGTACCACAAAAAGGTTCTTTCTCAACAATAGATATGTAAGATAAATCCAAAGAGAAATCATAGTCCTTATCACTAATATGTATGGGAGAAGCAGCAAACTTAGCATCAGGAGATAACTTGTATCTAACAGCACGTCTTGCAAGAAGATTTCTAATAGCATCAGCATCACTAGTAGTATGAGATTCATAAATAAAATCATCATCTAACTCAATATAAGCATCATCAAGATCATCACTAGGGCATTCCCTAGACTCAGGTGAACTAGCAGGCGTAACAGTAGTGTTCCCCAGTTGCTTAGTCCTAGCAATTGTAGCATCTAAAAAGGAACCTAATGAACCACTCTCATCAAGCACAATAGCAGTATCATCAAAACTATCAGTAGCATTTTCAAACTCAGTAGAAGAAGTAGCATGTGCATGCGGTGGTGTAAGCAACTTACTCATAACAGATGGCGAATCAAGAGCAACAGAGGTGTTCAGAGTCGTACCTCTTCTTGAAGTGGATGGCAATATAGGAAACTTTCCATCACGAGGTTTACCCATGATGAATGGATTGCAACAAACAATATGAATCCCAAGTGAACTTACAAATAAAGCTATGCTCCCCGGCAACGGCGCCAGAAAATAGTCTTGATGACCCACAAGTATAGGGGATCGCAACAGTCTTCGAGGGAAGTAAAATCCAAATTTATTGATTCGACCCAAGGGAGCCAAAGAATATTTATAAGCCTTAACAGATGAGTTGTGAATTCAGCTGCACCTGGAAACAGACTTGCTCGCAGCAGTTTATCAGTAGCAACAGTTTTATAGTGGTGGCAGTAGTAAAATAGTAGCAACAATAATAAAGTAAATGTGGTAATAATAGCAATTGTAAACAGTAGGATTAAATACTGTAGGCATAGGGATAGATGTACGGGCGTTGCATGGATAAGATAATTCATGAAATCAGCAAGACATGGGCAATTGCAGATAAATAATGATAAAGCATCCTAGTACTAAACAACCATAGGCATGTGTTCAGTATATAGTCGTACGTGCTCGCAATGAGAAACTTACACGACATCTTCTGTCTTACCAGCCTGTTTGAAGCAGGGCCTCAAGGGAATCTACTAGTAATTAAGGTACTCCTTTTTATAAAGTACCGGAGCAAAGCATTAACACTCGGTGAACACATGTGATCCTCACATCATAGCCACCCCCTCCGGTTATCCCAATTGCTGTCACTTTGGGGCCTCAGGTTCCGAACAACGATATGTGTATACAACTTGCAGGTAAGATCATAAACAATAAGTATCATCATAAAACAATAACAAGTTCAGATCTGAGATCATGGCACTCAGGCCCAAAGTGACAAGCATTAAGCACAACAAGTTGCAACAAGCACTAATAATAGATACTAGGCACCATGCCCTAACAATCTCATAGCAAATTACATGAATGATCTCATCCAATCCCTACCATCCCCTTCGCCTACAGCGGGAATTACTCACACATGGATGGGGGAGTCATGGATGGTTGATGGAGAGACGTCGGTGATGATGGTGATGAAGATCTCCTCCGAATCCCCGTCCCGACAAGGTGCTAGAACGGAGTTTCTGGTTTCGAATCGTGGTTTCTGATGGTGGTGGCGTGATGTCTATGCACGCGTCTGTTCTTCTAGACAGTGTTGGGCCTCCAAGTGCAGAGGTTTGTAGAGCAGCATCAAGTTTCCCTTAAGTGGATCACCCAAGGTTTATCGAACTCATGTAGGAAGAGGTCAAAGCTATCCCTCTCAAACAACCCTGCAATTACGATACAGAAAGTCTCTTGTGTCCCCAACACACCCAATACACTTGTCAGATGTATAGGTGCACTAGTTTGGCGAAGAGATAGTGAAACACAAGTAGTAGTGATGATTATAAGTAGTAAATGTAATCTGAAATGAATATCACTGCGAGTAAACATGTAACAAAACTGAAAGGAAACGGTGTGCAATGCTTGGAAACAAGGCCCAGGGATCATACTTTCACTAGTGGACACACTCTCAACAAATATAACATAATTGAACCAATACATACTAACATCAATATGCCACTCTAAACAATTCTCCAATGGAAAACAAACACTAATCATGCGTAGGGCTATGAAGCACTCCTCAAAGTCCGTATTTCCCCAAACTACATTGTCCCACACTATCACCATGAACACACTAGATGGTTCCAACAAACACCAACAATTCATAGAGACATTAACCAAAAAGACACACATAATGCGCACACTAGTCACCTTCACATTACGATACAAGGTGTCTCTGGAGATTACAATAATAAAGCACGAGAGTAGCATAATATCTGAATAATAGCATCTACCAATTCAACTAGATACAAAGCTCACGATCACATAAAGATCACATCATGGGAGAGTGAGGTGAACCACATAGCTACCGGTAGAGCCCTCAGCCCCGGGGGAGAACTACTCCCTCCTCATCATAGGAGGCAGCAACGACGATGGAGATGGCGGTGAGGTCGACGGAGACGGTGTAGACGGCGATGGAGACCGATGGAGATGGCTCCGGGGGCACTTCTCCGTCCCGGCAGGGTGCCGGAATAGAGACTTCTGTCCCTCGAAATTTGTCTTCAATGGCGGCGGCGCTGTGGAACTGTTTTGTGAAAAACGCTGATTGTTTCAGGGTTTTCCATCAGGAGGCTTTTTATAGGCGAAGGGGCATCGTCAGGAGTGGACCAGGGGGGCCTCACCACAGGTGGGTGCGGCCAGGGCCTAGGCGCGCCCCCTGGTGGTGAGGGTGCCCTCTGGCCCCTCTCCGGCTCCCGTTTGGTCCTCGTCCTTCATCCGGGCAAAATAGGAGTTTCGGTCTTCGCTTTGTCCAATTCCGAGAATATTTCCTGTGTAGCTTTTCTGAAACACAAAAACAGCAGAAAGCAGGGAACTGGCACTGTGGCATCTTGTTAGTAGGTTAGTTCCAGAAATCGTATAAAAACGCCACGAAGTGTAAACAAAACATGAAGCAAATGGTGTAAAACAAGCATGGAGCATCAAAAATTATAGATACGTTTGAGACGTATCAAGCATCCCCAAGCTTAACTCCTGCTCGTCCTCGAGTAGGTAAGTGATAACAAAAGAATAATTTTTGAGGTGACATGCACCATCACAATCTTGATCATCGATGTAAGCATTGAGTGCTGGGATCAAAGAACTTAAAACATGGGCATAAAAGACATAATCTTGACAATAAGAACTTAGCAACCATGTTATAACATGAAAAGAAACACAAACGAAAGATCATGAATAATGAAACAATGAAAGTCAACCGTGTGTTCAAATCATATGGAAAGCAAATGGTTTTCAGCTTGTCCCTTATGGAATAGCAAAACATAAATTCAAATCATATGGAAAACATAGCAAATGGACACCTTCAAGTTTAAGAGGGCGACTAGATACAAATAATTTAAGAACAAGTGAAACCATAATCATGAATCAATCAATGATAACTTTGGGACAATGCACATTATACTCAGAATGGCAACTATGCTCTCTTAGACGGTGCATAAAGGTAGAAGGTGGAGACTCAACATAAAAGTAAAAGAAAGACCCTTCGCATAGGGAAGCAGGGATTAAACATGTGTTAGAGCTTTTCATTTGTAAAACAGAGAGATAAAAATTGGTTTTGAGAGGTGGTTGTCTTTGTCAACGACTGGCAATGGGTTTTTTACTATCTTCCATACAAAAATGAAGCAAGTTTTTGAGAGAGAGATTGTCACTTTTGTGCTCTTTTATAAAGCTTGGCACTCCTCCCCACCTTTTTCCTTTCACAAACCATGGCTAACTGATTCCATCGGGTGCCCACCAACATTCACATACCATGGAGGAGTGCCTTTTTTCTTTTCTTTTTGGAATAAAAAAATATGGAAGATAGCAAATCCGACCACTATGTCCCCATGAGCTGAAAACAGTGTCACAAAATGAGAAGTATTTTGAAGGTTTTTTTTTGAAAGGTAGCACATGAAAATTTACTTGGAATGGCTTACAAATACCATGCATAGGAATTTATAGTGGACTCATTGGCAAACTTGGTTTTCGGGAGTTGGATGCACGAGTAGAGCTCATACTCAATACAAAATGAGGGCTAGCAAAAGACTGGGAGCGACCAACTAAGAGAGCAATAACGGCCATAATCATGCATAGCGAAAAAACATCATTAAGAGAAGCATAAAATGGCATCAAAAGTCAAAAACCAAATGATCATAAAGGCTTATGGCAACTTTGTATGAGTCAAACATGTTATAAGCATGCGCCAAGTCAGCCCAAATAAAGCATCAAAGGAGAAAACCAAATAAATGCTTCCACATAATAAGAACAACACATGATTTTTTCAAAGGCTCATTAAGCAATCTCAGTCATTTGAGACAAGTCATGCTACAGCAAAAATCACTAAGCATACTATCAAAACAACATCAAGCATGGCATTAAAAAGTCTAAGCTGCAGTCTAAACAAGCTCCTTTTTGTACCACTTTTTTGCATGAAACTTTTTCTCTTTTCCAACACCATTCGAACCTTTTTTAAAAACAACTCTTTTGATGAATACCAACATAGACCAGAGGTCAAAATACACCTTGATGCAAAGATAAAGCAAGATCTGAACAAAAATCAAGGTGAAAAATGAAAGCTAAACGCAGTAGTAGAAAAGGAGAACACTCGTTGAACAATAAGAGTGAAAACTAGAGTGTTCTTGGCAATGAAAAATGAAGTATGTCTCCCTCCAAACCAACATGATGTGATACAACCATTTATTGCAGTAGGCAAATGAAAAATAAAAACTGAAAGCAAAAACAACTAACGCTCCAAGAAAAATGCATAGAATATGAAGCAATAAAAATATAGTGTGTTGAAAGGTGACCTGATTTTGCCGATGAAGAAGGAATGCCTCGAGGCATCCCCAAGCTTTGACGCTTGTACTTCTTGGATATTTCTTGGGGTGACATGGGCATCCCCAAGCTTGAGCTTTTGTCCATTCTTTATCTCATCTCATCATTCTCCAATCCCTACACTTGAAAACTTCCTTCATACAAAACTTTACACAATTCTATTAGCAACGTTAGCATAAACATAATAGTAAATCAACCCTTTTTTGGTTCAGGTTTCAACTCAAAAAACCACATATAAAGCATATACTACTGTAGCAACTTTCCCAAAAGTTCCGTGATCAAAAGAACTCAAAAAGAAAGCGATCGAGAAGCAAACACAAATAGTGGCAGAAATCTGTCAAAACAGAACAGCTGACAAAGGTCGATTTTTTCGAGGACCTTCTGTTGCTCAAATCGAAAAGTGCAAAACTAATGAAAGTTTGGATATAACCTGGGCATATGCTCAAGAAATTTTAGATCAAAAGGATATTCTGAGAATTTTCACAAATTTTTACGATGCAGCGCCGAAATCTATTTCAGGACAACAACTTCCTCAAATCTTACCTCCCTCACATTAGAGGTTTCTCTTGGCACAACAATGAAATAAAAATGATAAGGAGCGGTCATTACAGTAGTAATAACTTCCAAGACTCAAATTAAAGAAAAAGTACTGAAAAGAAAACAATGGGTTATCTCCCAAGAGTGCTTTTCTTTAACGCCTTTGAGCTAGGCGCAGTAATTTGAAAAGATGCTCATGTAGGCGCCATAAAAGTGCTTAAGGCAAAGGCGCTATATAAGAACTTGAAGCAAGAGAGATCATCAAAAAGCAAATATGAAACACATTTAAATCTAAACCACTTCCTATGAAAAATAGTATTGTAAAGAGACAAGTCATGAAAGCGCAAAGCGAAAAGCATAGGAAGGCAAAACAAGTACAACCTCAAGAATTCCAACAAAAAGATGGGAAACTCAATATTGTTGAGATCCATCAAACCATGTTTCCCTCTCTCATAATAACTTTCTATTTCCCTCTCTCATAAAAACAAGTACAACCTCAAGAATTCCAACAAAAAGATGGGAAACTCAATATTGTTGAGATCCATCAAACCATGTTTCCCTCTCTCATAATAACTTTTAGTAGCATCATGAATAGAATTAACAATATAACTATCACTTAAAACATCCATATCATGAGCCACATGCATAAAAGAATTAATACTCCCCACATGAACAATCATAGTAGGAGCAGATTCAACAGAATAATTATTCTAATCACCATAATCATCAAAAATAGGAGGCATATTACAATCATAACTAATTTTCTCCTCAAAAGTAGGTGAACTGAAAATATTATACTCATCATTGTAACCATTGATACGTCCATTCTGCATCACTATTTTGTATCATAATTTACTATTATTCATTGATATATTTCACATTTAGAGATGATACTTATGTTATTTCCTCTGTTTTTACATGTTTGATGATCATTGGAGGATTTGCTGCCGGAGTCAGGATTCTGCTGGAAAAAGGACCATCAAGGCACCATATTTTGAAGATCAGGAAAATTCCAGAAAAATACCAGAAAATTATATTTTCCCAGAAGACTAAAGAAGCCAGAAGGAGAAGGCGAGAGGGGCCACAGGGCAGGCTCACCACCAGGGGGTGCGGCCCAGCCCCTGGCCGCGCCCACCAGTGGTGAGAGCCCCCTGGCCCACTTCTGCCATCGCCCCTTCACGTATTTCATCGTCCCAGAAAACCTAAGTCAAGGGGGGCTCAGAGATAGACACTGCCGCCTCTGCAGGGCGGAAAACACCAGAGAGAGAAAAGCTCTCCGGCAGGCAGAAATCTGCCATGGAAATTCCTTCCCGGAGAGGGGAGATCGTCGCCATTGTCATCACCATCGCACCGAACTTCATCGGGATCATCATCATCATCATCTCCATCACCAGCACCTTCATCTCCACCATCACCACGCCATCCCGCTATAACATCTTGAGTTGAATCTTGTCAAATTCTTAGGGTAAACTTTCCCGGTGTTGATTACTCTTCTGGTTGATGCTATTGAGTGGAACTGTTGAATTAAGGTTTATGTTTAGATTGTTATTTACCATTATTTCACCTCTGATCATGATCTATATGATGTCTTGTGAGTAGTTCGTTTAGTTCTTGAGAACATGGGAGAAGTCAAGTCGTTAGTAGTGGAATTATGTTGAGTAATATTTAATGGTTTGATATTTATTTGTTGTGGTGCTATTTCACTAGTGGTGTCATGTGAACGTCGACTACATGATACTTCACCATTTATGGGCCTAGTGAGATGCATTGTGTATTTGGCTACCAATTGTGGGGTTGCTAGAGTGACAGAAACCTAAACCTCCGTTGGGAAACCATTGCACCAGGGAGCGTAGGATCTTAGAGTTTAAAGCTGTGGTTGATTTATCTTAATTACTTTCTTGTATATGCGGATGCTTGCAAGGGGTATAATCACAAGTGTGTATTTATCCTAGTAAGCGTAGTGCGCTAGCACAGGTTCACCCCCATAACACTTATCAAACCAGTAAAGATTATTTAGCGGTATGAAGCGAAAGGACTTGACAGAAACTCCCGTGTGTCCTCGAGAACGTTTGGTCATCATAAGTTACACAACCGGCTTGTCCTTTGCTCTAGAAAGGATTGGGCCACTTGCTGCAATTATTATTACTGTCTTTTATTTACTTGTACTTTATTTACTTGCATTACCAAATACCCCTGAAAACCCGTTTGCTAGTATTTACAGTGAATCCTTGATCAAAATCACTTGTCAACACCTTCTGCTCCTCGTTGGGTTTGACACTCTTATTTATCGAAAGTACTACGATACACCCCCTATACTTGTGGGTCATCAAGACTATTTTTTGGCGCCGTTGCCGGGGAGTGAAGCGCTATTGAAGAGTGGATTTGGTAAAGGTAACCGTCGCTGTGAGTATTGTTTTTATTTTTGTCTTTTACTTTTATTTTATTTTGCTATGGAGAATTATCCATTTGGTTTCCTATTTGGAAACACTTCTACCACTGCTGCACATGTGGATGAACCACCACCACCACCACCTGCTCAATTAGATCCTTTTAAAATACCTATGAAAATTGTTGAGCGTGTTCTGGATAACTGCTATTTTGGAGATGGAACTATCCATCTGGGTGATCACTTACTTTTTATACATGAATTATGCGAGTTGTTCAAGTGTGCAGGTATTTCACTGAGCCAGGTCAAGAGGAAGCTATTCTCTTTATCATTAAAAGGCAGAGCTGAGGAGTGGTATCGGCTGCTTAAAGATGGTCCATCTATTGCATGGGAGGAAATTGTGCCTCACTTTTATTCCAAGTTTTATCCTCCAAGTGAAATTCATAAAGATCGTAATCGGATATATAACTTTTGGCCTCATGATGGAGAGAGTATTGCCCAAGCGTGGGGGAGATTGAAGTTACTAATGCTCAAATGTCCCACTCATGAGCTCCCCAATAATATTGTTATTGATAATTTTTATGCGAGGCTTACTCTTCCTGATAAGGATTATTTGGATGCTTCTTGTTTTGGATCATTTACTCATATGAAAGAAGATGCTAAGTGGAAACTTCTTGACCGTATCCAAGAAAATGCTGAAGGATGGGAAAACGACAAAGGTAGGAAGTCAGGTATAAATTATGATTATGAATGCATTAAAACTTTTATGGGAACCGATGACTTTCATAGTGTTAGCATTGCTTATGGTCTTGATTCTCAAATACTTGCTAACTGTTTTAAGGCCTTTGCCTCTTATCTTGATGTTCCAAAGAAAGATTGGAACAAATATCATGCATCTTATAAAGATTCTATTAGTCATATTCCTGCTGCAGCTACTGAAGTTTGTACTGTTGATAGCATTGTGCCTGAACCTTATTTTGAGAAGACACCTTTCCCTGCTAAGGTAAAAGAGTATTCTACTTTGGTAAGTGTGTCTAATAAAAGTACTAAGAAAGCTGTAGAGCCTAATGAGCAAATTATTATTAAATCTCTTGTAGCTATATTGAAAGACCTTGTTACTAAAGATGTAGGGGATGAATATATTCTCTTTTGTGAAGATGCTTCTAACATTATCTCACATCCTAAAATGCGCAGGAAAACAAGTGTTCCTGTTATTTCTGTCAGGATTGGCGATCATTGCTATTATGGTTTATGTGACATTGGTGCTAGTGCAAGTGCCATTCCTTTAGAGCTTTACAAAGAAATTATGCATGAGATTGGCGCTTGTGAACTTGAAGATATTGATGTTGTTGTTCAGCTTGCTAACAAAGAGACTGTTTGGCCTCTGGGTATTGTTCGAGATGTGGAAGTTCTTTGAGGTAAGACCAAATATCCCACTGATTTCCTAGTACTTGGTAAGGAGGCTAGTAAAACTTGTCCTATTATTTTTGGTAGACCCTTTTTGAATACTTGTGGTGCTGTGATAGACTGTAAGAAGGAGAAAATTTTCACTAAGTTTAATGGAGAGTCTTATGAGTTTAATTTTTCTAAGTTTGCTAAGACTTCTTTTGAAAATGACATGCCTGATGAAAATTTTCGAGTTGAACAACTTGCTTCTATTGCTCTTGCCCCTAATAATGCTTTGCAGCAATTCATGGAGGACCATGAAAGTGATGTTTACAGGAAGGAAAGAGAAGATATTGACAATATTTTCCTTCATCAACAACCATTGATCAAGCACAATTTACCTGTGGAGGATCTTGGTACCACTTTGCCACCTAAGGAAGATCCTGTTTTTGAATTAAAACCTTTACCTGATGATCTTAAATATGCTTATATAGATGATAAGAAAATATATCCTCTTATTATCAGTTCTAAACTTTCAGGAAAGGAAGAAGAAAGGTTATTGGAGATATTGAGGAAACATCGAGGAGCTATGGGATATACTCTTGATGATTTAAAAGGGATTTGCCCCACTTTATGTCAGCATGCTATTAATATGGAGGAAGACGCGAAGCCAGTTGTGGAACATCAGCGTCGCTTAATTCCCAAGATGAAGGATGTGGTAAGAAATGAGGTATTGAAGCTCTTTGATGCTGGTATTATTTATCCTATTGCTGATAGTAGATGCGTTAGTCCTGTTCATTGTGTTCCTAAGAAAGGAGGTATGACTGTTGTGCCTAATGAGAATAATGAGCTTATTCCTCAAAGGGTAGTAGTTGGTTATAGAATGTGCATTGACTATAGAAAAGTTAACAAGGTTACTAAGAAAGATCATTATCCTTTACCGTTTATAGATCAGATGTTAGAGAGGTTGTCTAAGAAGACGCACTTTTGTTTTCTTGATGGTTATTCCGGTTTCTCTCAGATTGCTATTAAAAAGGAAGATCAGGAGAAAACCACTTTTACTTGTCCTTATGGAACTTATGCTTATAGACGTATGCCGTTTGGTTTATGCAATGCTCCTGCTACTTTTCAAAGATGCATGTCTACTATTTTTCATGGTTTTTGTGAAGAAATTGTGGAGGTTTTCATGGATGATTTCTCCGTCTATGGAACTTCTTTTGATAATTGTTTGCACAATCTTGATAATGTTTTGCAGAGGTGTGAAGAAACTAATCTTGTTTTTAATTGGGAGAAATGCCACTTTATGGTAAATGAAGGAATTGTCCTTGGACATAAAATTTCTGAAAGTGGTATTGAAGTTGACAGAGCAAAAGTTGAGGCAATTGAGAAAATGCCCTGTCCTAGAGATGTTAAAGGTATTCGTAGTATTCTTGGTCATGCTGGTTTCTAAAGGAGGTTTATTAAAGATTTCTCTAAGATTTCAAAGCCTCTCACTAATCTTCTTCAAAAATATGTACTATTTGTCTTTGATGATGATTGTAAGGAAGCTTTTGAAACTCTTAAGAAGGCTTTGACTACTGCTCCTACTGTTCAACCACTTGATTGGAATTTACCCTTTGAAATTATGTGTGATGCTAGTGATTTTGCTATTGGTGATGTAGTTGGACAGCACGTAGATAATAAGTTGAATGTTATTTATTATGCTAGTAAGACTCTTGATGCTGCTCAGAAGAATTATGCTACTACTGAGAAAGAGTTTCTTGTTGTTGTTTTTGCATGTGATAAGTTTAGACCTTACATTGTTGATTCTAAAGTTACTATTCATACTGATCACGCTGCTATTAGATATCTTATGACTAAGAAGGATGCTAAGCCTAGGCTTATTAGATGGGTGTTGCTTTTACAAGAGTTTGATCTGCATATTGTAGATAGGGAAGGTGCTGAAAATCCTGTGGCTGACAATTTATCTAGATTGGAAAACATTTCTTTTGATCCTATTCCTGTTAATGATAGTTTTCCAAATGAACAGTTGGCCTCAATAAATGTAACTTCGCGAGACCTTCCTTGGTATGCTGATTATGCTAACTTTATTGTTTCCAAGTATCTGCCTCCAACTTTTACAGCTCAGCAAAGAAGAAAATTCTTTTATGATTTGATGCATTACTTTTGGGATGACCCACATTTATATAAAGAAGGAGTTGATGGTATTATGCGAAGATGCGTACCAGAATATGAGCAACCCTCTTTAAAGAACATCATGCTGGAGATAGAACCGCACAAAAGGTTCTACAATCAGGTTTTTATTGGCCAACCCTCTTTAAAGATGCTAGAAGGTATGTTTTATCTTGCGATGAATGTCAAAGAGTTGGTAATATTTCTAGACGTAATGAAATGCCTATGAGTTACACTCTTGTTATTGAACCATTTGATTGTTGGGGATTTGACTTTATGGGTCCTTTTCCTCCTTCAAAAGGCTATACTCACATACTTGTTGCTGTTGGTTATGTTACTAAATGGGTAGAAGCCATACCTACAAAGAGTGCCGATGGTGAGACCTCGTTAAAAATGCTTAAGGATGTTATTTTTCCTAGGTTTGGTGTGCCTAGATATCTTATGACTGACGGAGGTTCTCATTTTATTCACGGTGGTTTTAGAAAAACTCTTGCTAGTTATCATGTTAATCATAGAATTGCTTCTGCTTATCATCCCCAAACTAGTGGGTAGGTAGAGCTTTCAAATAGAGAGATCAAGTCTATCTTGCAGAAGACTGTCAATAGATCTAGGAAAAACTGGGCTAGCAAGTTAAATGATGCTTTATGGGCTTATAGAACTGCTTATAAGAACCCCATGGGCATGTCTCCTTAGAAAATGGTTTAAGGAAAAGCGTGTCACTTGCCCTTAGAATTAGAACACAAAGCTTTTTGGGCAGTGAAAGAGCTTAATAGGGATTTTAAACTTGCCGGTAAGAAAAGGTTGTTAGATTTGAGTTCTCTAGATTAGTGGAGAAACGAAGCCTACGAGAATGCCAGACTTTTCAAAGAGAAAGTCAAACAATGGCATGATAAGAGAATTCTTAAAAGAGAGTTTCATGTTGGTGAGAAAGTTCTATTGTATAGGTCTCATCTCAGATTTTTTGCAGGAAAATTACTCTCTAAATGGGAAGGACCATATGTTATTGTGGAAGTATACCGCTCAGGTGCTATAAAGATTGCTTCATTGAAAGATGACACTACACAAGTGGTGAATGGGCAAAGACTCAAACATTATATTGCTGGAGATTCTTATAATGAAGATGTTGATGTTATTGAAACAATTTCTCGAGAAGAATTCATCCAGGACAATTTGCAGGAACCTGCAGAGTTCGTTTTCGAATAGGTAACAGTTCTAGTCAGAAAAGGTTCGCAAAAAACTTTTCCTTAATATTTTTGATGTTTTTATTAAATATGAAAAATTGCGAGACGAAAATGGGCAGGAGACAGAGTCCGGTGGCTCCTCACCACCAGGGGCCACGGGCCCACTGACAAGGGTATAGTTAATAGAGCCCGCTAGTTGAGTACCCCTGAGGCCCGATAAGCTAGGCCCAATTGTAATGATAGTCGAATACGAGTTCTTACCGTATGTCGATATTGTAATCTGTATCGTACCCTACCTGATCCTCGAGACCTGGACACCTATATATAGGGGCCAGGAGGGGACGGTGTAGGCCAGATTGAAAGCAAGCCAGGTTGAACACCCAAGTTTACTTTCGACACACACCTATTTCGACTAACTTTACCTTCGAGTTCATCCAATGTCCTATCTCCCCGATCCTAAGTCCTTCATCTAGGACATTTGTCGAGTTAACCCTCGTCAATTGGCGCCGACCGTGGGGATCTTGGGCGTTGGAATCATGAATTCGACGGCTTTTTCGCTTTTAGCCAACAGCAGTGCAGAAGTCGACGAAAATCAAGAGATGGAGTTGACAATTGGAAGTTTGAGCATCCTCATTGGGCCATCGGGCTCATATCGCCTTTCAGATCCGACGAAACAAGATCCGTCGACAAGTGAGCCCGAAACAGTAGCAATGATGGAATATTCCGACGGTTCATCCAGCGAGGTAAACTCGCCGGTCAGCCTAGGCGAAGAACTCAAAGAAATCGCATAAGACAACAAAGCGAAGGAGAAATTCGACGAAGGAGTCCAACTCAATGATCTCGTGATCTGCCTCGACAGTATCTCAGACAAATCAACAGACACATGGAAAACAGGGTTAGAGCTTTCTGAAGATGGTGACTCGATCTTCTCAAGCTTCAATAGTAACATCGGCAAACAATGCCAGGTGCTCGCCATTGTGGGAGACAACTCAGAAGAATTCGATGAAAATAACAACCCAGTGATAAACCCAGCAAATATCGACAGAGGAGCAAATCACCTAGCAGAAGGGCAAACAGTAGAATCCCTCACAGCCAGGGAAAAAATTCGGCTATCTGTCGACGAGTGGAAAATAATAAGAGAAGCCGTAGAACACGGCATGCCAATACCATCAAATTCCAGCAAGGACATGCTTTTTGGGTATCATTACGCCCTAAGGCAGCAAGCAAAGCAATTAGCAAAGGAGAAGATAGAGATACAAAGAAGAAAAGATTCAGCCATTGCAGCTAGCGAAGCTGCTCGCAAAGCACGAAGCGACGCATCATACAGCAACGCAAGAAAAAATCGTCGACACGGCTCAAGGTATGACAACCTCGAGTACTCCGACAGGCAAAGTATCTCGAAAAACCTCGACTCGTCCTTCTTATCGGTCGACGAGCAGGGGAACATCCTACCGAAAACACCTGAAGCAGCATTAGTAGCAGCGCAAGCATATCTACTCACAACTCGACCAAGTCCAGGAGATCCTAGGGAACACATGCATAGAGCAGCATTGAACGGACTCAACATGGTAGGCCACAAGCTATCAGCAAAAGGAGAAGAAGCATATCAGCACAAGGAAGTGCATAAAGCAAGGTCACCTCGCCGTCAGAATAGTCCTAGGCACAGAAGCAGCAAGCATCGATCTCGATCACCATCACCAAAACAGCACGGCGGAACTCGAAGATCGCGATCGCCGAATGAAAAACGCGACTATGAAGACGACGAGAAAGAGATGGGGGCATCGTGCTTTACCCGCAGGGTTCGCACTACTCCAGTTCCCAAGGGATTCAAGCTACCTCATGATCAGCAAAAGTACGATGGGTCATAGGAACCACAATCGTGGCTCGCAGATTACTTACGAGCAGTTCAAATATTAGGAGGAACCAAAGAAACAGCAATGCAAAGTTTGCAACTACACCTCACCGACGCAGCAAGGTCATGGTTGAGCAAACTAGAGAAAGAATCCATTGGAAACTGGGAAGACCTCACAAAGCAATTTACAAGCAACTTCAGGTCGACATACAAACGGCCAGCATCAATAGAAGAAGTCAAAGCGTGCGTACAGCAACGCGACGAAACACTACGGGCATACATCCAAAGATGGAGCCTCATAAAAAATTCAGCAGTCAAAGTTTCAGATGAAAGAGCAATAGACGCGTTCATCATCGGATTAAGGCGAAGAGACCTAGTCGAAGAGCTGGGTAGAATCAAGCCGAAAACAGTGTCAGACCTCATGGACACAACAAACAGATTTGCAGATGGAGAAGATGCGTGCAACAACAAGCGGACGCGATCTCCAGAGGACGACAGAAGAAATAGATATGGAAGTCAAAGGAGACGATCCCGAAACTACGACACCTACGGCTCGCATAGCCAAGTCACCGCAGGATATAAAGACAACAACTATCAAGGAAATGATCGCAGAAGCTTGGGATATCGAAGCTACGGAAAGGAGGACTATAAGAAGTTCCCTACAAGAGAATCCAGAGAGTACAACCCATCACCAGAAGATATGCTCAACGGGCCTTGTCATATACACTCAGCGTTCGTCGACGGGAAGCTAGTATCAAGGCACGCAATGAAAGACTGCACAACATTCTTAAAACTACAAGAAGCAGCAATAAACAAACAAACCGAAGCAAGGCGACAAGGATTCGAAGGAAGCAACAATCCTCCGACAAACCAGCAAGGAAACAACGGAGCTCCTCAAGGACAAGATCAGCAAAACAAGGGACACGACAACGACGAAGGGTATGTCCCATCAAAAGGACACATCACAGCAATGATACAACCTGTGCCTAAGTCGAACAAAGAAGAAAAGAGTATAACTCGACAAGTCAATCTAGCAGTCATTTCGCCTCCAGCCGCAACAGAGTATCTGCATTGGTCAGAATAGCCAATTGAGTTCAACAGAGAAGACCACCCTATAACGGTACCTCGGCCAGGAAACGCGCCTCTGGTACTCAAAGCTCAAATCGGCGCATATGATGTCGACAGAATATTCATGGACGCAGGAAGTGGAATTAACCTTATATACGCAAAAACACTCAGGGCAATGCACATATCGCTGGAGTTCCTGAAACCAACAGATTGTTCCTTCCACGGGATCGTGCTAGGAAGTGCCAATTACCCACTGGGTCGGATAGCACTCAATGTTTGCTTCGGCAACCGACAAAACTACAGGAGAGAAAAGCTCGACTTCGAAGTCATGGACTGGCCATCTCAATATCATGCAATCATCGGACGGCCCGCGTTTTCGCGATTCATGGCAGTACCTCACTACACATATCTGGTACTCAAAATGCCAGGTCCAAGGGGAATAATTACAGTCAAAGGGAGTTTTGAAGTCTCAGATCTTTGCGACAGGGAGTTCCACAAGATGGCGCAAAACTTTGGCATGATAGCCAACTATGCAGAAAAGGTGAAGAACACGACTGCAGAAGGCATCAAGCTACTCGAGGGACGCGCTACGGAGCCCGAGGTGAAGAAACCACGAGTAGAAGCATCAGGGGAAGACAAAGACACAGGAAAAGAAGAACAAACCATGATAGAATAAGCGCCAAAAGGGTAGAGTAGAAAAGTAACGGCTGTAAAAGCCACGAGTTATACCAGGGGCAATGCCCTCTAGATCCAGAACAAAGGTCATAGGCCAGATCTCTTGGGTCACCCCATGTATCTTACATTACAAGTATAAATAAAGACAAAGCGTTCCTCATATTCGAGTTTACGAGTCTTTCAACGAGAAGGTGTGGCAAACACACGAATCATACAAGTACGCCTTGAGAATAAGTTTCAGACATATAGTCGCGAAATAAATAAACTCTCGCGTTCCACATACACCTTACAACATAGGGTTGTCAGAATCATCTACGCCTAAAGGATCTAAATAATGGTACTCATGGAAGAACGCAGCATCTGCCTCCAGAAGCTTAGCTACGAGTCTTCGAGCAGGTTGCAGCGTGTTCTCCATATGTACCCGAAGGCTAGCTCCACCCGGAGCCAAACTCAGGGACATCGTGCTATAATTCAGCCTGGGGTGCCACTTGCGTATCCACCCGAGAGCAAAATTGGCACCAACCACTAAGTTCAGCTCTATCAACCTATGAATACGATGGCTGGATCTGAAAGTATCAAGACGAAGTGGGAAAGTTGCAGGCAAAGGATTACGAGGAAGCATAACGGAGTGCATAGTTGTGAGAGCTCGCCGGCAACCATCAACTGACTCGCCAATATGCTGGGCACGGTCTTGAAGCAATACGATGGCGCTCCGGCGTCGAGGATCAGACCACAAAGTCTCATAGCCAGTCGACATTTTCTCCAGAGCAGCATTTCGCTCAGCAACTCGACGTTCCTCAGCAGCAAAATCCAAACAAGTACCTAGGATGGTAAAAGATGTCACAAAAACAGCAGTGCACAAACAGGGAAAGGAGAAGTCGAAAGAAGACTCACATCGCAACATCTCGCAGGCAGACTCGACAATGCCAAGAATGAAAGATTCGCATTCTTCATTATGAATAACCTTAGCCATCAAACTAGAGACCTTTTCCTCAAGGGAAGAGATTTTCTTCATATAGCTACTTGTTTGGCTAGCCTTTTTAATAGCCATCTGTGCTTGACATTTGGCCAAAGTTAGGCGAGCCTCAAGGTCAGATATCCTGGAAGAATACTTTGCGCATTGACTGCATCGACTAGGAGTCAACGAAATCTGAGGATCGAATCCACGGTCAGAGGAAGGAGCAGGAACGTGAGTCAAAGGATCATTGACGCGCATCGACTGCAAAGCCAAAAAGGAAAAGAAAGGAGAAAAACATTTCAGAGAGACATCATAATACTTCATACGCTGGAAACATATTTACATAAGTGCAAGACCCTATGACTAAGGTTCTCGGGTTGCACGCAACTAGAATTTCTTGCATCCAAAAGGAGAAAAACTAAAAAACTACAAAGAAAGCCGAGTCTACGCCACCTCGGCATTGTGTTCCGTGGCAGAGGAGGGCACGGCAGCTTCCTCGCCAGAAGTCGATGGTGGTACTAGATTTTCTGCCGCTGAAGCTGGTGCAGCAGGCACCGTAGAGGCTGCCGAAGGAGAAATAGTTGTCAGCAATGCAGGTGCCAACTTCTTCGCCCTCTCGAAGAAAACCTTCATCTCGTCACGGGTGTGGCCATGAGGGGAGCTAACCCTCTCCCAGTCGAAGTTCGTCCCATGAGCGAGAGAAAGCGCAATAGCACCCTCGGCGCCGCGCTTAATGGAAAGGCCTTTCAGCTGGAGGGTGGGGTCTTCAGTGGTATCGAAGGACTTGGCAAGGTCAGTCAAGTTATCCTTCAGAACTGTCGCCCTTTTCTTTGGCCACAAGCCGGCAAACAGCCGTGATAGAACGCGGCTAACTAACTCAAAAGTCTCCTGGATAGATATCCAGTTTTCTTCGAGTAGGTTAACCGCATTCATAAGAGGATCATCGTCCGTTTGCAAGGACGATGGAGATACCCCAGTAAATTCTGAGCAATAAAAAAGAAAAGAAGAGACAAGTGTCAACAAGTACAACAGTGCAACATAAGTCGACAATAGAAGACAAGGCAAAGCACTTACTTTCAGCGGCAGTCGACATCGTGTGAAGACGCTCCGCCACGGCTTGCTCTCGTTGAGCATGCTCCTTGTTGGCTTCAGCTAAAGCTTTTTCAGCTTTCTTCGCTTTGGTAAGCGCAGCTTTCTGCGACTTCTCAGCATTCGCTTTAGCAGCGGCCGCCACATCATAAGATTTTCGCGAAGCATTAAGCTCCGCTTCCAGTGACGCAATTCGAGCATTGGCTGTTGCTAAGGCAGCTACAAAAGAAGACAAAAGGGAGTCAGATAAGTGGCAAAAGAGAAAGCACAGAAGAAAAGTAATGACTAGGACATCAAAATTGTACCTTCGGAAGCTTTCGCAACCTTTAGGTACCCTGCACACTCCGTGCCCAGGGCGATAAATCTCTTCACTAAAGCCTGAGAAAAGAAGTGTGTAAGAGTAGAAGTGCATGAATGGAAAGCAAGTAAAGAAGAATTGCTCACATCATCAGGAGAAACCGTAGATGCATGGGCTTCCAGAGAAACGTCGGTTTCTTTGGCCTTCTTTGAGCGTTTAGGGTATCGGGCTTGAGGAACCTTCTTCACACCGGACCTTGTAGCCCTCGGTGCAACATCTGGTTCGATAGGCTCATCAATGGCCGCAGGAGAAGTCGTGGAGCAGCTATTGGCGGCTCTTCGTCATCACTGCGTGAAGAATATAAGTTATGGAAACAAGGCAAGAAAAATGCAATCGAGGAACTCGAATACAATACTTACGATGCTAGTATGTCGAAGTACTCCATATCTTCTGCATGAGCGGGGGCTTTACCAGCTGCTGCAGAACTCGATGAAGCGATTTCGTTGACACGCTTCCTTTTCTTGTCGACATCAACATCTTCAGCAAGAGCGGGAGGAGAAGATGTCGACGAGCTAGTTTCTTCTTCTGAATCTTCGGCATCATCTCCGTCCTGACTTTCGTCAGCCTCGGGGGCTTCAGATGCAGGAGAGGCCAGATCAGCCGGTAGGGGCCCTGCCTCTGGAAGAGGGGGACGAGAAACAAGGAATTGGTGACCCTGCATATAAATAAGAAAGCAGAGTGCAAAGTCAAATAATAATGCAAGTCAAAACAAGCAAAGTTTGACAAAAAGTGGACGCAAGGATACATACCTCAGGAAGAGGGTGCACAGAGTCGAAATAATCAGCGGTTAAATCCGCAACTGCATGTTCCTTTGTGAGCTTGGTGAGATTCCGGACTCGCTTGTCGACATCTTCTTTCGATATCAGATCTTCAGATATGCGAGTAGGATCCTCCACGCCGGAGTAATTCCAAAGTTTGGTAAGGCGGTGTTGTAGGGGTTGAACTCGACGTTGAATAAAAAACGCCATGAGTTGCATACCCGACAGAGCACCCCCTTGACCTCCTTTTAAAGACTTGATGCGGGAAAGAAGAGGAAGAATTTCTTGTGCTTCTGCATCTGAGGGGAGTGTATCCCATGATGCCAATTTCTTTACCTCCTGGGAAGCATCAAAAGGAGGCAGGCCGAATTCATCTTCAGGAGAGGATTTGCGGTCCTTGATATAGAACCACTTTGTCCTCCATCCTTGGATAGACGCGGCCATGGAAAATTCAAAGTATTGCGCCTCAGGGCGCACAGAAACGATGGCTCCGCCCAGTTCGGGTTTCCTAGCCAAAGAAACATTGGGGCGGAGTCAAAAGATTGACCTCCACAGAAGGAAGTGGGGCTCAATGCCCAAGAAGGACTCGCAGAGAGTAACGAAACAGGCGATGTGCAGAAGAGAATTCGGTGTGAGCTGGTGGATCTGCACACCGTAAACAAACAGAAGCCCACGGAGAAACTCGTGGGCAGGAAGAGAGAAACCGCGGAGGAGGAAAGCAAGGAACATTACCCGATAACCGCTCGGGGGCTTCGGGATCCGTTCAGTACTGGGGAATTTGATGGAATCTTCGGCGGCGATGAGGCCGTCCGTCGTAGCCTTCTCCACCTCCTTCTTTGTGATGGTGGAGCGAACCCAGTTGGTGGCAGAAGTCTTGGCCATGGTGCTCTTAGTGGCCAGGTGTTTCACGCGCATCCAGTACGAAGTGCGCTTGGGGGCTATGCACGAGAGAAGGAGGCAGAGGAGATCAGCAATGGAGGCGGCGGAGGGGACGAGCTGGTAAACAGTAAAAATCCCCCACTACGCCCCTTATATATCTTCTGGGAGAAGGATCGTGGGCCGAGACGTGGCGCAAAGTGCGGAAACGACAGCCCACTAACGGTCAAAAATTGAGAAATTTACAGTACTGCCCATGCAACGGTTCGCAGTGATACAGAGTGAAGTGTTCATTGATGTCATAAAGGATATGTTATCGAACAGAAAATGGCGCCGACAAATGCAAAATTCTTAGAGAAGATTATGTGTGAAGGATTTTTCGATTATAGACTTGGGGGCTAGTACTCTTAAAAGATGGTGACTAGAAATCTTTAATGGAGTTGTGGAAGCATATTCGACGACAAGGCGTTCTAAGAGTATCTCGAAGATGAAGTATCTTGAAGTTGAAGTATTTCGAGTTGAAGTATGATGGATTGCACTCTATTTCGAGCCTATACTCGAAAAAATCTCTTTCGAGTATAGCCTCGGGGGCTACTCCCATCGGGAGCGCTGAGCGCGCACCCGACGATATTTCTTGGTAAAGCAGTAAAGCTGGAGAAGTGCAGGGGTGTTACTCCCATCGGGAGCGAGATTTATGGTTGAAAGAAACCCGAATATTTTCAGTCAAAATATGACTGCAACATAAGATTCTCGAGTTGCGTTATCGCAACGCGACTCGAATGCCGTGACTTGTCACGAAGGTAAGACCCCGGGATCCGTCCTATGTGGCCTGGTATACGCACATGGATGCGCTCTGCTAGTATGTATCCGTGTCTACGACGCGAAGAAAATCCTGGTGGATGCACTGGGTACCTTGAGAACTACTGGGATTCATTCTTTGTAAGTCCTAAATGCGGCAAAAGAGTGGATTTGACCAGTATCCCGAATTCAAGTCCAAGGGGATTGAATTTGAAGTAGGTGACAAGTATCTGTTCCGGCAGTTAACTGACCTCTTGATCCGTTAGGGTTGTCAGGCTTGCTCATCAAAACCCCTTGCGAAAGAATATCATGAAAATAAGTCGAAAAGACTAAGTCGAAGATTTGAAG
This sequence comes from Dactylis glomerata, assembly GCA_007115705.1. Lineage (NCBI taxonomy): Eukaryota > Viridiplantae > Streptophyta > Magnoliopsida > Poales > Poaceae > Dactylis > Dactylis glomerata. The sequence continues at coordinate 71,638 of QXEO01000430.1, read as the reverse complement.
ATGAGAAGAAGTCGAAGAATTGATCAAGTCGAAGATTTGAAGAGTAGAGATTCAACCTGAATCTACAATTCTGGTAGAATCTCAGGGGCTACTGACAAGGGTATAGTTAATAGAGCCCGCTAGTTGAGTACCCCTGAGGCCCGATAAGCTAGGCCCAATTGTAATGATAGTCGAATACGAGTTCTTACCGTATGTCGATATTGTAATCTGTATCATACCCTACCCGATCCTCGAGACCTGGCCACCTATATATAGGGGCCAGGAGGGGACGGTGTAGGCCAGATTGAAGGCAAGCCAGGTTGAACACCCAAGTTTACTTTCGACACACACCTATTTCGACTAACTTTACCTTTGAGTTCATCCAACGCCCTATCTCCCCGATCCTAAGTCCTTCATCTAGGACATTTGTTGAGTTAACCCTCGTCACCCACCCTAGGCCGTGCCACCCTGTGGTGAGTCCACCCCGGATCTCATTTCCGTCCTGGTTTCCTCCCGTGATTTCGTCTCGATGTATAATTTTCGCCTATAGAACCCCCCGGAGTCCCCAAGGTCTGTATATCATTTTTCTCGTCGTGTTTTGTTTCGAGCTGTTTCTGTCAGGGGATTGTTCTCAGCTTTGAAGTTGCAATGTCTTCGTCCGGTCCATCCGAGGAGAACCCTCTTGCGGATATCATTAATCCGTATATGAGGGAGCTGAAGATGCATCCGAAGGAGTTGTCGCTCAAAGATGGGGAGTTGCAGATCAAAGATGTCCAAGTCTCAAAGGGAGAAGGAAGTCTCAAAGCCAGGATGGAAGCACTGGAATAAGAAGTTTTCAAATACAAGAAGATGGCGGAATGCGAGGTGGACATCATCCATAGGATTAATCAAGAGCTTGTTACCAAGTACAAGAAGGAGACTACAGAACTCTGGAAGGATATCTTTTCGCTCCACGAGACCACTAACCAATTACAAGCACAACTCTACGACTTGCGGAACCAAAATTGTGAGTATGAAGCTAGATTTCAACAAATGAGTGCTGCTGCAAGTTTCAGGATATCGGAGACCAAGACATCCTTCCTTGACGGGGGACCTCTGCCTTGGAAGTACAATGATGATAAAGACTCACCACCACCGCCGAAGGAGTAATTCATCATCGGTATAGGCATCCCCTTGGCTTGTTCCAAGCTTGGGGGAGTGCCGCGGTATCACATCATCACCTTTTACTCATTTACTTTTCAAGTAGAGTCATATCATGAATAGAGAAGTTATCTTATAGAATAGTTTGCAGTGTGGAAGTATCCTCCTTAGTTGGTTATCTATGTATTGATACGTCTCCAACGTATCTATAATTTTTGATGCTCCATGCGTGTTTTTACACCATTTGCCCAATGTTTCGTTACACTTCGTGGCACTTTTATACATTTTCCGGAACTAACCTATTAATGAGTTGCCACAGTGCCAGTTCCCTGTTTTCTGCTGTTTTTGTGTTTCAGAAGTGATACACAGGAAATATTCTCGGAATTGGACGAAACAAGTTCCTGAAGTCTTATTTTGTCCGGGAGCTTCCAGAGATCCGAAGGAGAATAGGAGGGGATCCACAGGGGCCCCACACGCCAGGCCGGCGCGGCCAGGGCCTGGGCCGCGCCAGCCAGGCGTGAGGCCACCTGGCTCCACCTCTGACATCGCCCCTTCGCCTATAAAGACCCCCCGATGGGAAAAACCTAAGTACCCGATCACTTTTCCAGAACACATCGCGATCCGCCGCCGCCGTCGACCCGAAGATCGGGAGGGTCCAGAAGCTCTTCCTGGCACCCTGCCGGAGAGGGGAATCGCCACCGAAGGTCTTCTTCATCGCCATGCTTGCCTCCGGAGCGATGAGTGAGTAGTCCACCTTGGACTATGGGTCCATAGCAGTAGCTAGATGGTTGTCTTCTCCACCATGTGCTTCATGTTTAGATCTCATGAGCTGCCCTACATGATTGAGATCACCGTTATGTAATTCTACATGTTTGGTTTGTTGGGATCCGATGAATATTGGTGTTATGATTGAGTTGCTGTACTGAAATATATCTTATGTTATCTCTATGTTGTTTATGATCTTGCATGCTCTCCGTTGTTAGTAGCTATCTTGGCCGAGTAGTTGCTAGTGACTCCAAGAGGGGGTATTTATGCTCGATAGTGGGTTCATGCCTCTATTTAACCTGGGGGAATGACAGAAACCTCTAAGGTTGTAGATGTGCTGTTGCTACTAGGGAGAAAACAACATTCATATGCTCAAGGGCATATGCTTTGTTTAGTCATAGATGCAGTTGGATGGCGGTCTATGTATTTTGTTGTAATGCCCAGAGTAAATCGCATAGTGATCTTCTCGACATATCACGTTTATCTTTATTCTATCAATTGCCCAACTGTAATTTGTTTACCCAGCATGTGTTATTTATCTTATGGAGAGACACCACTAGTGAATTGTGGACCCCGGTCCTATTTCCATCATATTGCTATCACCTGTTTACTTTACTCGCACTGTTTACTTTACTCGCATACTTCTACTGTTTTCCACTCGATACGCTCATAACCTTTGTTTCAAGCAAACCGGTGAGATTGACAACCTCATCGCAAGTTGGGAACAAAGTACTTGGTTGTGTTGTGTGCAGGTTCCGCGTTGCAGCTAGCAAGCAAAGCTTGGACAAGGCGCCATATATAAATTGTCTGAAGCTGTCGCAAACTAGCAAGCATCACCTTCAGTCGTTATTGTCTGCTTTTCTCCTGATCGACATACCTTGGTTTCTTAACTGAGGGAAAACTAGCTGCTATATTCATCATACCTTCCTCTTGGGGTTCCCAACTGGCTGGTCATTCACCACGCACAAGGAATCTTCTGGTGTCGTCACCCACGCGCCAGCACCTGGCCATAATCATCATCATTAACTACACACCAGCCATCAAGTCTTTTCTGGCGCCATTGCCGGGGAAGAAAAAGAAGACCTCTGCAAGGGGAGTTTTTCACACGCACATCCTTTACTTTGTTTTATTGTTTTGCTTTACTTTATTTATTTTTACTTGCATTGTTTTTTATCAAAAACCCAAACAAAATTATTTTACTTTATAGTTGCTTTTATCTACTTGCTTTTAGTTCATGATGTTGTTCCCTAAGTATGTTTTGGAGGACCTCTCAGTAGGTAGTGGTTCAATTATTGGGAAAGATAACATTGAGGAGTTCTTTAATCACATTAGTATGCATAAAGAAGTTGAGGAAAAGTCTTTGGTTGAGCTTGCTCCTAGTTATGAAGTTGCTTCTGCTTATTTAGTTCACATGTTAGAAGCTAGGTTTGCTAGCCTTAATCCTTTTATGCAATACATGTTCCTTAAGCTTCATGAAATTGAGGATCCTGAAAAGAAAGCTTTCATTTTAGAAACTTTGCGCTTAGAATTTAAAGATGTTGCCAATGAGGCTAGAAAAGTTTTTAAGAAATTTAATAAGCTTGGCTCGCCTGTTGAAGTTGTTGGCACACCCAATGAAGATTCTAGAATGCCAATACCTTGTAAACTTGTAGGAATTCATGATGCCTTGGAAAATAATTTTAGTTGGATTTGTCCTGAAAATCTTTTTGATGAAAATAGTGTACCAAGGCATGACTACAAGGGGTACTCAGAACCTCATTTGGATAATATTCATTTCTTTGTTCCTACAATGGATCTTAATGCTTCTTTTGATGTTACTTGATTCGCAATTTTCTGCGCCTAGCTCAAAGGCGTTAAAGAAAAACACTCTTGGGAGATAACCCAATGTTTTCTTTTCAGTACTTTTTCTTTTATTTGAGTCTTGGAAGTCATTACTACTGTAATGACATCTCCTTATCATTTTTATTTCGTTTTTGTGCCAAGAGAAGCCTCTAATTTGAGTGAGGTAAAGATTTGGGGATGTTGCTGTCCTGAAACTGTTTTCGGTTCTGCACCGTAAAAATTCGTGAAAATTCTCTGTATATCTTTTGGACCTGCGATTTCTTGTGCATATGACCCAGGTTATATCCAAACTTTCATTAGTTGAACACTTTTTGATTTGAGCAACAGAAAACCCCTTAAAAAATCGGCCTTTATCAGCTGTTCTGTTTTGACAGATTTCTGCCACTATTCGTTTTTGCCGCTTTATCGCTTTCTTTTGAGTTCTTTTGATCACGGAACTTTTGGGAAAGTTGCTACAGTAGTATATACTTTATATGTGGTGGTTTTGGGTTGGAACCTAAAGCAAAAAGAGGTTGATTATATGTTATGCCTACACTAATGTTGCTAATAGATTTGTGTTTAGTTTTGTATGAAGGAAGTTTTCAAGTGTAGGGATTGGAGAATGATGAGATGATTTGAAGAATGGACAAAAGCTCAAGCTTGGGGATGCCCATGCATCATCCCAAGAAATATCCAATAAGTACAAGCGTCAAAGCTTGGGGATGCCCCCGAGGCACCCCTTCTTCATCGGCAAAAATCAGGTCACCTTTCAAGACACTATATTTTTATTGCTTCATGCACTATGCGTTTTTCTTGGAGCGTCAGTTGTTTTAGTTTTCATTATTAGTTTAGTTTTGTTTTCTGCAATAAATGGTTGGAACCCAACAAATTTCTTTTGGAGAAGTTGCCTTGCTTTTCATTTACCAAGAACGCCCTAGTTTTCACTCTTATCAAAAACCGAGTGTTCTTCTTTTTCTGCTACTGCTTTTGGTTTTTCATTTTTGCCTTGATTTGCATTCAGATCTTCTTATATTTATTTATCAAGGTATATTTTTGCCTCTGGAACATGTTGGTTTTCCTCAAAAGAGTTGGATATAAAAAGTTTGAATGGTGTTGGAAAAGAGAAAAAGCTTTATGCAAAAAAGTGGTACAAGAAGGAGCTTGTGTAGACTACGGCTTAGGCTTTTTCATGTCATGCTTGATGTCTTTTTGATAGTATTCTTAGTGGTTTTGCTGTAGCATGACTTGTCTCAAATAACTGAGATTGCTTAATGAGCCTTTGAAAAAAATCATGCGTTGTTTTAATTATTTGGAAGCATTTTTTTGGTTTTCTCCTTGATGCTTTATTTGGGTTGACTTGGCGCATGCTCACACATGTTAGACTCATACAAAGTCGCCAATAGCCTCTATGATCATTTAGTTTTTGACTTTTGATGCCATCTTATGCTTCTTTTAATGATGCTTTGTCGCTTTGCATGATTATGGCCATTATTGCTCTCTTAGTTGGTCGCTCCCAGTCTTTTGCTAGCCCTCGCCTTGTACAGAGTATGAGCTCTACTCGTGCATCCAACTCCTAAAAACCAAGTTTTCCAAAGTGTCCACCATACATACCTATTATCAATTTGCTATTCCAAGTAAATTTGACTTGCTTTTATTATCTCTTCAAATTAAACTTTTACCAGTGTTATGCGAAAATTGGTCAGTAAAGCTCTCACGAACCGGAAGGCACACTTTACTTTTTCTTGTTCTTAAAAAATTTGACATTGTGGTCTCTTATGTTGAGTTGTTATGCTTGCAAGTTGTAAGTTGGAGACTAGCCCAGCCATGCTGTCATGGGGCAAGCTTTGAACATTGCACTTCTTATTTGAGTTGATATCGTGATCTTTTGTTTATGGATGCCCGCGGTGTGAAATGAATTGGGAATCTTGCGGGGATCATGGAGTTTGTATATGTGTTAGGGAAACGCCTGGGCCGCCAATCTAACCCATGCATAATTCATGGTGGAAATTTGCAGCATACCCATAGTGAACATTCGATGACGCATCTCAAAATAAAAAGCTAAACAAATGGTAAATAAAAGAGATGTCGAGGTGTTCATTGTCTGCTTGTCCTTTCATTTTGATGTGGGCTTGTTCCATGTCATCGGGCACGGAGGTACCCCATTGGCGGTTCTCAATGATACGCATATACTTACAATGACAAGAGCCTTGCTTGAGACTCTAAGTAAAGTAGCATGAGGTTTGGGTACTCGTATTCACGGGACACAAGGTTTTCGACTTATGATTTGTCAAGCATATGCATCATAATTGTTCTCGCATTAACTTTAACCATTCAAGATGCTTATGATGGGGGCAATGAGAGCTCAAAGCTGGTAAGTACCATAATTTTTGAAGGTTATAAAACTTGCAATCACTGCTTCCCTCCGCGAAGGGCCTTTCTTTTACTTTTATGTTGAGTCATCACCTTCTATCTTTATGCACCATTAAGAGAGCATAGTTGTCATTCTTAGTATAATGTGCATTGTCCCAAAGTTTTCATTAATTGATTCATATTGTTGGTTTCACTTGTTCTCAAATTATTTGTATCTAGTCGCCCTCTTAAACTTGAAGGTGTCCTATGCATTTATGTTTTGCTCTCCATGAAGGACAAGCTGAAAACCATTTGTATGTTTTTTCTTATGATTTGAACACACGTTTGACTTTCATTGTTTCATTTTCATGATCTTTTGTTTGTGTTCATTTTTATGTTATAACATGGTTGCTAAGTTTTTATTGTCAAGATTATATCTTTCATGCCCATGTTTTAAGTTCTTTTGATCCCAGCTCACAAATGCTTACATATATGATCAAGATTGTGTAGGTGCATGTCACCTCAAAAATTATTTCTTTTGTTATGACTTACCTACTCGAGGACGAGCAGGAGTTAAGCTTGGGGATGCTTGATACGTCTCCAACGTATCTATAATTTTTGATGCTCCATGCTTGTTTTTACACCATTTGCCTAATGTTTCGTTACACTTCGTGGCACTTTTATGCATTTTCCAGAACTAACCTATTAACAAGTTGCCATAGTGCCAGTTCCCTGTTTTCTGCTGTTTTTGTGTTTCAAAAAAGCTACACAGGAAATATTCTCGGAATTGGACGAAACAAAGGCCAAACATCCAGAAATCCACTGGAGCTTCCAGAGAACCGAAGAGGAGACGGAGTGGGGCCACGAGGGCCCCACACACCAGGGCGGCGCGGCCCAGCCCCTGGCCGCGCCCCCTATGTGTGAGGACGCCTCTGTCCACTCCTGACGATGCCCCTTCGCCTATAAAGACCCCCCGACGAGAAAAACCTAAGTGCCCGATCAATTTTCCAGAAACACATCGCGATCCGCTGCCGTCGTCGACCCGAGATCGGGAGGGTCCAGAAGCTCTTCCCGGCACCCTGCCGGAGAGGTGAATTGCCACCGGAGGTCTTCTTCATTGCCATGCTTGCCTCCGGAGCAATGAGTGAGTAGTCTACCTTGGACTATGGGTCCATAGCAGTAGCTAGATGGTTGTCCTCTCCACCATGTGCTTCATGTTATCTCATGAGCTGCCCTACATGATTGAGATCACCGTTATGTAATTCTACATGTTTGGTTTGTTGGGATCCAATGAATATTGGTGTTATGATTGAGTTTCTATACTGAAATATATCTTATGTTATCTCTATGTTGTTTATGATCTTGCATGCTCTCCGTTGTTAATAGCTATCTTGGCCGAGTAGTTGCTAGTGACTCCAAGAGGGGGTATTTATGCTCGATAGTTGGGTTCATGCCTCTATTTAATCTGGGGGAGTGACAAAAACCTCTAAGGTTGTAGATGTGCTGTTGCCACTAGGGAGAAAACAACATTCATATGCTCGAGGGCATATGCTTTGTTTACATTACACACTTTGCTTAATGCAATTATCTGTTGTTCGCAACTTAATACACATGGGGTGTTCGGATGATATCCCCAAGAGTGGATTATTAGTCATAGATGCAGTTGGATGGCGGTCTATATATTTTGTTGTAATGCCCAGAGTAAATCGCATAGTGATCTTCTTAACATATCATGTTATCTTTATTCTATCAATTGCCTAACTATAATTTGTTTACCTAGCATGTGCTATTTATCTTATGGAGAGACACCACTAGTGAACTGTGGACCCCGGTCCTATTTCCATCATATTGCTATCACCTGTTTACTTTACTCGCACTGTTTACTTTACTCGCATACTTCTACAGTTTTCCACTCGATACGCTCATACCCTTTGTTTCAAGCAAACCGGTGAGATTGACAACCTCATCGTAAGTTGGGAACAAAGTACTTGGTTGTGTTGTGTGCAAGTTCCACGTTGCTGCTCGCAAAGCAAAGCTTGGACGAGGCGCCCTATAAATTGTCCGGAGCTGTCGCGAAGCTTGCAAGCATCACCTTCAGTCGTATTGGCTTTTTCTTCTTCGAACGATAAACCTTGGTTTCTAACTGAGGGAAAAACTTGCTGCTATGCTCATCATACCTTGCGCTTGGGGTTCCCAACTGCCTGGCCATAATCATCATCATTAACTACACGCCAGCCATCATGTATCCCTTGGTGTGAGTTGCGGTAATGAAATATTAATGAGAAGTTTTATCGTTTACTTTCCGCACACTTTATTTTAGTTTGCAATGTTTCTTATATGATTAGTCTTGTTAATTAGTATTGGTATGACTTTGGGAGCATGAGTAAATTTAGTTGGTTTTGGCAAATTTAGCTTGGTCAGTAGCAACATTACCTTGAAGTTTGAGTAGAAAAGAAGAAAGAAGTGCTTGTAGTTACATCACTTCAGTTTTCCTTCATGTTTGGCTTATAAGCATTATTATTCTTAAAGTTAAAATCGTTGTACCTTCAAGGAAGTTTGCATGACTGTTCTTATTATATGTATGCTTGTTTGTTTCATGCAACTCTTATGCTTGCTACCCAGCCTTGCTAGCCAAAGACCCGTACTGAGAGGAAATACTTCTCGTGCATCCAACTCCTAAAAACCAAGTCACTTCCAAAGAGTCCACTATAAATTCCTATGCCTGGTATTTCGAGCCATTCCAAGTAAATTTTAATGAGCTACCTTTCAAAAACCTACAAATACTTCTCATTTTGTGCCACTGTTTTTAGCTCATGAGGACGTAGTGGATGGGTTTGTTATCTTCCATACTAAATTAAGTACCCCTTGACTAGGCAGCTTCATCTGCTCATCATTAATTTTGCAAGGGAGCTGGTCAGACCATTATAATCTCAAAAAGAAAAAAAGAGCACTCCTCCATGTTATGTGAAAGTTGGTTGGCACCCGATGGAATCGGTTAGCCATGGTTTGAGAAAGGAAAAGGTGGGGAGGAGTGCCAAGCTATAAAAGAGCACCAATGTGCCAATTAATCAAACATCTCGGAACCGCTCTCACTTGTTTAGTATGGAAGATATCAAGAACTCCATTGCTAGTCGTTGACAAAAGCAACCACCTCTCAAAATAACTTTTACCTCTGTTTTATAAATGAAAAGCTCTAGCACATGTTTAATCCCTGCTTCCCTCTGCGAAGGGCCTGTCTTTTACTTTTATGTTGAGTCAACCTATTCCCTTCTATCTCAAGCAAGCATTTGAGTTGTTATGTTTCATTCATCCATATGTTGATCCGTTTAATCATGTTTACTAACTTCTTTTGTTAGTACAATGCTTTTGTCTGAAGGAATATATCTTTGAAAGCTTTCTATGAATGCAAAAGTTTGTTTCATTGAGCATATGGTTTTTGCTATATTAGCTCTGTTTTAAAAAGGCTCCATTCAAAAGCTAGTATAGTTTGTTCATTGTTCTCTGACCAAGAACTAAGGTTTGCCACCACCAATTATAGTTTACCTTGTGCACCTTTATTTGTGATTCCCTTTTACTAATTGCAAGTCTTTATCATATAAAGGGAAGTTGCTGTCTATTATACCTTGTGCCTTGGTGAATGTGATGCTTCTTGTCCGTATTTTGATTATCGACACTTCACTCCATAAACCTGTGGTCATGTTTACCGAGTTTAGTTTTCGCTTGGGGACAAGCGAGGTATAAGCTTGGGGGGGGGGTTGATACGTCCATTCTGCATCACTATTTTGTATCATAATTTACTATTATTCATTGATATATTTCACATTTAGAGATGATACTTATGTTATTTCCTCTGTTTTTACATGTTTGATGATCATTGGAGGATTTGCTGCCGGAGTCAGGATTCTGCTAGAAAAAGGACCATCAAGGCACCATATTTTGAAGATCAGGAAAATTCTAGAAAAATACCAGAAAATTATATTTTCCCAGAAGACTGAAGAAGCCGGAAGGAGAAGGCGAGAGGGGCCACAGGGGGCTCTCACCACCAGGGGGCGTGGCCCAGCCCCTGGCCGCGCCCACCTGTGGTGAGAGCCCCCTGGCCCACTTCTTCCATTACCCCCTCACGTATTTCATCGTCCCTGAAAACCTAAGTCAGGGGGGGCTCAGAGATAGACACCGCCGCCTCTGCGGGGCGGAAAACACCAGAGAGAGAAAAGCTCTCCGGCAGGCAGAAATCTGCCGGGGAAATTCCTTCCCGGAGAGGGGAGATCGTCGCCATCGTCATCACCATCGCACCGGACTTCATCGGGATCATCATCATCTCCATCACCAGCACCTTCATCTCCACCATCACCATGCCATCCCGCTGTAACATCTTGAGTTGAATCTTGTCAAATTGTTAGGGGAAACTTTCCCAGTGTTGATTACTCTTCTGGTTGATGCTATTGAGTGGAACCGTTGAATTAAGGTTTATGTTCAGATTGTTATTTACCATTATTTCACCTCTGATCATGATCCATATGATGTCTTGTGAGTAGTTTGTTTAGTTCTCGAGGACATGGGAGAAGTCAAGTCGTTAGTAGTGGAATTATGTTGAGTAATATTTAATGGTTTGATATTTATTTGTTGTGGTGCTATTTCACTAGTGGTGTCATGTGAACGTCAACTACATGATACTTCACCATTTATGGGCCTAGTGAGATGCATTGTGTATTTGGCTACCAATTGTGGGGTTGCTGGAGTGACAGAAACCTAAACCTCCGTTGGGAAACCATTGCACCAGGGAGTATAGGATCTTAGAGTTTAAGGCTGTGGTTAGATTTATCTTAATTACTTTCTTGTATTTGCGGATGCTTGCAAGGGGTATAATCACAAGTGTGTATTTATCCTAGTAAGGGTAGTGCGCTAGCATAGGTTCACCCCCATAACACTTATCAAACTAGTAAAGATTATTTAGCGGTATGAAGCGAAAGCACTTGATAGAAACTCCCGTGTGTCCTCGAGAACGTTTGGTCATCATAAGTTACACAACCGGCTTGTCCTTTGCTCTAGAAAGGATTGGGCCACTTGCTGCAATTATTATTACTGTCTTTTATTTACTTGTACTTTATTTACTTGCATTACCAAATACCCCTGAAAACCCGTTTGCTAGTATTTACAGTGAATCCTTGATCAAAACCACTTGTCAACACCTTCTGGTCCTCGTTGGGTTCGACACTCTTATTTATCGAAAGTACTACGATACACCCCCTATACTTGTGGGTCATCAACCATCATAAACTAGAGGTTTAGTATCATCATAAGCAATAGAATAGCTATCTTCCAAAGCATATTCATCAAACATATCATCATATGAAGGAACATGGATAGTACTAATGGTGCAACAATTATTAACCTCATAATTTTTAGAATCAGTACCATAAAGATTTTCAATATCAAAAGAAGAGTGCTTTTCCCAATCATGATCACTAACATAGGTAACAGGCATAAGAACATCATCAAGATCAGAATTATCATAATCTATAATAGGAGCAACATGCTTAGGGGAAAATACCGTTTCCTCTCTCCTTTTACTCCTCCTCTTCTTCTTCTTCTTCTTCTTCTTACTCTTCTTACTCTCTCTCCTTTAGGAGGGAGAGACTTGAAAGGCATCTTCTCCGCATAATCTGGTTTAATGACAGAAACAACAGAAGAAACTTTGGAGGATTCCTCCTCTCTATTAATAAGATGGAAACATCTATTAGTCCTGTCATAGCTTGGCAAAACATCATGTTTTATAACATTTTGTACGTAAGTATTTGCGAGGCAATCTTTAACACAATAAAGACGACAACCCTGCAGGATGCTAATATTTTAAAAACGCTCATATCTACCAAAGAAGTTTTTCTAGATAACTCTTCACACCCCCAAAAACAAAGTAAGCTCATCATGCTGATTGAGAGTGATCTTGTCATCACAATACAAACTCGCGGTACTCATTCGATTAAACATGTCACTATTATGGCCTGAGCATTGAAAATTAAAATGACCCTTGTCATCGCAAAGTTCACAAATAAAAGGATAAAGCTCACAAACCTTTTTACCAAGCTCATCTAGGGCCTTATCCCACATTCGGGTCTCTTCATTCCTGTGGTGGATATAATAATCTTCTTTGTCGTGACTCTGTTCACAAGGTCTAAGTACTCCACAAAAATTAACATGCTTATAAGAAATAGGACTTTCAGAGGTTCGAGCATGTTTATTGCAATCATCAACAACAATATCACTTTCTATGCAAGTGTCTTTAAAAGGTTCATGATACACGTCCCCATTTCCCTTAGGAACATTAATATGGGAAGAAAAGGCTCTAAAGCAATTAACCATAATTTGGGGATCAAGACCATATTTAGCACTAAGCTCTTGAAAATTAGCAGTTTCAGCAAAAAAATTAATGTAATCATACTCATAATTTATACCTGATCCTTTACCTTTGTCGCTATCCCAATCTTCAATATTGTTTTGAATTGTTTTAAGCAGATTCCACTTGACGTCAACATCCTTGCTTGTGAAAGAGCCATCAAAGCATGCATCTAGATAGTCCTTGTAATATCCTGAAAGCCTTGCATAAAAATTATTAATAACAATATTACGAGGAAGCTCATGAATAGGACATTTGAGCATTAGTGACTTCAATCTTCCCCACGCTTGGGCAATGCTTTCTCCCTCATGCGGATGAAAATTATAAATATAATTCCTATCTTTATAAACCTCACTAGAAGGATAGAATTTATAATAGAAGTGACAAGGGTATAGATAATAGAGCCCGACCGTTGAGTACCCCTGAGGCCCGTTAAGCTAGGCCCAATTGTAACGTTAGTCGAAATACGAGTTCATATCGTATGTCGATATTGTAATCTGCATCTAATCCGTCCCGATCCCTGAGACCTGGCCACCTATATATAGGGGCTAGGAGGGGACGGTGAGGGACAGATTGAAAGCAAGCCAGGTTTACACCCACGTTTACATTTGATAGCCACCTTGTTTGACTGATTTTACCTTCGAGTTCATCTGACGCCCTATCTCCCCGATCCTAAGTCCTTCATCTAGGACATTTGTCGAGTTAACCCTCGTCAATTGGCGCCGACCGTGGGGACTCTGGGCGTTGGAATCATGAATTCGACGGCTTTTTCGCTTTTAGCCAGCAGCAGCCTAGAAGTCGATGAAAATCAAAAGATGGAGTTGACAATTGGAAGTCTGAGCTTCTATGTTGGACCTTCGGGTTCAACTTGTCTTTCGAATCCGGCAAAATCGGGTCCGTCAACAAATAAAACCAAAATAATCGCCAAGTCTGGATCATCTGTGGGCTCTTCTAGCGAGGCAAACTCGCCGGTCAGCCCAGCAGCAACAGAAAATCTACAAGAGAAACTCAAGGAATTCGACGTAACTCGGGGAGAGCCCGACGTGGAAGTAACAATGGACAAGTCACACGATAGTTCAAGGGATTTTGCCAGCAGGAACAGCAGCGTCTCCAGAAGCATACACTAGTTGTGCGTCATTATCACTGAAGCAGCAGAAGAAAATAACCACGCAGACAACGAAGAGGTCAACATGCAAGTCGACAAATTAAGGAGCAACGGCAAGAAGGAGAAAAAGAAAGTCCATGTCTCCGCAGGAGAGTGGAGAATGATCATGTCAGCTATCAACCACGGGACAGATGTACCCGCAGATTCGAGAAGAGAAGTTCTAATGGGATATCAATACGCGCTACATCAGGGCATAAAGAAGTTAAGGGAGGAAAGAGACATGTTTATGAGAAACCCAGATTACAACAGCACATCAAGTGGATGACATTGGTATGAATATAGCGATTTATCAGAGTCCAGCATGGAGAGGCACAGAGACCCGAAGCACAGCAGGAGGACAATAGCACGGACAATAGAAGAAAGCTACGCGAAAAGCCAAAGCGCGAACCCACCAGAGGAGGAAGAAGAATTTGTGCAAGAGACACCAGAAGCAGCATTGGTAGCAGCACAGGCATACCTACTAACTACACAACCAAAGCCTGGGGACCCGCGGGAGCACATGCATCAAGCCGCGATACGAAGCCTCGGGTTGGTAGAAGACAAGCTAACGGGAAATCTTCCAGAGAAAAAGGCGACACATCATAGGGAAAGGCGAAAAGAAGAGGTCGAGCGCAAAGCCTCGCGAAACGAAACTAGCGAGTCTTCAGAAGACGAGAAATGCCAAAAGAGGAAGGAGGATGCAATGAAAGTAATAGCACAAGCAAGAGTAAAAAACTCACGTTATGCATGGAGGCAAGAAAATTACGAAGACAGCGAAAAAGAGATGGGCGCGTTATGCTTTACCCGCAGGGTTCGCAAAACGCGAGTACCCAAAGGATTCAAGTTGCCACACGATCAAGAAAAATATGATGGGTCGCAAGAACCCACTCTATGGTTATCAGACTACCTGCAAGCAGTACAAATACTCGGTGGAACAAGAGCAACGGCAATGCAAAGTTTGCAGTTACACCTCACCGGCGCAGCACGGTCCTGGTTAAATACTCTACCCAACGATTCCATCGGAAGTTGGGGAGAACTAGAGAACCAATTCGCAAGAAATTTTCGCTCAACATACAAACGACCAGCGTCATTGGAAGAAGTTAAGTCATGCGTGCAGAGGAGAGATGAAACTCTGCGCTCTTAAATACAATGCTGGAGTGTCATCAAAAACTCTATAGAAGACGTCTCCGACGAAAGAGCAATAGACGCCTTTTTGGCCAGACTTCATCGTTCAGACCTCGTAGAGGAGGTAGGGAGAATAAAGCCAAGGACAGTGTCAGAATTAATGGAAGTAGCCAACAGATTTGCCGATGGAGAAGATGCGTATAACAACAAAAGGGGGCGTTCACCAGAAGACAACAAAACAAGCAGGCAAAGGCAAAGATACCGCAATGGCGACAACCACGGAAGGCAAAATCAGATAGCCGCGGGATATGAAGGAAGGAATGAGGAAGGCTACAAAAACAAAGAGTTTCAAACGAGAGATAGTAGGGGAAAAGAGAAACCAAGGTACTCGGGTCCTTCGGCAGAAGACATGCTATATGGTCCTTGTCACATCCATTATGCGTACCTAGATGGGAAAAGAGTTTCCAACCACCAGATGAAGGATTGCAGAACCTTCCTAAGGTTGCAAAATGCCATGGATTCAAGCCAAGGAGCACGACATGGAGGAAAAAGCATGAGTCAAGGATATCAAATGCAACGACTCACAAAACAACTGGAGTCAAAAGAATATATATCAGCAATGATCCAACTAGTACCAAAGTCGAAGAAAGAGAGGAAGAGCATATCTAGACAGGTCAACTTGGCAATATCATCACCACCAGCTACTACAGAGTACTTGCAGTGGTCCGATCAACCAGTCAGATTTAGCAGAGCAGACCACCCGAGGAAAGTTCCCAGGCCAGGGCACGCACCAATGGTACTAAAGGTGCAAATAGGGGGATACGACATTGGGAGAGTATTCATGGACGCACGAAGCGGCATAAACCTAATATACGCGAGAACTCTGAGGGCAATGTGCATTTCACTGGAAAGTCTAAAGCCAACAGATTGTTCTTTCCATGGAATAGTACCAAGAAGCACAAATTACCCTATCGGGAAAATAGAACTCGATGTTTGCTTCGGAAGTAGCAACAATTATCGCAGAGAAAAGCTGGAGTTCGAAGTCATGGACTGGCCTTCATAGTATCATGCAATCCTGGGGCGCCAAGCATTTGCAAAACTCATGGCAGTACCTCACTACGCATATCTCACGCTCAAAATCCCAGGACCCAAAGGAACGATCATGGTACAAGGCAGCTTTGAAGTATCCAACACTTGTGACAAAGAATTCAATAGGCTGGCGCAAACTTTCGGCATGACAACAGAGTACGCAAGACTGAAAGGCAAAACTGACCACGACGTGCTACCAGACGTCAGATGATCCTTGCCAGATCAGGCTTTTGATGCAACGCAAGACTCCAAGAAAATCCAAGTCCACCCCACAGACCCGAACAAGACCACCTCTATAGCAGTAAACCTGGATCCCGCATACAAAAGCGCGCTCGTCGAGTTCCTCTGTGAACGCTGGGAAATCTTCGCCTGGTGTCCTTCAGACATGCCAGGGGTTCCCAGGGAACTCGTTGAGCACGCACTAAACGTCGATCCCAAAGCAAAGCCAGTCAAACAACAATTGAGAAGATTTGATGACCCCAAAAGGAAAGCAATAGCGTCCGAGCTACACAGGCTAGAAAACGCAGGGTTCATCCGAGAAATCAAAACGTCGACTTGGGTATCTAAACCAGTTATAGTCCCTAAGAAAAATATAGATGTGCAAAGAGTGTGTGTCGACTATACGTCTCTCAACAAGCACTGTCCAAAGGATCCCTTCCCTCTACCTCGCATTGATCAGATAATTGACTCAACAGCGGGGTGTGCAAGGCTTTCCTTCTTGGATGCATATTCTGGCTACAACCAGATCAAATTGAAGAAAGAAGATGAGGAAAAAACAGCTTTCATAACAACATACGGCGTGTTCTGCTACCAAGTCATGCCTTTTGGTTTAAAAAATGCAGGAGCAACCTATCAAAGGATGATGCAAAATTGCCTGAGAAGTCAAATAGGATGAAACATTCAAGTCTACATCGATGACGTCGTTATCACCACAAGAAAAGAGGAGTCACTAATCAGTGATCTGGCAGAAACCTTCGATAATTTAAACAGGTACAAGCTCAAGCTTAACCCGACAAAATGTTCTTTTGGGGTATCTGCTAGGCAACTCCTGGGATTCCTGGTATCCGCAAGAGGAATAGAGGCAAACCCAGAGAAGATCCAAGCAATACTAATGATGGGAAAGCCAACAAAGCTGCATGATGTATAGAAGCTCGCAGGATGCGTCGTGGCACTAAGTCAATTCGTGGCAAGGCTAGGATAAAAAGCGCTCCCTTTTTATGCATTGATGAAAAAATCAGACGACAAATTCGAGTGGATGGAAGAAGCGGACATAGCCTTCGCACAAATGAAAAAAGTGCTTTCCACACCACCGGTGTTGGTCGCACCAAAGGAAAAGGAGCCATTACTACTATATATTGCAGCAACACATCAAGTGGTGTGCACAGTATTAGTAGTCAAAAGAAGTGAAGAAGGAAAAGCTCATGGAGTCTAACGGCTAGTATATTTTGTCAGCGAGGTACTATCTCCAACAAAGCAAAGGTACCCACACTACCAAAAGCTTGCATACAGCGTATTCACAACAGCACGGAAACTACGGCAATATTTTGCGGTGCACCCAATCATAGTGGTCAACGAAGCACCACTATCCAATATATTGAACAACCCTTCAGCAACAGGACGTGTCTCCTTATGGGGAATTGAGTTATCACCCCTGGACATCATGTATGAAAAGCAAAAGGCGATCAAGTCCCAAGTTTTACCAGATTTCACAGCAGAGTGGCTGGAGTTACAAAACACAGGGCCACCAGATTTATCGAGTGTATGGACAATGTACTTTGACGGATCAAAAAGAATCCAAGGCGTAGGAGCAAGAGTAGTCCTGATATCACCACAAGGCGACAAGCTGAAGTATGTGCTAAGGATGAGTTTTCCTCAAGCTTCTAATAATGAAGCCGAATACGAGGCGCTGCTCCATAGGATGAAAATGGCCAAAGCATGCGGAGCAACTCGACTAAAAATGTTTGGAGACTCGAACCTCATCGTCCAACAAGTGATGAACAAGTGCAATGCAATCAGCGATAATATGACAGCGTACAGAAACTTATATTATTATTTAGAGGGAACATTTGATGGATGCAAAGTTTTGCATGTCAGTAGAGCCAGCAATGAGGAAGCCGACAATTTAGCAAATATCGGATCCCAGTGTTTACCCGTACCACAAGGAGTTTTTGGGAAGAAATCATAGAAAGATCAATAAAAAGCAACAAAGTCTCGACTACAGGAGAACAGGTCCAGCACCAAGCAACAGGCTCGGGGGCTGGTAATAGAGGGATAGCTGAACCCGAAGAAGTCATGATGATCGAGGAAACCTGGATGCAACCATACTTGGCTTACATGGTAAACAAAACACTACCGAAGATACAGTACAAGCGAAAAGGATAATACGATGATCCAAGGCTTTCGTCATGTTGCAAGGAAAATTATACAAGAGAAGTATAACAGGCGTCTTGCAATGGTGTGTAACTCCTCAAGAAGAGCAAGAAATCTTAAAGGACATCCACGCAGGGGTATGTGGACATCACTCTAGCAGCAGAGCCATTCAAGCTAAAGCCTTTCGTGTAGGACTTTACTGGCTAACAGCCATTGAGGACGCGAAAGACATAGTAAGAAGGTGCGAGGCTTGTCAACGTTTCACATCTCAACCACACGTGCCAGCAGCGGAGTTGCAACCAATACCATTATCCTAGCCCTTTGCCCAATGGGGTCTTGACATGGTGGGAAAACAGCACAAATCTTGGCCAGGAGGGCATGTTTATATGCTAGTAGCAGTCGACAAATTCACCTAGTGGGTAGAGGCAGCCCCCATGACAACCCAAGATTCTACAGCGGCAATCAATTTCATCAAGTCAATAGTTTTTCGCTTCGGAGTACCGCACAGTATCATCACAGACAATGGGACAAACTTCACATCTAAGGAGTTCAAGAATTACTGTGAAAGTTTGGGAATCAAATTGAAATTTGCATCTGTGGCGCATCCAAAGACAAATGGGCAAGTCGAGAAAGCCAATGGCTTAATATGCAACGGGATAAAGAAAAGGTTGTTAGCACCCCTCGAGAAAGCCAAGCACGCTTGGGTAGATGAGCTACCCTCTGTACTCTGGAGTCTCCGAACTACACCCAACGCAGCTACTCAAGAAATGCCCTTTTTCCTGGTCCATGGCGCAGAAGCCGTGCTTCCAGTCGAAATAACTCATGAAGCTCCAAGAATCGCGGAGTATGACGAGGCAACTTCCACAGAAGCGCTTCAGGATGATGTCGATGCACTCGACGAGGCAAGAGACGTAGCACTAGCCAGAGCTACTCAATATCAGCAAAATCTACGAAACTACCACAGTAGTCGAGTTCTCCCATAGTCTTTTGTGGTGGGAGATCTAGTTCTACGACTTAAGCAAGATGGTCATGGAAAATTGGAATCCCCATGGGTAGGACCCTACATCGTGACAGAAGTAATACCAGGAGGAGCTTATCGACTACAAGACAAGAAAACGGGGAAATACGAGAGTAACCCGTGGAATGCAGAGCAACTACGGCGGTTCTACGCATAGAAGACATAAGGCGACAAAAATCTTTCGGGTTATGACCCCCTGAACCCAAAACATGAGGCCACAGGTCGGGTTCTTTGGGTCAACTCGACAAATATGTATAAGTATTTCACTTTCTACTCGGGGGCTCAGCCCCTCGAGTCATACGAAATAATATTAAACAAGTTATTGAGCTTTGTGAGAATCTGAGATATACTACTAGGTTGTTTGCAACCCGAATTTCGACAAAAGCAAGCACGGTTCAAAGGAACCCGATAATACATTAAAGGCATACCTCGAAATGACAGTTGTTGGGGATATACCAAATAGGTATACTAGCGACGTAGTCCTGAACCAGCAAGCCAGGGTGGCCCATCAGGGTGGTATGGCAGATTGCCTACCGGGGAGCCCAGTTGCTGGAAAGACCATGGCGGTATTGGACGCAGGAGCTCATGGAGGATCCGCAGACAAGCCCATGGCGGGTTGCCTTGTATTACACGCATAGGACTTAGTCTAGGACTCCAAGTTGTATCCGCTCCGGTACCATCGTGTTGCCCATGCCAGGCGCCTTTATAAGCCGGCGTGGAGGAGCCCTTGAGGCACATCTTAGACTTACGGCCAATCGCATAGCGAAACAGCCAACCTCATCATTGTAACCGAGCACTTGTTGCCATATAGTGAATTATAGCAGCACGTAGGGTCTCGCCACCGTTGCGGGATTTGAAGCTGGGTAAACTCGTGCTATCACCGTCCCGGATCGCTCCACTGTGTTCATCCCCTTCCACAAACCGCCATACACCTACCCCTATGGCAGATCTGTTGACGAAACCACGACAGTTGGCGCCCACCGTGGGGCATAACGCGTCAGGAGCGCGGATCCAGGAGGGATCCGCCTTTGCAGGCATCAGCGACACCGTCGCCATCGGGCATGTCCTCTACGATTCCGGCTTCCCCATCATCCCAGCGGATAACCTCTGGGTGCCGGCTAGAGAAGACCCTACCCGATTTACCGCTGTTCCGGTTGGAGACATCCACATCTTCATCGGAGAAACGGACCTTGCCCCCGCTATGGAAACCAATTTCTGGCGGATTGGTATGGTTGAAACCCCCAAACGGACCGCTTTTGAGCTGGATATGGAGGAGGAATCATCTGATCTGGAACTTTCCAAGTTATCTAGATCGAATCTAAAAAATAATCCCACCCAGCCCGCCCTAGAGGTAGAGGAAGTGGTGGTAGACCGTTGTGAATCTGCCATGAGGAATCTGGCGTTAGAGGCACCGCGGTATTGCCTTGTTGCTTTCACAGGAACCACTTCGGGATCTGCCTCCAATGGAGATGACAACCCAGTTGAATCCATCCTAGAGGCACTTAATGAAAGTGGTGAATCGGATGACTGGGATAGCAAAGGCTATGACTCTTATCACTATGACGCCGCCATGAGAAAGATTGAGGCGGAATTAGCTCAGCAAGCACTTGAAGAGCAGAACGCAGCCGCCAAGCAGGTGTTCATGACCAACAAAGGAGATGACGCTGGGCAGACAACCGGTGATCTGCCATCTCAGGCAGCCCATGACGGAGATGCCGGCAAAGAGCAGGGTAACCCGCCACCAGCCGCCAATCCCTCCACGGAACAACTTCCCGAGATCCAGGGCGGCCCCAGGCCTCTGCAACCAGCCATCCCCGTAGGGCATCACCCAGAAGACTTCACGACCCCGCTGGACAAGGTCGTCTATGGAACTCTAGCAGATCCAATCACCCCTGACTATGTCAGAGACGTGAACGATCTCGAGAAGAAAAGGCGAGCAATCCTCAAAAAAGCAAAGCAAGTCGAGAAGATGGGCGAAAAGTTGGATGGCGACATTGCTAAAGCTCAAGACACGCTGAAGCGCGCAAGGAACAGGGAGGAGAAGTATGTTACTCTCATCCAGAATCAAATGAACGAGGGAGGCGACCCACAGCTGGCATGAAACCTTGAGTTCACCGTGCCAACCGCAGAAACTCTGGCCAGGATCTATATCAAGAATCCGCCATATGTGGACAAGAACTGCGATGAAGTCAGGGCTACGCCCATTGAAAACATCATGGCTGCAAAGGAGCTATTGGAGCATAATAAAAGCCCAGCATCCCTTAAGACGGCGGTAAAATTGATGACCAAAGAATTGGTGCAATAGGAGAAAGCTACATCATCACGACGGCTTGAATCTGATCCCGTGCTGTGCAGGTCTAGTACTGCCTCCAAAGCTCGGGGTAATGGCAATTATGGTACACGCCCTTATAACGAATCTCACACCGGATCCTCAGAAATCCGAAGAAGAGAAGCTCGCAATAGGGCAGATGCCATCCCAATATCTTCCGATGACAAGCCACATGGCAAGGGCCATCAAAGAAATCCATCGCCCCCTCACAAGAACTACCCTGCTTATGGATACCAAGGCAAGGCCCAACCTCGCCATAAGTCCAACATGCCGCCACCGAAGTACAAGACATTCGAAATCCCATAGGGAGGAATTGTCATACGTGATAATGATGGCAAGCGAGGAAGGAGTCGTGACGCTGGCCGAAGAGATGACCCGCCACGACGTGAAACCAGCCGGGATGGCAGATCTAGGCATAGGGAACCATCTCGCCATGACGATGGCGCACATCGCAACGGCGACAAAGATAAGCATCGCTCTTCACGCCGACACAATGACAAAGGGTAAGGCTCCCACCGCCATGATGATGATCCAGCTCCACGAAGAGCAGAGGGAAGCTGTCGCAGTTGCAGAGATCCATCATAGGACGCTGAGAGTAAAAGGCGTGATCCTTCACCATCCCCACCAAGCAGCCCCCATGGTGGCGGCAGTGGCAGTGGCAGCCCAGCCAGGTCACGTGCCTCTTGAAAAGATCCGCAGGACAAGAAGCCATACGACGCGTGTACCCACCTAAACGAGATTGCCAAGTCTCAAATAGCCTTCTTCCTCGGCCCGAAGTGCTTTGGACAACAGATTTGTGATGAGCCCATCCCACATGGGTTCAAGATCGAGAAAAACATCTGCCAGTACAACGGAGTCGATAGGCCCTTAACTTGGCTACAAGACTACTTCAACGCAGTGTAGTTCGCAGGGGGATCACCCAATGTTGATGTCCGCTATTTGCCCCTGATGCTTTCCGGCACAGCGCGGCAGTGGATCAACGACTTGGCAGAAAATTCCATCCAAACCTGGTTTGACATGCAGACTGCGTTTACTGAAAACTTCAAGGGTACCTACAAGAGACCTCACAATATAGGTGACCTCCAACGGTATCGGCGAGCAGAAGACGAGACCTCCCAAACTTTCCTCGCGCGTTGGCTGGATATGAAGAACTCCTGTGAAGGGGTTACCGATGAATCTGCCATCCTCGCGTTCATTGACAGTTTGGAGAGAGGCCAGCTACTCCGCCATCGCCTGTTACGAGAAAGGAATGAAGGGAAACTAACCCTAAATTCCATGATCACCATTGCAAGCAACTACGCGGCCGCCGATAATGACGCCCGCGAATCTTTGAAGGCTTCCGCCATCTAGAACACCGGAAAGCGGAACAGCAGCAACAAACGGAAGAATCCGCCAGAAGAGCAGCAAACCCCGAATATGGTGGCCACAACCTTCTCTGACAAAGGACAGAACAACCAACGCGGCCGGGGACGAGGTTCTAGCAGCGGCCAGCCGCGAAGCTCCCCAGCTTCCGCTACGACGCTAGCTGCACCTGTGTCCTACGACGAATACCGTGACATGCCGTGCTTCGCCCATCGGGACGCTTCAGGAAAGTGCAATCATACCAACCGGAACTGCAAGTTTGTCAACGACATCAAGGCGGATCAAGAAGCTGGCTACAAACGCACCCGGCGACAACAGCCTCGTGGCAAAGGAAAAGCAGACAAGGAAAAGGAGTCCAAGGATAGCAGTGACATGGATGAAGACCCTGCACCAAAGCCCATCGAAAAGGCAGAGGGTGGCACTGGTACGGGCAACCCATATAAGGGCACCAAGAAGGGAGCATTCCACACCTTCCTTGGATCTCCTACGGCTAAGGCACAGCGAGCCGCCATGCGCTCCCTAAATGCCACTCTACCTAAGGTCCGCCAGTACGTCCGATGGTCCGAGATGCCGGTGCAATGGAGCCGTGACGATCACCCAGAGCACATCCCAGATGGATACTACGCCATGGTGGTTAACCCCCTGTTCCAAGGCTATGAGTTCTCCAAGTGCCTGATTGATGGTGGAAGTAGCTTGAACATCATGTATGTGGAAACCCTGACAAAGCTAGGCCTTACCAAGACCCAACTCCGCCATAGTGCTGTCACTTTCTATGGAGTGGTTCCTGGCCGCCAAGCAAAGTCCCTCGGGTCCATCACCCTCAAGGTTGCCTTCGGTGATGAAAATAATTACCGCGAAGAGCCCATAGCCTTTGAGGTGGTCCCTTTCAAGAGTACATACCACGTGATCTTCGGCCACCCCGCGTTCCACAGCTTTCACGCCAGGCCATGCTACATCTACAACCAGCTGAAAATGCCAGGACCTGAAGGCATCATTACTGTTTATGGCAGCTTCAGGAGGCCAAGGAGTGCTAGGACGGAGAAGCCACCTTCATGGAAGCAGTGTTCTTCGGCGAGGAGTTCAAGGAAATCCACGCCGCCACAGACCCCGTGAGGATGCCGGCATCCAAGCAGGAAGTATCCGCCTCCCCGCCCACCTTCAAGCCTACAGTTGATACAAAGAAGGTGGAACTTGTCGCTGGCGACGCCGCCAAGACCACCTCGATAGGGACAAACTTGTCCCCCAAATAGGAAAGCGCGCTCATCGAGTTCCTCCGTGAGAACCGGGACATCTTCGCATGGCAGCCATCTGACATGATGGGTGTACCCAGGGAACTCGCCGAGCATGCCCTGCAAATAATTCCTGGCTCCAAGCCAGTAAGACAAGCAATGAGACGCTTTGGAGATGAAAAGCGCCGCGCCATAGCAAAGGAAATTTCCAAGCTATTGAAAGTAGGCTTCATCAAAGAAGTAATTCATACAAAGTGGGTGGCGAATCCCGTGCTAGTTCCTAAGAAAAACACAAAGGTTCTGCACATGTGTGTAGACTACACCGGCCTGGACAAAGCGTGTCCCAAAGACCCTTTTCCCTTGCCGCGCATTGACCAAGTCATTGACTCGATGGCGGGATCGGAGCTGCTGTGTTTCTTAGATGCCTACTCGGGTTACCACCAGATCAAGATGAAAGAGTCCGATCAGCTCACTACCTCGTTTGTAACACCTTATGGCACATATTGCTATGTGACAATGCCATTCGGTCTGAAGAACGCAGGAGCAACGTACCAACGATCCATGCAAAAGTGCCTGGCAGATCAAATCGGATGCAACATCCACGCATACGTGGACGACATCGCCGTCATGTCCAAGAAGCAAGATAACCTCATAGCGGATTTGAAGGAGACCTTCAACAACCTAAGGAAATACAACATGATGCTCAACCCCACGAAGTGCGTCTTCGGGGTACCAGCTGGACAGCTCCTAGGATTCATCGTCTCCCACCACGGTATTGAAGTTAACCCGGAGAAAATCAAGGCCATCCTCAAAATCTCCCGGCCCAATGACTTGAAGGACGTACAGCGACTCACAGGCTGCGTGGCAGCAGTGAGCAGATTCATCAGTCGTCTTGGCGAGAAGGCTTTGCCACTCTACAAGCTGATAAAGAAATCAGACGAATTCGTCTGGACCGACGAGGCAGACGGCGCGCTCAAGGATCTGAAGAGAGTGCTATCCACTTCACCAGTCCTAACAGCTCCCGAAGACTAGGAACCCATGTTACTATACATGGCGGCAACCAACAGGGTCGTCAGCATCGTCATCGTGGTAGAACGCAAGGAAGAAATGCAGGAGTACGGCGTACAGAGACCAGTCTACTATGTCAGCGAGGTCCTGACGGAATCCAAGCAGCGCTACCCTCACTTCCTGTCATGGGAATTTAGAGACAGTAGCCATGGGGTGGCTTATCGAGGGGGCTCGACGGTGGTGACGATGGGTCCGGCTCGGGATTGTGCCAACGGAGACACCTCGGTTTACCCAGGTTCAGGGCCCTCCCAGGTGGAGGTAAAGCCCCTACTTCCTGCCTGCTTCATATTGATTGGACAGTAGCGATTACAGTGCTCCTCGAGCTGTTCGGGCTAGAGAAGGAAGAAGAAGATCGGATCTCCCTAGACTAAGGGTCCAGGCCCCCTTATATAGGCGGGGGCCTGGTTACAGATTAGGTATCGGTTCGGCCGGCTGCCGGCTCCTCGGCGGCGGCATCCTTGGCGTGATCCTCTGGCCCTGCTCTGACAAAGGCGCTTTATAAAGAACCTTTCCCCTGGACCGGCATCTGGGAGGCATATCTCCTCCCTTTTGCCTCGGATCCCATCATGGGGAAGGGTCTTTGATCGCTGATTGGCTGAGGCCGGTCGTGGCGCTCGTCACTCCCATCCTTGGCCTCTGTCGCTCTTGTCGGGGCCAGCCCACTTTCGGCGAAACAGCTGTTGGGAGGCTTTTGTCTTCATCGCCCGGCTCTGGCTCTCCTCGGTGGAATCGCCAGCCGGCTGCTGGCGCAGCCGGCCCTCCGGACGGAGCCGGTCTTCTCGTGCGGAAGCCGCGGGGACTCCTGGGATGCTAGCCGGCATATTGCTCGGCCCGTGGTATGCCCCAATAGTCATCCCCACGACACTAGCCCCCAAAACTAGCGAAGTCTCATGGGTTAGCATGGGGCTTTGGCGGGTTCTTTTCCTCGCCAAAGTCTTGCTCGTTTTCGCCGAAGTCCCAGGATTCTCCGTCTGGTCTGGAGGTTGCTGGCTTCGAGGCCAAGTCACGTGGAATTCCTCCGGCCGTCTCGAGACGTACCGGCTCTAGGCTTAACCCGGCCGGCGGCCGCAAGCCGGCGGCCGCGAGCCGGTGTGCTGCCTCCTTGGAACTTGTGCTGCTTCGGGTTTTGATCCTACACTGTGGCCGGCGCAGTGCGCCAGTGGCCAGTCTTGTCATTTTGACTTCGGAATCACCACCGTCATAACTTCCCGAGTCATCATACGGGGTGGACTAGCACATGTCAGCGACGTGTCCCATCGACTCCTCCCACGATCCGCTGCGGCAACCGTAGCGGTTGCACACGATGCGGGGGTGGTTACCGAAACGTCGGGGGGTTATCCCCTTCGCCGCTCTTCTTTAAATACTGAGCATGCTCAGTGCCAAGGGCATCCCCCACTTCTCCCCTCACCTCGAGCTTCTCCTTTCCGAGCCCAACCCGATCATGTCGTCCCTTAGCGGTTCCACTGCCAGTGGTGGCAAGGTTCTGACGGAGAGGGAGAAAAGGGACGGGGCGCCGGAGATGTCGCCTCCGGCGTCTCGGAAACGCGGTCGCCCAAAGGGGAGCCACAATAAGAAAACTTTGGAGGCTCTCGCGGCGAGGGCCGCTGCCGTTCCTTCCGCACCGCCGCGCCCCAGGCAACCGGGGCTCCTGGCGATGCGGGCGTCCCGGTGAGGCGGGGGCCCGGTCACCCAAAGGGGAGCGGGAGGAAATCCGCCCTTGCGGCGGCTGATGCTCCTTCATCGTCTCGCCGTCGTGGGCGGCTGCCGGGCAGCAAAAACAAGAAGGCCCTTGCTGTCCTCAGGGTCGCCGCCTCCACTCCCACGAGACCCTGCGCGGCGACCTCTCCTCTGCTGGGCCCGTCACGACCCTGGCTGGAGACACCGGCACTCCAACCGCCGGCCTATATCTTAGCCGAGGGGTGGTCCACCTGCATCATCCCTGCGCTTGCCGGGTCTCGGGACCTCCTCCGCCTTCGGTCCTAGTTCAAGGACTGGATGGAAGGCCAGGAGATGGCTTACGCCAAGCTGCGGGAATGCAGCGGCGGCCAGCCCACGTACCACATCGAAGTTTACTACGACGGCCAGGGGGTGTGCTACTTCCGCGATAGGTGGTCGAAGTTCTTCCTCGACTACGGCGCACATGAGGGCTGGTTCATCCTCCTCACCCGCCACGATGGGAAGAAGGACTTCACCGTCTGCTTCTTCGACGCCACCCTCTCCGCCCGCACTTATGCCGCCCAGCCGTGAGGAACGGGCTTCATCGACCTCCAACGCGGGCTTCTCCGGGACGAAGTCCATGCGGCGCTCGCGCTGTGCCGAGGGAGGCGAGCATCTCCCAGGCAAGGGATTCTTGGCACTCTTAGGGTAGCGGTTTAGGGAGCTTTTGTAATCGTCAGACTTCTACTTAATGAACATTTGTCCTTCTTCATTTACTGTGTGTTTTGCCATCGCACAAGTGTCTTCTGTTAACATCGTCACGCTGCGATGATTCTTCGGCTGAAGTTCTTCTTTTGACAAAACCACTGCCACGCGAGTCTGTAGGTAGGGGCTGCGATGGCCACTAACTTCGCAGTCGCTTCTGGCGAGGTCCTCCGGCTTCAGCGCGGAGGGAACGGTGCCTCTGCTGGCCGGCTCTAGGGAATGCGAGCTTACCCCGGCTTGGAGGGATTGGAGCGGAAGTTGAATCCTGTGCCGGCTTGGGCGAGACCGGAGCCGACACGCCTCCCTTGCTGCGGGTGGAGCGAATTTCCCAGTTTCTGGCTCTAGCCACTATTTTGTGAGTGTTAGGTTTCGATTTCGTTGCTCGATTGCTGATCATGTCGCAGCGCCAGCTGATCGGACAGCCGGCGAGGTACTGGAGCCGGCTCACTTCTGAGGGCCAATTCCCTTTCCCCCTAGCCCCCGAGTTTTGGGGCAGCTGGACTGACAGCTGGCTCAAAACTAACCTTTCGCGTAGGGTGCCAACACCTAACGAGGCAGCTCGAGCTTCGAACCTCTTTGGTGTGGCTACTCAGCCCAGACGTCGAGAGACCGTGGTCGTCAACCGTTCGCTGGCTTGCCTTTGTCTGGTTCTCTCAACTTTTTCCTTAATCTTCCCACCCTTCGGCCCTTCTACCCCCAACCGGCAGCCTGGTGCCGGTTGGTCTCCCTTGGGCTGGCAGCCGAATGCCGGCCTAGGGTGGGAGAATGCCGCGGAGTGAAAAGTAGTACTTCGGTCTATCGGGCCCCCCGACTCATGCTAGCCAGCGCTTAGTTAACAGACACTGCTCCTGACGTCTGGTTGAGCGATTTTTCTATCGTTTCCGGTTCTGCTCTGCGGCTTTCCTTCGTTTGTGGCCTGCCGGCTCCTATCCGTCCGGCTGCGCGGAGCCGGAAGGTGGAGGTTGGGCTCGAGACCTTCTTCATACGTAGTACTCATCCGACTGATGAGAGATCGATCATTTTTAAGGACTGCCGGCTGTGGCTCGGTGCCCGGAGCCGGCTGCCGGTCAAGTGAATAACGCAGGAAGCAAAACATACACGAAGTGTTTTCCTCGGAGCCGGCCGTAACTAGCCGCTCCGTTTTCCTTTATTCATTTACAAGTTTTTCGGGGTACAAGCTTTTGCTTTAGCAGAAGAAAGGTCTTAGGAGGCTGACATTCCAGGTACGCTCCGTCTCCTTGTCAGAGTTATCTGCCTTATTCTTTCTGGGCTCTTGTGCATTGATGAGGTAATATGCCCCATTGCCCAGCACCCGGCTGACAATGAACAGTCCCTCCCAGGGAGGAGACAGCTTGTGCATGCCCTTAGTGCTTTGGACCAGCCGGAGTACAAGATCTCCTTCGCGAAACGCGAGCGGGCGAATTTTCCGGCTGTGGTATCATCGCAGCTGCTGCTGATAGAGCGCTGATCTGGCCAAAGCCTGCTCTCGTGCCTCCTCGAGGAGGTCGACGCCATCTTCGCGAGCTTCTTTTGCATTGCTTCTCCATGTACTGGACAATTCTGGGCGCATCGAACTTGATGTCCATGGGCAACACCGCTTCTGCTCCATAGACCAGGAAGAAAGGTGTGAAGCCAACAGAACGATTTGGAGTGGTGCACAGGCTCTATAGCACTGAGGGTAGCTCTTCGACCCAACAGCCGGCTGAGCGTTCGAGAGGCTCGACCAGCCTTGGTTTGATGCCGGCTAGGATCAGCCCATTTGCCTTCTCCATTTGCCCATTTGTCTGAGGGTGCGCTACTAACGCTAAGTCCAGCCAGATGCCCCTCTTGCCATAGTAATCAGCAAAGACTCCCTTCGCAAAGTTTGTCCCATTGTCAGTGATGATGCTGTGGGGAACTCCATATCTTGTGATGATCTCGTTGAAGAACTTGATGGTGGACGAGCCATCGAGTTTTTTGATTGGCTTGGCCTCGATCCACTTGGTGAACTTGTCCACGGCAACCAACAGATGCGTCAAGCCCCCGGGTGCGGTCTTGAATGGTCCTACCATGTCCAGGCCCCAGACAGCGAACGGCCAGGTGAGCGGGATGGTCTTGAGGGCTGCCGCTGGAGTGTTTCTGTGCTTGGAGAAGCGCTGGCAGCTGTTGCACTGTTTCACCAGTTGCTCTGCATTCTGCTTGGCCGTTGGCCAATAGAAACCATGGCGGAAGGCTTTGGCCACCAAAGCTCTGGAAGATGCGTGATGTCCGCACTCCCCTTGGTGTATCTCTCTTAGCAGCTCTATCCCTTCTTCCGGCTCGATGCACTTCTGGAAGATGCCTGACACGCTGCGCTTGTATAGCTCGCTGTTGATGATGGTGTATGCCCCTGCTCGGCGTTGAATTCGCCTAGCCTCCACTTCATCTTGCGGCAAGTCCCCAGTGATGAGGTAGTTGGAGAATGGCTCCACCCAGGAAGGTATCTCCCGTATGTGGAAGACACTGGCGACCAGGGGATCAGCAGCCCCCGGGTCTGTCGTCGTGCCGGCCTCATCTGATTGTCCGGCTGAGGGAGCGGGCGTGGAGCCGGCAGCCCCCATGTCCTTCGCCGAGCCGGCCACGCTGGGCTGGCCGGCTGCCTCCTTCAGCCCCGAAGCGGCAGCCCCCGGGTCTAGTGGTGGGACCTGAGCCGGGGCAGGGTCTCCAGGCACGTAGATGGACGTAGATTCCGGCGAAGGCTTGATGGACGGCTTGCGGATGATCTCTAGTGACACCCCGGCTGGGATATCCTGCCTGGTGGAGCCGATCTTGGATAGCCGGTCCGCCTCGTCGTTGTTTGCTCTGGGGACATGGTGGAACTCGCAGCCCTCAAAGAATCCGCTGAGCTGCTGTACGTAGAAGCGGTAGGAGGCCATGTTGGCGTCCCTGGCATCCCAATCCCCCGAAACTTGGTGCGTTACCAGGTCGGAGTCTCCGAAGCAGAGGATCCTCCTGATGCCAATCTGCTTGGCTATCTTGAGCCCATGTACCAGGGCTTCGTATTCGGCGACGTTGTTCGACGCACGGAAGTGGATCTGCAGCACGTATTGCAGCTTGTCTCCCTTAGGAGCGGTGAGGACGACGCCAGCTCCCAAGCCCCCAAGCAACTTGGAGCCATCGAAGTGCATGCGCCAGTGGGTGGAGTCTGGAGCCGGCGGCAGGTACTAGTGCTCTCCCCAGTCAGCGAAGAAATCCGCTATGATCTGCGACTTGATCGTCGTCCTGGGCTTGTACTGAATGGTATGAGCAGCGAGCTCAATCGCCCATTTGGCCACTCTGCCTGACACGTCCTTGCACCCGATGATCTCCGAGAGCGGAGTGGTGCTCACCACCGTGATTGGGTGCTCCTCGAAGTAGTACTTCAGCTTCTTGGCCGCCATGTACACGCCGTACGCGACCTTCTGGTAGTGCGGGTAGTTCTGCTTGGAGAGAGTGAGCACCTCACTCAGGTAGTACACTAGGCGCTGAACCGATAGCTCCTTGCCTTCCTCGGTGCGCTCCACCACGATCACGATGCTAATGACTCGCGGGGTAGCCGCGATGTAGAGCAGCATTGGCTCTCGCGGAGCCAGCGCAGCCAAGATTGGCGCGGTAGACAAGGCTCGCTTGAGTTCGTTGAAGGCATCATCAGCACGCTGGGACCAAACAAAGTGATCTGTCTTCTTCATCAGCTGGTACAATGGCATGGCCTTCTCCCCGAGCCGGCTGACGAACCGGCTGAGCGAGGCCAAGCATCCAGCAAACTTCTGCACGTCTCTGAGCTGGGTGGGCTTCTCTAGGGTCTCGATGGCTTTTATCTTCGAGGGGTTAGCCTCGATCCCTCGCTGGGAAATGATATAACCTAGGAGCTGTCCAGCCGGCACACCAAAGGTGCACTTCTTTTGGTTGAGCTTCATGCGATAGCGCCGCAGGTTGGCGAAGGTCTCCTTGAGGTCATCCAGGAGCGTGCCGCTCTGCTTGGTCTTCACCACCACGTCGTCCACATAAGTGTGCACGTTTCTCCCAATCTGCCCTTGCAGACATCGCTGCATGGTTCGCTGGTAAGTGGCTCCAGCGTTCTTCAGGCCAAATGGCATGGTGACGTAGCAGTAGGCTCCATATGGGGTGATGAAGGACGTCTTGATCTGATCCAGCTGGAAGAGCGGGATCTGGTGGTAGCCTGAATATGCATCCAGGAAGGATAGCAGGTCATAGCCGGCTGTGGAGTCGATCACCTGGTCGATCCGTGGTAGTGCGAAAGGATCCTTGGGGCAAGCCTTGTTGAGGCTGGTGTAGTCGATACACATTCGCCAAGTGTTGTTCTTCTTCAGAACCAAGACTGGGTTCGCCAGCCAGTCAGGGTAAAATACCTCCATGATAAAGCCGGCTGCGAGGAGCCAGGCAATCTCCTCACCAATAGCTTTCCTTTTCTCTTCTGCAAAGCGCCGCAGCGGTTGCTTGACCGGCTTGGCGTCCGGCCTGACATTGAGTGAGTGCTCAGCCAGCTCCCTCGGCACACCTGGCATGTCCTTTGGAGACCATGCAAAGATGTCCCGATTCTCATGGAGGAAGCTGGTGAGCTCGCTTTCCTATTTAGCAGAAAGGCCGGTGCCGATGATGACGTACTTGGAGGGATCGCTCTCATCCAGCAGGATCTTCTTGGTGTCGTTGGCCGGCTTGAACTGCTCCACCGGCGACTGGCGAACCGGCACATCTTGCTGGGCAAGCTCCACGCGATGTAGAAGCTGCCGCTTCTCCTCGGCGATGACCAGTGCCTCTGCCAGCTGCGAGCTCTCCTTTGCATAGGCCAGGGACTTCTTGAAGCTTCCCGTGACAGTGATTATGCCTCTGGGTCCTGGGAGCTTCATCATCAGATAGGCGTAATGTGGCACCGCCATGAACTTGGCTAGGGCTGGACGGCCAAGCAGCGCGTGGTAGGGACTGCTGATGTCCACCACCTCGAACCAGATGGGCTCGCGGCGGCTATTCCCCTTCTTTCCGAAGAGAACCTCCAGCTGCACCTTGCCCAAAGGGGTGCAAGAATGCCCAGGCATGATGCCATGGAAGGTGAGCCGGCTCGGTTTCAGCTGAGCAAGCGGGATGCCCAACTTCTTCAGAGAGCTTCGGTAAAGAAGGTTGATACTACTACCGCCGTCGATGAGCACGCGGGAGAACCGGCACATGTGCGTATCGGAGCACACAACAGGGTCCAGGACCAGAGCGTATTCTCCAGGGCTGGGCATCAGCCTCGGATGGTCCTCGTGCCCCCAGGTGATGGCCGCCTCAGACCAGTGCATGAACTGGGGTTTTGCAGGCATTACAGCGTTCACCTTTGCCTCATGCCAAAGGTCGCTCCTTTTATCCTTGCCAGGGGTAGTAAAGATGTGATATTGCTCAACATCCACCGGGAAGTCATCATCTTGGTCCGGCTCGCCTCCAGCCGGGTCGTGCGGTTGGTTCTCCTGATCTCCAGCCGGCTGCGCTTGCGATGCACCAGGGATCTGCCGAGCGTGTTGCTCCAGCTCTCTCATGAAACGGCACTGACGCGTGGAGTGGGTCGCTTCCCTGCCCGGGGAGGTGTGGAACTTACACGGCTGATCAAGTGCGGCATCGAGGGTGTACTTGCCCTCCTTGCGCCCATGACCACTACCGGCAGCCCCCGGGCCTCCTTGGTCAGAAGCCGCTCGCTTTGAGCTAGCAGATCCTCTGGGGAACGTGTCAACGTGGTCAAGCCACAGGTGGATGTGCAGCGCCGATGGGCGAGTCTGGGACTCCGACCCTGGCGCTGGCACCGGGATCTGGCGTGGCCTGCTTGCTCCACCGCCTTGCTGGGCGCGGCGGCCTTGGGCGTTGCCGCTCGGAGTACGGCCACCCTGTCCGCGCCCTCCGCGGCCTCGGCTCGCCGCTGGCGACCGCTGGATCTGGCCAGGGCCCGCGGTGGCGAAGCTGCGCCGCAGGTCACGAGCAAGCTCGGTCGGTGCGTCTCCATGCACGTCGTAGAACTCGCTGAGCGTGGCGCTTGCGCGGCACCGGTTGGCCTCGTCCTCAGCCACCTTGCTGAGG
Source organism: Dactylis glomerata (assembly GCA_007115705.1). Lineage (NCBI taxonomy): Eukaryota > Viridiplantae > Streptophyta > Magnoliopsida > Poales > Poaceae > Dactylis > Dactylis glomerata. The sequence continues at coordinate 37,975 of QXEO01000430.1, read as the reverse complement.
AGGACGAGACGCGTCCACTCCAGGGCCTCGGCGACCCGGGCGGGGTCGATGACGCGGCTGAGGGGTGCGCGCAGGTCCACCACGGAGACGTCCGGGGCGTCCTGCTCTGGTAGTGGATCATCCTGCTCCTGTGGAAGAAGGCGTTCGGGCGACGGGCGCTCGGGGCGCAAGGAGTCGCCGCCCTCCTCTTCTCCCAGGGCCATCACCTCGACCATGGCGCCAGGACTGCTGCTTTCACCGCAGCTCGAGCCTCCATCGCAGAGAGGGTCGAAGACGTCGGTCACCTCCTCTGGGAAGGGCTTGGCGACGTAGAAGTGGTGGCTGCCGACGTCGAGGAAGGAGCCGCTGTTGCCGAAGCCGTTCTCGAAGTGGGACAAGTTGTCGCTGACGCAGTCCAAGGTGCCGAACCTCTAGACGAGGCCGGAGGCGACCTTCTCGCCGAAAGCTGATGAGGGTCCCGGCCGGAACTTGACTCCGCTCGCCGCCGCGCTTTGCCCCACGGTGGGTGCCAACTGTCGTGGGAATTTAGAGACAGTAGGCATGGGGTGGCTTATCGAGGGGGCTCGATGGTGGTGACGATGGGTCCGGCTCGGGATTGTGCCAACAGAGACACCTCGGTTTACCCAGGTTCAGGGGCCTCCCGGGTGGAGGTAAAGCCCCTACTTCCTGCCTGCTTCGTATTGATTGGATAGTAGCGATTACAGTGCTCCTCGAGTTGTTCGGGCTAGAGGAGGAAGAAGAAGATCGGATCTCCCTAGACTAAGGGTCCAGGCCCCCTTATATAGGCGGGGGCCTGGTTGCAGATTAGGTATCGGTTCGGCCGGCTGCCGGCTCCTCGGCGGCGGCGTCCTTGGCGTGATCCTCTGGCCCTGCTCTGACAAAGGCGCTTTATAAAGCGCCTTTCCCCTGGACCGGCATCTGGGAGGCATATCCCCTCCCTTTTGCCTTGGATCCCGTCGTGGGGAAGGGTCTTTGATCGCTGATTGGCTTAGGCCGGTCGTGGCGCTCATCACTACCGTCTTTGGCCTCTGTCGCTCTTGTCGGGGCCAGCCCACTTTCGGTGAAACAACCGTTGGGAGGCTTTTGTCTTCATCGCCCGGCTCTGTCTCTCCTCGGTGGAATCGCCAGCCGGCTGCTGGCGCAGCCGGCCCTCCGGACGGAGTCCGGTCTTCTCGTACTGAAGCCGCGGGGACTCCTGGGATGCCAGCCGGCATATTGCTTGGCCCGTGGTACGCCCCAATAGTCATCCCCACAACACTTCCAAAAGTTGGCATACGGAGTTTTCCTAGCTTCTCGTAAGTTACGGCATTACTTCTATGACCATAAGATCACAGTGGTGAGCAAGGCTCCACTGAAGGACATCATCAACAATAGCGACGCAACGGGACGAGTTGCAAAGTGGGGCATTGAACTGGCCTCCTTCGACATCGACTACAAGCCTCGCACTGCCATCAAGTCTCAGGTTTTGGCGGAATTTATGGTGGATTGGAAGGAAGCACAGGAAACAACGCCTCTCCTAGAACCAGAGCATTGGGTGATGCATTTTGATGGATCAAAGTTGCTACATGGCTCGGGGGCTGGAGTCACGCTCAAATCTCCTAATGGAGATGAGCTTAGCTATGTCCTCCAAATCCACTTCCCCACCACCAACAACATCGCAGAGTGTGAAGCGCTACTACATGAGCTGTGCGTCGCAAAGGAGATCGGCGTACAACACATAATGTGTTGCGGAGACTCTGACATTGTCACTCAGCAGGTGGCTGGCACATACAAGGCTCGGAACGAAGTCATGGCGGCTTACAGAGATGAAGTGGACGAGATGGCCAAAAGTTTCCTCGGCTACGACATAAAGCATGTACAGCGAGAAGAGAACATGGCAGCCGACACCCTATCCAAGCTAGGGTCTATCCGCAAGGCAGTCCCTCCAGGCGTATTCCTAGAGCACCTGCACGTACCATCGGTCAAGATGGTGGATCCAGAAAATCCGGAACTAGCGAGCTCCCCCGTTATGGCGGTTTTGCCAAGCAACCCGCCATGGGCAGAGCCCTACCTGGAGTATCTGACAAACAAGAAACTACCCGAAGATGAAGTCCAAAAGAGACAAATCAAGCGTAGAGCAAAAGCGTACACCATCATAGATGGTCAACTCTACAAACGAAGCACCTCGGGAGTCTTCATGAAGTGCATATCCCAAGTGGATGGAATCGAAACACTAAGGGAGATCCACGAAGGCAAATGTGGGCATCATGCTGCCGCCAGATCCCTAGTAGCCAAGGCATTCCGCCATGGGTTCTACTGGCCAACAGCCAAGGCAGATGCAGACAGAATCGTGGAACTCTGCCAAGGTTGCCAGATGTACTCCAAGCAAACCCACATGCCCACCATAGCACTGCATACGATACCTATAACTTGGCCTTTCGCGGTCTGGGGGCTGGACATGGTGGGTCCGCTAAAAACAGCACCTTCGGGATTTACGCACCTCTTGGTAGCGGTAGACAAATTCACTAAGTGGGTGGAAGCTAAGCCCATCAGAAAGCTTGATGGCAAAACCGCCCTAAAATTTGTCAAGGACATTGTGGTTAGATTCGGCATCCCACATAGCATCATTACCGACAACGGCACTAACTTGTCTCAGGGAGAAGTTGAAGAGTACTGCCATCACAACGGAATCCGCCTTGACCTTGCATCTGTGGCACATCTGCAGTCCAATGGCCAAGTTGAAAGGACCAACGGACTAATCATGTCAGGTATCAAGCCACGCCTAGAAGCACCGCTACATAGAGCAGTAGGAGCCTAGGCAGAAGAGTTGCCATCTGTGCTATGGAGTCTATGGACCACGCCAAACAGATCAACAGGCCTCACCCCCTTCTTCTTAGTCTACGGAGCAGAGGCAATCTTGCCAAGTGATGTCCAGTACGATTCCCCAAGAGTTGAGGCCTATGAGGAAGAATATGCAGAAACATCCAGACAACTATCCGTGGACCTGCTGGAAGAAGAACGAGACCTAGCAGCCCAGAGATCCGCCATCTACCAGCAGAACCTCCGCCACTATCACAGCCGCCGAGTTCGCAAACGCTCGTTTAAAGAAGGGGACATGGTGCTACGCCTCAAACAGCAGAAGTCACACAAGCTATCCCCGCCTTGGGATGGACCCTTCATCATCAGCAAAGCTCTACTGAATGGTTCCTACTACCTCGTTGATGTTCGCGAGCTAGATAAGCAACCCAGTAAGAAGCGCAAATGAAGAGACCCTGACGATATCTACGACGAAACAGATTGTCCATGGAACATCGCATAGCTACGTCCTTTCTACACTTAGCACTTATCTAGGCTATGTAATAGGCACCTCTATATGATCAATGAAATAAAGCATCTGGTTCACTCTTGATTTTTTTCTCAGTCTTTTACCTCCTTTATAGTTCATTTAGATCGTATGGAACCTTTGCGCAATTGTGCTCTGCACTTGCATCTTTTTAAATCCGCCATAAGCGGTCCGCGTAGCATATTTATGTTTTAATCTCCATCTGATGCTCTTTGTGTGGATTCCCGAGTAGTGACTTTTTGACAATCTAAGCCACTATCTGCTAAGGGTTTTGGATGGTTGCTATTAAGTATTGTCACCCTGGCGAATTGTTCGTGCGAAGATTCCGCCATCTCACGAAAAGTCAAGCACAAAGAGCCAGATGGCGGATTGCATAATCCTACGCGTGAAATTTTTTCAAAGTGTTGTTTTTTTAGCATGTCAAACTGCTGCAAGTTGCATAAAAATAGGCCTGGCAGTTTTTTTGCACACAAACCACTTAAAAACTTGATAAAACTATGCCATAAGTTCAAAAGCATTCTCTGATCTGCCATAGGCAGATCAGGCACAGTGCAAGCATACACGCAGTTAAAAGTTTAAACTTACAGACCCACTCAGGGGCCGAATTGATGCATTGTTTCTTCCTGCCACATTGCAGGGTATAACTTAAGAAGATGGCGGAATAGCAGAGGACATGTCATCGCCGCCATCAGCACCAGAAGTGGCTACAGAGACTGACGCTGAAGCTTGGCTCGGAGACCCCAGCTGATCGTATGCTTCATAGTATACGTTCAGCTGAGTGCCCAGGGCACAGAGCTGATCATATCCTAGCACACTCTGCCGGATGGCGGCCTCGTCCACTGGCGCTCCGTCTTCGCCGCTCTTCGGGATGCCGGAGGTGATCAAGTCTAGGTCCAGCTCGGGGTAGTGGGCCTTTGCCAAAGTTAAAGCAGTTCTGGCACCACCCCGAGCGGAAGACTGCTTCCAGTCCGCCACCAGCCCAGGCACGAGCAGCAGCTTCTTGGTGAGCCCTATGGCGGTGAGGCCAGATGAACCTGCTATCTGCAGACTCCCGCACGCCTGATGACCAGCATTAAGAAGGCCATCCAGCTCCTTCTTTGCCGCGTCGGTGGCCATGCGTAAGCCTGTGGCAGAATCCACCTCGCCTTGCTCCAGGGTCGCTACATAGCGGAAACAAACAAGGCGTCATACTCTACATAGCATATTATCACAAAATACACAGTATGGAGAGCCATAGCTACCTAGCAAAGTCTTCTGGAAATGATCGAGGACCTCGTTGAAGCCATCTTGACGCTTTTCAAATTCGGCGGCGGCTTTACGAAGATCCTCTACCTCCTTTTGCTTCTGGCGGTTCTAGCGTTCCTGGTCCTTGAGCTTCTCTTCAAGGAGGGTATTCGAGGCCAAAGATTTTTGGAGCTATTGATGCAACCCCTCCATCGCGATATCGTGGCCCTTTTCCACCGCCTCAAGTGTGGACTTCAGCTCGGCAGCATCTGCATGGCGGAAATAATAGCAAGAGCATTGATCGGTTAAGCGCAAAGGTACTTCAACTTGTCAAAGACAAAAGAAAATTACTGCTATTCTCGAGCTGCTGCTGCAAGTCCGCCACAAGAGCGCTCTTTTCCGCCAGCTCCTTCTCCTGCGAGCTGACGACCTAGACCAGGTCCTCCACAACTTTCTTGTAATTATAGCAAAACGATATTATGTGTTAGTCACTCTTAGAGCTTTATGACGGACAATAATCCGCCATAACGCTCGGGGGCTACTCATGATGATTTTTTTAACTTGGTCACTCTTAGAGCTTTATGACGGATAGTAATTCGCCATAACGCTTGGGGGCTACTCATGATGATTTTTTAGTCTTCTTAGAGCTTTATGCCGGATAGTTATCCGCCATAACACTCGGGGGGCTACTCAGTGCAAAATTTAAGTTCTCTAAGAGCACCGCAGAATATGACGGCACTCGGGGGCTATACTATGCAAAGTTTAAAGTAGTTTTCTCTTAGAGAACCATAACGGATCATCTACGGAAATCCACCATGCTGCTCGGGGGCTACTGGGAGTACATACCTCTTTCACAATGCTGGTTCTCTGAACAAAATACGACATAGCGGTTGACACGTGGTTGCTGGCCTCCTCCTGCAGGCAATCAAGACAGAAAAGAGCATCTGCCTTTTTTCCACTTTGAAGCCTCTCCAACTCCCGCACCCATCTCGACTGCCTTTTCGCCAAAGCTTACCTTCTTTGGGCCCTTAACAGGATTGGCGGAGGGCCTGGCATCCCTTGTCAATGCATCCGCCATCTTGTTAGTCTTTTGGGCAGAAGCGGAAGGTCCAGCTGGGCGGGCAGGAGCATCGGGTGTAGGAGGAACAATTGCAGGAGATGGTTTGGTCTTTGGAGGTTTTTGGCCAGCAGTTTTACTCCTCCTATGCACAAAGTCACAGATTAGAACAACTCAAATAAGAGATGGTGTGAAATCGAAAGAATATCTTCCTTACTTCCGTTCTGGCAGCTTGATAGTAGCGGAATGCTCAGGAACGGTCTCCAGGTGGCCGCGCAGTGCTGGGGACGGATGGCGGGAGATAACTCTCTTGCCTAATCCGTGTATACGCCTGCCCGAGCCGCGAACACCACGGTGTACGGTTGCCACGGGCTCCTCCGCTACAGTCTCCTCTTCCACCACCTTCTATCTTCTTGGAGATGAGGATGTCTCGTCCTCATCATCGGTGAGTTCCTTTGTTCGGGATAGCGGACTAGACGGCTCAGCTCGGAAGGCGGAAGGGAGGAAAGCTGCAGAAAATGCAAGTTAGTTAAGAAAAATAACGATTATAGCAGAACAGTAAGGCACTCACCTCTGGACAATTGTCGTTCTCATACATGGGAATCTTCAGCTCCAACTTCTCATCTCGTTCCACCTTGATGATGTTGCGGATTCGGCGCTCGATCTCTTCGGAAGATAATTCCTCCTTGGAGTAGCGTTGAGGGTCGTCGATTCCGCTATACTCGCACATCAGAGCTGGGCAATATTGAAGAGGCTGAATACACCGTGAGATCCAGCAATGGATGGTGTCTGCACCTGTCAGTCCATAAAACACAAGTTTGGAAATCCGTCGCAAGCAGAGTTAGCATTCGTCGTCCATGGTAAAATCGTCCATAACGCCCCAGCTATCCTGCTCCGTGGCGGGACCATCAACAAAAGACCGCAGGCCATACTTCCTTTCAGGAGGGGCCTGGTTGGCCTGATAGAATAAAGATCCCCGCCATCCCTTTGCAGAATCATGCGGTTTGATATAAGGGTATGATTTCCCGCTTTGAGGAACAAATGAGACTGATCCGCAGTTGCGAGGGTCTCCATTTGCATCCCGGTTATGGCGGATATTGAAATATAAGCGGAATAAGTCTCCACGTGGATAGATACCCAGATATCCTTCGCACAGCGCGACAAATCCCGCTATGATTGTGAAGCTATTCGGTGCAATGTGCTGTAGCTGTAACCTGTGATGCCGAAGTACGCCCTTTAAGAAGTAGGATGGCAGAAGGCTGAAGCCTTGGTCGATGTGAGACTTAAGCATCACGATCTCTCCATCTGAAGGGGCGGGCATGGCCGCACCAGGATCTACTCGCCATCTTGAGATCTCCTTGGCCGCTATCCGTCCCTCTAGCTCCAAAGAGGACAGGTTTCCTTCATCTAGGTTGCAGGGATCCCAGCTACCTCCCAAAGTCTCGGGTATAGCAGATTCCATGTCAGATGACCTTGCTGAACTCTCAGCGGCTTCAGACGTTGCGGCTTAGCGAGGTGATTCTGGATCCATGGCGGCTAGAGGTGTGGCGGAAATGATTTCCAAGATCTTGAAAGAACAAGATGAAGATGAAGCCAGCTTGTGGCAGAAAAGTCACCGGCGGAGAAGAACTCCGGGCGGCGGCTCGTCAGAGATCACGGAGCTCTCGTGGAGGCGCTGAGGAGAGAGAGTGCACGGGGGTGAATGAAGTGTGAACTAGCCGGGGGTGAGCGGCCGGGGTATATATAGGCCTCAGACCTCGAGATTCGTGCCCGCCATCAGAACCGTTCATCCTGATCATGGAAACCCTAGATCGGCTACATGTGTCCAAGGGTAAAACAGTAACTTTTGTCAACAGTGTGAGCGCTGTGAATCTTGCCCTAGAAGGAACTACGTGCCAACAGTTATGGCGGATTTCTATGGTATGATCCAACGCATCCCGGAAATCTTGCTGAATTGAAACTACGTCGCATAATCCGCTATCTATGGCGGATTGAGAGATGAAGAACAGAGGAACATCAAGAAACCGCCATCCAGACGCAAGAAAGGAGACGAGCTATGGCGGATGGACTTCGCCAGAAACAAGGCATGGCGGATGGAGATGGCGATCTTGAAGTTCCCTGGGGGCTACTGTTGGGGATATACCAAATAGGTATACCAGCGACGTAGTCCTAAACCAGCAAGCCAGGGTGGCCCATCAGGGTGGTATGGCGGATTGCCTACCGGGCGGCCCAGTTGCTGGAGAGACCATGGCGGTATTGGACGCAGGAGCTCATGGTGGATCCGCAGACAAGCCCATGGCGGGTTGCCTTGTAGTACACACATAGGACTTAGTCTAGGACTCCAAGTTGTATTCGCTCCGGTACCATCGTGTTGCCCACGCCAGGCGCCTTTATAAGCCGGCGTGGAGGAGCCCTTGAGGCACAGCTTAGACTTACGGCCAATCGCATAGCGAAACAGCCAACCTCATCATTGTAACCGAGCACTTGTTGCCATATAGTGAATTATAGCAGCATGTAGGGTCTCGCCACCGTTGCGGGATCTAAAGCTGGGTAAACTCGTGCTATCACCGTCCCAGATCGCTCCGCCGTGTTCACCCCCTTCCACAAACCGCCATACACCTACCCCTATGGCAGATCTGTTGACGAAACCAAGACAACGGTCCGTTCCCATGGTCTATTAATAAAGCAGGAACAAAATATAATTCAACACGACTACTTATTACAGATAGCACGAGAAAGGACAACTAAATAAAACAGATTACATAAAGAGAGAATCTAATGGAAGTGCACTTCAGCTTCGTACTCTTTTTGGCACTGGGTGCAGTCGTAGATCCTCACCTCGAACTTCGACGTATCAATGTGGTAGTCGAAAGTCATGAAGAAGCCATGATGAAGATCATGATCTTCTGCAAACTGCGACCAGCCGCCCTTGAAGTACTGCTCACCGGCACCGTCGTACCAGACCTCCACTTCATAGGGAGTCCCTCCCCTAGAGTGTTCACGAAGAACCGCTTCCCGCAGCTCTCACCCGTCCATGAACTTGGTGAATTTCAGCGGTAACCGCTGAATCTCACGGCACTACGCGCCGGCGATGCAGAAGAAGGAGTACACTCTAGGCGGAGGAGGAGAAACGATAGGAGAAGGAGCGCTTGGACCTGGCACAGCAGATGGCACCTTGGGTTTATTTTTACTCCCGGCCGGACGGCCGGGGCGTCGCTTCACCGGAGCAGACAACGAAGCTATCGCAGCTGCGATAGTAGCCTTGTTTTTACTGCCGCGAGGGCGGCCGCGACCCCGCTTCTCCTCCGGGGCGCCGATGTTCAGCTGCGATTCACCTGCATCGGCCATGGAGCCAAGTGTTGGAAAGAAGAAACCCTAGATGAGATCAAGGAGAGGAAGATGATGCAGTGGAGGAAGAGACTAATGACTGAATTAGGGTTTTTACCCTTGCCAAACATGCTTTATTTATAAAGTACATAATAGGCCTCTAAAGCACGGTCCAAAAATATATGTACGGGCTCTTATATTCTGCCCAGTACAGACGATACAATAAGCATTAGTGTATCAAGAGACATGGAGAAAAGGAAAAAAAAGATATCTATCAAGAAGCATAGCGTACCTCGTCTTGGACTCGGGGGCTTGAGTCATAAGAAAAGAAGAGAAGAACAACTAAAAGGGCGAATCATGTCGGAAAATATGGCAAGAGGAAATATATGGAACAGGTATATCTATCTTTTTGAGCCTATACCCAAAAAATTCGGCTATAGCCTCGGGGGCTACTCCCATCGGGAGCGCTGTCGCGCAGCCGATAGAAAGAAGTCGACAGAAGAAAGTAGAGAAGTTGGAGTTGATGATAAAGAACCAGTTGATGGACACATGGTTTAGACGCAATCGGTTGCATTTCGTCAGCAATGAACTTCGGCTACATTGTCGACAAAATAAACATCGATTACTCCCATCGGGAGCTATTCATGAGAGTTAAAAAGGATAACTCAAAAATTTTGTATATTGAATCAGTCAAACAAAGTTGCGAAATATGATTCTCAAGTTGCGTCATCGCGACAAAACTTGAATGCCGTGGTTGAAATATATCATGAAGGTAAGACCCCAGGATCCGTCCTGTGTGACCCGGTATACGCACATGGATGCGCTCTATGATTGCTTCGGTGGTGATGATGAAAATTACCGATCAGTTGGGAACCCCAAGAGGAAGGTATGATGAGCACAGCAGCCAGTTTCCCTTAGTAAGAAACCAAGGTTTTATCGTCCAGGAAAAAGTCAATACTCCAGAAGGTGATGCTTGCTAGCTTCGCGACGGCTCTGGACAATTTATAAGGTGCCTCGTCCAGGCTTTGCTTTGCCAGCTGCAACGTGGAACCTGCACACAACACAACCAAGTACTTTGTTCCCAACTTATGATGAGGTTGTCAATCTCACCGGTTTGCTTGAAACAAAGGGGATGAGCGTATCGAGTGGAAAACAGTAGTAGTATGCGAGTAAAGTAAACAGTGCGAGTAAAGTAAACAGGTGATAGCAATATGATGGAAATAGGACCGGGGTCCATAGTTCACTAGTGGTGTCTCTCCATAAGATAAATAACACATGCTGGGTAAACAAATTACAGTTGGGCAATTGATAGAATAAAGATAACGTGGTATGTCCCCAAGCTTAACTCCTGCTGGGTAAACAAGCATGGAGCATCAAAAATTATAGATACGTTTTGGACGTATCAAGCATCCCCAAGCTTAACTCCTGCTCGTGCTCGAGTAGGTAAGTGATAACAAAATAAATAATTTTTGAGGTGACATGCACCTACACAATCTTGATCATCTATGTAAGCATTGAGTGCTGGGATCAAAAGAACTTAAAACATGGGCATGAAAGATATAATTTTGACAATAAAAACTTAGCAACCATGTTATAACATGAAATAGAACACAAACAAAAGATCATGAACAATGAAACAATGAAAGTCAAACGTGTGTTCAAATCATAAGGAAAAACATACAAATGGTTTTCAGCTTGTCCTTCACGGAGAGCAAAACATAAATGCATAGGACACCTTCAAGTTTAAGAGGGCGACTAGATACAAATAATTTAAGAACAAGTGAAACCATGATCATGAATCAATCAATGAAAACTTTGGGACAATGCACATTATACTCAGAATGACAACTATGCTCTCTTAGATGGTGCATAAAGGTAGAAGGTGGTGACTCAACATAAAAGTAAAAGAAAGGCCCTTCGCAGAGGGAAGCAGTGGTTGCAAGTTTTACAGACCTTCAAAAATTATGGTACTTACTAGCTTTGAGCTCTCATTGCCCCCATCATAAGCATCTTGAATGGTTAAAGTTAATGCGAGTACAATTATGATGCATATGCTTGACAAATCATAAGCTGAAAACATCGTGTCCCATGAATACGAGTACCCAAACCTTGTGCTACTTTGCTTAGGTCCCAAGCAAGTTCTTGTCATTGTAAGTATACGCGTATCATCGAGAACCGCCAATGGGGTACCTCCGTGCCTGATGACATGGAACAAGCCCACATCAAAATGACAGGACAAGCAGACAATGAATACCTCGACATCTCTTTTATTTACCATTTGTGTAGCTTTTTATTTTGAGATACGTCGTCGAATGTCCACTATGGGCATGCTGCAAATTTCCACCATGAATTATGCATGGCTTAGATTGGCGGCCCAGGCGTTTCTCTAACACCTATACAAACTCCATGAACTCCACAAGATTCCAATTTATTTCACACCGCGAGCATCCATAAACAAAAGATCACGATATCAACTCAAATAAGATGAAGTGCAATGTCGAAAGCTTGCCCCATGCCAGCATGGCTGGGCTAATTTCCAACTTACAACTTGCAAGCATAATAACTCAACATAAGAGAGCCACAATGTCAAATTTTTAAGAACGACAAAAATAAAGTGTGGCATCAGGTTCGTGAGAGATTTACTGACCAATTTTCGCATAACACTTGTAAGAGTTTAATTTGAAGAGTAGATAAAAGCAAGTCAAATGTACTTTGGAATAGCAAATTGCTAATAGGTATGTATGGTGGACACGTTGGAACAACTTGGTTTTTAGGAGTTGGATGCACGAGTAGAGCTCATACTCTGTACAAAACGAGGGCTAGCAAAAGACTGGGAGCGACCAACTAAGAGAGCAATAACGACCATAATCATGCAAAGCGACAAAGCAACATTAAAACGAGCATAAGATGGCATAAAAAGTCAAAAACTAAATGATCATAGAGGCTATTGGCAACTTTGTATGAGTCTAACATGTGTGAGCATGCGCCAAGTCAACCCAAATAAAGCATCAAGGAGAAAACCAAAATAATGCTTCCAAATGATAAAAACAATGCATGATTTTTTTTCAAAGGCTCATTAAGCAATCTCAGTCATTTGAGACAAGTCATGCTACAGCAAAACCACTAAGCATACTATCAAAAAGACATCAAGCATGACATGAAAAAGTCTAAGCCGTAGTCTAAACAAGCTCCTTTTTGTACCACTTTTTTGCATAAATCTTTTTCTCTTTTCCAACACCATTCGAACTTTTTTAATCTAACTCTTTTGAGGAAAACCAAAATGGTCCAGAGGCAAAAAATACACCTTGATAAAAAGATACATGAAGATCTTAACGCAAATCAAGGCAAAAACGAAAACCAAAAGTAGTAGCAGTAGCGGAAAAGGAAGAACACTCGGTTTTTGATAAGAGTGAAAACTAGAGAGTTCTTGGCAAATGAAAAGCAAGTTAACTTTTCCAAAAGAAATTTGTTGGGGTCCAACCATTTATTGCAGCAAACTAAACTAAACTAATACTAAAAACTAAAACAACTGATGCTCCAAGAAAAACGCATAGTGCATGAAGCAATAAAAATATAGTGTCTTGAAAGATGACCTGATTTTTGCCGATGAAGAAGGGGTGCCTCGGGGGCATCCCCAAGCTTCGACACTTGTACTTCTTGGATATTTCTTGGGGTGATGCATGGGCATCCCCAAGCTTGAGCTTTTGTCTACTCTTCAACTCATCTCATCATTCTCCAATCCCTACACTTGAAAACTTCCTTCATACAAAACTCAACACAATTCTATTAGCAACATTAGTGTAAGCATAACAATGAATCAACCTCTTTTGCTTTAGGTTTCAACCCAAAATCACCACATATAAAGTATATACTACGGTAGCAACTTCCCCAAAAGTTCTGTGATCAAAAGAACTCAAAAAGAAAGCGATAAAGCGGCTAAAACGAATAGTGGCAGAAATCTGTCAAAACAGAACAGCTGATAAAGGCCGATTTTTTAAGGTTTTTCTGTTGCTCAAATCAAAATAGAACAGCTATCTTCGGTGGTGATGATGAAAATGACCGATCAGTTGGGAACCCCAAGAGGAAGGTATGATGAGCACAGCAGCAACTTTCCCTCAGTAAGAAACCAAGGTTTTATCGTCCAGGAAAAAGTCAATACTCCAGAAGTTGATGCATGCTAGCTTCGCGACGGCTCCGGACAATTTATAAGGCGCCTCGTCCAGGCTTTGCTTTGCCAGCTGCAACATGGAACCTGCACACAACACAACCAAGTACTTTGTTCCCAACTTACGATGAGGTTGTCAATCTCACCGGTTTGCTTGAAACAAAGGGGATGAGCGTATCGAGTGGAAAACAGTAGTAGTATGCGAGTAAAGTAAACAGTGCGAGTAAAGTAAACAGGTGATAGCAATATGATGGAAATAGGACCGGGGTCCACAGTTCACTAGTGGTGTCTCTCCATAAGATAAATAACACATGCTGGGTAAACAAATTACAGTTGGGCAATTGATAGAATAAAGATAACGTGGTATGTCAAGAAGATCACTATGCGATTTACTCTAGGCATTACAACAAAATACATAGACCGCCATCCAACTGCATCTATGACTAATAATCCACTTGTGCCGAATCAATCCGAGAACTCCACAAGTATTAAGTTGCGAACAACAGATAATTGCATTAAGCAAAGTGTGTAATGTAAACAAAGCATATACCCTCGAGCATATGAATATTGTTTTCTCCCTAGTGGAAACAGCACATCTACAACCTTAGAGGTTTCTGTCACTCCCCCAGATTCAATAGAGGCATGAACCCAACTATCGAGCATAAATACCCCCTCTTGGAGTTACTAGCAACTACTCGGCCAAGATAGCTACTAACAACAGAGAGCATGCAAGATCATAAACAACATAGAGATAACATAAGATAAATTTCAGAACAACAACTTAATCATAACACCAATATTCATCAGATCCCAACAAACACAACATGTAGAATTACATAACGGTGATCTCAATCATGTAAGGCAGCTCATGACATCTAAACATGAAGCACATGGTGGAGAGAACAACCATAGAGCTACTGCTATGGACCCATAGTCCAAGGTAGACTACTCACTCATCGCACCGGAGGCAAGCATGGCGATGAAGAAGACCTCCGGTGGCGATTCCCCTCTCCGGCAGGGTACCGGGAAGAGCGTCAGGACCCTCCCAATTTCGGGTCGACGACGGCGGCGGAACGCGATATCTTTTTGGAATTCCGATCGGGTACTTAGGTTTTTCCCATCGAGGGGTCTTTATAGGCGAAGGGGCAACGTCAGGAGTGGGCCAAGGCACCGTCACACATAGGGGGCGCGGCCAGGGGCCAGGCCGCGCTGCCCTATTGTGTGGGGCCCTCGTGGCCCCACTCTGTCTCCTCTTCGGTTCTCTGGAAGCTTCGGTGAATTTCTGGACGTTCAGCTTTTGTTTTGTCCAATTCCGAGAATATTTCCTGTGTAACTTTTCTGAAACACAAAAACAACAGAAAACAGGGAACTGGCACTGTGGCGACTTGTTAATAGGTTAGTTCCGGAAAATGCATAATAGTGCCACGAAGTGTAACGAAACACTAAGCAAATGGTGTAAAAACAAGCATGGAGCCTCAAAAATTATAGATACGTTTTGGACGTATCACTCTGCTGGTACTTATCCGTGTCTACGACGCGAAGAAAATCCTGGTGGACGCACTGGGTACCCTAAGAACCACTGGGATTCATTCTTTGTAAGTCCTAAATGCGGCAAAAGAATGGGTTTGACTGGTTTCCCGAATTCAAATCCAAGGGGATTGAATTTGAAGTAGGTGACAAGTATCTGTTCCGGCAGTTAACTAGCCTCTTGATCCATCAGAGTTGTCAGACTTGTTCATCAAAACCCCTTGTGAGACTTTATAATAAAAGATAAGTCGAAAGACCAAGTCGAAGATTTGAAGATATGAAGAAGAAGTATTGATCAAGTCGAAGATTTGAAGATCTGAGATTCAACCCGAATCTGCAATTCTGGTAGAATCTCGGGGGCTACTGATAAGGCTATAGATAATAGAGCCCGACCGTTGAGTACCCCTGAGGCCCGTTAAGCTAGGCCCAATTGTAACGTTAGTCGAAATACGAGTTCATATCGTATGTCGATATTGTAATCTGCATCGGATCCCTCCCGATCCCTGAGACCTGTCCACCTATATATAGGGGCCAGGAGGGGACGGTGAGGGACAGATTGAAAGCAAGCCAGGTTTACACCCACGTTTACTTTTGATAGCCACCTTGTTTGACTGATTTTATCTTCGAGTTCATCCGACACCCTATCTCCCCGATCCTAAGTCCTTCATCTAGGAAATTTGTCGAGTTAACCCTCGTAAAGAAGAGAGGTACAATTTCCTCCCAATCAATAGGTCGGCCATTCTTCAGTGTTTTATACCATTCCGCAGCTCTGCCCTTTAGTGATAAAGAAAATAGCTTCCTCTTAACTTGGTTCATTGAAATACCTGCACACTTGAACAACTCGCATAATTCATGTATAAAGAGCAAATGATCACCAGGATGGACAGTTCCATCTCCTAAATAGCAGTTATTCATAGCACGTTCAACAATTTCCATAGGTATTTTAAAAGGATGAGGAGCACAAGCATCATAAGAATTATCACATATGGGAGATAAAATATCATCAGAGCAAATTTTTCCACTAAAGCAGGGGGACTAAAAATATCATGCTTAACAAAACCAACTTCCCCAAGCTTAGACTTTTCTATAGCATTAGCAATAATGGTGTTCAAAGCATTCATACTAACAACACTATTAGCATGCAAATTAAGCTCCAAAGGTTTTCCAATTTTCTCTTCAAACACTTCATATCCTAACATGGGAAAAATACTATAGAACTCTTTGTTTCCATTAAGCCTAACTAGTGAAAATAAAAACAAGAAACAAAAAGATATAATTGCAAAATCTAAAGGAAATAACTTTGAGCACTCACCAGCAACTAAAAGACTTAGTAACCAAAGAATGTGAGTACCTTTTACCTTACCTCCCCGGCAACGGCGCCAGAAAAAAGCTTGATGTCTACGCACGCGTCTGTTCTTGTAGACAGTGTTGGGCCTCCAAGTGCAGAGGTTTGTAGAGCAGCAGCAAGTTTCCCTTAAGTGGATCACCCAAGGTTTATTGAACTCAGGGAGGAAGAGGTCAAAGATATCCCTCTCAAACAACCCTGTAATTACAATACAGAAAGTCTCTTGTGTCGCCAACACACCCAATACACTTGTCAGATGTATAGGTGTGATACGTTGCAAACGTATCTATAATTTTTGATGCTCCATGCTTGTTTTACACCAATTGCTATATGTTTTATTTACACTTTGTGGCACTTTTATGATTTATTTGGACTAACCTACTAATAGTTGCAAAAGTGCACAATGTTCTTGTTTTACACTTTGATGTGTAGGAATTACCAAGAATATAAGTGGAAATCTTGTTGGAGTCAAATTAGGACTTTCCTGAAATCTGTGCCAGAACTCTTTTCGAAGATGGTCATGTTACGGGTCGAAGACTGCATCAAACGGAAAACTCTTCAACTACAAAGTTGTAGGGAATTTCACGGCAAATGTTCTGGACATAAATTTCGCCTGATTACGAGTCCGGACGGCTGAGTTAGGCCCGATCTAGTGCGGCCCAAGATGGGGAGACAGAAATCTATGAAGCTATATAAGGGGAGGAAACCTAACTCGTGGGAGACACCTCCACCCACGAATTTGCAGCCACAAGAGCCACGTTTTCGCCTCCCCCATGGATCCCATCTCCATGGGGGAGGTCTCCCATGAAGCCATGAAGGAAGGGGGCCAAGGGGCGGCGCTCCCCCATGATGCCGGTGGCGGGGGAGTCCCCCGCGCCGCCGCCGCCGCCCGCGCCCCTCGCTGCTCATCTCCGCCATCTTCACCGCTATCTCCATCACTAACTCCTCCTATTATACAGTGGTTCATCCTCCCACACACCTCTTTACCGTCCTATATAAACTTGGTGTTTGATGCTATAATATTTATCCTATGATCTTTGTCATGTTTGTATAGTTTATTTGTTCTTAGATTGATTTGTTGAATGTCTTTGGTTCATTAGAGTTGTATGTTGATATGGTACTATCCTTTGGTGTCCATTATATTTATGCGCGCATGGATTAAACATCTTAGGGTTAGTAGCATGTGCAAAAGGAAGGGGGTAGTTCTGCCGGAATGACAAAAATCTGAGGACGCGAACCGGAACGTTGCACGTATGAGAGTAAGAGGACCATTAACTTAAGGCTATGATTGGGGAAACCTTAATGCATTGTTAATATTTGCGGATGCTTGCTAACAATCCAATCATATAGTACTTGTATTTGTAAGTAGTGAAGTGCTTGTATATTTAGCCCCTCCCACATAGAAAACTGCATCGAAGACAATGAACCCGATTTATTCACTAATTGAACTTAGACAAAGCCACCACTATTACCACCACTTTTCCACACTCATGGTACTGTTAGTTTATGGTTACTTAGTATATTTTATTGCTGCAGCACTAACAATTATTTTCTTGTATTTATTATCTTGCAAAGCTATCTCTCATACCCGTATTGTTGCTCTACTTTTATTTCCTAGATGATGCAAACGTTTAGTGTGCGTAGAGTTGTATCAGTGGTTGATAGAACTTGAGAGAACATCTATCCTACCTTTAGCTCCTCGTTGGGTTCGACACTCTTACTTATCGAAAAGGCTACACACGATCTCCTATAATTGTGGGATATCAAGACCTTTTTCTGGCGCCGTTGCCGGGGAGCAATAGCGTGTGGGTGAATATTCTTGTATGCACTTGTTTGCTTTATCTCTAAGTAGTTTTCACTTCCAGTTTTAAGTTGTTCTCTATCTTAGTATGGATAGGGAATGCGAATTACAAAAAAATTAGTTGTACTTTGTAATATCCCAGGATTAGAGGTCATAAAATAGAGGCAACAGATGTGTGCATTGCATTTCATGCATAGAAAATCCGGGTAATTTTCGCGCATTTAAATAAAACATGTCAAAGTGATTGGAGTTTCACTTGAGTTGATGGAATTGTAGTAGATCATCAATTGAAGCGCGATAAACTTCAATATGACCTCTGTTAAAACCTTGTCTTGGGTAGTGATAGTCATAACAACTAAAAGAGAGTTAAGTGAGGTGAAACTAAAATGCTTGACACACCATTTTAGAATCAAATATTTATTCACACCAAGACTTATCATGGTGTTCTTTAAACCTACTTCTTTCATGCTAAAGAAGTCTACACAAGTCTTATTCTTAAAACATGATCTATTCTATATTCTTATATCCTAATCTATTGAGTCCAAGTATGAGAAGTGGAGAAGTTAGCTTAATGCCAGTTTGATTATAAGATTTGCCTTAACTCTAGGTGAGATAACTTAAGGATGTTAGAGCCAATCCTATAAAGGCCAACTAGGAGACTTTAGACATTACTCCAAGTCTAATTAGGACAAGTCATTTGATATAGGGGTGATCACATCATAAACCCTAACTCTGGTCTAGACTAGAACCATCCGTAGGAAGTAACCAATACTTAGACTGGTGGAGTTATGAAGTAGAGTAGATCCTATATGAATCACACAAAGGGAGATTATATCTTTAATCTCAGAAGGTTGATACAACCTAGAGTAAATCCTTAATAGAGGGAGTTGATAAAGGAAATAGTATGATCATGTCAAGTACATGATTATGCTTGTTGATGAAGATAATTAGGTTAGTTATGGAACCTAGTCTGATAAGCAGATATCATCCTAAAACCAAGTGTGGAGTAGGAGTCCAACTTAAGCACATCTCAATTAGGAGATAACCATCTTGCTAAAGTTAGATGTGAAACCTTGATCTGTGTACAAGATTCCATTGAGTGAATCATCTGGACATAGATTGAGCAGATCCTAAGCTTTGACCTAGAAACTTGTTAGTCTATAGAGCCTTTGTTGCATTGAGCACATTTTAGAGGGAACACTATTTTCTGGATGAGTGTTATAGTATTCTATCCAATTCCATAACCTCTTGTTCAATTACTTGGGGATTCATTCCAAACTATCACTCCAATTTATGCACCACATATGATCATAAGATCTATATATCCCCATGCTTTAACCTTGAATTTAAGAATTGTGTTCCAACCACAATTCCTATAAGATAAACAACCAAGTCTTTTAACCTTGAGATCAAATCCATACAAAGGTGTACTTTGATCATGGTCTCAAGACATTAAAAGTCTTTTCTATGAGATTTAATGACTTATCTTCAATTAATAAAGGTAAATAATCTAGAAACCAATAAAGCCTGGGCATGGCTATGGGGCAATGTCATTCTTTTAAGAAAGTTGGAGAAGCATGAAATCATGTTCATATGCTCAAGACAAGAAACCCAGTGGAGGGAATAACCATCTGTAGTAAATTTATTTCATTCAAATACAAATAACAGATGCTATGTAATCACCTAGCCAACTATTCAAGTCCTAGTTAAATATTTTAAAAACGAAGAATTGTGCTTTCCACTTAGTTCTAAATAGGAGGGTTAATAATTGATAAACCATATCTAATTATTGCCCTTATACATAAGATGCATGATAATATTGCTACATCCTACTATCTGATGATTCAAACCTAGTAAAGTATTTCAAATACTCCACAAAAGCTAATTAGAATTATCCAACCATGATGCATAATAAAATCCTAAGGATATGTGTTATATTTTATGTGCAACTGCACATATAAAATTTATCTAATTCTATGTGTTGAATTAGAAGTGTCATATTCATGTTTGATAAGTTATTGCAAACTCAAAATCCTGCAAACTAAGTAACTAGTTCAAAACCTGCAAAACAAATTAGCAAATTTGTATTGGAAATAGCAAAACAGAAAACTGGAAATAAAAGAAAAGAAATGAAGCAAAAAAAAAGAGGTAAACCACTTACCTGGCCGCAGCCCATCTGGCCGAAGTCTAAGCCGGCCCAACACCCAGTCCCGCAGTCCAGCCCAACTTACCCTCTCGGTCGTCTTCAACCTCGAGCTGGGAAGCAGCTCGGTGGAGCTCCTGCAGACACCCGATTCGCCGCCGCCTCCTGGACGCTCAAGATGAAGGCCGCCGCCCTCCGTCGTCTATAAAACCTGAACCGCCGCCGTGGATAAGCCCTAGAATCTCTATTCCTTCTCCTTTCCCGAGTTCTCTTGCAGGAACCGAAACCCTAGCTCCGGCCGAACCTCTCGCCGTCGCTAGAGACCACCCGGATCGTCGCCGAGTAGCTCCGAAGCTCCGCCATGGTTTTTTCCTTCTCCTCGTCAAGCCAAACGAGCTGGGAAGCTCCCAGTCGACGCCGGCAAGCTCGGCATCTCGATGACTGGACGCCGATGATCTCCCTCGTCCGACCTCCTGCGACCTCGCTGGCTTGCTCCTCGGCATCGGGGTGAGCTTCTAATCATCCTAATGTTTTCCATCATCTTCCTCTCGTCCAGTAGCATTCCCGCACCGGTCACCGTCAAGCGCCACCGCTCGGACACGCCGCCGGCGAGGTTCCGATGACTAATAGGCAGCGGCGCTACCACCATCTTACTCGCCTTGATCCGCTGAATCTTTTCCCCGCAATCAGACATCCTAATTCACAACGAATCATCGGATTTGAAGATCATCTGTGAGTTCTTGTTGTGATGACGTCATCTTTGACCGGGTCAAACTGTTTGACTGGTCAGTGCCCATGTGGCATATGACATGTCACCGGCCCCATCAGTCAGTCACCCTGGCTAGTACTAGTCTAGGTACAAAATGTCCTGCGGGTTAATCAGAAATTCCAGAAAATCATAGGAACTTAGAAAATTCCTATCTTATTCATTTTAATTCAGAAAAATGTAAATGATATATCAAAATGTTCAGAAAAATATAACCTATCTACTTAAATTACAATCTTGCATACTTGTCTGAAATAATTTTGAAATAAATTTGAAACCTTGTTTAAGTAGTATTTGAATTTTGAATTCAAACCCAATAAAAATAATTCAAACCAAGTTTTCAAATATAAAATAAAAATTTGATTACTTCAATATTAGTATTCCAATTAATATTTTGTTATTATTACATATTAATCCTAAAACTTTATTATCAAGATTTTAATCCCTAAAATGATTTTTCCTTAAAACTAATTCAATCCAGCAAAACTTGGGAAAAATCATAAACTTGAGAAATAATCATTTCCTAACTTTAACCTTGTTGCCCCAATGTTTGTTTCACTGAAAGTTAATTTAAAAACTTATAGGACAATTTTAGAACATCTAACATTTGACTTAAACCCTGAAAATTATTTTCTTAAATGCTAAAAAACTAGGATACACCTTAATGAAGGATTAATTTGTGTTTAGACTTCATTCTTAACTATAATCCAGTAACTGAATCTTGTTTACTTAAGATTCATATTCCATTATAAGAAGTGCTTGTATCACATTCTTGATCATTAGAAGTGAAATTCCAATTCAATAACACCTTAAGTGATATGTTCTTCAAAAGTAATTCTTTTGAAGTACATATAACTTAAGTTCTACCATTACTTTTTAGTACTAAAACTAATAACTATCTTAGTGTGTTAGTCTAACCATACTTCCTAATTCAACCATGAGTGGTTAGTTTGATACTCTATTTCAACATGGTATACTTTAGTCAACTAACTATATGCAACACCTTCGTTGCAACTTGTAAACTATTAACTTCCTGACATCACCTAATCACCATCACTTTAAGTAATAAAAATATCCATTAAGGTATTTGTTCTTTAAAAGTAATTCTTTTAAAGAACATATCAAATAAACACCACGCCAACTCTTATGCCTCGGTATAAGTAACTACCTATGCTTGATAAAAATGTTGTGTCAACTATAGAAATAGCTATACATGTTAAATAGCTAGGTCAACTGCTTTGAATGATCTTATTCAAGCAATTTGTACAAGTACTAGTTGGATCTTAGTTGTTCCTTTGTTATGCTCCACTTGATAACTACTCTTTGATTATGATAGAACTATGCTAAACCCTATAACACTAAACCTTAGGTGTAGTGCTTCTAATCAATAATAAACATGTTCTTCAAATGTTATTCTTTCAAGAGACATTTAAAGTAAATACTAAACCATTCTATCTAGCTCCAACATAAATAACTATATCTGTGTCTTAAGATTGTTGTCAACCCTAATACTAAATGTGTACTCCTATCAAATAAGAATTACTTTAGCTTTGCTTGTCCACAACCAACTACATGATTGCTAATAATATGATACCACTTAAAAGTGTTACTTTCAAGTTTTCACTTATTACTATACTAGTATTTCGCAATAACCCTTTTATTAAGCTTTATTCTATTACTTTTGAAGAATTGTCAGTTAACCTAAAACCCTTAACAACCTTGTGTGTGTCTTTGAACTTAAAAGTGCAACACATCACAAGAATTCATCACAACTCAATATTAGCAAATCATCGGGATTAGGATACGCTTAGAGCGATGCATAGCATATAATTTGCATAACATGCTGCAGTTCTTTTAACATCATCTTTACCAGATGATGGTGCTACTTCAATATTTGGATTTCCTACGTATCGAGGACCTTGACTTGCATAATCTTGCAGTAAAAAAGGCAAGTTTATCTTGCTCATATCTCTTGGTTGCACTGGTTTTGAAACTACTTGCAAAGTGTTGACTTCAAACTCTAACATTTCAAAAAGGATGGAAAATCTATTTTCATAAGTAATATGACTAGTGGTTATCAACCAGTGGTGATAACCTAGGAAGGCTGACAGGTGGAACCACGGTAAGATAGTGGTGGTGGAGGTTCCACTTGCACGGGAAAGTAAACCTAGGATTAACTACCAATGCCACAGTTATTCTAGCACCGTAAAAACCGTGTCGTCCAAGAGACTCGGATTGGGACGGGAAAGTCAGCTGTATCTTCTCTCGTTCGCATGTCAACGGGCAGCCAGTTGCCGGTCGCAGTAGGTCTTGCGGGACTACTTGCATATGGGTGGGACACCTAAGTTCTCACGGCACTGGTGTCTATGATGGTCCGCCAGAGGCGCCTAGGTACTTCATCGTTGGGGGTGAATATTAGGGGCATAACCTGCTCGCGTGAATTGGGTGGGCATGCGTTGTGCGGAGAAGGCAGTGATTGGCTTGGATCAATGACTGGGCCCCACACCAAGGAAGTGTGGACGAGCAAGCTACTCGGTTGTGCAGCAAGGCTTTGATCTCTTTTGGAAGGACACACCTCTGCAGAGTGTAAAAGTATGTGACATGTTACCCCTTGTTCCGGGAAGGAGCTGCGAACGCCGCAGGAAAGGTGCTCTCAAGGCACTACTACCTGTGTTGGCTGTTGGGCATAGTTTTCATAAGTAAAAGCAATCTTTCAAGAAACTTTGGTAAAA
Organism: Dactylis glomerata; assembly: GCA_007115705.1. Classification (NCBI taxonomy): domain Eukaryota; kingdom Viridiplantae; phylum Streptophyta; class Magnoliopsida; order Poales; family Poaceae; genus Dactylis; species Dactylis glomerata. Next base: position 14,566 of record QXEO01000430.1, on the reverse strand, counting down.
CTTTGCATTGGCCTACGACTCTTTTGGGTCCATGGTTTTAGTTAGTGCATATCACACAACTTCTTTCTAAAGAAACTTGCTGGGTAACGCTCGTTACTCACCCCAATCTCTTAAACCCTTGCTAGACTATGAAGAATTAGATAGAAGGCAACCCAAGGGGACAACCTCAAGACATTGAAGATGAAGAAGAAGCATTCTACCAACGTCATGATTACCAGCGAAGCCTACAATTGCATGAAGCTTGGAGAAAAACTAGAATAGGGTTAAAAAGGAACCAGTTTCCTAATCCTAGAACCTAGTAGATAGAGTATTATGTAGTTGAGTAGTAAGCCAACTGCATTAGTTGTAGTTTAGTTTAGTCTTCCTTGTTTCTTTCTCGTTTGTAGTCGCCAGGACTAAACCTCTACCTATTGAGGAGGTTCTGAAGATCTTCTGTATGCTAAAAATTGTAATCCTATAGACATATCTTGGACCTGCGATGTTTCTGTTGTACCACTTTGATGGATGTAATACTAGTGAGACGGTGTTTTATTAGTGTTATGTCAACGACTTGCATACTACACATGCAGTGGTATGCTGGGTCACCACAGCTGGTATCAGAGCAAACGCTTTGACCCTAGGATTAAAACCATTTAATAGGAGACCTGTAGGTTTGGTAGTGTCTATAGGAAGCCATCTTATCTAAACCAATTCTTCTTATGACTTGGGATGGATATTCAACAAAAGAATAATCCTGACACACTCGAGTCAAAATTCTTACTTGTTTTTCCCAAGTGAAGTTAGACATCTTGTTCCATACCTAGTTGTATGACATCATTAGAGCTTTGCATAAAGGCTGGAAGTAGATCACATTTGGTATACAATACATGGTAGTTCAAAGAGAGGATACAACCGGAATGGAAACTATCCTATTGGAAGAAGTATACCAAGGGCAAATTTTTAAACTTAAGTCATCTGAAATTGTAGTAGGATGATGTTAAGTGATGAAGTGGGACTATAGGAGGTAGTAGGCCTCAGGTTTTAGTCTTGTATATGGATACTCAAGAATGCCATATACAAGTAAGATGTATTGGTAGTATAAAAACCTTAATCATGTTGAATTCACCTGAGAATCTTTACATGATGGAGTAGAACTTTTAGTGAGCCAGCAATTTCAAGCTGAGGAGGAAGTTACACAATAGAGAAACTTTATAAAAGATATGGAGTTATGGGAACCATGTCTGGTGAAGAAGTACAATGCTCATGAATACATGAAGTTTCGAGAGATCACGTGAGATTAGTCTTCAATAGAATGGAAGGTAAGTTAGAAGAAGTAGTCCTAAAGGAATCTGGATCCGTTAGAATGAATTCCAAATCCCTTTGCTCAAATTTATTCGATTGCAATTGGGCAATTGAGGTAAGTATTGAGACAAAGAGTAGTAGTCCACCACTACGTGCAATATAGCACAATATAAACCTATATTATTTGGTGCTATAAGGTACACATCTAAGCCTGAATTCTAGAGATGTTTTACTCATGGGCTTATGATGATGTATGTTGCCAGCACAATTTTGGATTTTCTTGGATTTTATTGTGTGACTAGACCTATGCATGAAGTTTGACTTTGATATGCAAGTGCATGTTGCATTATCAAGTCCTTACTTGATGTTATAGTTCTAGAGGGTTAAGGGATTTGTGTGAGGGAGAGACGAGTTACAATGGCAATTAAGTCAGAAGATGAAGAATCACCAGATAAAGGAAGCCAAGAGAAGAAAGCTCCAGTGATACTTCGAAGAAAGAGTAGAAGGATCCACAGCTAGTTTAGTAAAACAACAGAAAAGTTGGAATTTATTCACACTCTAGTTCTTGAAACATTAGAGGTAACTCTAGGTTATTGAGTAGAACCACTAATTAGGTAACCGCAATTGAGTTTAAGGTATTTGAGCTCGTTGTTATGCAGCCTTGGTTATGCTTAGTACATCATGGGTTGATTGAGGTGTTGTAATACCGATGATCCATTCCGGTATTGCCTGCTGCTTTATTCAGCCTGGGAGTGGTAACCCCAGTAACCCTCGTTGATAGCGTGACTAAGACACATAACATCTCTGTATAACATTGATCCCTAGTCCCGAAACCTTGAATTGTTGATTGGTGATTAAGACTTTAGCAATACCTTTCCTTGTCAAAGAGGTGTAGTCTTTGTCTATGGACTAAGACTTGTGAGGATTTGTGTCAACAATGATCCGTTGAGACTATTAGATAGTTTATAGCCTTGTTACTTCATATTTTGTTCAACTTATACAAATGCCTGTCGTGGATGTCCTCCGGTACAAGAGAAACTCTGCCGGATTTCTTCCGTGGCTTTGTATGGACCTTACCTTTTGAATTAGGATTGATGATGATGGGAAACCTCAATTCTCATCAATTATTTGAACTTTTGGGTAAAAACATACATCCAAAAGTGGAATAGAACACCCACCTAAAGGCTTTGTCAAAGAATTCGTACCGGATATCCACAATTGTGTGGGTAAACCGCAGACTTCTTTGAAAAACCATTAGAAAGACGTAGTAGAAAGACCGACCAAAATTTATAGTTTAACCATGGACTTCTAACGGTTAGAAGATAAAATGTTCAAAGACCATTAGAAAAGTCTAAGGGGAAGAGTTCAGGAAAGCCAAAAGTGTTGAAAGTAAGAGGAAGTATGTTGGAAGTAAATTCTATCCAAGTTTTGTCGTAACCCTATGGAGTTCGGCAAAGGAGTGAGGTGATTTTGACCCTAATCACACCAGGTATGAACCACAGCTGGTATCATGAACCACAGATGGAGAAGTTTGAGATTAGAGTTAACCATAATCTTGAACCTAGAAGACCAAATAAGTTCTATAGAGATGGATCAGAAAACTTGAATGGACACACTACATGTGTTTAATCCATTCTTAGGTGGTAAAACCGAGAGCCAATTAGGAAGCTATATAGGAACAATTAGTAGGATCCTATAAGTCATAGAATGTGTTGAAACATGGATAATTCAAGAGAATGACCAAGAAGAGACCCAGATGGATGGAATTCAAGTGACTATTGTTCGGAGTTAGATAACAGAAGATTCGATGAGCACTCTGGACAATGGGTACCATCTATATCCCAAATAGATGGTGAAGGAACTTCAAGACATATGATACCAACAACAAGATCGTTCAACAATGTACGAGAGCGACAACTTCGGGACGAAGTTTAGTTTAAGGGGGGGAGACTGTAATATCCCAGGATTAGAGGTCATAAAATAGAGGCAACAGATGTGTGCATTGCATTTCATGCATAGAAAATCCGGGTAATTTTCGCGCATTTAAATAAAACATGTCAAAGTGATTGGAGTTTCACTTGAGTTGATGGAATTGTAGTAGATCATCAATTGAAGCGCGATAAACTTCAATATGACCTCTATTAAAACCTTGTCTTGGGTAGTGATAGTCATAACAACTAAAAGAGAGTTAAGTGAGGTGAAACTAAAATGCTTGACACACCATTTTAGAATCAAATATTTATTCACACCAAGACTTATCATGGTGTTCTTTAAACCTACTTCTTTCATGCTAAAGAAGTCTACACAAGTCTTATTCTTAAAACATGATCTATTCTATATTCTTATATCCTAATCTATTGAGACCAAGTATGAGAAGTGGAGAAGTTAGCTTAATGCCAGTTTGATTATAAGATTTGCCTTAACTCTAGGTGAGATAACTTAAGGATGTTAGAGCCAATCCTATAAAGGCCAACTAGGAGACTTTAGACATTACTCCAAGTCTAATTAGGACAAGTCATTTGATATAGGGGTGATCACATCATAAACCCTAACTCTGGTCTAGACTAGAACCATCCGTAGGAAGTAACCAATACTTAGACTGGTGGAGTTATGAAGTAGAATAGATCCTATATGAATCACACAAAGGGAGATTATATCTTTAATCTCAGAAGGTTGATACAACCTAGAGTAAATCCTTAATAGAGGGAGTTGATAAAGGAAATAGTATGATCATGTCAAGTACATGATTATGCTTGTTGATGAAGATAATTAGGTTAGTTATGGAACCTAGTCTGATAAGCAGATATCATCCTAAAACCAAGTGTGGAGTAGGAGTCCAACTTAAGCACATCTCAATTAGGAGATAACCATCTTGCTAAAGTTAGATGTGAAACCTTGATCTGTGTACAAGATTCCATTGAGTGAATCATCTGGATATACGTTGAGCAGATCCTAAGCTTTGACCTAGAAACTTGTTAGTCTATAGAGCCTTTGTTGCATTGAGCACATTTTAGAGGGAACACTATTTTCTGGATGAGTGTTATAGCATTCTATCCAATTCCATAACCTCTTGTTCAATTACTTGGGGATTCATTCCAAACTATCACTCCAATTTATGCACCACATATGATCATAAGATCTATATATCCCCATGCTTTAACCTTGAATTTAAGAATTGTGTTCCAACCACAATTCCTATAAGATAAACAACCAAGTCTTTCAACCTTGAGATCAAATCCATACAAAGGTGTACTTTGATCATGGTCTCAAGACATTAAAAGTCTTTTCTATGAGATTTAATGACTTATCTTCAATTAATAAAGGTAAATAATCTAGAAACCAATAAAGCCTGGGCATGGCTATGGGGCAATGTCATTCTTTTAAGAAAGTTGGAGAAGCCTGAAATCATGTTCATATGCTCAAGACAAGAAACCCAGTGGAGGGAATAACCATCTGTAGTAAATTTATTTCATTCAAATACAAATAACAGATGCTATGTAATCACCTAGCCAACTATTCAAGTCCTAGTTAAATATTTTAAAAACGAAGAATTGTGCTTTCCACTTAGTTCTAAATAGGAGGGTTAATAATTGATAAACCATATCTAATTATTAACCTTATACATAAGATGCATGATAATATTGCTACATCCTACTATCTGATGATTCAAACCTAGTAAAGTATTTCAAATACTCCACAAAAGCTAATTGGAATTATCCAACCATGATGCATAATAAAATCCTAAGGATATGTGTTATATTTTATGTGCAAATGCACATATAAAATTTATCTAATTCTATGTGTTGAATTAGAAGTGTCATATTCATATTTGATAAGTTATTTCAAACTCAAAATCCTGCAAACTAAGTAACTAGTTCAAAACCTGCAAAACAAATTAGCAAATTTGTATTGGAAATAGCAAAACAGAAAATAGGAAATAAAAGAAAAGAAATGAAGAAGAAAAAAAAGAGGTAAACCACTTACCTGGCCGCAGCCCATCTGGCCGAAGTCCAAGCCGGCCCAACACCCAGTCCCGCAGTCCAGCCCAACTTACCCTTTCGGTCGTCTTCAACCTCGAGCTGGTAAGCAGCTCGGTGGAGCTCCTGCAGACACCCGATTCGCCGCCGCCTCCTGGACGCTCAAGATGAAGGCCGCTGCCCTCTGTCGTCTATAAAACCTGAACCGCCGCCGTGGATAAGCCCTAGAATCTCTATTCCTTCTCCTTTCCCGAGTTCTCTTGCAGGAACCGAAACCCTAGCTCCGGCCGAACCTCTCGCCGTCGCTAGAGACCACCCGGAGCGTCGCCGAGTAGCTCCGAAGCTCCGCCATGGTTTTTTCCTTCTCCTCGTCAAGCCAAACGAGCTGGGAAGCTCCCAGTCGACGCCGGCAAGCTCGGCATCTCGATGACTGGACGCCAAGGATCTCCCTTGTCTGACCTCCTGCGACCTCGCTGGCTAGCTCCTCGGCATCGGGGTGAGCTTCTAATCATCCTAATGTTTTCCATCATCTTCCTCTCATCCAGTAGCATTCCCGCACCGGTCACCATCAAGCGCCGCCGCTCGGACACGCCGCCGGCGAGGTTCCGATGACCAATAGGCAGCGGCGCTACCACCATCTTACTCGCCTTGATCCGCTGAATCTTTTCCCCGCAATCAGACATCCTAATTCGCAACGAATCATCGGATTTGAAGATCATCTGTGAGTTCTTGTTGTGATGACGTCATCTTTGACCGGGTCAAACTATTTGACTGGTCAGTGCCCATGTGGCATATGACATGTCACCGGCCCCATCAGTTAGTCACCCTGGCTAGTACTAGTCTAGGTACAAAATGTCCTGCGGGTTAATCAGAAATTCCAGAAAATCATAGGAACTTAGAAAATTCCTATCTTATTCATTTTAATTCAGAAAAATGTAAATGATATATCAAAATGTTCAGAAAAATATAACCTAACTACTTAAATTACAATCTTGCATACTTGTCCGAAATAATTTTGAAATAAATTTGAAACCTTGTTTAAGTAGTATTTGAATTTTGAATTCAAACCCAATAAAAATAATTCAAACCAAGTTTTCAAATATTAAATAAAAATTTGATTACTTCAATATTAGTATTCCAATTAATATTTTGTTATTATTACATATTAATCCTAAAACTTTATTATCAAGATTTTAATCCCTAAAATGATTTTTCCTTAAAACTAATTCAATCCAGCAAAACTTGGGAAAAATCATAAACTTGAGAAATAATTATTTCCTAACTTTAACCTTGTTGCCCCAATGTTTGTTTCACTGAAAGTTAATTTAAAAACTTATAGGACAATTTTAGAACATCTAACATTTGACTTAAACCCTGAAAATTATTTTCTTAAATGCTAAAAAACTAGGATATACATTAATGAAGGATTAATTTGTGTTTAGACTTCATTCTTAACTATAATCCAGTAACTGAATCTTGTTTACTTAAGATTCATATTCCATTATAAGAAGTGCTTGTATCACATTCTTGATCATTAGAAGTGAAATTCCAATTCAATAACACCTTAAGTGATATGTTCTTCAAAAGTAATTCTTTTGAAGTACATATAACTTAAGTTCTACCATTACTTTTTAGTACTAAAACTAATAACTATCTTAGTGTGTTAGTCTAACCATACTTCCTAATTCAACCATGAGTGGTTAGTTTGATACTCTATTTCAACATGGTATACTTTAGTCAACTAACTATATGCAACACCTTCGTTGCAACTTGTAAACTATTAACTTCCTGACATCACCTAATCACCATCACTTTAAGTAATAAAAATATCCATTAAGGTATTTGTTCTTTAAAAGTAGTTCTTTTAAAGAACATATCAAATAAACACCACACCAACTCTTATGCCTCGGTATAAGTAAGTACCTATGCTTGATAAAAATGTTGTGTCAACTATAGAAATAGCTATACATGTTAAATAGCTAGGTCAACTGCTTTGAATGATCTTATTCAAGCAATTTGTACAAGTACTAGTTGGATCTTAGTTGTTCCTTTGTTATGCTCCACTTGATAACTACTCTTTGATTATGATAGAACTATGCTAAACCCTATAACACTAAACCTTAGGTGTAGTGCTTCTAATCAATAATAAACATGTTCTTCAAATGTTATTCTTTCAAGAGACATTTAAAGTAAATACTAAACCATTTTATCTAGCTCCAACATAAATAACTATATCTGTGTCTTAAGATTGTTGTCAACCCTAATACTAAATGTGTACTCCTATCAAATAAGAATTACTTTAGCTTTGCTTGTCCACAACCAACTACATGATTGCTAATAATATGATACCACTTAAAAGTGTTACTTTCAAGTTTTCACTTATTACTATACTAGTATTTCGCAATAACCCTTTTATTAAGCTTTATTCTATTACTTTTGAAGAATTGTCAGTTAACCTAAAACCCGTAACAACCTTGTGTGTGTCTTTGAACTTAAAAGTGCAACACATCACAAGAATTCACCACAACTCAATATTAGCAAATCATCGGGATTAGGATACGCTTAGAGCGATGCATAGCATATAATTTGCATAACATGCTGCAGTTCTTTTAACATCATCTTTACCAGATGATGGTGCTACTTCAATATTTGGATTTCCTACGTATCGAGGACCTTGACTTGCATAATCTTGCAGTCAAAAAGGCAAGTTTATCTTGCTCATATCTCTTGGTTGCACTGGTTTTGAAACTACTTGCAAAGTGTTGACTTCAAACTCTAATATTTCAAAAAGGATGGAAAATCTATTTTCATAAGTAATATGACTAGTGGTTATCAACCAGTGGTGATAACCTAGGAAGGCTGGCAGGTGGAACCATGGTAAGATTGTGGTGGTGGAGGTTCCACTTGCACGGGAAAGTAAACCTAGGATTAACTACCAATGCCACAGTTATTCTAGCGCCGTAAAAACCGTGTCGTCCAAGAGACTTGGATTGGGACGGGAAAGTCAGCTGTATCTTCTCTCGTTCGCATGTCAATGGGCAGCCAGTTGCCGGTCGCAGTAGGTCTTGCGGGACTACTTGCATATGGGTGGGACACCTAAGTTCTCACGGCACTGGTGTCTATGATGGTCCGCCAGAGGCGCCTAGGTACTTCATCGTTGGGGGTGAATATCAGGGGCATAACCTGCTCGCGTGAATTGGTTGGGCATGCGTTGTGCGGAGAAGGCAGTGATTGGCTTGGATCAATGACTGGGCCCCACACCAAGGAAGTGTGGACGAGCAAGCTACTCGGTTGTGCAGCAAGGCTTTGATCTCTTTTGGAAGGACACACCTCTGCAGAGTGTAAAAGGATGTGACATGTTACCCCTTATTCCGGGAAGGAGCTGCGAACGCCGCAGGAAAGGTGCTCTCAAGGCACGACTACCTGTGTTGGCTGTTGGGCATAGTTTTCATAAGTAAAAGCAATCTTTCAAGAAACTTTGGTAAAACTTTGCATTGGCCTACGACTCTTTTGGGTCCATGGTTTTAGTTAGTGCATATCACACAACTTCTTTCTAAAGAAACTTGCTGGGTAACGCTCGTTACTCACCCCAATCTCTTAAACCCTTGCTAGACTATGAAGAATTAGATTGAAGGCAACCCAAGGGGACAACCTCAAGACATTGAAGATGAAGAAGAAGCATTCTACCAACGTCATGATTACCAGCGGAGCCTACAATTGCATGAAGCTTGGAGAAAAACTAGAATAGGGTTAGAAAGGAACCAGTTTCCTAATCCTAGAACCTAGTAGATAGAGTATTCTGTAGTTGAGTAGTAAGCCAACTGCATTAGTTGTAGTTTAGTTTAGTCTTCCTTGTTTATTTCTCGTTTGTAGTCGCCAGGACTAAACCTCTACCTGTTGAGGAGGTTCTGAAGATCTTCTGTATGCTGAAAATTGTAATCCTATAGACATATCTTGGACCTGCGATGTTTCTGTTGTACCACTCTGATGGATGTAATACTAGTGAGACGGTGTTTCATTAGTGTTATGTCAACGACTTGCATACTATACATGCAGTGGTATGCTGGGTCACCACATACTTGTTACCTAAAAACATTTTCAAAAAGAAAAGTGATTGGAAAGACGAGTAATGGTTAAGTGGGGGTCGACCTTGAACACTTGTGTTCATGCCTATGAAACCAAAACAAATCTTCCCATAGAAGCTTTTCAGTTAAAAACTTGTACATATTTTATATATTGTATATGTCCTCTGTACCATAAAAGTAAAGTGATAATTGTAGGTCCTAGTTACTTGGAAGTTGATAGTTTTGCTTTGCTGTCCAAAAACAGATTTTCTATGCTTCACCGTATAAAATGTTTAAAATCACTAGAACATGATATTGACCTGAATTTTCTTGAGTGCAAAGTAATGCTTATTATCTTTCTTTCATTAAACTAACTTTTTCTCATTTGAGTTACGTAGTTATCTCGAAAAATTCGATCTTCACTGACTATTTAGTTTAGACAGATTCATGTGCTTCACTGTAAAAAATCGTGAAAAATCTCAGAATAGTGTTTTGATCTGAAATTTTTTGTGCATAAACCTGAGATTATGATCTGTCTTTCATTAGTTTTGAGTTTTACGATTTGAGCTACCTAACTATCTCGTTGAGTGTCATCTTTACAGACTATTTAGTTTTGACAGATTTCTTAGTTTATTAAATATTGTACTTGGTGTGATTAGTTTCATTAGTTTTTCGACGGACAACGGAAATCATGAATACCTTAGTATATACAGTGGCTAATGTTGAGTACAGATTATGAAACTTGTCAATGCTTGAACATTAGTGGATTTTATTTAATGAGTACTAACCCTACTAATGAGTTTTGTGAAGTTTTTTGTGGATGTAGCTTATAAGTTCTAATCAATATGGTGATATGAGATAAACAAGAAGACACAAGAGCTCAAGCTTGGGGATGTTTAGGTGCATCCAAAGAACATATTCAAAAAGATACAATCATCTAAGCTTGCAGATGCCCGAGTCATCCCCCTATTTATCAACTAACATGAGGTTGTCTCCTTCATACTCTACATTACCCATCCACATGATATGTATTGTGTTGACTTGTATTATAGTTGCTTTTATATGTCTTGGTTTTATCTTTTTACTTTTATTAGGCTCTTTATTTTGTTCTTATTGCTTCTTTACTTTCACTTATAATTTGAACACAATAAAAATGGTTCCTTTTGTTTTCCTTCTTTTTTTAGTTCTCTATTTTGTGCTAGCTCAAAGGAGTTAAAGAAAAGCACTCTTGGGAGATAACCCATGTTTTTTTTCAGTAATTTTTCTTTTATTTGAGTCTTGGAAGTTATTACTACTGTAATGACCTCTCCTTATCATTTTAATTTCATTTTTGTGCCAAGAAGAACCTCTAATTTGAGGGAGGTAAGATTTGGGGAAGTTGCTGTCCTAAAACAGATTTCTGCGCTGCACCATAACATTTCATGAAAATTCTCAGAATATCTTTTGATCTGAAATTTCTTGAGCATATGCCCCAGGTTATATCCAAACTTTTATTAGTTTTGCACGTTTTGATTTGAGCAACAGAAGGTCCTCGAAAAATTCGACCTTTGTCAGCTGTTCTGTTTTGACAGATTTCTGCCACTATTTGTGTTTGCCTCTCGATCGCTTTCTTTTTTAGTTCTTTTGATCACGGAACTTTTGAGGAAGTTTATACAGTAGTATATACTTTATTTGTGGTGATTTTGAGTTTGAAACTGAACCAAAAAGGTTTGATTTACTATTATGTTTATGCTAATGTTGCAAATAGAATTGTGTGAAGTTTTGTATGAATAAAGTTTTCAAGTGTAGGGATTGGAGAATGATGAGATGAGATGAAGAATGGAAAAAAGCTCAAGCTTGGGGATGCCAATGTCACCCCAAGAAATATCCAAGAGGTACAAGCGTCAAAGCTTGGGGATGCCCCCGAGGCACCCCTTCTTCATCGGCAAAAATCAGGTCACCTTTCAACACACTATATTTTTATTGCTTCATGCACTATGCGTTTTTCTTGGAGCGTCTTTACTTTTGCTTTTAGTTTTCTTTTGTTTTGTTTGCTACAATAAATGGTTGGACCCCAACAAATTTCTTTTAGTGGAGATGTACTCGTTTTCATTTGCCAAAACACTCTGTTTTTCACTCTTATCGATCAACAAGTGTTCTCTTTTTCTAGAACTGCTTTTAGCTTTCGTTATTCAGACATAATATCACATCGAGCATGAAAAGTTTTACCATCAATAGTGATTTTTACCGTAGGATACCAACTCGAAGGTTCAGAATTTGTTGGCACATAATCAAAATGCTGGCGCAAAGTATTGTAGCAAGTATTCAAACTAGCAGTGCGAGTCTCAAGAGTATCAAGTCTATTAAAAATGCACATAAGAGAGGAATCAACATAGGTTGGCATGCTATAGATTGTAATCAACTTTTTTATAATATTGAAGGCTTGATCTCCATCACAATGAAGGACATCCCCTTCTGCAGTAGCATCCAAAGCATATCTATAACGAAGAGCAAGTCCAAAGTAAAAGCTACTAAGAAGCAAACTCAAGGTCATTTTAGGTTCAGTTTTTCCATGCCAATCATAAATTCTAGACCAAGCTTCTTTAAAACTTTCCTCATCCTTTTGTTTAAAAGTGAAAATCACATCCTCGGGTGACATAGTAGTAGCAACTGAACTAGACATAATAAACAACTACAAAGGATTCTAATTGTTTTTGGGTTTTTGATAAAATGATGCAAGTAAAAATAAATAAAGTAAAGCAAAACTTAAAACAATGTAAAGGATGTGCGTGTGAAAAAAATCCCCTTGCAGAGGTCTTCTACTTCCTCCCTGGCAATGGCGCCAGAAAAAGGCTTGATATCTGGCTTGTAGTTGATGATGATTATAGCCAGGTAGTTGGGAACCCCAAGAGGAAGGCGTGATGAGCACAACAGCAAGTTTTTCCCTCATTTAGAAACCAAGGTTTATCGATCAGGAGAGGAGAGACAAATGACTGAAGGTGATGCTTGCAAGCTTCGCGACAGCTCCGGACAATTTATAGGGCGCCTCGTCCAAGCTTTGCTTTGCGAGCAGCAACGTGGAACCTGCACACAACACAACCAAGTGCTTGAAACAAAGGGTATGAGCGTATCAAGTGGAAAATAGTAAAAGTATGCGAGTAAAGTAAACAGGTGATAGCAATATGATGGAAATAGGACCGGGGTCCACAGTTCACTAGTGGTGTCTCTCCATAAGATAAATAACACATGCTGGGTAAACAAATTATAGTTGGGCAATTGATAGAATAAAGATAACGTGATATGTCAAGAAGATCACTATGCAATTTACTTTGGGCATTACAACAAAATACATAGACCACCATCCAACTGCATCTATGACTAATAATCCACCCACGGGGATATCATCCGAACACCCCATGAGTATTAAGTTGCGAACAACAGATAATTGCATTAAGCAAAGTGTGTAATGTAAACAAAGCATATGCCCTCGAGCATATGAGTGTTGTTTTCTCCCTAGTGGCAACAGCACATCTACAACCTTAGAGGTTTCTGTCACTCCCCCAGATTAAATAGAGGCATGAACCCAACTATCGAGCATAAATACCCCCTCTTGGAGTCACTAGCAACTACTCGGCCAAGATAGCTACTAACAACGGAGAGCATGCATGATCATAAACAACATAGAGATAACATAAGATATATTTCAGTATAGCAACTCAATCATAACACCAATATTCATTGGATCCCAACAAACCAAATATGTAGAATTACATAATGGTGATCTCAATCATGTAGGGCAGCTCATGAGATCTAAACATGAAGCACATGGTGGAGAGGACAACCATCTAGCTACTGCTATGGACCCATAGTCCAAGGTAGACTACTCACTCATCGCTCCGGAAGCAAGCATGGCGATGGAGAAGACCTCCGGTGGCGATTCCCCTCTCCGGCAGGGTGCCAGGAAGAGCTTCTGGACCCTCCCGATCTCGGGTCGACGACGGCGGCGGATCGCGATGTGTTTCTGGAAAATTGATTGGGTCCTTAGGTTTTTCCCGTCGGGGGGTCTTTATAGGCGAAGGGGCATCGTCAGGAGTGGACCGAGGCGCTCTCACACATAGGGGGTGCGGCCAGGGGCTGGGCCGCGCCGCCCTAGTGTGTGGGGCCCTCATGGCCCCACTCCATCTCCTCTTCGGTTCTCTGGAAGCTCCGGTGGATTTCTGGATGTTTGGCCTTTGTTTCGTCCAATTCCGAGAATATTTCCTGTGTAGCTTTTCTGAAACACAAAAACAACAGAAAACAGGGAACTGGCACTGTGGCAACTTGTTAATAGGTTAGTTCCGAAAAATGCATAAAAGTGCCATGAAGTGTAACGAAACATTAGGCAAATGGTGTAAAAACAAGCATGGAGCATCAAAAATTATAGATACGTTGGAGACGTATCAAGCATACCCAAGCTTAACTCCTGCTCGTCCTCGAGTAGGTAAGTGATAACAAAAGAAATAAATTTTGAGGTGACTGATGTCTACACACGCTTCTGTTCTTGTAGACAGTGTTGGGCCTCCAAGTGCAGAGGTTTGTAGAATAGCAGCAAGTTTCCCTTAAGTGGATCACCCAAGGTTTATCGAACTCAGGGAGGAAGAGGTCAAAGCTATCCCTCTCAAGCAACCCTGCAATTACGATACAGAAAGTCTCTTGTGTCCCCAACACACCCAATACACTTGTCAGATGTATAGGTGCACTAGTTCGGCGAAGAGATAGTGAAATACAAGTGGTATAGATGATTATAAGTAGTAAATGCAATCTAGAGTAAAAATGGCAGCAAGCAAACAAGTAACAAAACAACAAGTAAACGGTGTGCAAAGCTTGGAAACAAGACCTAGGGATCATACTTTCACTAGTGGACACACTCCCAACAAATATAACATAATTGAACAAATAAATAACTTCTCTTCACTATGGTACTCTGAATTACTCTCCTATTGAATAACACTAATCATTGCGTAGGGCTACGAAGCACTCCTCAAAGTTCATCAAGTACTTGACAAACACCACTCATAGAGATATCCAAATCAAATCACAACTCAAGATAGATATTATTGCAACTTAGACCAAGTACTAACACGGTGCACACACTGTCAACATTACACCATGAAAGGAGGAATAGATCACTTCAATACTATCATAGTGATAATTATTCTCATAATCCATAAAAGATCACAATCGTAGCCTAGACCAAGTACCACCACGATGCACGCACTGTCACTG